>JAVIAB010000092.1:116053378-117253378 GCA_032433765.1 Megaustenia siamemsis | reverse complement strand
TCTATTCTTGTGTTTATCTATGTCTTACATCTTTCATAATTTTTATAACATGTCCAAGATTTAATATTCTTGAACTCTTTCTTTGTTCTTTCCATTTACTTCAATACCTCCTTGTATATCTTGTGTCTTTTATTTGTTAATAATTAAAGCTTTAGTCTTTTAAATATTTATTTCCAATCCATATTCGTTCTATCTATCTATTGACATTTCGAGCCGTACCCAAGATACACATTCTATCTGATATTTTGTTCTAGCAGTTTTCTTTTAATATATTTTATCAAATCTCGCCATTTGTCTCTGTTCTGTGCAAGCAGCTTTATCTCATTGAGGGAGCCGAATCTTGCTGCTCGTGTCTCTCTCATCAATGTTCTTCTCAGTGTCTCCCTGGGTCTTCCTCTTTTTCTCTTACCTGTTGTTTCCCATATAAGGGCTTGCTTTGCTATTTGGTTATTATCTCTTCTCATCACATTTACAACATATGACATCCGTCTTTTCTTTATTACTGAAGATAAGAGTGGTTGATTGGCGATTTCTCTAATTTCCTCGTTTGTTTTGAATTCATTCCACTCTATACCAAGTATTTTCCTTAGACATTTATTTTCGAATGCGTTCAACTTTGTTTCTATATCTCTTGTTGTTTTCCAGCTTTCACACGCATACGTAAGGGCTGATAGTACATTTGATTTGAATAGCAAAAGTTTTGTGTTTGTGCTGATGAGTTTTGATGTCCACAACTTTTCAAGGCTTCTGAAAGACATTGCTACTTTATCTATTCTGATTCTATTTCCATATTCGTTGCTTGTTGTTTATTTTGTTCACTAGTTGTTGTGCGTCTTCTGGATTTTCCGCCATTAGTACTTTATCATCAGCCCATCTTAGATTATTGATTATAAATCCAATGATGTTTAATCATGGCATCCCTATGATGTCTTTGAACATCTCCTCAGTGTATAAGTTGAATAGTCACGGCGATAGAGTGGAGCCCTGACATAACTCCCAACACAAATATCAAAATTAACACTGAAGAATTATAATTTCCTGTGTTACTCTGATTAGTTCCATGTTCCATTTAAGCAGTCCCTTAGACTACTTTAACTACTCATTACCCCTGCAGTTAATTCATATATTCCCTTGTCATTACATTACAGAATGGGTTTAATATAATTGTAACTGTATATGCCACGTAGTATTTTCATCGTTCTTTTATCATTATTTACTTTACAAACGAGGAAGAGGATGATACTCTGCAATCCATTTTTTTACAATAGAAACAAGAAAAATAGTTTTTAAATGTATATAGAGCCGGTCTTAACATATGGATGTGAATCATGAACTATAGGACAACAAACAAGAAAGTCACTGGAGTCTGCAGAAATGTGGTTTTACAGAGGAATGTTGAGAATACCATGGATAGCTAAGAAGAGTAATGAAAATGTTCTGAAAGAGGCCAAAGCAAAAAGGGAGCTAATTTCCAATATTAAAATGAAACAATCATCATGTTTTGGCCATGTAATGAGAAGAGAACTGCTGGAATATATTGTGACAACTCGGAAAATTGAGGGACGAAGAGATAGAGGGAAGCAAAGAGAAAAGATATCTGACTGCTAAAGAGAATGGCTTGGCAGAAGGTCAACAACAGAAATGATAAATAACTGTCGAGATCGAAAGTTGTGGAGATACATGATCACCTACGCCAGCTGGACCGGTACTTGATGATGATGATGACTTTAGAAACAGGTGATTTTTGTCTATAGATGCCATTCTCTATGTTAGTATAGTAAAAATATAAAGAGCCCCCGTCACGCCATGTGGCGTATAGGGAATATAGTGTTAGTGACCATACATTTTACAGACCTTCAGAACATGATTTTTGGTGTAATGTGGTCGGTATTACGCCCATGCCGCTTTACTTTTCCAGAAAAAAATCCTGGACCCATTTAAGGCTGAGTAAACCCGTAAGCTGTCGGTTGGTATTGAACCCTACCTCTTGGCCTTTGCAGTCCAGTTCACTAACCACTGAGCTATCGCGGCTCCCCCAATGTTAGTATATAAAAAAAAAAGTAAAGTACCCCCCGTCACGCCAAGTGGCGTATAGGGAAATATGGTGTTAGTGACCCTATATTTTACAGACCTTCAGCACATGATTTTTGGGGTAATGTGGTCGGTATTACGCCCGTGCTGCTTTACTTTCCCAGAAAAAATCCGGTACCCATTTAAGGCTGGGTGAACCCGGAAGCCGTCGGTTGGGATCGAACCCTACCCCTTGTCCGTAGTAGTCCAGTTCACTAACTACTGAGCTATCGCGGCTCCCACTAATTTTTAGGGAATTAGTAAAACCCAGGTGTCCTCGCCAGGGTACGAACCCCGGCTGTTGCCGTGGTAAGCCAACCGCCTATCGATTGCGCTAACCGGACACCCAATGTTAGTATATAAGTATATAAAATGTTAAGATGCCACCGAACATACACATTTACACCTCTGGTTCGGTCTTCACACAATACTCTCTCCTATTTCATTTGATTTTTATATCCTAATGATTGCATGCTCCAAATCGTATTGTACTGTATTTCCTGTATCCCTATTTGTCTCAGGTTTCTCTTACTATACGTATGATCGTCAATATATATTTATTTATAGATAGTAATTCCTACTCTTTTCATTGTTGTCACATTTTATTATCTACATTCTTATTTCTCCATAATATATTTGTCTAATTATATCTATTACTCAACACTTTAATTTGTTGACAGTCTTCACATAGCGTCTTATGTAACGCTACCACTATGTTGATAATATTTTAACTACTATATCCCCGCCTTCTGTTTGTTCATTTTCTCTACATGTATGCATCATAATAATGGTCACATTTAAAATTTATAGTTTTTCTATTATGTTATCTTATCCTGGCTCTCCATATTCTCTCTTGTAATAGTTTAATTTATTATCACTGCTGATCCAAAAATTGCAGTCGTGGATGATATCTTAGCTATAAAAACAATGAAAGAGGGAAAAGCAGCAGACAATATACAGTTAGAGATGATACAGGCACTAGAAGATTTTGGCATTGAAGTGATCACAGACATATGAAATTACATATACCGCACAGGATACATACCAAATGAACTAAAAACATCAACTTTTATAGCATTGCCTAAAAAGAATGGTGCAGTTGAATGCAGCGATTTTAGAACAATAAGCCTAATGAGCCAGGTAACCAAAATTTTACTGAAAGTTATACAAGGAAGGATTCAGAATAAAATTAATAATGAACTAGATGAGCAGCAATTCGGATTCAAGTAAAACAGTGGGACAAAAGAAGCCAGATTCAGCATGAGGACATTGATTGAAAAGTACATAGAAGTAAACAAACCAGTATATGGCTGTTTCTTAGACTACACTAAAGCATTTGATAGAATACACCATGAGCAACTGATAGACTGCCTAAAAGATGTAAATCTGGATGACACAGACATACGACTGATATGTAATTTGTATTGGGAGCAAACAGCAATAATAAAATATAACAAGGAGAACTCTACACCCATTGATATAAAAAGAGGAGTAAGACAAGGATGCATCATATCACCAAGCTTGTTCAATTTATACACTGAGCAAATCTTTAAAAACATCTCAGAGATGCCATGCCTTAATATTAATGGGAAGATAATCAATAACCTAAGATATGCTGATGATACTGTTCTACTAGCAGAAAATCCTAAAGATCTACAACAATTACTTAATGTAATAAACATGACAAGCAAAAAATATGGACTAGATATGAATATAAGAAAAAACTAAAACTATGACCATAAACAAAGAAAATTCTCAAGACCTACAATTAAATATCACAGTTGAGGGAATACATCTGGAGACAGTCCAGAGCTACAACTGCCTGGGACATACTATAACCAATGATGGAAAATGCAAAACTGAAATAAACAAAAGAATAGGTATGGTAAAAAGTAATTTTAATGCCATGAAAAATATACTAACAACAAAACAAATATCAGCAGGGCTGAAACTAAGAATGGCATAATGTTACGTCTTCTCAATATTCCTATATGGTTCAGAAACATGGACATTAGACAAGAAAACAGAACAGAAAATTGAAGCCTTTGAAATGTGGATTTATAGAAGAATAGGTAGACTTGGATGGAAACAAAAGATAATAAACGATGAAGTTTTAAAACAGCTAAAATAAAAAGAGAACTGCTAAATACAATCAAGACAAGACAAATGACATTTTTGGGGCATGTTAAAAGACACAACAGCCTACTAAAAATAATATTGGAAGGAAAAATACAAGGTAAAAGAGGCAGAGGCAGACCAAGACTAACATGGACGAGTAACATCAAAAGATGGACAAGTCAGTCTATGTCAGCCTGTATCATCAAAGCAAGAAACAGAGTAGAATGGCGATCCATGGTAGCCAACCTTCGTTGCGGAGAAGACACACGATGATGATGAGTGATGATGTCTTAAAAGGCTGAGGTTTGCATGGTGTAATAGTAGGTTTAAAGGATCATCTAGCCTTGGACGTCTTACCCTTAAAGCTCATTATCAGTTTACATGAATAATTCTTCATAACGTTCCTTTGTGTACAGTCTGTTTGCTTCAACATCTCATTCAGCTGATCCAACACTGTTCTTTTAAAAAACAGTGAAGAGCACCGTCACACCATGTGACGTATTGAGAAGACGGTGTTATTGAAAATAATTTGTCCAGACTTTCGACACATAATGGTTTGGGTAATGTGGTCGCTTTAACGCTTATGTCGCTTTATTTTCCCAGAAAAAAATTCGTTACTCATTTTATGCTCATTGAACCTGGAAACCGTCGATTAGGATCGAAATCAACCTCTTGTCCTAAGTGGTAACACTGGCCATAGGTGTTAAATATATATACATGTATATATATATGGCCCTTTTCGTCTTGTCAGACGGTCTAGTGGAGGCTATTGCGTATTTTTTTGAGGTATTGTTTTTGCCGAACAGCTTCTCTCGTGGCTAATTCTACCAATGTTTGACAAACACACGCGGTCACATAATGAACAGGTCAGGCTCGCTGGTCCACAGGGTTTACCATCCTTTTTCATGAGTCTCTTCTCTTCTAAGTCCTGTCTTAGCACAGTCTCAAATGTTGTTATACCTTCCTTATACATGCTCTCCATGATGTGCGATCACTTGCTAGATGTTTCCAGTCGTTTTCACAGATGGAGAAGTCTTTCAGAGATGATTTGCAGATATCTCTATATCGTAGTTTAGGTCTGCCGATTTGTCTTTTTCCGTGTTTTAGCTCACCATATGGTATTTGCCTAGGAATGCGTTTTTCTTCCATCCGTTGGACATGCCCCAGCCATCTTAGCCTTCGACTTCTGAGCATCGACATGATTGTTAGGGTGTTAAATAATGATCCAATATTAACATCGTTGACAGTGAATACAATGTCTTTCAGCTTTCCCTAACAAGAAATGCACAGCATTAAACACGTAGAGGCAGGATCATTAAAGCTCAACGATTATCACATTGAGACATCTCATTGAGAGAAATGGATGAAGAAAGGATGCACATTTCTATTTAACATTGTAAAGTATAACTGGTTAATTTCCTGCAGGTTTCTGCAGGGTCAGTAGGGTTCATAAATCACCTTAGCTATCGCCTCAGTTATGTCCTGTCTTCACAAATTAACTCAACGAAATAAAATATGTAAGACAACAATGAAACACAAACACTTGGTTTTAAGATAAATGACATTGCATGTGCCAATCTGTTTATTGCATATAAAATAGTGTCATTCAACTCAATCATAGCTTACCTATCAAAACAATTCAATATAACAATAATTGCAATTCATTTCAATATATCACTTTATTGCATACAACGAACATTAATTTTTTTTTATAAATGGCACATATTTTCATGTTTAGATGTCGCTGTACAATCACGAAATCAAATGTTCCGACACTAGATGTCGAGGAATCAGTGAAAGGATATGGTTGTTTGACGATGACAATTCACAAAGGAAATAATATTATAGGTGTTCACGACATCTATGATGTGGTCACTGTATCCTTGAGGGAGTCACTGTGACACACACAAGGGTAATGGGCTTTAGCGTTCTCTCCACCAACAGGGAGCTTCGATAGTAGTCACCGAAGGTCTCACACGCCTTCCACTAGTAGTCGTTCAAGATTCATAGCGTGTTATAGAATACAGTACCCAAGGAGCTCTGTCCACCTCTCTCGTTTGGCCGGAATATGATCGCGAAGCTACTTAATTTCTTTAATTACTCATCACCAAAGTGTTAGGGGCTATATATACATCTCTATACAGCTATCATGCACTAATTATACCAAGTTGTGTAGAATATATTCTGCGATGAAGAACATATGTGGATGTGTATAATAGCGTGTTAGCTCTTGATACTGTCACTGACTGTAAGATACCCTTTCCCACACAAAAAAATTCTCCTACTCCTCACATATTCAATAAGTTGAAAGAATATACAGTAAGTTCTGGTGACTTACATAACTCCCCGTCAGCAGCTTCAGATTACGCTCTGATTATTAATTTGCACTGGTCATGTGCTCGTTCACCAGCATGCGACGACGTAGTCAATATTATAACTGACATTTGGGCATCAAGTCAATAGGTAGCTGGTCAATCTTGGCACGGCCACTTTGTTTAATGACGAAACACATAAATACAATGTAAACAGTGGTTGTTACAAACCATTATGTGACAACATTTTAAAACATTTTCTACTGAAGATATTCTATCTGCCGTAGTATAATTCTTTTAATGAAATTTATATTCACTTTTTGACACAGTACTTTTGTGAAAGAAATGTATTTTGTCTAATCTAGAGTCTGACTATTAGCGCATTCCGTACCACAGCCGCAGATCGCGGCTTTCGCGCCGAGCCCAAAAGCCACTATTTTTGGCTTTCAATCTATAGACAGTTTTGGAATTATTTCCGCTAAAACCATGAATTCTCTCATTAACAATTTTTAAGACTTCATGAATAAATTATTGCAATAAAATACATGTTTTAGATCAATCAAAATGTATGGCCACATCGTATTAAATCCCCTTGGTAGCAAATGTCTTATTCACTCCTGTTCTACAGTGTACGTCATTTTTCTAATCTACATCTATTCTAGGTGATGACATCACTTCTTGAAACGAGGCCAGTTCTCAAACACGTTCTATCCTGATGGAATCATAGATCCTCTAAACTATGTTTAACTTTTCCTCAATAACTATCCCCACGTGAATTAAATCATGTGACGTCTTTATTCAATACCTGAACGCTCGTTTTTCTAGTGCCAATCACTGTTAACTTGTCTCAAATGTTGAACCTTTGTTGGAATATTCCTCCTTATTATAATAAGTTATTACTCTACCCCCTCACCCTTCCCCGTTAGTGCTGCCGATAAAGGAAGAAAAGAAAAGAGCTATTGGTATCTGTAACGTATGCTGTAAGAGGCGACTAGGTAAGCTTTGTAGCGTCGCCTGTGCAATCAAGTAGGACGTACACGGAGCGACCTTATCAATAGAATTTACTTAGGCATTTTGGGAAATGTTGTAATATGTGATTTAGCGGTGGAGCTTACGCCTGTGTGTTATGGCGTACCGACATGACTATGCTATAATTAACAAGGGTAATTCTTGATTACAATGAAACTGGTTCCTTCGGTAAAATAGAAATAAAATACTCTACATAGTTTAGAAGACATCACGACAATGCAAAATAAAAACAATACAAGTTCTCGCAACAGAATATACATTATAAATTATTATAGAACATGCATTAACTCACCATTGGAACAAATACAGGAGAAGCCGAAGATAAGAGTTAATGCTATTAGACTATGCATTGCCAACAAGTGTTTTGTTTCACCCTTGTTTCAGGGGAAGCTTTAACCAGTTTATGAAGATATTGAAGGCTTCAATTAGTCTAGATACTTATACTGTTAATCATATTATTTATTGATTTTTGCACACGTTCTGTCTTTATTATGTACAGCAAAAAGATGGTTTATTCGAGCAAATCTATTGTGAGAAAATTACTTACGTGGCAAGGGATCATTGGTATTATTTTAATATTATGTCTGGTAGAATGAGTGATGCAGAGTTCGTGTGGTTATGCAAGAGACGTTGCTATTTATAGTATCATTACACATTCTCTAGAAAGAAAAAAGAAAGTTTACAGAACTTCCGTCCCTCATATCATGTCTTACGATCCTCTATTCAATACCTTCATTATTATGAAGCACTCCTACCACAAATTAGCGAGAGCACAAAAGATGGCTTCAGTTTAGATGCAAAAAATGTTGAACCACCAATTTGGCCCCATCTCCTTCTCTACTCTTGCGACATGTTTGAAAAAGGACAGTCGCTATAGATAGATAAATAGACAGACAGACAGAAAGAGACAGAGAGAGATAGAGAGAGAGAGAGAGACAGACAGGCAGACAGGTAGGTAGGTAGATAGGTAGGTAGATTGATATGTTCATTTGTAGATAGATAGATAGATAGATAGACGATTTAGATAGATAGATAGATAGATAGATAGATAGATAGATAGATAGATAGATAGATAGATAGATAGATAGATAGATAGATAGATAGATAGATAGATAGATAGATAGATAGATAGATAGATAGATAGATATAGATAGATATAGATAGATAGATAGATAGATAGATAGATAGATAGATAGATAGATAGATAGATAGATAGATAGATAGATAGATAGATAGATAGATAGATAGATAGATAGATAGATAGATAGATAGATAGATAGATAGATAGATAGATAGATAGATAGATAGATGGAGATAATATATATGGATAGATATAGATAGATAGATAGATAGATAGATAGATAGATAGATAGATAGATAGATAGATAGATAGATAGATAGATAGATAGATAGATAGATAGATAGATAGATAGATAGATAGATAGATAGATAGATAGATAGATAGATAGATAGATAGATAGATAGATAGATAGATAGATAGATAGATAGATAGATAGATAGATAGATAGATAGATAGATAGATAGATAGATAGATAGATAGATAGATAGATAGATAGATAGATAGATAGATAGATAGATAGATAGATAGATAGATAGATAGATAGATAGATAGATAGATAGATAGATAGATAGATAGATAGATAGATAGATAGATAGATAGATAGATAGATAGATAGATAGATAGATAGATAGATAGATAGATAGATAGATAGATAGATAGATAGATAGAGCAGAGCTTTTTGAAATTGTGGCAATTGATTTTCAAGATATAAGAGCATAAAAACCTGACTTTATGATAAGAGATTGTTCAAGAGGGGAGATTGCAGAAAACATCCGTATGTCTTTTTTCTTCCTCTTTTCTCTTTTCACTGATACCTAAAAGGTGTCGTGGTTTATATCATTTGTCGTTCTTGAGCTGCTCGAACTGTCTGAATTAGTGATTTTCCTTTGTTGTTACATGTCTCTGTTACTGCATCTATCCATTTTCTTCTGAGTCTTCCTCGTGGTCTTTTTCCTTGCATTCTCGAGAAGAACGCTCTTGATGGTGATTGGTGAGGATTCATTCTAACCATGTGGCCAAACCATATAAGTTGTTGTTCTATATATTCTTGGAAGGGTTTTGTTCCTACCATTTTTCTTATGGTTTCATTTGGTATTCTATCTCTTCTTGTGTTGTTTGTTACTTTTCTCAAGCATCGCATCTCACATGTATTGATCTTTCTTAATTTGATTTAGAAAGTGTCCATGTTTATCCGTATGTACGGCTAATAAATAAAGTCTAATTAATAGATGCTAACTCAGAATAAAAGGACAGGGATGGCAGGACAAAGATACGAACTTATTTGCGCAAATCTATTGTGATTGATCTATGGAAATGTACTAGATCAGTGCTCTTCAACCATGTTCAACTCAGAGCCCACTAGTGCAATTTTTACACAGATAAACTTTCTTTACTTCCTCTTTTTTCCATCCTCATTTGCCTTTCTGCGTCAAGAGGAGACATAATTTGCAGTCTCTTACTCTTCTGCAATCTGTATCGTCAACGTCAACCTCGATGTCATGCAGCAGTATTGCTACCTGGGGTCTATCATCAACGACAAATTATCTTTCGAGACAGAAATTGACACCTGCATTGGTAAAGCGACAACCACCTTCGCCCGTCTTTCTAGGCGTGTTTGGCAAAATACTAAATTGACAATTGAAACAAAGGACGCAGTTTCCAATGCATGCATCATTAGTATCCTCCTGTATGGCAGCGACTCTTGGACAACTTATGCAAAGCAGGAGAGAAGGCCAAATGCATTCCATATGCGATGGCTGCGCCGTTCTCTTGGTATCCCCTGGCAGAATAAAGTGACAAACGTGGAGGTCATAACTCGCAAAGGCCTCCCTAACATCTACACGCTGTTGACACAACGTAGGTTACGCGGAATTTGACCACGTACACCGCATGAAAGATGGCCGCATACCAAATGATAAGCGCTATGTACAACTAGCAGATGGCAAAAGAACTAGGGGGCGCCAAAAACTCCAATTTGTAGACGTGTGCAAACGTGACATGAAGACTCTGAACATAAACCCTGCAGCCTGGGGAAAAACAGCTGCAGACCGTAGTCTTTGGAATCACACTCTAAAGCTCAAGATCAGACAAGAAGCAGACATATTCATAGAAAAAGAGAATACACAGCGAAAGAAAAAAAAATATAACATTTCTAGTAGCGCTGAAAAATTTATAGTCAACTTATGACTAGATGAAGCCACTGCTAGTACTATTACTCTTCAGTTCGCTTCTGCTGCAGTTGTGTTTCCTAGTGCCTCTAATATTCCGTTAATCCATCTTTTTCGTGGTCGGCCCTTGGGTCTGATGTTCTGGTAACGTTTATTGAAGGCTCGCTGTGTTGTGTATTGATCTTTCTGCCTTGTCACGTAACCAAACCATTTTATCAGTTGTTTCTTTATATTTCCCATGGCGGAGGTTATTCCTAGCTTTTTTGTCAGTTCTTCATTTCTGATCTTATCTCTCAGGCTGTTTCCTGTCATTTTTCTGTCACATTTAATTTCAGTAGAGGTTATTTTTCTGATTGTTCTTGCATCTAGGGTCCAGAACTGACATTATTTTCTCTACCGGCACCAAACATCTAAATTGAAGAAATTTCCATAATTGAGGAAATAGAAAACAATTTCACGTAAAGAGAGAATAAAAGTTCCTCGATCATCAACCGAATGTTTAATTTATATAACATTAATAAAATATGTACATATTCTGATACTGCCCACTTAAAAGTCTGAATATCTAACTAGTGGGCGGTAGCGCCAAGATTGAAGAGCACTGTAGACAAACAGGACAGAAGAAAAATATGCACAAGGACTATCGTGCTGGATAAAATACACATCGCTGAAGCTAACTAGTGAGAGTAATAAACTTGTCACATAACGTCTAAAGATTGTTCAAGGTATAAATAGATAGATCATAGCAGGTGATTGTAAAACTCTGCAGCAGACGAGAGGAAAGAGTTCATTTGACGACAAGTATTTTGTGTCAGACAAAATGGAATTCTAATAAAACAAATAAAACAGCTGTTTTTTGACAAGAGATTTCGCTAAAAATAGAGTCGATTATATATATATATATATATAGAGGTAGGGTTCGATCCCAACCGACGGCGTCCGGGTTCACCCTTCATTTAATGGGTACCTGATAAATTTCAGGGAAAGTGAAGCGGCACAGGCGTAATACCGACCACATTACACCAAAAATCATGTGCCGAAGGTCTGTAAAATATATGGTCACTAACACCATATTCCCTATACGCCACTTGGCGTGAAAGGGGTTCTTTACTTTTTTTTACTTTATATATATATACACATGTATGGTATGTATGTATGTATGTATGTATGTATGTATGTATGTATGTATGTATGTATGTATGTATGTATGTATGTATGTATGTATGTATGTATCTATCTATCTATCTATCTATCTATCTATCTATCTATCTATCTATCTATCTATCTATCTATCTATCTATCTATCTATCTATCTATCTATCTATCTATCTATCTATCTATCTATCTATCTATCTATCTATCTATCTATCTATCTATCTATCTATCTATCTATCTATCTATCGAGCCGAAGACGACACATAGGGCAGAACCACAATCTCAAAAACAGAAACCTTGCGTGCCAAAATGACACATATTGCAGAGATCACTGCTCTAAAATCTATGGCGCTGTTTCCATAACAATACTTTTTACAATGACAGCTTGTCAAGCCATCGATCAACCTCCTTAGTCGCCTCTTACGACATAGCTGGAAGGTCAAAGTGTCACTATTCTTTACCTCCCTCATAATGAGGCCCCGGTAACACACAGGAAATATATATATATATAAGAGCAAACTTTATGATATGAGACTGACTGAGAGCGGGATAGCGGTGAGTTCGATTACCAAGAAAATATAACTATTTCAAAATGTTTCTAGTATAGTTGTTTCATACATTCACATTAATGCAGTTGCACTGTATAAATATGACTGTATGACTATATTATGCAAAATGTAACTGCGGGGCATGGCCTTGGAGAGATGAATGACAGAAGGGATAGATTGATTGATTGGGCAAAGAAAGACACATGAAATGATTATAGGTAACACCTGGTTCAAACAACACCCTAGGCGACTATGGACATGACAAAGCCCAGACAAAAAAGTACACAATCAAATTGATTTTATACTGGTACAGAGAATATTCAGAAATGGGCTAACATCGGTTATTACAAGGCCAGGAGCAGATTACAATTGTGACCATGTACCAGTAGTTGGAAAGATAAGAATAAAACTGCGGAAGGCACAGAAATCCTCAAGAAATATAAAATTAGAACTAGATTTGCTAAGAGTAGATAAACAGATAAGTGATAAGTACAGCACGATAGTACAACATAGATATAATGCTATTGAGAAAATCCACGACATCCAAGAGCAGTGGGAAAACCTCAAACAATCGATTCAACAAACATCAAAAGAAGTAATACCAGTGACTAAAAGAATCAACAAAAAGAAATGGATGACAGAAGAAATATTACAACTAATGGATGAAAGAAGAAAACATAAGAAAGAGGAACGGACATACAAAATATTGCACAAGGAGATCCAAAACAAGTGCAGTGAAGCAAAGGAAGGATGGTTAAAACAGAAATGTGCAGAAATGGAAAAACAACAAAAGAAAGACTTAAAATTTATGCACAATCAGTTAAATGAATTAACAGGAAGAAAAGAAGTCAAAGTTTCAGGATATGTGAAATCAAAGGAAGGAAATATAATAGTGGGATAGGAGAAGACAATTGAAAGATTGACAGAATATATCAGTCAACTCTATAATGATGAAAGGCCAGAATTAAACAATTCAAATGAAGACACAGGACCACCAATAATGCAGAGTGAAGTGGAGGGCGCAATTCAACACATGAAAAGAGGCAAAGTTCCAGGTCCTGACAATATAACAATCGAACAGATAAATGCATTAGGAGAGCTGGGAGTACAAGTCATAACAAAATTACTCAAAATTACTCAAGTATATAACACTGGACACATACCCGAAGATCTACTAAAATCTATCTTTGTACCCATACCGAAGAAGTCAGAAGCCACTGATTGTGAAGACCATCGCACTATTAGTTTCATGAGCCATATGATTAAAATATTACTAAGAATAATCATGAGACGTGTAAAGAACAAAAGAACACCAGAAATAAGGGAGGAACAATGTGGATTTGTGGAATGAAAGGGCACTAATAATGCAACATACATCTTAAGAGCATTGATAGAAAGATCTATAGAGGTAAAAAAAGTCGATATATATGTGCTTTATAGACTACACGAAAGCATTTGACAAAGTAAAGCATGTGGAAATAATCAATATGCTGGAGAAATTAAACATTGATGGCAAGGACCTGCGAATCATAAAGTAACATGTACTGGCAACAAACAGCAGCTATACGAATTAACAACCAAACAGAACAATTCCAATATATAAAGCAAGGAGTCAGACATGGCTGTGTTCTGTCACCGGATTTGTTTTAACTTTACAGCGAATATATTATGAGATCAATAGTAGACAAAAAAAGAATTGAAGTCAACGGTCACAACATAAATAATTTGCGATATGCGCATGACACAGTCTTAATAGCAGAGACAGAGAATGAACTACAAGAAATGATAGACATAACAGTAAAAGAAAGTAACAAGAAAGGTTTCAGTCTGAATAGTAAGAAAACAGAAGTAATGGTTATATCGAAGAAACAATCACCACCATCATGCAGGATAAAAATAAACGAGACAAATCTGATACAAGTGCTTCAAATACTTGGGCACAATAATAACATCAGATGGGAGATGCACCACAGAAATAAAAAGCAGAATAGCTCAGGCCAAAATAGCATTTAAGAAAATGAAAAATATCTTATGCAACAAATCTATGTCAATAAAAATGAGAAAGAGAGTTCATCAGTGCTATATAGAACCAATTCTGACCTATGGAAGCGAATCATGGACAGTTGAGAAACAAATGAAATGACGATTAGAGGCCCCAGAGATGGGATTTCTCAGAAGAATGTTGAAAGTTCCCTGGACAGCTAAAAAAGACCAATGAGGAAGTTCTCAAAGAGGCCAACACAAAAAGGGAGAAATTAAAAAACACCAGAAAGAAGCAATCAACATTTTTCGGGCACATCATGAGAATAGGAAAGTTTGAATACTTCGTTACAACTGGCAAAATAAAAGGAAAGAGAGATCGCGGACGACAAAGAGTGAAAATAATGTATAACTTGGTGTCATGGCATGGAAAACAGTCAAAAACAGAACTGATACGATGCACTGTAGATTGTGGGGGGGGGCATGGTCACCTACGCCAACCGGTATGGCACATGATGATGACTGTATAAATAAGTTCTAAGAAAATTATTCTTTGTAGAACTCACCGAAAAGGGGGTGGTTGGGGGGGGGGGGGGTAGAATGATGAATCACGCAGCGATTTTACGAACACGACCAGAACCGACAACGGATTTTGATCCCAGAACAACGGCTGGAACACTAATGTAGCTGTGGTAGGACATTCTCAACACAGAAGGTGATGATGATAGACAAAACGAAGAAGAGGTGTGGGAGTACAGCATCAGTAGCTCAACAGCGCACTGTCCCGACAGATAAGACGTCGGAAGATCTCAGTCAGGAGTCAATCCACAGAACTGAGAATATTTAGGCTGAGCTGCCCGATGATGAATTCGCTCACCACATGGGCGGGAAAAGAGAGAAGATCACGTATGTTACGTATTAAGTGTAGTTATCATGTGCCGGGTATAAAGTGTAAGCCTTAGTTGCAATGCTGCAGGAGGTCGACGCCTGGGAGTCACGACCCAGGTGTGCCCACTTCCCCTAGAGTGTCAAGAAGCGAAAGGGCGGAAACACTTGCTCGACGGTGTCTCCTTCTGATGATAAGATTGCCTTCTGCTGCAAAGCTCAGTACAAAGAGTTTCCTACTACAATGTACAGAAAATCTTTTTTTAAAATAACTGGATAGTTGTAAATATGGATATCTGTTCTTGTTAAAGCGCTTTGTTAAATTATTTTAATTAAATTATTTCAGTGTCATTTTAAAAATAAAACAATTGTTATGTTAATGAAACTATTTTGAGATAACTTTTTTCTACAAAAAAAAAATAAAATAATATGAGTAATTCTATCACACATTCTATCCTGATATTCTTATTGTAACTACGCTTCTCCTGAATAATTTTTTAAATAGCTCATCTAATTAAACTTCTCTTTATTTATTTTTTTTAAAGTGTTGTTATTAAACAGTAGAGGTAACATTGATCTTTTGCAGTGAAAACATTCGTGAAGCTTTGACGCAACACCAAATGTTATAGTCTCTACCGTGTATTTCTAGTTTTCAACTGTCAAAGACTGATTAACTTCGAGCGGACCTTTACCACAAATGATACCTCCCTTTTTTTTTATAAACATCTTCAGCGACCAGTTTAACAGGTATGAAGTAATCAACAGCAACAACTGTAGTTGAATCATTGGTATCTATTACTAATACACACGCCTATTTTAGTTTATTTTCATTATTTTAAATTACTTGAAATGTTTCTATTTTTTTATCTTTAAGTTTTCTTTCTTAAATTGGCCGACATTATTCCTGAATTGTTTCACACTGGTTTGTTCTTTAATTGCATTTACAAGAAGCCAATACTTAATCTCATCTATTTTTCGTTCGCCTGAAGTATTGTCTATATCTGTAATGTATACATTTACTATCTTTTGTAATTCTGGCAGTGGCCCAGATAGTTTTGTCTGTAATGTTGCATCTATGGGCCAATGGATTTTCCTCAGTCTACTATATTCAGTACAGTCTTGGAGTATGTGTTCAGCAGTCTGGGGTGCCTGTTAAAATGCACATGTAGTTGAGGTGCCGATCTTGAATTTTGTATACATGTGACTGTGGATTCGGTAGTGTCCAGCTCTGAGGCGTATAATGATAACTTGTTCATATCTATTCATATTATGAAAGTATTCTGATTTTGGGGTTTGTCTTCTGATTGATTTGATTATCTGTTTCTTTGATGGTATGTAGCCGGTGCATCTGGTTGTGTGCCTGTTGCATCTTCTTTTGCCAGCTGATCTGCTCTCTTGTTGCCTGGTATTCCACAGTGAGATTGGATTCACTGCAGGGCAACCCTGTGGTG
The DNA here is from genome assembly GCA_032433765.1 of Megaustenia siamemsis. Taxonomy (NCBI): domain Eukaryota; kingdom Metazoa; phylum Mollusca; class Gastropoda; order Stylommatophora; family Ariophantidae; genus Megaustenia; species Megaustenia siamemsis. The sequence continues at coordinate 117,236,581 of JAVIAB010000092.1, read as the reverse complement.
CTTGCAGAGTTCAGTCAATAAGGTCTACAGCTGTGGCAATTTTCTGGATTGCAGTGCCTGAAGTACTGATCTTGAATCTGTCAAAACCACTACAGGCTGTGGGCTAGGATTACTGTTCAGCAGTTTTTCTATTGTCAACTTTATTGCTTTGATTTCTGCATCGTAATTGTAACAATATTTACCTGATCCTATTTTATTCATATCTCTAGTGTTATTTGGGTATGCTATGTATGCTCCTGCTCCCCCATTCTTTACTGCATTCTGTGCTGATCTATCTGTGTACACCCGAATCCATAGGTATTGTGGGTATTCTTCATAAAAAAAACTGTGAGTGATTGTCTCACGCTGCATACTATTTTGTTCCTCCTTGTCAAGTATTCCTTTCACTTTTGTCCGTATTTGTATTGACAATCCGCATTCCTCTGTCCAGGAAGTCTGTTCTGGTATGGGCAGTAGGGGGCTGACAACTCTTGGTATTTCTGTGTTTGCCTACACATTCGCTTGGCTTGGTGGATAAAACTGTTTCTTTAAGCCATCCCATTGCACGATTTTGGAATCGGTCCTTCATTGGATGTCTCGGCATGCATGAACAATTTGCTGCCTGTATCAGCATCTTTGTGTCACCCCGATCTATCAGTGCTGATATCCTCCACAATTTCTCCATCTCCAATTTAGGTGTTGATTTCATTGCTCCTGTGATGACCCTAAGTGCCTGGTTTTGTACTTTATTCAGCTCTTGCAGTGTGGTGTTTGATGCTGAGCACTATGCACACGATCCATATTCTAAATGTGGGTGTAAACTCTGCTGGTAAGCTGAGTACTTTACTGAGTATTTTCCCACTCGCACCCATGTGGTTGCTTCCTTAGAAGAGCCAACTTCCTCCTTGCTTTTTGTGTTGCCTTATTTATCTGCTGTTTCTAAAATAGTTTGTTGTCCAATGTAACTCCGAGATAAGTAGGTTGCATGTCTTCTTTCACGGGCTCATTGTTTAAGTAGATGGGTCATGCTTTTTGTTTTGGGGTGAGAGTGATAAGTATAGTACTGCATTTGTCTGTACTGATGCTGATACACAATCTATTTGCCCATGATCTTTGTATCTTAATTTATTCGGTATTTTCAGTTACAGAAACTTCATTCATAACATTAATTATCTTTCCTCTACTGTTACATTTCATTGCACAAAAAATAAGGTGAAAGGTAAAAGAAAAAATAAAGATTAACGTAGCAGCGGAGAGTGTACTAACGTGAATATAGTTTAGTGTAATATTTTCTTTAATGAATTATTGACTCATGTTTGGGTAATGTTGATATTATTATTTCAGTGCCACGATGTCCCAAAGGAAAAAAATAGTGGCCTCCCTTAGTAAGCACTGATTGCGCCTACTTCTAACCCTAAAAAGTCCAGTCCTCTAGCCACTCTGCTAACGCGGTTCCTTTTTTATGACATTTTTCTGTAATTCATTTGCAGGAATGAATTTCCATCATATTTCTCATTTTCATGAAAATCTTTCTTATGAAAATTAAATTACGGACACGCTTTCGTGTAATGTTAAATACCCGAACTTAGCACTTAAATTACCTTCAACTTCGGGAATTTAAACATAAAACACATTTATTTATTACTTCCCTTCAACCAAACACATTCTTTTCTTTTCAACCAAGCTAGTTTCTTAATTTCAGTTACGTATTCTCATTTTATTTCTGCGACATCAATTTTTTTGCTTCATTTCTATAATGACTTTTTTCTCCGTCATTTCTATTATACAAGTTCATTTCTTATCTTTAATTACATTAATATTTTCCTCATTATTACAAGTCCTTACAGTGAATTATAGTTACATTTGTAATTTCTTTCACAACAGATCCTCTATTATTTACTATAATGTACATTATACTTTTAAAAAAAATTTATCTTCAGTTACATAATCACCTTTCAGAAACACTTCATTTCCTCGTGATTTATTGTACTTGCATGTATCATTCATTTCAAAGATACTCCTCTCTTCATTAATTTCTGTTATGCCATGTTTTTCCTTAATTCTATTAAACAAACTTGTTTATTTCATTTCTACTGGATTTTCTGTTATTATGTTCAACTAGATTTGTCTTCTTCATGCTGGTTATAGTAGATTATTTCCTGATTTTTATCACATAAAAAAACCATTAAATGTGCGGTCTTTCACATATTTCAATAATAAATAATGGTGTTTGTGCAATTATGCATTTTATCTTTTTCATTTCTTGACTGTTATATTTGGACCACTTAAAAAAAAAACACACACACACACAGTATATTTACAACAGAACTTAAGAACATATACACATACAAGGCACCAAACTTTAGCTACTTACTGAATTGAAACACGTGGGGCGCATTCTTACAAAGTACGTATACATGCTCACTAAGCACCGTGTCTCCTATAGAAATAGATTACTCGATAGCGTAATTGAAAATCCAAGCAAAATTACAGAAAGCTAAAATAATAGAAAACCAAAAGACGACACTAGTCAAAATAATTGCTCATCCTGTAAAAGTTGACTTCATATAAATGTCTGGCAAAACGGAAGAGTCTCATTCACTTTCAGCAGATAAAGAAGTACAATTGTGGTTCCAGTAGCTCGTTGGCTGTGAACACATATAGCCTACCTTTACGGGCTTCTAGTGCCATTTGCGGACTTCCGATGTATGACTGTGCTGGCAACACGATCCACTTTTCTTTGGGAGTCAAATTTAAATTATAAGTGAAATTCAATGCCAGCAGTAAAAGAAAAGCAAGCGTTCTTGTGCTATTTCGAACGGATTTATTTGTGATTTATTCTTACACCTTTCTAAATCACAATTAAGAAAGATCAATACATGTGAGATGCGATGTTTGAGAAAAGTAACAAACACAAGAAGAGATAGAATACCAAATGAAACCATAAGAAAAATGGTAGGAACAAAACCCTGCCAAGAATATATACAACAACAACTTATATGGTTTGGCCACATGGTAAGAATGAATCCTCACCAATCACCATCAAGGGCGTTCTTCTCGAGAATGCATAGAAAAAGACCCAGAAGAAGATAGATAGATGCAGTGACTGAGACATGTAATAACAAAGGAAAATCACTAATTCAGACAATTCGAGCAGTTCAAGAACGACAACAGATATAAACCACGACACCTTTTAGGTATCAGTGAAAAGAGAAAAGAAGAAAGAAGGAGAAGAGGAAGGAGAAGAAGAAGTGCCGATTGCACAACGTTGGATTCACAATGACGGCGACCTTATTGCAAACAGGAAAGTTTGTTCAGTCTTCCACAACACAAGTTCACATGAAAAGCAGCTTATATTTATCATTATTATGTGCCAAATCAATTGGCGTAGGCGATCATGTCCTTCCACAATTCACTGTCCACAGAGCATTGTATCAATTCTATTTTTGACTGTTTATAACACTAGGCCAAGCTATCTGAATTTTGCCAGTTATAATCACGTAATCTGTCATTCCTCTTGTCAAGATATGCATGCTGAAACATGCATCACTAGATCTATGTTTATTTTTTTTTCTGATTTTTTTAAACAAATTCTCTTTTTGTGTTGGCTCCTTTGAGAATTATTTGTTGGTCCTTACACCTTTCCGGGAAATTCTCAACATGTTTCTGTGAAAACCCACCTCTGAAGCCTCAGTGGTCTTTTCCTTTGTTTATCTACTGTCCTTGATTCGCTTTCATAGGTTAGAATTTGCTCCATACAGTGCCGATGGACTCTCTTTTTCGCTTCTGTTGACACATACTTGTTGAACAAGACGTTTTTTATTTTGTGAAATGCTACTTTGGCCTGAGACATTCTGCTTCATATGTTTTTTTGGTGAATGTTCCGTCTGGTGTTATTAACATGCCCAAGTATTTAAGTTTCTGAACTTGTTTAAGATTTGCGCCACTTATTTTTATGTTGCATGATGATGATGGCTGTTTCTTCGATAAAACCATTACTTCACTATTCTTAATGTTTAGACTAAGATATGTTTTGCATTTTTTTTCATTCGCTAAATGTATATCATTTCTGGTACTTCATTTACCGCTTGTACCGCTTGTGCTATTAAGGCTGTATCATCCGCACATATGAGATTATTTACGTTGTGACCGCTGACTTCAATTCCTTTCCTTTGCTACTATTGATCTCAAAATATTCTCACTGTAAAGGGTGAACAAATCCAGCAATAGAATACAATTTTGTCTGACTCCTTGTTTTATGTATGGGACTGCTCTGTCTGGTTGCCAGTCGTTATGGCTGCTATTTGTTGCCAATAAATGTTTTTTTTATGATTCTCAGATCCTTGCCATTGATATTTATTTTCTCCAGCATATTGATTATTTCCGAATGCTTTACTCTGTCAAATGATTTCGCATAGTCTATCGAGCACATGCATAGTTTTTTTCTTTACTCCTATAGCCCTTTCCGTCAGTGTTCCCAGGTTGTATATTGATTTAATGGTGTAATTTCCTTAAACAAATTCACATTGTTCCTCACTTATTTATGATTACATTTTTCTGATTTTAACAATGAAAGTTATGCTGAAACATGCACCACTAGATCTAATTGCCTGCACATTACCTTCTTCTGTAAAACATTAAAAATATGGACACGGAACGGGAAACAAAGTATGGAATTGATTGATTTTATGAAGAATGGGAAAGGGAAAAATTGGAACAAATTCAGATACTGGCATAGAAAGGGAAGATTTGAGAAAGATCGTGGACATCGCATTACGTCGGGGGCACAAAAAGCCTTTAGCAGGACACAAGTAGGCAAGGTGTGGTAAGCTGGAAAAAGGTAAAATTAAAAAAAAAATATTAACAAAAGATATAGTTAAAGCTTCACGTATTTAATGGACACCACAAATGTGTTATTCTGACTCATTCGGCCTTCAGCATGAATAATGAACAACATATATACCTGCATGTATGTAAATAAAATTAACACTACATAGCTAACAAATAATAAGATATCAAAGCACACAAACATATATTATTAAAAATAGTATATATGGACTCAACTGCCAGCTGATAATGATCTTATCTGAGGTCAAAATGACCTTGCTGAGGCTACCAGCGTGGGAGATCAAGGGCGCAGGTACTTGGTTCTGGCTGGAGGGGTTCTAAATCTCTACAGAGAGGGGGCGTACAAACATACGAATACAAGTACACGTACACAATCAGATGTGTCACACATAGGTCAGTGTGCAATAAACAAATCGCAAAGAATGGGCCAGAAAGAATATAAGGGGTATCCAACAAGAGGACAGAGTATAATGATATGGTCGGATAATCAATCGTTAAGATAATTAAAACAAATACAACTGTGACTTTTTAAAAATTATGCATGTCACGGACAGACATGAAATTATTTTAAGAAATCTGACAAAAAAAGACAGTTTCAAGATAATGATGACAGTGTAGACTAAAGAAAATGAGGAAAAGGGTTACAGGATAAGCAAGGAAGAATAGTAAGTAAGGTATTAAAAGAATAACGACAACAGAAAAGGTAGACATATAAAGGCGATATACATAAAGTAGTGGTTAAACGTATGTTGTAAGAAGTTAATGTAAATGATGAATTTATTGTAGTCAGACTTCAAACTTGCAACGTTTGATAACAGAACAAGAAGGCAATTACATAAGAAAAAAGCCTGAGGCTATTTTATAAAGAAGGTTATAAAAGGCTTATATATTAATAACGTTTGTCGCTTGGTTAGGAGCTCTGTGCACCATTTGTTTGAACGGAGCGCTATGCACAATTTTGTGTCAACCGAGAGATGTAACGTTTGTCCATGTGGCTATCGTCCTTCCATTCACCAAACCACGGTGACGAGAGAAAAAAATAAAGCAACAATTACCTGCCACGTATATCGTAAAAAGCGACTAAGAAGGTTTGAAATCGTCGCATATGCAGTGCAGAAAGACGTGCTCAGAGGAACCTTGTCATCAGAGTTTACCGATGCGTTTTGGGCAATGTTGCAACAAATGGTGTAGCGAATATGAGAAATTCCAGACTACAAGGAAAGCGATAATGTTCATTATCTATCAAAGGAAGGAATAAAGGTCCAAATAAGGTATAGAGAAACGTATGTAATATTGCAGAGTAACTGAAGAGAGAAAGACAAAGAGAGGTGGTGACAGACACCACGCAAACTTCTCACGCACGCATGCATACACACCTATATGTGTATATATAATACAGATGGTTGGTAGCAATAAATCATAGTTTGCCAGTAGAGTCGTAGTATATTATGATTATACGTAGGGTGCTGCTATACTGAGCAGCTTTTTTCTGGGATTAATCTGTCAAAATTGGATAGACAGATCTGACCACAGAATGAACAATATGAATGTATAGGGTCTGGCTTCATCTCCTTTCTCCATCACCTTTTGACTTCTGATGTTAACATAATCTTTGTTCTATCATGATATTTGTATATATTTGTATATATTATATATATATCATTTGTTATAATAATTGTTCTCCATGCACTACGATCTCACACAATATTTTATTTCCACTTTGTGGATTTACATCACGCTCTGCAGGCAGAACAGTCAAAGAAGGCAGCGGTGTGTACGTTATGACCACTAATAGTATGACGACGGAGTTGATGGTAGTCACTAGAAAATTCATCCAGTTGGAGTCACAAAACTACAACCACGCCTGCATACTAATTAATTCAATGAACATTATAAGAAAAATGGAGGCGGACTCTGTACCCAGATCGTGGGTTGAGTAATTGCCGAAATCAACGATACTCAGAGTCCCTTTGTCTACTCTCTGGAAATGGTGAAGTATAGGGAAAGGAAAGAGCTGATAGTCTAGCTAACTGTGCTGTTGTCGAAATCGGAACACCCATGGATCAAAATTCGGACGTCAATCATTGCCCTCCGGGACAAGGAAAGGGAACAGAACTTTGACAATCGTGAGTCCACATCCCTTCATAGAACGAAAGATATGGGAGTAAATATGTGTACTGCCAGAAACGAGAGGTTTAGTTGGCGCATAAGAGGTGTTATTAATCCACACAGAGCTGGAGTCGCCAGTTGCTGGACGCTGCGGGGCATGATGAAGTGGGAATCTGAGCACCTATGGACATGTTCGTAGTACATTGAGGATACCCCACGCATAACTGGATATATCTTATTCTTCTTGAGTCACCATGAACTTTGTGTTTTGAAGAATGCCAGAAGACCACGACCTAGCTCTTCATCGTCCTGAGGAACACAAGCCTTAGAACATTACTGGACTTCCGATAAAAAATGGCTGCTGATCTGGTTTTGTATTTTTCGACAGCCAACATGTTTCGCTTGAAGAAAGGATTTATCTAGTTCTAAGATATGTCGGTTGTGCCAGTGAGATACTGTGGCTCAAACTCTAAGGTCTTGCTTGATTCGACGTTGTTGCGTGCATGCGTGTTGAAATGTAGGATGGGTTTTCTATCAACGAGCGACGTGGCCGTTTCTGTTAATATATTTTTTTGTTCAGAATTCAAAGATTTGTCAAGCAGCCAACACGATGTCGGTAGTCGCTACACGGATATACTTTGGTGAGGATGAATTGTCAACTAACCTAAACTAAACATTATTTACTGCCTGTTATTATCTGGTAAGTAAAACCGGAAGTTGGGTGTGATCTAGAGTTAAAACACCAGCCTCTGGACAGGACGGTCGTGGGTTCAAATCCCAACACAAGCTGTGGGAAATGAATGCGTGGATTCTTGGTGGAGTCACACTCAAACTTGTCTCTGGATAGTCGTACCTCCTGTATAGCCCCCTCGAGTAATGGCGAAAAAATGTGGGCCCGTGAGCAACCGCGCACATTAAAGAACTCTTGGTAACTAGAAATCGAAAAGAGTAGCAAAAGAAAGGACTCTGGGAAAACTGATCTGCAAAAGCATATTCACACCGAAGGGTCAAAGGTCGTGCTATGGACTTTGTGCATGTTGGTCAGGGTTCACCTGGAAGTTTTTCGATAAATAAGGGGAAAATAAAAGCATCTATAGGTTCGTCTGGAGTGTAGTGAAAGATGATCCTAACAACATAATATAACAAAACATAATATAAAATATCATAAAACAGATCAATTTGATATTGATAACGATTAACATTACAAATACCAATGCCGTGTATTTGTACCAGTCTCTTCTCATCCAGGAAGTAATAAATTTCTATACATTTTATTCAAATCAACGCGCTATTAATTTTAAAAAAGCAACCAAAAGAAGTCCGGACCGTACTAAAGAAATAAAACACATTAAAAATCACGGTTTGATAGAACAAATGTTGTACATGCTGACTTTTTTTATACAGCAGCTTAATCAATGCGCTCGTTTATTTGGACTAACCTGGAGCAATAGCAATAAGCTTCAAATCGCGGAAATAAAACGGGGAGAAAAAACTAGCGCCAAATACTTGAGAAAATACTTGATAAGGAAATATCTGTTAACGATTATTGCACAGGGCAGTAGCTAATTATTAGTTATCAATTATTAGCATTCTCTTTTGTTGGAAAAGAAATTTGATAGTGGAAAACATTTATAGACATGACCATTTCAGTGCAGCACATTCAGAGAGAACTGGCACATTGTTCATAGGTTGAAGAATCAATAGCAGACAATATCGATTTGCAAATGGATGCTTCATTTGGCTTCATTATTTTGGCAAGAACTGTATTACAGTGGTTTTGTAAATGTTTATGACTCTTTCATTGACTATATAAATGTTGAATATATTTCAGTGGCTGTATTAATTTAAGTTAAAGATTGTTTCATTGACTATATAAATGTTGAATGTATTTCAGTGGCTGTATTAATTTAAGTTAAAGATTGTTTCTTTGACTATATAAATGTTGAATGTATTTCAGTGACTGTATTAATTTAAGTTAAAGATTGTTACATTGACTATATAAATGTTGAATGTATTTCAGTGGCTGTATTAATTTAAGTTAAAGATTGTTTCATTGACTATATAAATGTTGAATGTATTTCAGTGGCTGTATTAATTGAAGGGAATTCATCTGGAGACAGTCCAGGGCTACATCTACCTTGGACATACTATAACCAAAGATGGAAAATGTAAAATTGAAATAAACCAAAGAATAGGTTTGGCAAAAAGTAATTTTAATGCCATGAAAAATATACTAACAACAAAACAAATATCTGCAGGGCAGAAATTAAAATAATTGCAAAATGTTACATCTTCTAAGTATTCCTCTATGGTGCAGAAACATGGCCATTAGACAAGAAAACAGAACAGAAAATTGAAGCCTTTGAGATGTGGATTTATAGAAGAATAGGTAGAATTGGATGGAAACAAAAGAAAACAAACGATGAAGTTTTAAAACAACTGAAAATAAAAAGAGAACTACTATAAATACAATTAAGACAATGCAAATAAAATTTTTGGGGCACGTTAAACGACACAACAGGCTACTAAATGTAATATTGGAAGGGAAAATACATGGTAAAAGAGGCAGACCAAGACTAACATGGACGAGTAACATCAAAAGATGGACAAGTCAATCTATGACAGCGTGCACCATCAAAGAGAGTAGAATGGCGATCCATGGTAGCCAACCTTCGTTGCGGAGAAGGCACTCGATGATGATGATGATGATGATGATGATGATGATGATGATGATTAATTGAAATTAAAGATTGTTTCATTGACTATATAAATGTTGAATGTATTTCAGTGGCTGTATTAATTGAAGTTAATGATTGTTCCATTGACTATATAAATGTTGAATGTATTTCAGTGGCTGTATTAATTTAAGTTAAAGATTGTTTCATTGACTATATACAAGTTGAATGTATTTCAGTGGCTGTATTAATTTAAGTAAAAGATTGTTTCAGTAATTTTTAAAATTTCAATAACTGTTTCGATGGTTACATAAGCGTTGATACTTGTGTCAGTTACTACATACAACTTTATGAATATGTCAGTAACTATATAAATGGCCGTGACTCTCTCTGTGGCTATATAAATGCCCGTGATTCTCTCTGTGACTATAAAAATGCCAGTGACTCTCTCTGTGACTATATAACTGATGAAAAACTGATTAAATGACTGTACAACTATTGATAATTCCTGCATAGCTGGGTTTTGACATTGATGTTGGTGACTACTTTAAGTGACGATATAAATTTGTGTGGGTGTTCAAGCGGGTATATAAATATTGATAACAGTTTGAATAACTATATAAGTGGTACTTGATATATCAGTGTTTACATAAATGTTTATAAGTTTGTATGATTACATCATCAGATAACATATCCTTTGCAAAACGTTGCATTCACCACAGCCTGTCTGGAAGAACTTGTCTCTAGTCAGATCTCCCACTTCTTCGGTTGTCATGTCTAATGTCTCTTTTATATCTTGAAACCACTTTCTTCTTGGTCTTCCTTTGTCTCGTCGTCCTGGATCATGCTTTCCATTATTGTTCTTGTCAGCCCGCTGTGTCTTTAGACGTGGCTTTTTTTTTTTTTCTCTCTCTTTTTTTTCACTGTAGAATGGTGTATAAATCCAATTATTTTAATTTATAAGTCTTTGAATATGTCTTCATTGTTCTTTTTCATTATACAAGGTATTGTTAAAGAATTTTCTTTAACATTTTGTTTGGAATGAATCAATGTTTCTCTTCAATTTTCTTGCAAACTGTACTTGCAACAAACTGCGGCCAAAAGAACTGAAAATCAATTGGGAATGTTTCAACAAATATAGCGGGGTGTTAGGCATGGTTGTGTGCTGTCAGCAGATTTGCTTAATATTTATAGTGAGATTATTTTAAGATCCACAAGCGGCATACCTGGAATAACAATTGTAGGTCATTAAAAAAATAATCTAAGGTATGCTAATGATACAGTCTTAATCGCTAAGAGGGAAAATGATTTACACAAAATATTAGACATTTTAGTGAAAGAAAGCAAAAATAAAGGACTCAGCCTTAATAGCAAAAGGGCAGAAATAATGGGAAAAACAAAGAAAAAAACATCACCTCAGTGCAAAATAAAGACAAATGGAACAATATTGAAACAGGTAAATGAATTTAAATATCTAGGAACATTGTTAAGCTCAGATGGTAGATGTACAACAGAGGTGATATGCAGAATGGTTCAGGCAAAAGTAGCTTTCCAACAAATGAGGAAGGTCCTGTGCAATCCATTTTGACAACATAAATAAGAAAAAGAGTTCTTAAATGTTATGTAGAGCCAGTCTTAACATATGGATGTGAATCATGGACAATAGGACAACAGACAAAAACATCTTTGGAAGCTGTAGAAATGTGATTTTACAGAAAAATGCTGAGAATACCATTAACAGCTAAGAAGAGTAATGAAAACGTTCGGCCATGTACCAATTTTTTTGCCATGTAATGATAAGGGAACAGCTGGAATATATTGTGGCAACTGGGAAAATTCAGGGACGAAGAAATAGAGGGAATCAAATCGAAAAAAATACCAGATAGCTTAAGAGAATGACTTGGCAGGTTAACAGCAGAAATAATAAATAACTGCCGAGATCGAAAGTTGTGGAGAAACATGATCACCTACGCCAGCGGGCATGGCATTTGATGATGATGATGATGAAAAAGCATTGCTTTCATCGTCGTCACATGCCAATTAATTTCCCATTACCACCACGTTTCCCAAGTTTTTGCTATATATATATATATATATATATATATATATATTTTATATATAGTCTTGTATGGCAGAAGATGTAGGCCAGAGATTCTAGAATCTCCATATTTCAACAATCTTTAAAAAGTATAAGAATTTGCACAGGATCCGCATTGTATCCCGACGGACGTCCCTCTTCAAGGCGAGCCTCTCAACCTCAGCTGATGCCTGCTGTTATTGGTTCTTGTCTCGGTGTTCTGTTCTTTTTAGTGTTTCTCTAGGTTGACCACTTTTTCTTTTACCTTCTATTTCCCTTTTGAGGGCTTGCTTTGAAATTTTCTTGTCTCTTCTCTACTAATAAAAAGAAAGTAAAGTACTCCCGTCACGCCAAGTGGCGAATAGGGAATATGGTGTTAGTGACCATAAATTTTGCAGACCTTCGGCACATGATTTTTGGGGTAATGTGACCGTTATTATGCCCGTGCCGCTTTACTTTTCCAGAAAAAATCCGGTACCCTTTAAAGGCTGGGTGAACCGGAGCCGTCGGTTGGGATCGAACCCTACCTCTTGACCTTTGTAGTCCAGTTCACTAACCACTGAGCTATCTCGGCTCCTTCTTCTCTATAAATGGATAGCATAATTTTCTCTTGATTATAGATTATATTATGTGATAAAATGCTCCCTGCGGCATTCCGTTGGAACCGCAATTAGGTAATTAGGTAGTTGTTTGTTGGCTTTGAAAGCATGAAGACTCACGAATATGATAACGATTCAAATACAAAGCTGGTTTCTGTTACTATTTCAACAAATTCTGTACCGATTTGTCCTCCCGCATTTAAATAAATATCATTCTCTAAGCAGTAAGGCTGCTTTATGTTAGGCTTAACTACACACTGAGCACACCTATCAGGAAGATTATTTTGTTTTGGTTGTTTCATTACTAGTTAGCTATGTAGGATTAGTTTTATTTACTTACATAGTTGTGTGTGTGTGCGTGTTGTTTGTTTGTTCCTGCTGAAGGCCTATTGAGCCGAAACGTCGTTCAAATTTGTGTCGTCTATCAATTACGTAAAGCTTTCACCATACCGAGCCGCGATAGTTCAGTGGTTATTGAACTGAACTACAAAGGACAAGATTCAAGGTACGATCCCAACTGACGGCTTCCGGGTTCACCCAGTCTTTAATGATTACCGGATTTTTTTCTGGGAAAGTAAAGCGGCATGGGCGTAATACCGACCACATTACCCCAAAAATCATGTGCCGAAGGTTCTGTAAAATTTATGGTCACTAACACCATATTCCCTATACGCCACTTGGTGTGACGGGGGGGGGGGGGGGTACTTTTACATTACTACCTTTACCATAACATTTTTTCTATTTTTTTTTTTTCAATTCTCCCTCACATTTAGCTTTACTGCAGCTTCGCATTGTTATGCATCATTTGCATTTCTTTGCCTTCACCCCTTACACCTATAATGACAGCTGCAGGTAATATAGACTACAGGATGCAATGAAAGTTAAATTAAGCTTATTATGAATACATAGGTAGACTACTGAAGGAAATAATAAACGTTTTTGACCATAGAAGTGTGAAGGGAGAGGAAGAAAATACTGTGACAACTTGAAAGAAATCGAAACGAAAACAAGGTAGAGGGGGACAGAAAGTAAAAACCAGTTAAAGAGATCATCTCGATAGGAAGTCAGTGGTTGAACTGATATACAACTGTAGAGAAGATAGACAAAGATGCATAGAAGGGAGATTGTCACCAGCACCAAAGATGCATAGAGGGAGATTGTCACCAGCACCAAAGATGCATAGAGGGGAGATTGTCACCAGCACCAAAGATGCATAGGGGGAGATTGTTACCAGCACCAAAGATGCATAGGGGAAGATTGTTACCAGCACCAAAGATGCATTGGGGGAGATTGTTACCAGCACCAAAGATGCATTGGGGAGATTGTTACCAGCACCAAAGATGCATTGGGGGAGATTGTTACCAGCACCAAAGATGCATTGGGGGAGATTGTTACCAGCACCAAAGATGCATTGGGGAGATTGTTACCAGCACCAAAGATGCATAGAGGGTGATTGTCCCAAGCGCCAAAGATGCATAGGGAGAGGTTATCTCCAGCGCCAAAGATGTATAGAGGGGGGGGGGAGTTGTCACAAGCGCCAAAGATGCATAAGAAGGGGGGGGGAGATTATCGCCAGCGTCAAAGATGCATAGGGGGGAGCTGTCACCAGCGCTAGTGATGCATAGTAAAACTTTAAGATGTAGATGCGATAATGATGATGATTATATACCTATTCATGTACATACTTCTGAAGGTACTAAAAAGTCGTGGTAACAAAAATGAATAAATGAATAAACATCATTATTGCGCAACAATGTACACAAAATACAGAATATAAACGTAACTACAATTACGTAACAGCCGTTGAGTCAGCACATCTGAACTATATTTAGTTGTCATGGATACCCATAATTAATTATTATACCGCAGGGATAAAAGGGTTCTAATTGGGTTTATTTTTGGAGAAGGTGAGAGTGCTTAGTTGAGGGTTAGCCAATATCATGGAATAAATCAGTTGTGGAAAACAGAGGTGGGGATGAATGGAAGGTTCGTTCTAAACAATTAAACTAACCAATTCTTAACTACCCTCTTTTGGATGCAAGGTCCGCCCTTGTCAAACAGATGCATTTCGATCCACGGTACCAGATTAGATTTATTGTTGCAAATGTTCCATAAATCACAGGTAAACTACAAATGCTTCTAAAAATACAACTGAATAAATAATAAAGTTCTTTAGTACCGGAATCATGTTTGAGGTAATTATCGACAGGGTCATTTTTTTGTTTCATTTCCTGTGCTCGTTAACATATGCAATCATCTCTTCACATATTCACCTTTCCCTGCTATTGTTATCTGCTGTTATGGTAATTTTGGCACGTCATTAGTTAGTAGTAGTAGCCTCCGACAGTCATAGTTGCCTATGGATTTTGCAGTGCCCTTAGAAATGTTATTTTCTTTATTTTCTGTCGCCGTCTATTATCCTTTTCAATGAATCTGTCTGCTTCTTGTTTGAGTTGGTGCTTTAGAGGGTGTTTCCAAAGATTGCGGTCTGCAGCTATTTCTTCCCAGAATGCAGTCTTCACGTCACGTTTACGCACGTCTATAAATCGAAGTTTTGGATGCCCCATACTTTTTTACCATCAACTAATTTTCCATCGAGTATATCTTTAGGTATGCGGCCATCATCCATATAGTGTTAGTGGCCAAACCAGCATAATTGTTTGAGCAGCGTATGAATGTTCTGGAGGCCTGTGAGAGTGTGGACCTCCAAGTTTGTCACTTTGTCTGTCCAGGTGATACCAAGAATACTGCGCAGCCATCGTATATGGAATGCATTTAGCCTTCTCTATTGCTTTGCAAAAGTTTTCTATGATTCGCTGCCATACAGAAGGATACTAATGATGCAGCCTTTGTAAACTGCAGCCTCTGTTTTAGCTGTCTGTTTAGTGTTTCGCCAACACATCTAGAAAGATGGGCAATGGAGCTAGCAAATTTACCAATGCGGGTTCAATTTATGTGTTTGAAGATAATTTGTTGTTGATTATGGACTCCAGGTAGCTATACTGCTGCAAGACATCAAGTTTGCAGTTGCCGGTAAAGATGGCAGGTGCTGCTTCGACGTCCTGACTACGTCATAATGTTTAGCTATACAATATCCTTCCCCTTCGTTACCCGCTGTATATTTAAACATACATGTTGTGTTTAGTCGCTAAAAATATTACAGGTAATCATTCCATTTTATGGGGTCTGAATGAGAATTGTAAGAATGTAGTTTAAAGGCCGCTTGCCCAGTACAGTCACCACGAGGTATTCGGGTTAGAGTTTTTATTTCAATCCACGGATCGCATTAGTCGACCCAGCAGGAGCTAGAAGTCGAACTGAATCACACAGTTAGAGAAGTGCACTATCCACTTAGTAGTTGTGACTTCAGTGAAAAGAGTTTTGAAAGACCAAAATTGGACAATTGTTTAGCTGCTTTATCTGATGTCAGAAATGGATGTTTATTGTTGGGGCACTAATGTGTGCAAGATTTTTTTTTAGGTATTGTAATGCACATATAGAATGCAAGGGGAAGTCAATTATTTGCTTTGGAAATCTCTTTCAGGCAACAATTTCAATAGTGGCGGAAATTGTTTTAAGGCTTCTACGATTCATTTTGAACCTCGAATACGTAATCAAGTTGTCATGATCATGATGGCGTTAAAAGGGAGAAAGTTCACCAAGAAAGTACAGTTCAACTGTTCAAGTTGGAAGAAGCAGGTTCAAGTGGCGCTGGAATAGACAACGCATGCTAAAGTTACAACATATGTTCTGCAATGAAGACCTGAAGCACATTGCCATGTTTGTGATTCCTGACTGGCTATCTATATATATATATATATATATATTTATATGGACATTAGACAAAAAAAGAGAATAGAAATTGAAGCCTCTGAAATGTGGATTTATAGAAGAATAGGTAGAATTGTGTGGAAAGAAAAGTA
The DNA here is from genome assembly GCA_032433765.1 of Megaustenia siamemsis. Lineage (NCBI taxonomy): Eukaryota > Metazoa > Mollusca > Gastropoda > Stylommatophora > Ariophantidae > Megaustenia > Megaustenia siamemsis. The sequence continues at coordinate 117,220,371 of JAVIAB010000092.1, read as the reverse complement.
AACAAACGATGAAGTTTTAAAACAACTAAAAATAAAAAGAGAACTACTAAATACAATTAAGACAAGACAAATGACATTTTTGGGGCACGTTAAAAGACACAACAGCCTACTAAAAGTAATATTGGAAGGGAAAATACAAGGTAAAAGCGGCAGAGACAGACCAAGACTAACATGGATGAGTAACATCAAAAGATGGACTAGTCAATCTATGACAACCTACACCATCAAAGCAAGAAACATAGTGGAATGGCGATCCATGGTAGCCAACATTCGTTGCGGAGACGGCACTCGATGATGATGATGATATATATATATATAATATATATTGCGTAGAAAAAGAGATAATCATTATGATGATAAGAAATACGCATAACATTACTACAATTTAACTTGTTTTTAATTATAACAATATTATACTTTATAATTGGTACTATAACTGGGACAGTCAGTAGCGTAATGATAACATAATAGTATGGCGATATGAGCGGGCTTAATTAGACGAGGGTACCGACCCAACTAAACGCTCTCCAGCTGCATGGGCTGCTAAAGCAATGGCTGCCTCATTCACAGCAATTGACGAACAAGTGGATACAGTACAGTCCATCTCTCACCTTTAAACAAGGTGGCTGTACGGTAACATTGTATATTTTGCCTCCTCCTACGTACAACATATTACCAGACTGATATCAATAGGGTATTTCTTTGCCACAGTGGAACTGCTTATCATAATTCGTGTTCTTTAGTGTTTACTGCAGGCGATGATGACAAGCATTTCTGACACTCACAAGGAACATGTTTTATTTTAAACTCTAAATGGTGTATTTAAATTATAACCTAAGAGATGTGTGAATTACATACATAGACATATAACATATTTGTTTGTCCAAATTGAGTAAATACATTGTGATAAACAATACAACACAATGGATATATAACACGATGAGAAAAAAGCAGAGCCCTATAAAAACTCAAATACAAAAAAGTAATCAATATAATTGAATAGTACTGTAGTAAGTCTTTTGGACCAAAAATTGCCAGCGTTCTCCTGACTCAATCACGTGTTCTGGGCCCAACAAAACATGGATACATTAAACGTTCTCACCAAAAAAAGATTTCTCAGAAAGCCAGCGCAGAGCACCGGTAACGTCTTTAAACACCTTTCTCGAGCATTGGTCTGTAATTATTGCCTTTCTCATTCAAACGTAAATCTCTCTCATTATACTAGACCTCCATGAATTCAGCGACACTAGACTACCAAAAGCGTACACATTTCACTATTACATATTTCACATCAATTTTAAAATAACATATAATTTAAACTAAAGAACATATATACTGCTGTGAAATTCTGGATCAGTAGAATATTATTTGTATTCTCCATTTAGCGTTCAATAGAGTTAGGCCTATCACAATAGGGTTTTACTAATACACCGATGGAGAACTATTTCTGACAGTGGTTTTCTTGTTCAGCTCATACACTGCCTTGTGAGAAGAGTCGGAGGAGTTCGAAGGCTACGGGAGTGAATCCAATCAGATAATCAGTAGTGAAGTTAAAGCAGTAGTGTTATTATCCATCTACTGGCAAACCCTGCAACCTATTTGATACTTATTGTAAAGACCTAATTCTCCTTCGGAACAGCGCAAAGTCTAGATAGGGCAAGTGTCTTTTGGGTACTATCTCCATAATATTCGCCCAATAACAGTAAGCAAACGACGGAAATGTTAGTTGTATCCTCGTTTGGACACATACAAAACAATAATATATTATCTCATACTCTGTACAATGAACGTTAGGATCAAGTATCCTTGACTGATAAAGCAATACCGATCTTACAAATGTTGAGAATATTAGGAAAACAGCCCTCACTGACATAATGTTGCAGAGATATAGGTTTATATCGCAGCCCATCAGGAAACCAAATTTGCGGACTGTGAATCAGTCAGGGAAAAGACTGTTTTCTGGCAGGGTTTAAGACCTTGATGGCCTCTTCCACATGAAGTGGCTTGTCGTACAGACTGTACTCATTAATTCCATAACCAAACCTAAAGGAACATCGGAGTGCATAGTACCTCCAAAAAATCAACTAAAAAGCTTCATAAATTAACATTATTACCACCAATGCACCAACAATGACAGAAAAAAAAAAGGTGAGAAAGAGAAATTTTACGATATGTAATGCAATTACACTTTACACAGTCCTAAAGACGAACAACTTTACATCCTGGATGATGTAAGTACAAGAATAAGATCTGACTATCCCTCGCTATCACGTCGAGGTAACCCTGACATTGACAAAATAAATTAAAATAGTCAGAGACGTCTGAAACTGTGTTGCTATAACAATATATGCAGGACCAATGCCTTCTTTCAGCCACGAGAGAGCAGCTCAGTGAAATAGCATCTACCATAAGACACTAATATATTACTAAACTATTGACAAATCATGATGGCTTGCTACCAGCTGTCTGTCAAGACGATTCAGATCATATATAACAAACATATGTATATGTGTTTTGAATTTATGTTTTCAGACTATTCTGAAAGATAGTCCCTAGTGTGTGGCTAAAAGTATCCATTACAAATCTTCTTGAATCAGAGCACAAACCATAAAACTGGTACAAGTAGATATTAGTCGATTTTATATTTACTTTTATTTTCATTTCTCCTTCTGGTTAAAAATTATTTTACTAAAATTTAAAAAAAAAAAAAACATATTTGTACGTGTGCTGTATGTTTGTTCCATTTGAATGCCTATTGCGCCGAAACGTCGATCTGGTTTGTCCACATGTTACGTGAAGCTTTAACCATAACCGTTTTTTTTTTTCTATATTTTTTTTTCCATTTCTCCTTCTAGTCGATACACGTACAGTATACACCAGAAATTGAACCGTTATGCTCTTCTTGCGCCAGGCTGTGATAAGAGCGGTAGCTGTGCTGTCTAGTAATTAATAAAGACAATGAAATTATTTGTAAGGAAAAAACAGATTGGTAAAGTCATTATAATGTTTACTGTCCAGCCTATGCTCTGTTAATCATTACTGAATTTGCAAATACATGTGAATGAAAAGCATTAATTAATCTTGTAGATGTTTTTTTGTGATAAAATGTAATAGGAAGACGACGTTTATGGTTTGTTTGTCTTGAAATTAATAAAAAAAATAAGATCATGGACTAGAAACTATAAAGGAGGAAAAAAATAATCGTTAACGAGAATATTCAAACGACCAGAAATGTATATTTTAAAGTTAAATTATCTGTTTACAACACATTAGAACATTAGTTTGGTAACAGGTTTTCTTGGGACAAGTGGTCGGGTTAGAATCCGATCGACGATCTGTAGGTTCAACTATAATGTCACCAGATATTTTCTAGGAAAGAAATACAACACTGGTGCATACTGACCACATTTTTCGATCATTTTCATGTAATGAAATTAAAATATTGCCACTAAAGTCATATTTCCTATATGCTGCACTTGATGCGTTTAAAATGGACGAATTATTTAAATTAAATTGTTATAGGATGCTCAATATATGATACATGAGCAAAGATTAAGAAAGAATCATCTATTTTTTCGAACCACAAAGAGCAGGAATCCAACGATGGACAAGCACAAATATTTTTAATATATACCAAAGATGTCACTAAAACTCTCATCATCATCATCATCATCATCATCATCATCATCATCATCATATCATCATCATCATCATGTACCATACCTGTTGGCGAAGGTAATCATGTCCTTCCACAAACTTTGTTTCTACGGTGCATCGCATCAGTTCTGTTGTTGACTGTTTTCCATGCCATGATACCAAACTATCCAGTATTTTCTCTCGTTGTCGTCCGAGATCTCTCTTTCACTGTATTTTACTGTTGTAACCAAGTATTTCAACCATCCTATTCTCATGAGGTGCCCGAAGAATGTTGATTGCTTTTTTAATGATGTTTTTAGGAGCTCCGTTTTTGTGTTGGCCTCTATGAGAGTTTCCTTGTTGATATTTTTAGCTGAATTTTCAACATTCTTTTGAGAAATTCCATCTCCCTGACTTTTAAAACTAAAACTCTGTAATGTTTTAAATGAAGAGACAGCCTTTGTTTCTGGTTGAGCCACTACATAGCACGTGGGAGCCGCGATAGCACAGTGATTAGTGAACTGGACTACAATGGACAAGAGCGAGGTAGGGTTCGATCCCAAACGACGGCTTCCGATTCACCCAGCCTTTAACGACTTTTTTTCTGGGAAAGTAGAGCGGCACGGGCGTAATATCGACCATATTACTCCAAAAATCATGTGCCGACGGTCTGTAAAATTTATGGTCACTAACACCATATTCCCTATACGCCACTTGGCGTGACGGGGGCTCTTTACTTTTATTTACACTAAATAGAACGGCCAGCATGTGGAATAAAGTCTTCCTAAAATGCGGCAATCTACGATAAATAACCGAAACAAAACAATCAAAGCAATCATTTATGAAGTCCGTTTTCAGAGTATAATTTTCTTTTTAACATAATAAATATTGTCACTACAACGACTGCTATTGCTACGTCAACTGCTAGTGTTATTACAATGGCTACTATATCTATATCTACAAACGCTACTATGATTAATTTTATTATTTCTACAAGCATAACAGAGACTACTATTACTCCATCTACAAACACAAATAAGACTGCTATAGTCCGTTCAGAAATTCATAATCACACCTGAATTAGTATTGCGTGATAACCGCTTGTTACTTTGGTTTCAAAATTTGCATGCAATCTTAGAATATTGATGACGTTATAGAAATATTTTTTGCTCTGAGAAATTTGATCTAGTTTAAAAGTTTCCTTCTTTAGGCTATATTAAATTCACCCTGTTCGAATTTGATACCATTTTAGGATATATGCATTAATTTGGTGCTGTCGTTGACGTAAAATAGTTTGGCTATTGCAGAAACACTAACTTCAGGAAAATCCCGTGCACAAAACTGAATTGTTATTGAACGACATGACGCACTACGGCCTTGGCATTAATTACCGAAGGGACGGCGTATTTTTATTAATTTTGTGAAGACTCAGTAGACAATTTGTTGACTTTAAATACCAACATTTATATCTAAATTACAATGAGTTTGAAATTCAAATTTATAACTATGCAAAAGTTTACTTTTTTACTATATCAGCAATTGTAACCAATTGAATTCATGTTTGCAAATACACATAACGAACAGCACCCACAATTAAGCACTATGTAGATACGCCTCTGACAAGAATTCCAGTATACTGGAAAATTTAACACGATTACTGTAAACTCTAAAATTTGAATCAACTTGTGTGATATCGTCATAAAAGATCAAAGGAATTCGCTGATGTGCAAAATCTGTTGTGTTTGTGGAATAAAAAATACCAAAATCATTGCGTCATCAATATTCTAAGATTCCATACAAATTTTGAAACTAAAATAACAAGCGGTTATCACGCAAAGCTAATTCAGGTGTGATTATGAATTTCTGAACGGACTATAGTGCTACATCTGCAAATACACCTAAGACTGTTATTACTTCATCTGCATACAGATCTAGGACTAACTCTATATATATAAATACAAATAATCCTTTGCATTTGCCCAGTGTTCAGTGATAAATATCTTAGCAACAACAACAACAACACATCTAGGACTACTATTATTACATCTACAAACAGAACTATTACTACTATTAATATATAAAATAACACAACTAGAATCTACTATTATTCTTTTCACAAATACAGCTAGGAAAACCATTACTACATTTACAAAAACGACTTGAACTAATATTACTACATCTACAAACACAACTAGGACTACTATTGATACATTTACAAACACAGCTAGGATTACTATCGGTACATTTACAAACACAGCTAGGATTACTATTGGTACTTTTACAAACACAGCTAGGATTACTATTGATACATTTACAAACACAGCTAGGATTACTATTGGTACATTTACAAACACAGCTAGGATTACTATTGGTACATTTACAAACACAGCAAGTATTACTATTGATACATTTACAAACACAGCTAGGATAACTATTGGTACATTTACAAACACAGCAAGTATTACTATTGATACATTTACAAACACAGCTAGGATTACTATTGGTACATTTACAAACAATGCGAGGATTACTATTACTACATCTACAAACATATCTTGGACTAATATTACTACATCTACAAACACAACTAGGGCTACTACTAGCACATCTACAAACACAACCTGAGACTGATGTTAACACATCTACAAACACTACTAAACTACTATTACTGCATTTACAAACAAAACTAAGACTACTATTACTACATCTACAAACACAACTAGGACAACTGCCATTACATCTACAAATATAACTACGACTGATGTTATTACATCTACAAACACAGCTAAGACTACTATTAACGCATCACAAACATAATTATATCTACTATTACTCTTTCTACAAACACAACTAGGACTACTACAGGGTGTTTATAAAGTCTCACTACACTTGGTATCTAGGTCAATTTGAAAAAAAAATGTTTATGACGTCATCACAATATGTGCTCCCACTGTCAATGAAATTTGTTGAATAAGTTTATTGCTACTGGAAATGTGGAAGATGCTCCACGATCTGGTAGGCCTGCTGTGAATGATGAAATATGTTTAGATATCCAAGACAGAATCCTTAAAAGTCCAGACAAGTCATTAAGAAAACTGTCGCAACAAGTGAACTTACCATTGAGCACATATTGTGATGACGTCATAAACATTTTTTTCAAATTGACCTAGATACCAAGTGTAGTGAGACTTTATAAACACCCTATATTACTACATCTACAAACACAAATAGGTCTACTATTACTCCATCAAAAAACGGAACTAGAATCTATTATTACTACATTAAAAAAACACAACAGTCTTCTACTATTACTATATCTACTTTATTTTACTTGTTCACCTCCCTGTGAGCACAGATCTTGAACAGTATACGTGTGTATACGGGCACCACTACAGATCGCCACTATTGGCCCTCTAACGTAACCTTTCAATATGAAGCCGTTTTCAGTCCGATCTTCATCAATCAATCTGTGCTATGTTTAACGTCATGCCGCAACATTTAAAAATAAAATTGTTCTTGTTGGTGCAAATAAAACTATTATTACTGTACTATCGAACAATTTCTTATTAATCCAATTTCAGACTGCACACGCAGAAGATCTAAGCACAGAGCTAGAACTCCGTAGTACCTGTTTGCGTTATTTAGAGATGATTAGAAAGTTGGGTGAGGCCACTTCAAATTTATACCTATCAGAGGAATAAAGCCAGCTTTCAATATTTAAAGATCTAGGGTTATTTTACGTTTTCAACTTTAACGAAGGACAATCGTGTTATCATCAGCTTCCGATGTGACAAGGTACTCGATCTCAATTACATTGACATGAGAAGGATGAGAATAAACACGATTGCTTCTCGTGGCTTTAAACTGGGTATTTGTAATGGGAGACGAACAATGTTGTAAGGATCCACAAATAATAATCATAGTAATAATCAAAATTAGCAGTAATCATGTGACGGAAATAATCCATCATTAAGGCATTAAAGCATTCTCTGGATTATGTTGATGTGGTTTTTTGAGGTTCAGAATTAGAATACCCCATAACCGTTGTCAAGGTTGCATATGTTTATGACGTGTGTGTGTATATATATATATATATATATATATATACCAGTGGTATGTTGTGGAGTTTGTGTCGGTTTAAGCTCTGAAGTTTACCGACTGCTATAATGAGGTATCACGTTAAAAATTACTAACAAATCAGCATATATTTTACCTAAATACGAAGGATATGTTCCGCGAAACGTGAACGATGAAATATGCAGATGCGCAGTGAGAGTTTTGTCATATTTTGTAAAGTATTTGAGTACCCAGGACTCCTTTCTTTAATACCTCGTCTAACTCTGAAAGGTCACGAAATGGTAATTCCTGTATGGTTATAAAGCATGTGATGAGTTCATATATATGTGTGTGTGTGTGTGTGTGTGTGTGTGTGTGTGTGTGTGTTGTGTGTGTGTGTGTGTGTGTGTGTTAAACGTAACCTCATCGAGAATCCATTCGCGATCTCGAAAATGAAATGCGACATATTCAATCTAAGAGTGTTGTAGCTACACCTAACATGTCTTATTTTCATTCATATGTTTTTCATATCATTGGGATGCTTGTATTTTTATGTTCTCAAGTTAAATTTGAAAAATAGATTATCCATTTATAAATGAATATGATATAAATGTATTGAATACTTGTTAGATTTATTAATTGCACAAGTTAGTCATGCTTTTCCCACCATGCTGTAAGTTCGTACACTATAATACAATTTCACTTCGTTCAAAGAGGCAAAACCACATGTAAAAAGTAAACCTCCTATTTTAATATAAAATAAACAAACTGTGGAGTTGTCCTGATGGCTGTCTAGAGTGCAGAGGAGCTGCCGCATTGTCCAGAGATATTGCGTGATTACAAAAGCAATCGGAAGAGACATACAGTTGGGCGCTGTCCTAATAGAATGTTACTGGTCCTGAACATCAATAAATCTGACTATACACGCGATATCTAAGTCAATTTAAGATCTGGGGGAATTTGGAGCGAGAAAGAAAAGAATGAATATATATATATTATATATATATATATATATATATATATATATATATATACATATATAAATATATAAAATATATATATATATACAACATTTAAATAGTATATAATATAATATAATATAATATAATATAATATAATATAATATAATATAAATATAATATAATATAATATAATATAATATAATATAATATAATATAATATAATATAATATAATATAATATAATATAATATAATATAATATAATATAATATAATATAATATAATATAATATAATATAATATAATATAATATACACACGCATATATATATAGGAGCCGTGATAGCTCAGTGCTTAGTGAACTTGACTAAAAGAACAACCGATCCTGATCGACGGCTACCAGATTCAACCAGCTGGGTGCCGATTTTTTTTTCTAGGAAAGTAAAGCGGCACGGGCGTAATACCGACCACACTACCCTAAAAAATCATGTGTCGAAGGTCTGTAAAAATGATGGTCACTAACACCATATTCCCTATACGCCACTCAGCGTGACGGGATTCTGTACTTTTAATGTCCTTTGGAGTCCTGCCAGACGGTTGGTAGCATTTAATCATAATTAGTCAATTGTCTAGGTAATATATTAGTGTATTAAACTGGATGCTGTTTTACTGAGTAGCTTTTCTCGTTGCTGAATCTGCCAATACTGCGTAGGCAGATCCAACCAATAAATTAGCAAGATGCATACCTGGTTTGATCCTGATCGATGGCTTCCGGGTTCACCCAGCCTTAAATGGGTACCGGATTTTTTTTCTGGGAGAGTAAAGCGGAACGAGCGTAATACTGATCACATTAACCCTATAACCATGTGCCGGAGGTCTATAAAAATGATGGTCACTGACACCATATTACCTATAAGCCACTTGGCGGCAGACTCTTGACTTTATTTTCTTTTTTCTATTTGTAGTGCCTGACCTCATCTTCTATCTACTGCTCTTTTTGTCGTCTGACTTTGCCATTACTGCCAATGTTGCTACGGCGGTTTTTTTTTTCATTACTGTTCTGCATCAACTATCCCAGTTTCTTTCGTTGATAGAGAATTCCCTCAAGGAAGCTCTGCAAACATATCTCAAGATATATATATATGAAAATGATTATCGTAGTGAAGAGAAAAGCTTGTTTTTAATAAGCCAACAATTAATAAATGAAAACTAAGATAAATTTCGCGGACAAAGAAAAAAAAAACATAAAACCAAGATCATCATCGACAATGAAGTACTTGAAATTGTAATGGACTATACATATCTGGAATCGGCATTAAATAACAGCGGAGACTGTTAGAAGGAAATCAAACAAAGATTAATAATTTTAGTTATTATCATTCCTGCACCGCTAGACATCACGTAGGAGACGTAGTGTTTTTCGCCGTCCTTCTCTACTAGTCTATGTCTGCCAAATTTGATTCACTTATCAGTGTTCTATTCAGTATCTCTCTAGGTCTTCCTCTTTTCTGTATCTTTGGTTATTGTTAGTTGAAAGCCATAGTATCACTGCAAATGAATGAAAATTAATCATTGTTCAACCGCTGGTGCAAGTGGAATCATCCGAATTAAAACGCATCTCACTGAAGGATCCAAACAAAGAGAGACAGATGTAGTCCTTATCATAGCAGCTAAAGCACACGTCAAAAGACATAGGGCCAGGCGGCACCGATGTGAACGCAGCTGAACTGTCATTCGTCATACGATATCATCATTCATCGTAAGCCATCGAAATATCAAAACATATTGTCCTAGTGTCCATGATTCACACTGATATGTTAAGATTGATTCTGCACAGCATTTAAGAATTCTTTTTTCTTGTTTCTATTGTCAAAAATGGACTGCACAGTGTCTTCCTAGTTTTTTTTCGAAATCTACTTTTTTTTCTGAGCTATTCTGCATCTCACCTCTGTTGTGCATCTGTAATCTGAGGTTAACATTGTTCCAGTCCCCAGGTATTTAAATTCATTTACTTGTTTTAATAAATTCCATTTCTCTTTATCGTGCATTGTGGTGATGCCTTTTTCTTTGTTGATTCCATTACTTCTGTCTTTTTACTAGTGAGGCTGAGTCCTTTATTTTTGCTTCACTATAACAATCATCATCATCATGTGCCATTCCGGTTGGCGTAGGCGATCATTTCCTTCCAAAAACTTCTATAAACCGTGCGTCGTTCTGTTGATGACTTTTTCCATGTCATGACACCAAGCTATCTAGTATTTTATCTTTTTGTCGTTCACAATATCTCTTGCCCTGTGTTTTGCCAGTTGTAACCAAGTATTCCAACTTTACTCTTCTCATGTTGTGCCCCAAAAATGTTGATTGGTTCTCTCAGATGTTTTTTAGGGGCTCAAATTTTGTGTTGGCCTCTTTGAGAATTTCTTCACTGGTCTTTATAGCTGACATTCTTCTGAGAAATCCCTGCTCTGTGGCCTCTAATCGTCTTTTTCATTTGTTTGTGTACAGTCCATGAATCGCTTCCAAAGGTCAGAATTGGTTCTATATAGCACCAATGGACTCTCTTTCTCATTTCTATTGAAATAAATTTGTTGCATAAGGTGTTTTTCATTTTCTGAAATGCTATTTTGGCCTGAACTATTCTGCTTTCTATTTCGGTGGTATATCTTCCATCTGATGTTATTATTGTGCTCAAGTATTAGATATGGCAGTAACAGACCACATACATTCATTGATCAGCAAACACGTCATAGGAAGAGACTTCCAAAACTGACCAGCATCTCTCGTACCTTAGACTGGCTCGCAGACAGGCATGGACAGACACACCTTCAATTTTTCGAACAGCAGGAACGCGGACAAAGTAAAACAATAATTTTTCGTTGTCGAATAAAAACAACTTGAATATGAATTCCTCAGTCTGGTCAATTGGCTGTCTATTAATTCTGTTCTAAACTAGTGATCTGGGCGCCAGCCCGATGGATGATCACGACCAGGTTCTAATAGGACTATACTGTGTGTCTCTAGCAGTGTTTAAAAGTCTCATCATGCATATCGACTATCCAGGTCGACTGCCGGTCCTTGAGTGTCCGTCTCCTCTCCCTTCTACTTTTTCCAAATCCTACCCAATCCGGGAGTATTTTATTCCTATAGTTCCATTGGTAGCCGCTCAGCTGAACGTGACACTGATTGGTCAGTTCAAGTTATCTTCTATAAAGTTTCCGCTGATTAATATTTAGGCTCTAAGACCTAGGAAGGGCAAACAATTGCCGCACTCCCTGGGTAGACACTCCCTACCCTATTATATTTGAAACGTACTACAATAATCATCATCATCAACTGCCTTGCCTACTGGCGTAGGTGATCATGTCTCTCCATAACTTTCGATCTCTTCAGCTATTTATCATTTCTGTTGTTGACCTTCTGCCAAGCCATTCTCTTAAGCTGTCTATTTTTTCTCTTTGCTTCCCTCTATCTCTTCGTCCTTCAATTTTTCCAGTTGTTATAATATATCCAGTTGTTCTTTCTTCTCATTATATGGCCAAAAAATGATGATTGTCTCTTTCTAATATTGGAAATTAGCTCTCTTTTCACTTTGACCTCTCACAGAACTTCTTCATTACTCTTCTTAGCTGTCCATGGTATTCTCAACATTCTTCTGTAAAACCACATTTCTACAGAATCCAGTGATTTTCTTGTCTGTTGTCCTATTGTCCATGATTCGCATCCATATGTTAAGACTGGCTCTACGTAACATTTAAGAACTCTTTTTCTTGTTTCTGTTGTCAAAAATAGATTGCATAGTATCTTCCTTTTTTTTTTGAAAGCTGATTTGGCCTGAGCCATTCTGCATCTCACCTCTTTTGTACATCTTCCGCCTGAGGTTAACAAATTTACCAAATATTCAAATTAATTTACCTGTTTTAATATTGTTCCACTTGTCTTTATTTTGCACTGAGGTGATGTCTTTTTCTTTGTTGTTAACATTACTTCTGTCTTTTTGCTATTAAGGCTGAGTCCTTTATTTTTGCTTTCCTTCACTATAATGTCCAACATTTCTTGTAACTCATTTTCACTCTTAGCGATTAAGACTGTATCATCAGCATACCTTAGATTATTTATATTATGACCTCCAATTGTTATTCCAGGCATGTCCCTTATGGATCTTAAAATAATCTCACCATAAATATTAAACAAGTCTGGTGACAGCACACAACCTTGCCTAACACCCTATTTTATTTGTTGAAACATTCCCAGTTGGTTTCCAGTTCTTACGGCCGCTGTTTGTTGCAAGTACATGTTCTTTATTATTCTTAGATCTTTGCTTTTTACGTTTATGCTTTCTAAAATTTTGATTATTTCTTGTTGCTTTACTTTGTCAAATGCCTTGGTGTAATCTATGAAACATAGGTATATGTCTGTTTTCACCTCTATGGCTCTTTCTACTACAGATCTCATGATATAAATGACATTGCTTGTTCCTTTATCTCTAACTAAACCACACTGTTCATCACTAATTTCTAGACTGATTTTGTTTCGCACTCTTCGCATGATGATTCTTAGTAATATCTTAGTCATATGACTCATAAGGCTTATTGTGCGATGATCACCGCATTCAATCGCACTCGATTTCTTTGGTAGGGCTATGAATATTGATTTGAGCATGTCATCTGGTATATATCCGCTGTTGTAGATATCATTCAATATTTTTGTTATTATCTCTATTCCAAAATAACCCATGGCTTCAATCTCTTCTTTAGTTATATTATCTGGTCCAGGTCTAAAATAAAATAAAAGTTTAAAATAGACACATAGAGTTAGAGAGAAGGAAATAGAGAGACGGACAGATCGAAGTAGATCACGAGGTAGAGAAAAGCCAGCGCAAAACAAGTCCAAGGATACATTTCGAACCTGAAACGCACAATGTGGCATTTGTTGACACAGTGGGCAGCTAATTATCCAAATAGATAATCGTTTTGGTTAAGTTTATTTGTTCTATCGTGTTTGGTGTCGCGGGACCTGACAAGGTGACGTTCTATTGTTGATTCAAAGTCTAATGCACCCAATGAAAATCAAATACTTTTGTTTTCCTAATCACGGATGTGCGTAGCAAATTTCAGACTTAGATTATCCCAACAATGTATAAATATCCAAACTAATTAGATACTCTAACACTGGTTGCAAGGCCACTACAAAATCACGACTGCTGGGGGAAAAGATTTGACTGATCATGAGAAGTCTAATCATTTTCCTCCTCTTGTGTGTTGCCTACAATGAGGGCTTCTTAGGCTTAGGATTCAGTAAGTTGACATTTAATCGTATACCTTACAATTATAGAGAAAATCAAAATCAGAGATATCTCAAAATGAGAGCATACAATAATCAATGGGCATATTTTAATCTTGCTGTATTATAAAAATAGAAATAATAATATAAATATTGAATGATATCAACAACAGCGGATATATACCAGACGACATGCTCAAATCATATATTCATATTCATAGCCCTACCAAAGAAATCGGGTGCGATTGGATGCGATGATCATTGCACAATAAGTCTTATGAATCATATGACTAAGATATTACTAAGAATCATCATCCAGAAAGAGAAATAAAGGACTCAGCCTTAATAGCAAAAAGACAGAGGTAATGGTAACAACAAAGAAAAAAGAAAATACACCACCTCAGTGCAAAATAAAGACAAATGGAACAATATTAAAAGAGGTAAATGAACTTAGATATTTGGGAACTTTGTTGACCTCAGACGGAAGATGTACAAAAGAGGTGAGATGCAGAATGGATCAGGCAAAAGCAGCTTTCCAAAAAATGAGGAAGATACTATGCACTCCATTTTTGACAATAGAAACGAGAAAAAGAGTTCTTAAATGTTACGTAGAGCAAGTCTTAACATATATGGATGCGAATCATGGACAATAGGACAACAGACAAAGCAATCACTGGAGTCTGTAGAATAGTGGTTTTGCAGAAGAATGTTGAGAGTACCATGGACAGCTAAGAAGAGTAAAGAAGCTGTTCTGAGAGAGGTCAAAGCAAAAAGAGAGCTAACTTCCAATATTAGGAAGAAACAATCATCATTTTTTGGCCACGTAATGAGAAGAGAGTAACTGGAAAAATTGAGGGACGAAGAGGAAAAATCGGGGAATCGGAGAGAAAAAATAACAGACAGCTTAAGAGAATGGCTTGGCAGAAGGTCAACAACAGAAATGATAAATAGCTGAAGAGATCGAAAGTTGTGGAGAGACATGATCACCTACGCCAGCAGGCTCGGTACTTGATGATGATGATATAGAACCAATTATGACCTATGGAAGCGATTCATGGACAATGAACAAACAAATGAAAAGACTATTGGAGGCCACAGTGATGGGATTTCTCAGAAGAATGTTGAAAGTTCCCTGGACAGCTAAAAAGACCAATGAGAAAGTTCACAAAAAGGGAGCTCTTAAAAAACATCAGAAAGAAGCAATTAACATTTTTGGGGCACATCATGAGAAGAGGAAAGTTGGAATACTTGGTTACAACTGGCAAAAGAAAAGGAAAGAGAGATCGCGGACGACAAAGAGAGAAAATACTGGATAGCTTGGTATCATGGCATGGAAAGCAGTCAACAGCAGAACTCATACGATGCACTGTGGATAGAATATTGTGGAAGGACATGATCGCCCACGCCAACCGGTACGGCACATGATGATGATGATGATGATGATGAACTATCTTTCCTTGCATGTTGCTAGTCGCAACAAAGTATTACAACTTTCCTCTACTCATGATGTGTCGGAAAAAAATGTTTATTCTTTCTTTGTGAAGTTTTTTTAGGGGCTCCCTTGCTCTGTTGGCCTTTTTGAAAATTTAGTCGTTGGTCTTTTTAGCTGTCCTTGGAACTTTCAACATTCTTCTGAGAAATCTCATCTCCGTGTCATCTATTTGTCCTATCATTTCTTTGACTACTTTTCTTGATTCACTTCCATTGGTTAGAATTGACTCTACATAGCACCGCTGAATTAGCTTTCGCACTTCTATTGACATATACTTGTTGCACAAGACGGTTTTCATTTTCTGAAATACTATTTTGGCCTGAGTTATTCTACTTTTTATTTCTTTGGCGCATCTGATGTTATTATTGTGCCTAAGTATTTGACGCTTTGCACTTGCTTTAGATTCGTCCTATTCATTGTTATGCTGCATGATGGTGATGATTGTTTCTTCGATATGACCATTACTTCTGTTTTCTTACTATTCAGACTGAGGCCTTTCTTGTTGGTTTCTTTCACTATTATGTCTATCTTTTCATTCATTCTCCGTCTCATATATTACAACTGTGTCATCTGCATACCACAGATTGTTTGTGTTGTGACCGTTGACTTTAATTTATTTTTTTGTCTACTTCTGACCCTGTAGTATTTTCGCTTCAGAGTGAGAACATATCCGGCAACTGAACACATGTGTGGTCTGACTCCTTGTTTTATATATTGGATATATCCTGTTTGGTTGCTAATTCGTATGTCTATTGTTTGTTGTCAATACATGTTTTTTAATGATTCTTAGATCCTTGCCTTCAATGTTTAATTTCTCCAGCATGCTAATTATTGCCATATGCTTTACATTGTCAAATGCTTTTGTTCTCGTCAATGAAGCACATGCACACATTTTTCTTTGTTTCTATCATCATCAAGTACCGGGCCTGCTGGCGTAGGTGATCATATCTCTCCACAACTTTTGATCTCGACAGCTATTTATCATTTATGTAATTATTATTTTAATTATATTATTATTATTATTATTGTAATTATTATTATTATTTAATTTATAATTTCTGATTACTGAAGATAGTATTGGTTGATTGGCGATTTCTCTAATTTCCTTATTTGTTTTGAATTTATTCCACGCTATACCAAGTATTTTCCTTAGACATTTATTTTCGAATACGTTCAACTTTGTTTCTATGCCTCTTGTTGTTTTCCAGTTCTCGCACGCATACGTAAGGGTTGATGGTACGTTTGATTTGAAAAGTCTAAGATTTGTGTTTGTGCTGATGAGTTTTGATTTCCACAACATTTCAAGGCTTCCGAAAGACATTGCTGCTTTAGCTATTCTGATTCTAATTTCTTTATTTGTATCTTCTTCCCGATCAATGTGACTTTCAAGATTGATAAAGTGATCGATCTCTTCCACTGGTTTGTTTTCCGTGTATATTCTGTCATCTGTTGGAATTAAGCTTTTCATTACTTTAGTCTTTTCGTGATTGATCTCAAGTTCAATTTTGCTGGCTATTGATGATAGTTCATTTGTGTTTTCCTGCATCTTTTTATCTGACTGCTAATGAGGTCTATGTCATCAGCAAAGTCGAGCACCTCCAAATGGTCTCCTTGTATCCATTCGATGCCCTTGTTACCAGTGCAGCATTTCTTCATTATGAAGTCCATAACAACTCCAAATAACAAGGGTGATAAAATACATCCTTGTTTAACCCCAGTTTCTATTGGAAAACATTCGCTCAGTCCTTCCTCTGTACGAACTGCACATGTGTAGCCATCATATATGTTTTCGATAATATTTATGATTTTTTATGGTAAGTCATTCCGCTTCAGAATTTTCCACAAAGATTCTCTATGAATGCTGTCGAATGCTTTTTTTTGAAGTCAATGAAGTTAAGTACAAAAGGTTTTTGTTTTTCAATGTGTTCCTCCAATATAGGTCGCAGAATAAAAATGTGGTCAAGGCAGCATCTCCATTTTCTAAACCCAGCCTGTTCTTCACCCATTTCTGTATCTGTTGGATCCTTTATTCTATTCACGATGATCCTGCAGAATAACTTTGGAGCAACCGACACAAGTGTCACGCCTCTCCAGTTGTTACAATCTCTGAGATTGCCCTTTTTTTGAAATCTTAACAATTATTCCTTTTTACCACTTATGAGGCACCTCCTTTGCTTTCCAAATGATGTTTAACATTTTCTGGAGGTGTTTTAAATTATGGCTATCAATTGCCTTGAGGATCTCAGCTGTTAACTTGTCCTCACCCGCAGCCTTGTTGTAGCCCATACATCAATCAAGGTGAAGTCATCTCCAGTGTATTACTGGTGCCTCATTATGAATGAGGGAAGTAGGGAATACTGTGACCTTCCAGGCATGTAGTAAGAGGCGACTAAGGAGGTTGATTGATGGCTTGACAAGCTGTCATTGTAAAAAGTGTTGTTATGGAAATAGAGCCATATATTTTGGAAGCAGTGATCTCTGCAATATGTGCCATTTTGACACGCAAGGTTTCTGTTTTTGAGATTGTAGTTCTGCCCTATGTGCCGTCTTCGGCTCGAAAGGACAATAGATAGGTAGATAAATAGATAGAAGTCATCTAAATTTATATCTAATTCTACTGCTGGTGCTTAAGCTTCAAAATCTATTAAATAGTGGGGTAGTGGACGGTTAAGAATTATTTTGAAGTGTTCCGCCCAACGTCCTTGTATGTCTGCGCTTATTGTTAGCATTGAACCATATTTGTCTAGAATTGGTGCTCCACTGAATTTATAGGTGTTTGTCAGCAACTTTTGTACAGTATAAAGAGTTCCGCTGTCTCCTATAATTGCAGCTGTGTTTGCTTTCTCTGCCAAATTATTTAATATTTTTAATACAATTATTACTATTATTATTATACCTCTTATTCTCCCCTTGAACTCAATGTTGAACATAGGTCTTCAATAAACACTTTCCACGGCCTTCTGTTTCTTGCATCTCTGTTAAGATCATTAAATGTCTTCCACATTATCTTCATCTCTGCTTCCACTGTCTTCTCCGATAATATTTTGGTCGTCCTTTTTGTATTATATCTATATTATAATATTATTATCTTACAGAGTTATAAGAACCTGTCACCTTGACTATAGTACTATAATAATCTCCAATCTAGACTATAAGAATTTGCCATCTAGACTATAGTGCTATAAGAGTCTACCATATTGACTATAAATATAGAAGAACTACCTTCTTGTATATAGTACATTTGGAACCTATCATATTGACTAATAACATCCTGTCACCTTGACTATAGTGCTAGAAGACCCTACCATTTGATTATAGGTGCTATGTGAACCTGTCGCGTTGACTATAGTGCAATAAAAATTTGCCATCCTGACTATAATGCTATGCGAACCTGTTATCTTGACTATAGTGGTATAAGAATCTACAATTCTGACTATAATTCCATCTGGGCTGTATATAAAAACCTGGCACCTTAACTTTAGTGCTTTAAGAACCAACCATAACAACCTGCTATCTAGGCTATAGTGCTATAAAATCCTGCCATCTTCCCTATAGTGCCATAAGCACCTGCTATCTAGTCTACAGTGCTATAAGAATCTGCTATATTGACTTAGAGTGCTATACGAGTCTGTTAGCTGGACTGTGGTGCTATAAGAACCTGTTTTTGACTTTCGTTTCAAAATGGTGGAACGTTTCACGTTCTCTCGATGGCTGCAGAAAATGCATCTGGGGTCTAATTAATTTCGGCTCACCGATGCAATTTTCTGTGTTGAATTCAAAATGATGTTCTACTTACCAAATCTGAGCCGACGAAGCGGACAAATCTGCGCCGTCGAGTACACACAGCAATGTTTCTTTTTGGCAAGTCAAGTATTGTGAAAGCGAACTTCACCGTCTAGTGTTGAGATCGGTTTACGTCACATTGAGTGCTGTTCAATGGCCGACGTTGGAATTGTTTGACGCAAGTTATTTACAAGTTGAAAAGTATTAATGTGGACTGCTCCGTCAAGTCGACCGAAGATTTTCCTCTTTGGGGAATTTGCACTGTGTTTCTTTCGTTGTACGCTAACCGTGCGGTCTGTTATTTGATGTGCAACGGGGATAATTCGACGACTAACTGTGTGTTTATATGTTCGGTTGGAGTCAAAAACAATGTCCTAACATTATCAAGCGCTATACATTTTACAAATATGACGATCATCATTTACGGGAGTACGTGAACTTCCGGTATATGGTGGATAGGCGGCAGGAACCATTGAAGGCTATGTTTGAAAAGTGTTTATTGTTGCAGTTTTCTCATATTCGAAGTCCGGCTTGTTGCAGGAGCTACTGAGTTAAGTGCTCTGTGCACACCGTGAGCTGTGTGTCTCATCCGTTTTGATCATATTTCGATATTCCAATTGTTTACGATGAATGATGATATCGTATGGCAGGGAACAGTTGGCTGTGTTCACTTTCTGCGCGGTTTCGCCTTATCTCTTTTGGCGTGTGCTGAGACTACTACGATGGGGACTACAGTTACCGTTCCTTGTTTGGGAGATGAGATATTAATTTGGATGATTTCGCTGGCACGGGCGGTTGAGCAATTATGGATTTAGATTCGTTTGCAGTGATACCGAGGCCCTCCATAACCAATATCCAATAACCAAGAACCTGTTATCTTGACTATACAATTATAAGAGCACTACCTTGGTTATAGCTCTAAAAGAATTCTCCCCTTGGTTTCTTGTCTGTGGGAATCTGCCACCTGGATGATAGTTCTATAGGAACCTGTCAGAGTAACAATAGGGTTACGAAAAATTGCCACAATAATTATAATCTATCTATCTATTGTCCTTTCGAGCCGAAGACGGCACATAGGGCAGAACCACAATCTCAAAAACAGAAACCTTGCGTGCCAAAATGTCACATATTGCAAAAATCACTGCTTCTAAAATGTATGGTTAATAATTATAATACTATTAGAAAATTGCTACATTGATTCTATTGATATGAAGACCTATCTCATTGACTTTAATATTCTCACCTGTCGCTTTAACAACGTGGTGTTTATATAGTCGCTGTTCAGAGAAAATATTTTTGAAATTACCGGAAACTTGAACGTAAAGTATTATTACTCATTTCGACACTACTGCTTATGGCTGGCTTTTATGGGTAAAGTGGCTGTTCACACGATGAAGTTGTGTCTACAGCATGTGTTCAAAATGTCCACCACGGGCCTCAAGACATTTGTTGGCTCGTCTTTTTAGTATATTTGCCACCATTACGGAAGACATGTTCAACCCAAAATACCCTGTTTTCCTTTAACACCATGTCATTTCAGCAATGAAACTGTGAATATAACAATGGTATGTAGTGTTATCCTGCAGACGGTATTGTGGACACAGAAAATGCAGACGTAAATTTCATAAATCGGTGACGTAATTTCAAAAAAATATGTTTTAAGTCACTGCACATGACTTTATAAACACCATGTCTAATGCTGCGTAAGGACGCACACATTGCTATGACGATACTATCACATTGGCTATAATGTTATGGAAACGTATCGTGTTTGACAATAATGTTGTAGGAAACACTCACAATAACTATAGTGAAATGGGCACTTGTTGCATTGCTTTCAGTGCGCCAAAGACCAGTTATATTGATCTTTGTGCTATTGGGACTTGTCACACTCACAGCAATGGTATGGTCTGTCACGTCGACTATAGTGCAATGGAAAGCTGCCGCATTAACTACATTGATATAGTAATCTTTGTCTTATATCATTATATCAAATGTTCCCGTTCCTTGTTAAGATCATTACTTTCATCATACATTGTCTCTGTTGTTACGATTATTTCCCATTTTGTAGTTTATGAAAGTTTTACATTAGCAGTGTAACATAATTTACTTATTTTGTTTTCTTGTTTTTTTGTTGTTGTGTTTTTTTCGGAAGAGGTTGGTGAATCATGTTACTGTTAAACATTGCTTCATTTCTATAAATTGTTATTTGGTTGTTCTGTAATAATATAATATTTGTTATACAATAATCATTATTTTCAAGAACAATATAATAACGTGTTATTTTGACTCTACACATCTGTCAGTAATATACGTTTATTTATTTTTGTTTCCTTTATTCTTTTCAGACGATAAATGGGACAAACTTTCAGGTATGTTGATATCACTGAACATATACATTGTCTTTATGTCCAATTTATCTAATATGTATTATTCATTACACTGTACGCATATAACTTATATTGCAAGTTCAAATGCATTTCACTACTTCCAAATAAGAAGTTAATTATTTTAACGGAAATATTGTAAACTAGACTCGTCTGTTGCTATTAAAACTTTGGATAATTTTTTCTTTCTCTTTGTCTGTCTAATCTATCTATCTATATATCTGTCTGTCTCTCTATCTATCTACCTATGTCTGCCTATCTATGTCTATCCGTCTACCTACCTACCTACCTACCAGCCTGCCTACCTGCCTGCCGGCCTACCTACCTACCTACCTAACTATCTAGCTACCTACCTACCTAGCTACCTGCCTAGATACCTCGCTGCCTAACTACCTACCTAGCTACCTACCTACAGACCCACCCACTCACCCACCAACCTACCCACCTACCTACCCACCTACCCACCTACCTACCTAACTAACCATCCAATCCATCCATCCATCCATACATCCATCCATCCATACATCCATCCATCCATACATCCATCCATCCATACATCCATCCATCCATCCATCCATCCATCTATCCATCTATCCATCTATCCATCTATCCATCTATCTATCTATCTATCTATCTATCTATCTATCTATCTATCTATCTATCTATCTATCTATCTATCTATCTATCTATCTATCTATCTATCTATCTATCTATCTATCTATCTATCTATCTATCTATCTATCTATCTATCTATCTATCTATCTATCTATCTATCTATCTATCTATCTATCTATCTATCTATCTATCTATCTATCTATCTATCTATCTATCTATCTATCTATCTATCTATCTATCTATCTATCTATCTATCTATCTATCTGTCTTCTGTCTATCTGTCTGTCTGTCTGTCTGTCTGTCTTTCTGTTTGTCTGTCTGTCTGTCTGTCTGTCTATCTATATATCTATCTACCTATCACAATTAAATCCTACCTGTTCTATTGTCTATTAATCTTTTAACCAGACTCTACGAAAATCCTGGCCACTGTCTTTTCCACCATTTTTTTACAGCAGTGTAGTTGTGAGTTTTTTTCTTGGAATCTTATGTTTAATGTGTATAATTTGTTATACCTGATGAAGGCTTTTTGCCGAAACGTTGTAGCCTGTCTTGTCTTTCTGTTAGTTTGGTTGCTCAATACCATTTTATATTTGTTTTCTTTGCTTTCTACAGCTATACAAGTGGCCCCGCATAATATTTCATATTTATTATGTTTGGCATATGTGCTTATTTCCTTTTAAAGCAGTGGAATTTGTCTGCTCAGTAAGCAAGTCTTACCTGGGCTAGGTGACTTTTTGTGTCTCCAAACATGCACATATTTATTTTATAACAACTTGTGTATAATTAGGTATCTTCTTCTAGACAAACATGTTACATCGCAAGTAATGAATTGTTGTGGATGTATTTTACATATATGTGGTTCCTGACTTATCCGCATTAGCTCAATCAAATATATTTAGCTTAATGCTAGGCAGGAGACACATAACAAGTTACTATAATTTTTAAAACACATTTTCTTGGTCACATTTTTGTCAAAAAATTTCAATACGCAAGAGTTGAACCCAAGTATATGGAGGTCTGAATTTAGTTAGTAAATACATAAATAGCTAGTAAGTAAAAAATAAAGACAAGTGCAACAATATTAAAATAGGTAAATTAATTTAAATATCTAGGAACAATGTTAATTGATAGATGCACAACAGAGGTGAGATTCAGAATGGCACAAGACAAAAGCAGCTTTAAAAAAAAATGAGGCAGATACTGTGCAATCCATTTTTGACAATAGAAACGAGAAAAAGAGTTCTTAAATGTTATGTAGACCAGTCTTAACATATGGATACGAATCATGGACAATAGGACAACAGAAAAGAAAATTACTGGAGTCTGTAGAAATGTGGTTTTACAGAAGAATGTTGAGAATACCAGGGACAGCTAAAAAAAAATAATGAAAACGTTCTGAAAGAGGCCAAAACAAAAAGAGAGCTGCTTTCCATTATTAGTCAGAAACAATCACCATTTTCTGGCTATGTAATGAGAAGGGAACAGCTGGAATATATTGTAACAACTGGGAAAAATGAGGGATGAATAGATAGAGAGGAGCAAAGAGAAAAGATAACAGACAGCTTAAGCGAATGGCTCCGCAGAAGGTCAACAACAAAAATGATAACTTTCGAGATGGAAAGTTATTATAATACATGATCACCTACACCAGCAGGCATGGTACATGATGATGATGATAATAAGCAAGTAAAGTAAAGGTTCCCTTCACGCTTTGCTAGTGGTATTTAGAATACGGTGTCAGTGATCACATTTTTCCATAACCCAGGACACATTATTTGGTTATGTTATCAGTATCATGCCAGGCCGTCTTTAATTCACAGAACAATCTCTGCTACTCATTTTTAGAGGTTGTTCAAACTCTAGCCTTGTCGATCCAAATAAATTCTCCACACCGGGAATTAAACATGGACCCATTTGATCAGAAAGTGAACGCACAATCCACTCAGTCTTCCAGGCTTCGATAACTCTATAGATTGTGAATAAAGTATATGTAATTAGATACTGCAACAGTTTATACAGTGATTGCTGGATTTTACCCAAGTTAATATATATAAATTGAGTTGCGATAGCTCTGTACGAAGACCAGTCTCTGGAACAGAAACGTTAGTGACCTTTGTTCAATAATCACAACTGCCATGACCTTCATGGCAGTAAGTCTTTTGAAGGCTTTTGTTATCACATAATCCCTAAAACATAGAATGCAATCAAACCTAACCCCTGTGTATGACATCAACCTCTCCCTTGTCTACAACGTTAGCCCACATTCGTAGCACTGGTGTTTCCGTGTTAACAATGTTATTGCTAAGGGAAGGAAGACTGGTTGGTCTCGAGACCAGACTCCCGATCTCGAGACATAGATATTCTGAGTTCATATCCCAACAGCACTTGTCGCGATTTTTATTTGTGCTTTCTCTCAGCAGCAACCACAATAGTCTCATCAGTGAGACTCGGCGCGAAACCTCAACCATTCATTGACGGAAAAAAAAATTATGAGTACCTTCAAAGGCGGAGTTATCTGCATGTACCAATGAAAGTCCCCAGTGCATATAGCTGCCATGGAAAAACGGTTTAACTACCGAAATGCAATCCTCATCCCCAAGGACTTTGCCAGAGTACATGACCTGGCGAATGCAAAACAAAAAATCACACTACTGATGCTTCATTAGGATAAATCAAGGCACCCAATATTCCACACCAGGAAGTGATACGATCGAGTTTGTTTTTCAGTGAAAAACCAATTACCCGTTTGTCTCTTCCTTGTAAATATACGATTATTTTATCATCAAAAGTCATACATCGTCCCCTTCCATCCGGCCGTTGTTCCGTGATTGTTATTGTGTACACATTAAATATGACTGGCAACAATGGCGTACCTTGCGGCAACCCAGGACATATTGAAGTAGGCTAGGAAGACCAACATCCACACCTTAGTAACATTTTCCTCTGAAAGTTCTGCGACAATTCATCTGTTGAGAAGGGGCGTGGCCCCATTTTGAGGAGTTATTGAGTTATTTGCGGGCCATCATCATTGCACTCCGTACATGTCCATAGGTGCTCAGATCCCCTCCTCAGCAATTCCCTCAGTGTCCAGCGACTGACGACTCCAGTTCTATGTTGGTTGATAAGTCTTCTTACACGGCCACTAAGTTTCTCATTTCTGGCTGTGCCCATCTTAACTCCCATTTCCATCATCCGAAGAAGTGACGTGGATCTGTGTTTCTCGAAGGCATGTGCTCTTCCCACATCTCGGAGGGCATTGATGATGTCCGCCCGATCCCTTGGTTGTCCATCCTCAACGACAGCGCAGCTAGCCAACCTGTCCGCTCTTTCATTTCCCCGTACTCCCGCATGTCCAGGGACATAGACAAAGGTGACCTTACGTATTTTGGATTTCTTTTGAGGAGTATGTGCATCAGGTACTCAAATGATATTTTGTTGAATTCATCTTTACAACTATCACAGCAGCACATGTCTCCTCTGTGGAATTCTTAAAATAGTTCATAGATGAAGTCTTCAGCATTGAGCCGTGTCTCCTTGTTATATCTATAACCTCCGAATGTGTGTGGGAATGCACGTATTCGTTCAAGGTTAGACCGGCAACGATTTTTCTAGTAACTTGCCCACAGTGTTTTGTATAGTGATGATTCTGTAGGTACTGATTTAGGAGTGGTCTTTGTTTGGTTTCGGCCGATGTCTAAAGTTGCTGTGTAGCCACTCCTCCTTAATGAGGCAAATCTGAACGCTGGCATTAGACTCTTTGGCCAGTTCCTTCAAAGCGTGGTCAACTAAATCGCTTCTGTCGTCATATCGAACACCATCTGAACCAGGGACAGTGTTGTGCGAATGACAACGCTCGTGATCATAAGTTCTTCTCCCATTATAAACTCCTCACACAATTCTGAGAGTGACCTCCTAATCCTCATTCTAACAGCCTAATTTCTTTGATCAATGTGCTGAAAATAACGCGTAGGTAGGGCCTTCCCTTTGTTCTCACCTGATATGTACCAATTCTAGCACATTCTTTGGAATTCTGGGATGTTCCAAAGCTGTGTGCCATTCATGTCCTGATGGATTCGCCAGATTGATTGGAAAACAACAGAACACAGAAAAAAAAGCAGATCGATAAATATATTAAAAAGAACACTTATAAGAGAAACAAAATTGGCAGGCATAGACTCACTAGATAAGATAGAACATCTTATCAAGAAGATAGATGGATGACGAACAAAACTAGGAGCCCTATGCGACGCCTATCTCTATGCCTCGATAAAGGAGTTTCGAGTGTGGCACAAGATCACGGTATTCTTTTCGCCCGTTCGGCCAGGAAATGCATTTATCATTTCGTGAATATTATATCATCATCATCATGTGCATACAGGTTGGCGTAGGCGATCATGTCCTTCTGCAGTCTTCTATCTACCGTTCATCGCATCAGTTCTGTTGTTGGCTGTTTTCCATGCCATAACAACAAGCTATCCAGTATTTTCTCTCTTTGTCGTCGACGATCTCTCTTTCCTTTTATGTTTCAAGTTGTAATCAAGTATTCCACTTGTCATCTTTAATCTGCCTAGCACATAGTTCAAAGTGCATTATCTTATGACCCACCTCCTTTGTAAAACTCTTCAAGATGGGGACCTCGGTAACCTATTTGGGAAAACCACCTGACTGGACTACCGACGTTCGGGCAACCCCTGTTTGATTCCCGCTGGGAGCAGTGTGAATTGTACTCGTGGTTAGAAAAAAAAAAATACTCCCACGGTCGACCCAGCCGTTGACAGAAATGGGTACCAGGATATTACCCTGGAAAGGTGAGGAATGTTGCCTCGCATCTGAGTTTAGATGCTTGAGGCGACACTATACAGAAATCTTCGAACATTTCTGGATAGGCGGCCGAGCACATATGGGTGTAAAACTCCCGTTTACCTTTACTCTTCACGATTTCATATTATGTTCTTCCATTCTTCCTGGCATTCTGCCATGTCTTGGCCGCTTGTCTCTTCTTCCGTCATGCTTCCACACCTCTTCGTTCTGTCAGGGCCGCTGTGTCCATCTCTCCAGCCTCCTGTAAAATACGTTCTTTACACGATGAAAAAACGATGTCTGATTGTGTCAAGGACCTCCTGCTCTGTGTTCTCATAACAGAATGTGTTGAACTTGTTTTTTGGGGCTTCTATTTCTGCCATTCTCAGATTGGATGAATCATGCATATTGATCCCTTCCATGAAATCGCAGTACACTCCACCTACATACAGGTGCTGAGGTGGAGGACACCATTGCCAGGTCTATGACACTATGATAGTTCCCATTTCGAGTAACCATTGTGGATTTTAAAAAAAGTAAAGAACCCCGTCACGCTAAGGGGTGTATAGGGAATACGATGTTCATCATCATTGAGTGCCGTCTCCGCAACGAAGGTTGGCTACCATGGAGCGCCATTTTGCTCTATCTCTTGCTTTGATGGTGCAGGTTGTCATCGGTTGGTTTGTCCATCTTTTGATGTTACTCGTCCATGTTAATCTTGGTCTGCCTCTGCCTCTTTTACCTTGTATTTTCCCCTCCAGGATCACTTTCAGTAGGCTGTTGTGTCTTTTAACATGGCCTAAGAATCGCATTTGTCTTGTTCTAATTGTGTTCAGAAGTTCTCTTTTCATTTTTAGTTGTTTTAAGACTTTGTCGTTTGTTTTCTTTTCCTTCCATCCAATTCTACCTATTCTTCTATATATCCACATTTCAAAGGCTTCAATTCTCTGTTCTGTTTTCTTGTCTAATGTCCATGTTTCAGCACCATATAGGAATATTGAGAAGATGTAACATTTTGCTATTCTTAGTTTTAGCTCTGGTGTTATTTGTTTTGATGTTAGTATGTCCTTCATGACATTAAAATTACTTTTTGCCATTCCTATTCTTTTGTTTATTTCAGTTGTACATTTTCCATCACTGGTTATAGTATGTCCAAGGTAGTTATAGTTCTGAACTGTCTCAAGGTCTATTCCTTCAATTTGATATTCACTTGTGGGTTTTGAGTATTTTCTTTGTTTATGATCATAGTTTTAGTCTTTTTGATATTCATATCTAGTCCATATTTTTTGCTTGTCGTGTTTATTTCATTAAGTAATTGTTGTAGGTCTTTAGGATTTTCTGCTAGTAGTACGGTATCGTCAGCATATCTTAGGTTATTGATTATCTTTCCATTAATTTGTAGGCCTGGCATCTCTATGATGTTTTTAAAGATTTGCTCAGTGTATAGATTGAACAAGCTTGGTGATAGGATGCATCCTTGTCTTACTCCTCTTTTTATATCAATGGGTGTAGAGAATTCTTTGTTATATTTTATTATTGCTGTTTGCTCCCAGTATAGATTGCATATACGATGTTAGTGACCATACATTTTACAGACCTTCAGCATATGATTTTTGGGGTAATGTGGTCGTTATTACGTCCCTGCCGCTTTACTTTCCCAGAAAAAATCCGGTACCCATTAAAGGCTAGGTGAATCCGGAAGCCGTCGGTTGGGATCGAACACTACCTCCTGTCCTTTGTAGTCCAGTTCACTAACCACTGAGCTATCGCGGCTCCCACCTTTATGGATATCCTTCTATTATTCACGCACACTAAATCGATCGACACGATGCGTCCTCTAGGTTTTATCCCTGCTTGTTAGTTATGACGTTACCGCTCTGGTGGTTGCTTTTATCATTAAAGTCTACTTAGAAATGACGTTCTCTTCCTCGAGCGCACAAAATTATTTCATCATTGTGTGTCCACCTTTCTATTATTGGCATATACATTTACAACAATGAAAGGAACTGGAGTCTGCACCCTAACAGAATGTACTTGCAAGTCTTCACGGTCCCACTCAGACATATCGTTCTAAGATGGCAGATATTGTTTCGCTCGAGGATGGCCTGTCCAAGTTGTCGTCTATTATAGAAAAAGTGAAATCTAGGGACACTGACCGTCCTATCACCAAAATGTGATTCGTGCGAAACCATTATATCGGTGCCGATACAGTAGTTAATAAGAATTGATCGCCATTGATTTATCGAGGTACAGTTTCAGAACGTAATTGACCCACCTCTCGCATTTCGACTGTTTCTAACAAGTTCCGGCGTGTTTGTCTGTTTTTACTGTAAGTTCTTCGACTTCGTCGTTTCGTCATTATCTGTATTGTTCCACTTGACGTCGCCTTTGTGAATTTCGTTGCTGAAAGTTGACAGTCCGCCGAGGTCTAGACTTAACGTGCACTCAATCGGTCGCATAGTTGAGAACCCGTCTCCATGTTATAGAATGCAAACTGCAGTCATATTTGTCAGCTTGTAGATACATCTTGAGCATGGTATGTTTCGGCATAACATTAGTAGTAGTGGTGGCGGTATAACCACCAGAAGTGCACGTGCAAGCACCGAAACTGCACTGCAATGGTGCAAAAAAATAAATAAATAACATTTGGAAAGGATATACCGCCAACACTACTACTAGCTTTTTGTTGTTTTATTGTTGGAATTTGATATGTAGGGGTGTCAAATATGATGTTTGATCTATGCCTTGAGGTTAAATTTCAATTTTTTATCGATTTCAGGGGCGTATCTCACAAAAATGGTAAGGGTGGGGCGGGGGGAACAATTTCAAAAGTGATTTTTAAGTTAATTTTTGGTGTGGGGATGTCTAAAATAAAGTTTTAAGTAAGCCTATGTGCTAAATTTACGATTTTTATCGATTCCATGGGTGTATCCCTCAAAAATGGTAAGGGGGGTAACAATTTCAAAAGTGATTTTTAAGTAAATTTTTGGTATGTGGATGTCTAAAATAAAGTTTGAGGTATGCCTTGAGGTTAAATTTCAATTTTTTTAACGATTTCATGGGCGTAACCCTTAAAAACGATAAGGGGGTAAAATCCTAAAAGTGGTTTTTAATGTAAATTTTTGCAATGAGGATGTCTAAAAAAAAGTTTGGGGTATGCCTAGAGTAAAATTTACGATTTTTAACAATTTTATGGGCGTATCCCTAAAAAATAGTCAGGGGGTAACAATCATAAAAGTGATTTATAAGTACATTTTTGCTATGGGGATGTCTTAAATAAAGTTTTTTGGACTATAACTATCTGCTCGTTGTGTCTAACTAGTATGAGTATGGGAGTAGATTTTTGTTATGGTTTAGAGGTCGACTTTTTTAATATGAGTCTATATTTTGTTTGTTCTGTGGGTAAAATTTTAGTGATTTGGTGAAACTTTTTGGACCTAGAATATAACTTTCTACTCGTTGTGTCTAACTATTACGACTATGTGAGTAGCTTTTTGGGATTTTTAGGTCGACTTTTTGAATATGAGCCTACATTTTTGTGTTCTGTGGGTAAAATCTTGGCCAAACTTTTTGGGCTTTAGAAATAACGATCGGTTCGATGTGTCTAACAATTATGACTATGTGAGTAGCTTTTTGAAATTTTTAGGTTGACTTTTTTAATATGAGCCTACATTTTTGTGTTCTGGTGATAAAATCATAGTGATTTGGTCTAACATTTTGGACCTTGAATATAACTTCCTGCTCGTTGTGTCTAACTAGTATGACTATGTGAGTAGATTTTTATGGTTTTGAGGTCGACTTTTTGAGTATGAGCCTAAATTTGTGTGTTCTGGGGGTAACATGTTTGCGATTTGGCCTAACTATTTGGGACTTTGGATGTAACTATCTGTTCGATGTGTCTAACTAGTATGAGTATGGGAGTAGATTTGTAGGTTCTTGAGATCGACTTTTTGCTTATGAGCCTAAATTTTTGTGATCTGGTGGTAATATTTTACGATTTGGTCTAACATTTTGGATTTTGGAAGTAACTATCTTTTCAATGTGTTTTATGAGTATGGGAGTAGATTTGTATGGTTTTAAGGTCGACTTTTTGTGTATCAGCCTACATTTTTGTGTTCTGGTGATAAAATGTTTGCGATTTGGCCAAACTTTTTGGACCTTGAATATAACTTTCTGCTCGTTGTGTCTAACTATTATGACAGTCATGGAACTCCTCTGGTATTGCATCAGGGTCAAAGCGCGTTCAAGTAACCCGCCGCCTGTATTATTTCCCCCACCATTGACCCGACCGGTGGCTTTTATCAGGGACCGAATCGATTTAAAATAACCCATGTGTCAGAATCGACAGCACTTAATGTGGACAATGAGGTCAGATATCACGATAACAGTAATCCTCTTCTCTGATTAGTTAATCTAAAGGTCAGTCATTTCGTTGATAGGTGTCCGATAGAAATCCTCTTCTCTGATTGGTTAATCTAAAGGTTAGTCATTTCGTTGATGGGTGTCCGATAGAAATCCTCTTCTCTGATTGGTTAGCCTAGATGTTAGTCGAGAGTGAAATAGTGTCGTCCAACTTTTATTTACCAGTTGCATGTGAAACTTCGTGTTATAAGCGCGAATGATTCACGGAAGTTTATTTTCATAGTACTGTTCAGTCTAGCGGTCTGTGTTGTAGTGGTATATTTTACGGTGTAAGTTGAATTTTTTTTCCAGCGTCTGTTGCCAGGTTGTTTGTGTTTGTTTTATTTGAATATGGAGTCGTGTAGCTTGAATACGCCAACTTCGTTTGATGTCAGTGATCAGCGCATATTTATGTCACGTGGAAATAAGACTGTAGTTCCATTGTCTAAAGATGGCGTTAAGGCAGTCTCGGTTTGTGTTTTTCGTAACAGGCCATTGATAAATATAAGGACATATAGTGGTGATAGTTTTTTGAAGTTTCCTACCAGAACTGGCATAACACTATCGAGAGAGGAATTTATCACGTTAGTTGAGATGCGAGAGGAAATTTTAACCGCTTATGCTAATCTCAACTACACACCGCCTGTTGTTAACCAGATCAGCTACACGCCACCTCTCGTTAACCAGATCAACTACACGCCACCTCTCGTTAATCAGATCAACTACACGCCGCCTCTCGTTAACCACCAAAACTACACGCCGCCTGTTGTTAACCACCAGAACTACACGCCACCTCTCGTTAACCACCAGAACTACATACCATCTCTTGTTAACCCGAATCTCATCGACTACACGCCCCCCTTTGTTGATCAAGGAAACCTCGCTCTTGTTAATCAGACGACAGATCCGGCAGCCAATATGAATGCCGCGGGTGTTTCAGCAGAGTCACCAATTACCTATTCCAGCTTTGATCAAAGTTTTGTCAAAATGGAGGGCGGTTGTGTTTTGAAGGCTAATGAAACTTCCTATGCACCCGTGTTTGATAGACATTTAACAAACAGTACCACCAAAACAGGAGGGAGGAAACCCAGACGCTTAAAATTATCAACAACCGGACAGTAATATATATATTTTCAAATATGTGTTGTATATTTTTTGTATTCATAATAAAGCTGTGAAATATAGAACGAATTTTGTTTTGCTTACCATGAATGTGAAAGAGAGAGAGAGAGAATTTCACTGGTTGATACTTTGTGTGGTTTGATGATGATGATGATAGGACATGAAAGGTTGATGATGCTGTTGAGGGTGGCACATGATGATGATGTGTCACTAATAATCGGTTTGATACTTTGTGTGGTATGATGATGATGATAGGTCATGAAGGGTACATGTTGCTGTTGAGGGTGGCACATGATGATGATAGGACATGAAGGGTACATGTTGCTGTTGAGGGTGGCACATGATGATGATGTCTTACTAAAAAAATCGCTATAATCACACCTGGTAGATGATGTTAGCGATACTACAATAACACACCCTGTGTCGACCAAACCCGTTCCCCCCCCTCGTTGCATGCGAGATAGTCGTATTTACCTTTTCCTAACAATACCCCCTTTAACGTCATTGCTTTTCAGCATTTTTTTTACATGTCGCCTCCTGTTGCCTAATACCCACCTCACACATGATGCTAACGATACTAATAACACACACTCGAACAATAAAGGCACCCCCTTTCCCCACCCGCACGCCCCGCCCGAGATAACCGGCGTGAGCGCGCAAGTTTTAGAACCGCTGACACACAAGTTTTAGAACCACTGGTGTCCATAACCAGCGAGCGACAGACCCCGCGAGAGACGATCACGACCCGCACGCCGTCACGCACCACACGATAAGCTGATTACTACCGAGCCGTCCACCGAGCCGTCACCGAGCCGTTCGACGATCTTTTCAATTTACCTGAGTTAATCCCTCAGACGCAGTGGACCGTTTCGACAAACTGACGAACCCAAAAAAAAATTACCCTAAAAAACATAGTCAATTTCGAAAAAATAGCGAATTTTTATTTTTTCCGCGGTGCAAAATCCATTGTCTTGGTGCATTTCCGGTGCATGCACGTGCACTTTTGAAGGATATACCGCCACCCCTACTACTAACATTTTCATTCTGATTCAAATAGCATGGAAACTACACTTCAGCCGAACCAACGAAAAGAGTACCGCCATTCTTCTACCTCTTTTCTCTTTCACTGATACCTATAAGGTGTCGTGGTTTATATCATTTGTCGTTCTTGTGCTGCTCGAATTGTCTGAATTAGTGATTTTCCTTTGTTGTTACATGTCTCTGTCACTGCATCTATCCATCTTCTTCTGGGTCTTCTTCTTGGTCTTTTTCCATGCATTCTCGAGAAGAACGCCCTTGATGGTGATAGGTGAGGATTCATTCTGACTAGGTGGCCAAACCATTTAAGTTGTTGTTGTTCTATATATTCTTGGCAGGGTTTTGTTCCTACCATTTTTCTTATGGTTTCATTTGGTATTCTATCTCTTCTTGTGTTGTTTGTTACTTTTCTCAAGCATCGCATCTCACATGTATTGATCTTTCTTAAATGTGATTTAGAAAGGGTCCATGTTTGACTTTCATAGCACAAAGTTGGTATGAAGATGCTATTTATCATTTGTTGTTTAGCTGGCATAGAAATGTTTGGATGTCTCAACAATGGTGAAAGCTGGTATGTGACAGCGTTTGCTTTTTGTATTCTCATGTCAATTTCTCTGTCTAGTTTTCCATCTTCTGTGAACATTGTGCCTAAATACTTGAATTCCTCTACTTGTTTTATTTCTTTGTCTTTGATCTTGATGTTTAATGGGTGTCTTAATTTGCTTATTCTTATAGCCTCTGTTTTTGCTGTGTTAATTTTCATACTGTAGTTTGTGCAGCTTTTATATAGAGATGTTAAATGCTGTTGTAGCAGGTTTTCATCCTCATATATTAGGCATTGGTCATCTGCGAAGAGTAGCTCATTGATGTTGGAGTTTTCTACCTCTATGTTATTATTTGATTTGTCCTTGTTGTTGGTTATTTCCTGATTTATTTTGTCCATATATATGATGAAGAGGAGTGGTGAGAGGACACATCCTTGTCTTACTCGTGTTGTAACCTGAAACATTCTGACAGACCTTCCGATGTTCTGACGGCACTTTGACTGTTTTTATATAGTGCTATTATATTTTCTAGTAATTTTCCTACTACCCCGTATGTTTCTAAAGTTTGCCAAAGTTTGTTCCTGTCCACACGATCAAACGCTTTTTCCTGATCTATAAACACTATATTTAGGTTTCTGTCATATTCTATTGTTTTTTCAACCACCATTTTCCAACCGCCATTATGTATTAATAAATCAGAGAAATTACAACTTATATATATATATATATATATATATATATATATGTATGTATATATATATATATATATATATATATATATATATATATATATATATAGTTTTATTAAGCAGAGACAGAAAATGAGCGACAAAAAATGATGGACATAATAGTAAAAGAAAGCAGCAAGAAAGGTCTCAGTCTGATTTGTAAGAAAACAGAAATAATGGTCATATCTAAGTAACAATCATCACCATCAAGCAGCATAAAAATAATTGGGAAAAAACTGAAACAAATGCAGTGTTTCAAATACTTGGGCACAATAATGACATCAGATGGAAGATGCACTACAGAAATAAAAAGCAGAAAAGCTCAGGGTAAAATTGCTTTTCAGAAAATTAAAATCATCTTATACAACAAATCTGTGTCAGAAGAAGTGAGTTCATCTGTGCTATATAGAGTAAATTCTAACATATTGAAGGGAATCATGGAAAGTAGACAAACAAATGAAAAGACGATTAGAGGCCACAGAGATGGGATTTCTCAGAAGAATATTGAAAGTCCATTGGACAGATAAAAAGACCAATGAGGAAATTCTCAAAGAGGCCAACACAAAAAGGGAGCTCTTGACAACGTCAGAAAGAAACTATCAACATTTTTCGGGCACATCATGAGGACAAGAGGAAGTTGGAATACTTGATTACAACTGACAAAATAAAATGAAAGAGAGATCGTCGACGCTAAAGAGAGAAAATACTGGATAGCTGGGTGTTATGGCATGGAAAACAGTCAACAACAGAACTGATAAGATACACGGTAGATAGAATGCTGCGGAAGTACATGATAGCCTACGCCAACTGGTATGCACATGATGATAGTGAAATAATATTCACGAAATGATAAATGCATTTCCTAGCCCATTGGCGAAAAGAATACCGTCATCTTGTGCCGCAACGAAAGTGCAACTCCTTTATCGAGGCATAGAGATAGGCGTCGCATAGGGCTCCTAGTTTTGTTCGTCATCCATCTCTCTTCTTGACGAGATGTTCTATCTTATCTAGTGAGTCTATGCCTGCCAATTTTGTTTCTCTTATAAGTGTTCTTTTTAATATATTTATCGGTCTGCTTTTTTCTATGTTTTGGTGTTTTCCAAAGAAAACCCTGTTTTGTAGTGCTACTGAAAGTAGTATTCATCATCATCATGTGCCATACCGGTTGGTGTGGGTGATCATGTCCCTCCACAATCTTCTATCTACAGAGCATCATATCAGTTCTGTTGTTGACTGTTTTCCATGCCATGATACCAAGCTATTCAGTATTTTCTCTCTTTGTCGCCCGCGATCTCTCTTTCCTTTTATTTTGCCAGTTGTAACCAAGTATTCCAACTTTCCTCTTCTCATGATGTGCGCGAAAAATGTTGATTACTTCCAAAGTAGTATTACATTATTAAAATTACAAAATATCACATGTATTACAATTTCTATTCTATTGACCTTTCGAGCCGTAACCGGCCCATAGGGCGTAGACCAAGATACACCTTCTCCTATATGAATTTTGTTCTAGCAGTTTTCTTTTAAAGATATTTTATCAAATCTCGCCATATGTCTCTGTTCTGTGCAAGCAGTTCTATCTCATTGAGGGAGCCGATTCCTGCTGCTCTTGCCTCTCTCATCAATGTTCTTCTCAGTGTCTCCCTGGGTCTTCCTCTTTTTCTTTTACCTGTTGTTTCCCATATGAGGGCTTGCTTTGCTATTCGATTATTATCTCTTCTCATCACATGTCCAACGTATGACCATCGTCTTTTCTTTATTACTGAAGATATTAGTGGTTGATTGGCGATTTCTCTAATGAAACGTAGACCTGATATTACAATTTAGGGGACATTAAATAATACATGTCATTTTTATTTATGTTTTTTTTTCTGGTCAAGACACTGGAAATTATTACTCGTAAGTCAGTTTTGTGTGTGTTTTGTAACCTCTGTAATTGACACATGCTTGATAACAGGAAGTTCAGAGCTGAATATTGAAAAAAGTTATTACATTTCTACGGCGTGCCGGAGAATTTCTATTAGACTGGAGTATGAAGACCGTTTGTCTAATCTAATCATCACTGGATGTTCGGAGTTATTATTTTTCAATCCCAAAAGAAGCAGCTTTTTGACGATATGGTTATTGTAATCTGTGTGCATCTTGCTTTAGAGAACGACAAATTCAGATCCAACTATTCATAGAACTCCGGCCTCGAGGTTGTGGGTTCAAATCCCGGCTACACCGGTTGGAATTTTTATTTACGATTTCTCTCTGCGGCAACCACCCCTGGTCTCAGCAGTGAGGCCCCGCTTGAAACGTCAATTACTCATCGACGGAAAAAAAATATATGAGTACCTCCTAAGTCGGAGTTATCTGCCTGTTCGGCGAGGGACCCTTGCGCATACGGGTGCCAGGAAAAAAATGTATTAACACGCAAAATTCAGTTCCTTGTCTCTAGGGACTTCGTCAGAGGTAAAAGCTGGCGAACGCAAAAGAACAACAACAACAAAGCAGTGTTTGTTAGCACATTTTCTCCAGAGGCAATAAACATTGTGGACAAGTACGAGATACACGGTTCATGACCTATATATTGCTTCTCATCGTCCGTATCGATTTTTTTTTCGAATTGATAATTCAAATTTTAAGTTAGTCCGTAAAATGTATGTTTTCTGCATGCATATTTACTGACTTATTATCTTGATTATTCAGTTGTTTCCTGTACTTTATTTCCTGTTACAGCGAGATGGGGGATCAACTTATTTAGTGATTACTTCGATATCCCTACAAATGTTCAAGATGCACTTAAAAAGAAATGGTATCAAATCAGTGGATGTGAAGGTATGTATTTGTGCGTTAATTCGTTCGCCAGACTAGAGATAACCTTCACTGCCTATCGATTTAAATGAATAGCAGGGGACATTAGTAAACTCAAATGGTTGATGTACAACAGAGGTGGGATGCAGAATGGCTCAAGCAAAAGCAGCTTTCCAAAAAATGAGGAAGTTACTATGCAATTCATTTTTGACAATAGAAACACGAAAAAGAGTTCTATGGATTTGAATTATGGGCAATAGGACAATAAAATAACTGGAGGTTGTAGAAATGTAGTTTTACAGATGAATGTTGAGAATACCATAGACAACTAAGAAGGTTTAGTGAAAACGTTCTAAAAGAGGCCAAAGCAAAAAGAGAGCTAATATCCAATATTAAGAAGAAACAATCATAATTTTTGTGGCCATGTAATGAGAAGCTGAATATATTGTAACAACTTGGAAAATTGAGGGACGAAGAAACAAAGAGATAAGATACCCGACAGCTTAAGATAATGGCTTTTCAGAAGGTCAACAACAGAAATGATAAATAACTGTCGATATCTAAAGTTGTGTAGAGGCAACCGATCAAGTACGCCAGCAGGCATGGTACGTAATGAAATGATAGATCTATAGAAACTGTATAACCTGATAATATATTTAATCGGGACGTCTTTTGGCAAGTTAGAAAAACGGAATGCAGCACGTTCTCGGAGTAAATAATCAGATGCGTTCGCTATCCTTAGAGTGTTAAGAATCACTTAAAAAGCTGCGTGGGGACATTCTCTTGTAATATCCACATTACATTCTATTCGAAGAAGAATTTTTCGAAGACTAACAACAAAATTAAAGATAAAGACAAAAACAGAATTGTGTATGATAATTTAATTATTACAGATAAGTTCCGTATGTCAGAATAATTGAGTTATTTGCGGGTTCTCATCATTGCTTCCGAACATGTCCATAGATCCTCAGATCCCCACCTCAGCAAGTCCCGCAGTGTCCAGCGACTGACGACATCAGTTCTGTGTTGGTTGATAAAGTCTTCTTTCACACCCAGTAAGTTTCTCGTTTCTGGCTGTTCCCATCTTAACTTCCATCTCGTCCCAATAATGCCACGTGACAGGTAGTGAAGAATAGTTAGGAGCTTCTGGAGATTCACAGAGCACGAGAAATCGAAATGAAGCAAATTCTAAATTTTGTAATGAAAAAGATCTATTCATGTTTTGCTCATAATAAATACCCAATTTGTATTTAATAAACAGTAGCTACAAATCAAGATGAATCACTACAAGTGTAAGAGAGTACCATATAACCGTGTTATAATAGGGCGTGGTTAATAATCGCAAAAGACACCATCATACGGGAAACAACACAATAAACAATAGGGCTGGGGAAACAAAAGAAAATTGACACATGTGAAGTATTCAAAATCAAATAAAATAATTCCACAATAATTTGCTGAAAAAAGCAACAGTGTAGAAAGAATGTAGCACATCTCAAAGCAGCTTTTTGACAGCATTCGACGAGGGATGACGGGCACTAAGAATGAATCCACAAAATGCGACAGCAACTCCTTGGTAATATAAAATATTGAAAACAGCGGGGCAGGAGAAGAAATACAAATACAAAAAGTGTATTTAAAGTCAGCAGAACAACGATTTTGCCGAGTACAGTTTACCTGACAAGAGACAGTAACTGAAGACACCAAAAGAAATTTATGGAAGGAATACAAAGTCATGTTGGTAAAATATTTGGTAAAATCTAAATAAAAAGCTAAGATTAATAATTAAACCACAACTATATGGGACATCATCATCACTGAGTGCCATCTCCGCATCGAAGGTTGGCTACCATGGAGTACCATTCCGCTCTATCTCTTGCTTTGATGGTGCATGTTGTCATAGTCCGACTTGTCCATCTTTTGATGTTACTTGTCCACTGGTCTGTCTTTGTCACTTTTACCTTGTATTTTCCCTTCCAATATTAATTTTAGTAGGCTACTGTGTCTTGTAACATGCCACAAAAATCGCATTTGTTTTGTTTGAATTGTATTTAGTAGTTATCTTTTAATTTTTAGTTGTTTTAAAATTTCATCGTTTGTTTTCTTTTCTTTCCATCCAATTCTACATATTCTTCTGTATATTCGCATTTCAATGGTTTCAGTTTTCTGTTCGTTTTCTGGTCAAATGTCCATGTTTCTGCACCATATAGGAACGTTGAGAAGATATAACATTTTGTTATTCTTAGTTGAAGCCCTGGTGTTAAATATGGGACACAAACTCAGAAAAATGTTCCAAATATCGGCAGTAACATTAATCAAAATGCTCCCCGCATTTTTCTTACCCACAGATTCGGACATATGGAGAGGTTTTCGATTCAAAACCGACGATCCTGACAGATCAAACCTAACACTTCTCTTTGATAGTAAGGGCTTTGTTGCAGGACTTCAAGTTGCGGTAAGTAGGGCAAGAGTCTGCGATTGGTAAAAATATAGTCCCCAGTTATATATCTCTATATTCAAACAATTTGTATTGCTTGGCATTATTTCAAAGAAATAAAAGAAGTAGAGAAAGACTTTCCTCCGCGGCAATTCCGCAGCTTGAAACGATATACTGGGTCACAAGTCCGTCTCTGTTCTTCTCGTAGCTCTCCTGAATCTGTCTTGATAACATGATTAATTAAGGAGTCGCACCAGGGTGTGCAGATTCACGAACTGCATCGAAATCTTAATCAACTTGTCTTTATTTCCGAGCGCACAGCCCGGTTAGGGATAAACGAACGTCCATTATTAGGATATTATGATAACATTGTCAACAATGAATGCACCCACAACACTTGATTCGCTGTAGAGAATGCAGTCAGGACACATGAACACCGTAGGGAGCGGCACATAATCTAGTGGAAACTTCGGCTGACTTGGCACAACAACAGCTACCAATAGTAAGGCCTGCTGGCTGAAAGAAATCGCCCAAAGTATGTGAGATTTTCTTCTTTGCAATTGCGAGCATGGGTGGTCGTAGGTAAAATGGCATCACTCATCTTGAGCTTTCATAGTTGAAGGCGTCACAAACTTTGTGCGATTACAAAATTTCCCTCTCAGCACGAAAGCCTAGCCAAACTACAGATGGTTGTGGGCACAACAATCTACTCAAAATGGCTGGAAGTTATCCGCGCCGAACAAATCCAACGGCGGTTGTTG
This sequence comes from Megaustenia siamemsis, assembly GCA_032433765.1. Taxonomy (NCBI): domain Eukaryota; kingdom Metazoa; phylum Mollusca; class Gastropoda; order Stylommatophora; family Ariophantidae; genus Megaustenia; species Megaustenia siamemsis. Next base: position 117,179,536 of record JAVIAB010000092.1, on the reverse strand, counting down.
AACAGCTCATAATGTCATGACGTAAACGGCATATTGTCTTCAGACAGGGAAAGATCGTATTAGAAACGTCACACAAATTACTATGCATGGAGCAAGGTGCGGAACTCTGTTAAAATTTTTCATTTTTCTTCGACGGTAATAAAATACGAAAAGTCTGGCGACAGATCATGGTCGATACAGATTTTTTAGTTTTTTTTTTTATTTATTCATTCTTACTTTAGTAGTTTTAAATGTGCAAGTGAATGAACTGTTGTGTCCAAAAGATTGAAAAGTTATTTGCCAAATAGGACATCGGTAGGATTTCTTATAGAGGAGAGTTTGTTTCTTCTTGTTCAATATCAGAAGTGAATTAGCCGCCCCAAAGATGTGTTTATTACTAACAACTGAACTGGAAATTCTGCCGAACATTTCCCGTCTTCTACTAAACTTTCTGCTTTCCCAATTATCCTGCTTTACTTCCTCTTTGGACGTGTGCAAGGGGATATACAGATTTAATAGTTTTCTCTCTTCTTTGGATTAGGAATAACTGCAGAAAAAAATAGTACTTCGGAAATACAGACAACATTTCTGAATTATTGAACCAGATTTAGAGTAATAAAAAAGAAAGCTAGAGAAGCGCGCCTCTCATGCTATTAAATTATGATAAATAAAAATAAAAATTTATTACAATTTAAGGAACGTTAAATAATACATGTATTTATTTATTTGTGTGTATGTTCTTCAGGTCAAGACACTGGGAATTACTAATCCTAAAGTCTGTGTACACTGTAACCTCTGCAGTTGACACACGCTTGATAATAGGAAGTTCAGAGCTCAATATGGAAATAGAGAATATCGTTAAAACGTGGTTCCATTTAAAAGGTGCGCCGGGGGGGTTTCTATGAGACTTCAATATGAAGTATTGTAACATCACATCATAATGGCGGGGAGAGACGGGTAGGAGTCAGAGAGATGAACTTGTTATTAACTAAAGGTTAATGTTATAATATATTCTACTAGGCTAAACAAAGTCTGGGTAGTCTATATCATCACCATCATCAAGTACAAGCTTGCTGGCGTAGGTGATTATGTCTCTCCACAACTTTTGATCTCGACAGTTATTTATCATTTCTGTTGTTGATCTCCTGTCAAGCCAATCTCTTAAGCTGTCTGGTATCTTTTCTCTTTACTTCCCTCTATCTCTTCGTCCCTCAATTTCCCCAGTTGTTACAATATATTCTAGCTGTTCCCTTCTCATTACATGGTCAATAAATGATGATTGTTTTTTTCCCTAATATTGGATATTTAGCTATCTTTTTGCTTTGGCCTCATTGCAGAACGTTTTCATTACTCTTCCTAGTTGTCCATATATATATATATATATATATATATATATATATATACATACAGGTGCATGCTTGTATAATTCTCAACAAACTAAAATAAGAGAGAGAGAGAGAGAGAGAGAGAGAGAGAGAGAGAGAGATCATATAAAGACAGCAGACAACAACAGATTTTCTTCCCTCACATCACAAGGTGATGAAAGATGTAATATTCGGTTACGACTGAAAAATAAAATACGAGGCAAGAGGGATCACACCGGCAAAGATAGAATATGCTAGATAACTTGATGTCCCTGCAAGGTAAATATTGAACAAAGTGGATGTGATGCACTGAGGACGGAGAATTGTGGAAGGACATGATCGCCTACGTCAGCCATCACTATTATGGCATATCATAATTTATTTACTCCCATAGACGAAATGTGTTATTTCAGTGCTTCTACATGGATTGTAATGTTGCACAGGAGCGGAAAATAAATGTCAAGACGGTCATTATTTAACAGAATTTCTTATACAATAGAAACAAAATATTACATCATCATCATCATCAAGTACCGGGCCTAGTGGCGTAGGTGATCATGTTTCTCCACAACTTTCGATCTCGGCAGCTATTTATCATTTCTGTTGTTGACCTTCCTAAGCTATTCTCTTAAGCTGTGTGTTATTTTTTCTCTTTGCTTCCCTCTATCTCTTCGTCCCTCAATTTTTCCAGTTGTTACAATATATTCAAGTTAAAAATTACATACTTGAAACAAATTAGAAAAATTGACAAACCCGAATGAAAGAGATGACTCTGAATTCTGCGGCCATGTCAGACTGCTTGTGTGTAATGTCAAGGTGGACGATGCCAGACCGGAGCCATACGCGGAAATCCAAAAGAAGACCTATCGACCAAAACAAGACAGGTATCGTTTATTTGCTAACATTTTGAGGGATAAATTGCGGAGGAGATCTGTGTGTGTTTTTTTACGATGTGCAATGAGGAACACTAAACTAAACTAAACTAAGCTAAACTAAACTAAACTAAACTAGACTAAACTAAACTAAACTAAAAACTAAACTAAACTAAACTAAACTAAACTAAACTAAACTAAACTAAACTAAACTAAACTAAACTAAGCTAAGCTAAACTAAACTAAACTAAATTAAACTATACTAAACTAGACTAAACTAAACTAAACTAAACTAAACTAAACTAAAAACTAAACTAAAAACTAAACTAAACTAAACTAAACTAAAAACTAAACTAAACTAAACTAAGCTAAACTAAGCTAAACTAAACTAAACTAAACTAAACTAAACTAAACTAAACTAAACTAAACTAAACTAAACTAAACTAAACTAAACTAAACTAAACTAAACTAAACTAAACTAAACTAAACTAAACTAAAAACTAAACTAATCTAATCTAATCTAATCTAATCTAATCTAAACTAAACTAAATTAAATAAAACTAAATAAAATTAAACTAAACTAAATAAAACTAAACTAAAGCAAACAGAAATGAGAAAATTATGTTATAGTTAAACAATAGAAAAATGAAGGTATATTGACCAGAATAGTGAACAGTATTGAGAAAAAAAGATAAATGCATTCCAATTTCTGAAAATGATGTTAACTTTACAGATAATAGATTTATTACCGGGATCAGATGTAGAGCGGTATAGGTAAAATCCTTCCTTCTAAAAATGAAAGAAAAAAAACTATATTATGCAAACTATATTTGATAAAGAAGATAGAATGACTTCTTCAATGTTATTTATAGATCCACTCTTATTACGGACAATTGAGCAACATACAAGAAAATCGCTGGAGGCCACAGAAATATGATTTTACAAAAGAACAACGAGAATACCAGTGACATCTTTAAGTAGTGATGAGAACGTTCAAAATAAATAGGCCAAAGCTGATAGCAAACTTGCCAAAATCAGGATGAAACAATAATAATATTGTGAAGAGAAGGAAATAAATAGGATATAGATGATTGGCAACGTAAAATAATTGGAAGGTTTACATGATTGATGATTACCATAATAATAGTCAAAATGAAGAGCATTAACCAGAATAATTCTATTTAAAAGGCCTTGTTTTTCATACAACACAGTCTAACAGGTCAGGTGAGTTAAGTGCTCCGAACTTCATTTGCGTTTTATTTTATAAAAACAGTTTATTAATTCTAAAATGACCATCACTTTTTTCTCCCAAAAAAGATATCTGATAATGGGACTGATTCTTATCCAAGCAAAAAAATTCAACCACCATTCAATTACTACGATGACAGTTACATTATCACGGTTTACTTCACAGACCCAGGTGAATCAATATTATTTGTTGTTATACAACTTTTACAGGAAATTCAATTAATAGCGGAAAAGTGCAAGGTTCAGATGTAATATGGTCCTGTTTTACTTTTACGTAAAAGCAGTGGATACAATAACCATATATTTAGGAAGGCCCACTGGTAGAAAATGAAACTGGAAAACCCTCCAACTAGCGTAATGTTATCGTGTTTGAAAGCTGAAAACGTCACACTAGTTGGAGGTTTTCCGGGAATTTCCTCTCAGCCCGTAGGCGTTTGTAAATATAAAGATGGTTATGTGTGAACCAACCATAGATTCATACGGTATTGTTGACGTTAGGCCTAGTGGACTAATACCATAGTGTATCGCCACACGAGGTGGGGAGGGGTGGGGGGGCTGTTAAAGAAATTAGTGATCAAAGAGAGAGGAAAACCCAGTTCCACAAAAATACCGTAACAAGTCGATATGTTGAGCAAAGAGTCGGCATTACATCAGACCTAACCAGTTGAGAGAATAAAGTTTAAGGCACAAGCGCTATATTAAAAAGTAAATGTTTCCAAAGTTAAGTCATAATAGTAAGCACAATTTATCCTCAGAACATTAATTAAAGAAGTAAAACCATTATAGAAGAAATTCATGAAAATTCTGCAAAAGTAAAAAAAAAAAATAGTTGCAGTGGTTTTCAAACGTTTTCTAGTCGCAAACATCTTTTAGATTAGCCATGATGCACGTAACTGATGGTATAAAATACTAATTTATATTTAAAAAAAAAAAACTAAACTTAGAATACTCAATTCAAACATCAACCTACGCATGTGAAGGCTGAAAAACAATAACACAGATTGAGAGAAAACAAACGCTTTTGAAGATAAATGCCTAAGAAGAATACTCAGTGTATGATGGAATTAATTCATGACTAATATAGAGATAAAAGAAATGGCCAGGCAACCAACGATCTCAGCTACAGTTAGGAAGTGAAGATGGACATATGTCGAACATGTGCTGAGAAGAGATAATAAAGGAATTTCAAAACAGGTTCTTGTGTGGTAAACATCAGGATACAGAAAAAAGGGGAAAACCTAGAAAGACAGTTAAGAGAACTCCTATAGGAGAAGCAAAGTTGGCAGGCATAGATTCATCAGAAAAGATGGAACATCGGTCCAAGAATAGAGTTAGATAACGAAAAACATTACAAGCCCTTCGCAACGTCTAACAGGGCTGGAACGGTCAAGAGGGTACTCATCACCACTCCCCTCCTCCCACTGATAACATTACATACATATATTTAGATTTTAAATCGGACATCTTGAACGTTTAAAATAATATTTTTGCTGTATATATTCACAAAATAAATTTTAATTGGTTGGTTGCGTTCGCCCGATAACTAAAGTATTATAGAGTATCTTGGTAGACTAGAATATTCCTCTTCATCATCCGCCCTTACAAGGACGTAGTGGACGTATCTGCGTTGTGTTGTGGTTTGCAGTGTAACTGTTATATTTGCGCCTTTCGGCCCAACACATCCGACTTCCGCACGACATTTTTGAGTACCGGGTTGTCTTCCCTCTTCGATCCTTGCGCGCTTGGCCAGACTAGACAGGTTAGTCTGTTACTGGAGGCACCGCGGAGAGGTGGAGCAGGGTCTGGATGGTTTTGGTTCACCGATCCTGGCGCAAGCGATCAGCTATATGGGTCGCTGACAACTTTCAGCACTGGTGTTGGGAGGCGCGTCTTTGCCTCCAAAATTTAATTAATCTAGTATATAATGAGATCACTGTGTTTCCATCTACACTTCAGTTTTCAAAATTTGCGAATGAGCATATTAAAGTCAGTCATATGACATTCCCAAACATTACGTCGATTTCAGTCTTTATCTTGTAATAAAGAAGTATTGAAAATCCACTATGACAATGAAATATACAAGCACACGGAAGAAAAAATGTAAAACAAATTTAGTCAAATTACTATGATGTATTTCACAGAACAAGTGAACCAACAATTTGATATGTCACAATTATTAGATAATCAAGGTCCTCTTGAATTGGAACTGGTAGGGTCTCACTAATAAAAACCTGCAAAAGAATGCCCGTTCCTTGGAAAAGAATCTCGTTCACGTTTGAGCGAAAGTCCGATATTTATTATAAAATAACAAATACTCCATCCTATTAAATTAAAAAAAAACGCGCTGACATTTCTTCACTTTAGACACCCAGCTTCTAACATAAGGTTTGTATCCCACCCCCACTCCATAAGTATCCTCACAAGTTGTAGTAGTTTCATGCACACTGCAGTCAGAACTTTTCTTTGATGTCACATGAATTAATAATTTTTAAGAAAACAAGTATCTGAGAATATGAATTTACGTCCAATGGCTACTCAACTTGAAAATAAAATCCTGAAAAAACTTTCATTCTTTAAAAAATAAAACTTTAATAGTTTCAATTAATGTAAAAAACGGTTCCTTCACATTTGTTGATATATCTAAAATTCGACTGTGAATGGTGTTACTTGTCGCATCTTCATCATGATGGTTTCCAGTGTTTTATTTGCACACTCCTCAACATGCAGCATTTAAACAACGATTATATGTTTTATTTTTTGTAATTTCCAACGTCACATTTGATACACTATCACTGTTGTTAAAAGAATGTGAGATAGACAGAGAGCCAGACAAAGAGACAGACTGACAGAACAGACTAAGAGAACAGACAGACAGACAGATAAGAGAAATATAATTTGCATTGTTTGATACAAGTTGAAGGTAGCATACAAATATAATAACTATACAGTCAATAAGAACAAAAATACACAAACTATTTGTAAACTGACAACAGAAGCAATTTTTAGACCGGCTGAGTTTAATTGTGAAGAGTTTGCATAATACTATCCTAATGTTCTGATAATGTGGATTTGATATGCTATCAATTTGATAACAGATTAGTTGAAATGACAATTATATATGTAAATATATTTCTAGATTGGATTAAATGTAACTGAAGTAAAATTTACATAAAGTGTCATTACAATTTCGCAGTACTGGATTTAAATACTTCGCTAGACTGATGGTAAAGTTCTGTACATATTGATTAATATTCGCTCATATTTTTCTTCCTTAAGATTTATTTGAATTTTTTGTTTCTGTTATTTTATTGTTTATTTGTATGCAATTATTGATTGCTTTAAAATACTAACATTTATTTTGTTCATATTAAGTAATTTTATTTTGTCTTACTTACATTTGGTGTTTTATTTAATTGATGACTTGCAATGTTTTGACTTAAAATAGCTCGGATCTGTAAAGATGGCCGAACAACAGAGGAGTACCTTGATGAGCCAGTTGGCTCAAGCCTGCACCTTCAATTTGGCAAAACATGGAATAACACTGTTCAAATACCTCGTAATGAGAGTGGACTTGCAGGCACCAACTGGGTAAAAGGGAAATGTTTCAAAACCATGGGTAAGTCATCATCATCATATGACATAACGGTTGGCGTAGGCGATCATGTCCTTCCACAATATTCTATCCACAGTAATGTAATCACAATCTTCTATCCACATGGTTAAGTAGCCACATTAGAGAGAGAACTACTGCGGCCTCTGGTCCACATCCGTCTCCTATATAACAAGCATTAAATGTGTCGGCCTGGTTTGTGTTCTGTTTGAGAGCCACATTCCTACCCCGCCTATGTAGATGGAGCAGATATTTGCAACTATCGCCCCTGCAATCAATAACTTGTTGATCAGACCAGCCCCAGAGCAAAAAACATCAATCTCGTGCTGACTAACTAAAAACCTTGAATCATTGTTACATGAGGCAGAACCATTTAGTTTTACCGTGAAACTGTCCGGAACTTGTTAAGTCATTCACATAAATCCTAAACCAGGAGAACAGCAAAGATTGGTTGAGAGTTGCCTCAACTGATGCAGAATTTGTGTCTGAATTACATGTAGTGTCGTTGTTATCAAACAGGAAAGTAGGTTCAGATTTTTGGGCGTATTTGTACACGAGAACCAAGTACTGACACTGGGGTCCAAAATATTCGTGCTGACAACTGTCATTGTTTGGGCATATCCTTGTAGTTTTGTCACAAACTCTATGGCAGTGACATTGTAACGTACAATTTGCCCCAAACCAACCGTTTGCACAAGTTAGGTCCGTAGCTTCCAAGATCACGAACGAAGCCATTAAAATAGAGACTTTATGTACAGCGAAGGTTAACGAACTGTGTACAAACATTTAATTTCAAACCCTTGATTACATTTCTAAAAATCTGCCAACTCGCTGTGATAACAGATATGATGTTCAAAGTCAACATTGTTTAGACCATGGTTCGAATGTAAAATCGAAGGCTTAAATGACGTATCACAACTTAATTCCTTGCACACAAATGAGTAGATGTATCTTTACACGCCCGCAAACACATTCACGCGTCAGCTTTTATATACATGTGGGTTTTCCGGTGTCATGGCGGCTGCGTGTGGTTTTTTTTTTTTTTTTTTTTTAATAATTCGGCACTTGTTGATATATTTAAATGATTTACGCGACAGTCTAGTTGTGAAATTATGTGTTGCTATTCCCCGTTGGGTGTATGTTTTACTTCTGGCGTTGGGATGAACTGTGATTGCCGACATTTAAGTGGAATATGATTTATTCTACTTTGTGTCGTGTATTCGCGGTTCGATAGGCAATCACATGGTTCGACAAAAATGTTGCCGGCAAACCGGGTGTGTTCAACCCGTATGTGAAAAGTCTGTGACGGTAGATGGGGCGGAGGAATCAGAAATGATCAACGGCCCAGAAAGCGAAAACAGTAAAGTGTGTGGTACACATGAGGCATATGCAGAACACGAAAGGCGAATATGACAGACCACCGTGTAAGCGATTGGAGCCTCATCAGGTACTAGTCCAGAGGAAGCCATGGAGAGGAATTCGAAATTATGTCGGAGAAAAGATCTTAAAATTAGTACTTGAATGTTATGACTCTATATCAAGAAGGGAACTTGGAAAATCTGATTCAAGAAGCAGAACGAATAAATATAGATATTTTAGGCATATCAGAGACAAGTTGGAAAGAATGTGGGTACATAGAAGACGAAAAATAGACATTTATATACTCAGGAAGTACAACAGAACATCAAAAAAAGGTGGGGGGGGGGGTAGGAATACTGTTAAAAAGAGAGCTACAAAAATATATAGGTAACCACTGGACATACAGTAATAGGATTATACTAGTCAAGTTGAAAGCAAAACCATTCGACATAGCAATAATACTGGCATATGCACCTACTCAAGACTACACAGATGAACAAATAGAGGCATACTATGATGACCTAAATAAAGTTATGAAGCAAGTGAAATCTTCAGATATCTTGATTGTAATGAGTGACATGAACGCTAAAGTAGGAAAAGGTAGATATAAGACCATTATAGGAAATCATGGTTTAGGAAAAAGAAATGACAGAGGAGAGAGATAAATACAATTCTGTGAAGAAAACAGGCTTATAATATGTAACACCTACTTTGAGCAAGAGAAAAGGAAACTATACACATGGAAAAGCCCTGGAGATAAGAAGAGAAATCAAATAGATTACAAAATGATAAAAGAAAGGTTCCGTAACAGCGTAAAGAAAGCCAAAACCTACCCAGGAGCAGATATATTAATTCAGATCACAATCCTGTAATGATTAAAATGAAAATCAAACTAAACAGAAACAAGCAAAAGTCTAATTCATCAACAAATCCACTAGATATAACAGCATTAAATCAAAAAAGATATTAAAGATACCTATACAATACAAGTAAAGAACACATACCAGAAGCTGCTAGAAGAAGGAATTAAACAATACAGTAGAGAAAATCCTGATGAAAAAGTAACAATCAAATGGCAATGCATAAAGAAAAACATACAAGAAACGTGCGACACCTTACCCAAAAGAGAAAAGAACAAAAAACAAAAATGGATAACTAACACCATCTTAGAAAAAATGGAAGAAAGGAAACAAGCGAAGAACACTGCCCAATACAATAAAATAGATAATGAGATACGCAAAATGGTCAAAAAGGCAAAATAAGACTGGCTCAGCCAAAAATGTATAGAAATAGAAACTATGGAAAGCAAACAAGACTTAAGAGGAATGCACACAGAAATAAAGAGAATGACTAATAAATAAAAAAGCCACAGAAGGTGGATGCATTGCAGACAAAAAAGGAAAAATGCTAACAGATAATAAGGATATTATAGATAGATGGCAGGAATATTTAACAGAACTATTTCAGGATCAAAGGGACAATAAACCAGTTATAAAATGTACATCAGGCTATAAAATCTTAAAATCTGAGGTGGAAAAATATATAAAAACAATGAAAAGGGGAACAGCAGCAGGACCTGACAGCATACAGGTAGAAGTGATACAGGCACTATAAGATTTTGGCATTGAAGTTATTACAGACATATGCAACGACATATACCACACAGGATACATACCAAATGAACTAAAAACATCAACTTTCATTGCATTGCCTAAAAAGAATGGTGCAGTTGAATGCAGTGACTTTAGAACAATAAGCCTAATGAGCCATGTTACAAAAATCTTGCTAAAAGTTATACAATGAAGGATTCAGAATAAAACTGAATTAGAGGAGCAGCAATTTGGATTTAGGAAAAATAGCGAGAGAAAAGAAGCCATATTCTGCATGAGAACATTAATCGAAGTGTAGACAGAAGTAAGCAAACCAATATATGCCTGCTTCATAGACTACACCTACACCAACGCTTTTGATAGAGTACACCACAAACAACTTATAGAATGCCTAAAAGAGATACATCTAGATGACATGGACATACGACTAATATGTAATCTATACTGGGAGCAAACAGCAATAATAAAATATAAGAAAGACAACTCTACACCCATTGATATAAAAAGAGGAGTAAGACAAGGATGCATCCTATCACCAAGCTTGTTCAATCTATACACTGAGCAATTTTTTAAAAACATCATAGAGATGCCAGGCCTACAAATTAATGAAAAGATAATCAATAACCTAAGATATGCTGACGATACTCTATTACTAGCAGACAATCCTAAAGATCTACAACAATTACTTAATGAAATAAACATGGCAAGCAAAAAATACGGACTAGATATGAATATCAAAAAGACTAAAACTATGATCATAAACAAAGGAGATACTCAAAACCCACAAGTGGATATCAAAATTGAAGGAATAGACCTGGAGACAGTTCAGAACTACAACTACCTTGGACATACTATAACCAGTGATGGAAAATGTAAAACTGAAATAAAGAAGTAGAGGAATGGCAAAAAGTAATTTTAATGTCAAAAGAACATACTAACATCAAAACAAATAACACCAGGGCTAAAACTAAGAATAGCAAAATGTTACATCTTCTCAATATTCCTAAATGTTGCAAAAACATGGACATTAGACAAGAAAACAGAACAGAGAATTGAAGCCTTTGAAATGTGGATATATAGAAGAATAAGTAGAATTGGATTGAAGGAAAATAAAACAAACGATGAAGTCTTAAAACAACTAAAAATGAAAAGAGAACTACTAATCACAATTCAAACAAGACAAATGCGATTTTTGGGGCATGTTAAAAGACACAACAGCCTACTAAAAGTAATCCTGGAGGGGAAAATGCAAGGTAAAAGAGGCAGAGGCAGACAAAAACTAACATGGACGAGTAACATCAAAAGATGGACAAATCAACCTATGACAACCTGCACCATCAAAGCAAGAGACAGCAGAATGGTGCACCATGGTAGCCAACCTTCGTTGCGGAGAAGGCACTCGATGTTGATGATGATATATATACAGTAAAGTCTCGATTATCCGGAATGCTCGGGGAAGAACCCATTCTGGATAATTGAATTTTTCTGGATAATCGAGAGTAAGAAAACCAAACTCAAAATTTATGAAAAAACATGATTGAAAAATTGCAATGCTCAGAAATATTTAAATTCGTGTGACATTCACTAGCTTTCTCTATCAACATGGGTCCTGATATTGGCATTCCTTTTCTTCTTCTTTCTAAAAACCACACATAAAGGACGTCGTCGAGTTTTTCAAATTTTGGCCGTTTCATACTTCGTCTCTGGTGTATATTGTTGCTGCTTTCAGACTCCGACGCAAACTTAAACAACTCATCTTTTTGATTTCGTATGTCATATAATGTTGAAGAGGCTATGCCAAATTCAGTCATCAAAACGTTGCGATTAACGCCTTTTTCAAGTCTACTAGCGATTTCAATCTTCTGGTTCAGTGTCAATACAGTTCGCTTGCGTTTACCTTTGCGGGAAATTGAGGTGTGGTTTGCACTCGCAGAGGCCATTATTTAACACAAAAATGTATTCCGTTAAAAAGTATGCACACATGCGTTTATAGCATATCATGTATAATTTATACTGATGGAACGAATTTCAGCTTGCACAAATGTCTGAGACAAACTAACGTCAAACTCTGTATCTTACTCTTTTTGAATTTCCAGTCGGTAATTTTTGAACCCCTCCCCCTTTCTTCTCACCATCTCTATGTCACTGCACGCCGGCTGCTCAACCTTTGATTTATAATCATCAAAGTTATGGGCTCTTCAATTTTCACAAACAATACGCCTGCTTCTAATGTTCGGTCAGACTGTCAAACGCCATATTTTTGACAAATTCATGACCAACTTTAGATCTAAAGCAGGCTATGAGAAAATTAAGCAAATTTGTAAAATCATGTAGATAAGTGTTTTTGGCACGACTAAGATTTCCCGACAAAAACATTTAGTCGGGGGAAAAAGTGAAGATATAGACTGTCTGTCGCTTTTACTTGGAATATTTGGAGACACAATGTCTGGATTGAATAAAATATGTTCGCTCCTATTTGAAGTATATTACTGTAAATACACTATTGTAAACGCAATATTGTGTAATGATAGAGCCTGTAGAAGTAAGCGCAGCGCACAAACCGCGTTGTAGCGTTTTCGATTTCCGGATAAAGGCATTTAATTTAACTGAACAAAACATGATTCAAGCTTTCTCCCTATAATAATAAAAAAAAAAAAAAGTCCGTTAAATTGAGAATTCCGGATTATTGAGTACCGCATAATCGAGACTTTACTGTATATATATATATATATATATATATGTATATATATATATATATATATATAAACACAGTTTCCTTTCTTTTTTCTTTTTTTCTTTTTCGTTCGCCAGCTTTCACCTCTGATGACGTCCCTAGAGACTAGGAAATGAATTTTGCGTGTTAATCCATTTTTCCCTGGCGGCCGGGTGCACAGGGGTCCCTCGCCGCATAGGCAGATAATTTCGACTTCGGAGGTATTCATATTTTTTTCCGTCCATGAGTAATTGACGTTTCAAGTCGGGCTCGCTGCTGAGACCAGGTGATTATCTCATAGAGAAATTATAAATAAAAAAATTTTTTGTGTAACCGGGATTTGAACCCACAAGCTTTCTGTCTCAAGGCCGGTGTCTTGCCTCGAGACCAACCAGCCCCACTAAAAAAGTTTGATCCGAGGGCATTGGACACTGTTTTAGTCGTGAATAAGAAGCATTGCTATGGATAAACTGAAAATGTTAAACGGGAAAAGAAATGTGTATATAGTGTGCTGTGACGCATACAACAACATAACCAGACAATACAGTAGAGCTATGGTCATAGATTGGGAATAGGTCCCCGCCCTATTTCACTTGAAATTCTTATTCCACTGGATTAATTGGACCATTTTAGAGGTACGTAATCAAATACACTAGATGTTATGGTAATTAATTAGTGTTGTATATTTTTTATCTTAAAAAAGAACTATACTATGGTGCTTCTTCTATGCAAGAAATAAAATCGACAGTCATAAATGGCTGGTAGAATAGGACGTGTGGATCAACCAAGAAAAGACATGAGTTATAAAAGTTCAAATTTACCCAAAAGAAAAAAAAATAGAAAGGAAAAAAATGAAAGTAGATCATTTCGTATATCTCGGAAGTTGAACAGATCAAGGGGACATAGAGAGACAAAAATTAGAATCAGAATAGCAAAGGTAACAATGACTTTCAGAAACCTTTAAACAATATTATCTATTATAAAAAAAAAAACAGCGTGCACCTTGTCGGCTATAGGATGAGAAGAATAAGAAGTGAATAACAAAGCAAGCCCTAACATGAGAAACAGGGAACAAAGAAATGAGTCCTACCTATAAAAACACTAACAACTAACACTTTGGTGTCTCCGAAAAATCTGGAGTCTGCTTCCTTGCCGAGGTTGAGAGATTCACCCTGAACAGAGGCATATGGCGAGATGCAATGTGGGTTCTATGTAAAGTCTGACAGTTCATAACAAAGACCGTTGGGCATGGAGTTTACGTATTCCCTATGTGTGGCCTTCGGCTCGAAAGAACAGACAAACAGACAGACGGACGGACGACAGACAGAGAGACATATATATATATATATATATATATATATATGTCTCTCTGTCTGTCGTATATATATATATATATATATACATGTATATATATATATATATATATATATATATATATATATATATATATATATTAGATAGATATATAGATCAAAAGAGAAGATTTAATTAAATATACAAAATAGTGTTATTTGAATGTTCTATTCAGTTGAGTGTGAATTATGACTCTTGTACATTTCAGGTTTACACTATTGGTATAATATAACCAAGAACATGTCCTGTGATGAAATAAAACCTTATTTCCTCCTAATTAACAAGGGCCAGGTAAATGGTCTGGGTATTGCTACGATTGGACATCAACATTCTACAATCTTTGAGCGTCCTTCAAATGACGCACTCGATGTAAGTAAAAAAAAAGGGTATTACATTAAATCCCAAACACTTCTTTGCACTTAAAATATTTGTGATTCCTGATTGCAATATCTCAGTAAAAATGTCAAGAAATTATTAAATTAGAAAAGACGAGATTAGAAAAACAGCACGATGTGATAACATTACTGCTGAATCATTTAGAAAATTTTTTGGACATACAACAGAAACACCACCAAGACAGGTGTTTTAACACTTAAAAGCAACAGAAAAAGATGTAAAGACACCGCGGATGACACTCTAAATTTCCTTGACACGATGACATGAATCTAAAATTTCGTCTCAAAGATGAAAGCCTAGAATATAAGTATGGAATGTAAATATATTCAGTCTTATTTAATATACATTTATAGAAACAGTTTCACAGCATGTGGGGATTTTCCATATCCGCCCCACCATATAGGTCAACAGCATCCTGTCAAAAATAGTTGTCAAAATTGTGTTGTCTTGGTCGATTTCCATACAGCGCTGAATGACGGTGCAGACGATTATTCCAAACGACTTCAATCGATACGAGAGTGCATAGTTCTCGCACACCCAAATTTTCTGGAAAACACACATTTAAAACGAGCAACCGAAACGGTTTAGGCGACTACGATAGTTCTCCAAAAACAGGCAACATGCAGCCATTTTGCATTGTCCGTTATGTCGAACTCCAGTACAAGCCAAATCGGCTGCTTTGGCGACAATTTCAGACGACATCACCGAAATGAGAGTGCCGGTTCGGTTTGATGTAACCTTCAGCAATTTATCTTTCCAAAAGTTTCAATTTTAAAAATATTTTGTGGAAAAAAACACATTGAAACTTTGATTACCATTCCTGTCAAATAATAGAATTTTTGGTCTTGATTTATCTGTCCATTTGAACAAATGTATATAAATAAAGCTCCTGTGTGTTACCAGGGCCTCATTATGAGGGAGGTAAAGAATAGTGACACTGTGATCTTCCATGCATGTCGTAAGAGGCGACTAAGGAGTTTAATTGATGGCTTGACAAGCTGTCATTGTAAAAAGTATTGTTATGGAAACAGAGCCATAGATTTTAGAAGCAGTGATCTCTGCAATATGTGCCATTTTGGCACTTAAGGTTTTTGTTTTTGAGATTGTGGTTCTGCCCTATGTGCCGTCTTCGGCTCAAAAGGACAATAGATAGAGATATAAATAAATAATATTAAAATATGAAAATTAGCACTGAAAAAAATACAGAAGTCAAATCAACAGGAAGACAAAAGGAGACGTTAAAGAAAACTATATAAAAAATAAGTTATAAAATAGGTAACAAACTTTAAATATATGGGATAACATTCCTTGAATGTAGTAAATTCGATAATGAAATATATATCCGATGAAACAAGGCAAACCAAATAATGGGACAGCTATCCCTTATACTTCAACACGAAGCAATACTTATCACCAGCAAGAAACATCTTATACAGAGTACGTTCATTCCTACATTGGGCTCTTAATGACTAGCATGGTCACATATAACTAAACATGAACTAAAAGACAGTTTCTCAATACAGAGAGTGCGATGTCTGAGAAAAGCGTTTGGAGTGACCAGAAAGGGCAGAATCTGAAATGATTTTCTAAGAGAAAGAGTAGGCATTAAAGCAATCTTAAGCTGCGACCAGAAACAACAGATAAAATATCTTCCCATCTAGAAAGAATTGTTGTGTGATTCCTTTCCTTGGAAACCGTCAAAAGGCGAAAACCAAAACTTAATCTCCTTCAACACCCGGACTGGTACAAGAGGAAGTGAAGACTATATATATATTATATATAGTTATAGTTATTCGACTACAATATATACAAATATACACAATTATAAATTATGTGTAGATATATATACATTGCAAGCTAATTGAAGTTCACATTTTTTACTATATACGGTTTTGACAGTTTTATTATTACATATATAATAAAAACTAACGGTTGTAACGAACTTTACCTATTTGATATAACATAACATATTTCATTACACGACATTGCAATCAGAGTAAATAATATTGACATTTTTCACTATTTAATATAAGTTAACAGTTTTAACGAACTATAACGCACAAATGAGACTGTTTCGACATGAATCTCGTTCATATGACCCGTTAAACACTAAAACTGAAAGGAATTGTGAAAGAATAAAGAAGGAGAGATCGAGAGAAAGAGATGGGAAGATAACATCAAAGAATGGACAGACATCAGATTTACAGAGTCGCAAAGAATAACTAAAAATTTAGATCAATAAAGATAGTTGCTGAAGTCTGTCAGTAGAACTCCAACGACACTCGGGGTTATGAGGAGAATAACAGAAGAAGGGGGAGAAGGTGGAGGTACTTGAGACAAACAAATAATTATTTACAACATTTTGCATTCACAGTCTGCCATATTGACCAACAAAATATTGAAGAAAAAAAATAATATACCCGCAATCATAGCACATGATTTTGACAGATTTGACTAATGTACTCCACCTACTGAACACAAAATAAAATATTACATAATAGATATAACACCATCTTAGAAAAAATGGAAGAAAGGAGACAAGCGAAGAACACTGCACAATACAATAAAATATATAATGAAATACGCAAAATGTGCGAGAAGGTAAAAGAAGACTAGCTCAGCCAAAAATGTATAGAAATAGAAACTATGGAAAGCAAACAAGACTTAAGAGGAATACACACAGAAATAAAGAGAACGACTAATTAAAAAAAAAGCCACAGAAGGTGGATGCATTGCTGACAAAAAAGGAAAAATGCTAACAGACAAGAAAGATATTATAAATAGATGGCATGAATATATAACGTAACAATTTCATGATCAAAGGGACAAGAAACCAGTTATAAAATATACATTAGGCTATAAGATCTGAAAATCTGAGGTGGAAAAATATATAAAAACAATGAAAAAGGGAAAAGCAGCAGGACCTGACAGCATACAGATAGAGATAATACAGGCACTTGAAGATTTTGGCATTGAAGTTATTACATACATATTCAACGACATATACCATACAGGATACATACCAAATGAACTAAAAACATCAACTTTCATTGCATTGCTTAAAAAAGAATGGTGCAGTTGAATGCAGTGACTTTAGAACAATAAGCGTAATGAGCCATATTACAAAAAAATCTTGCTAAATGTTATACAAGGAAGGATTCAGAATAAAACTGAATTAGAGGAGCAGCAATTTGGATTTAGGAAAAATAGCGAGAGAAAAGAAGCCATATTCTGTATGAGAACATTAATCGAAGAGTAGACAGAAGTAACCAAACCAATATATGCCTGCTTCATAGACTACACCAAAGCTTTTGATAGAGTACACCACAAACAACTTATAGAATGCCTAAAAGAGATACATCTAGATGACATGGACATACGACTAATATGTAATCTATACTGGGAGCAAACAGCAATAATAAAATATAACAAAGACAACTCTACACCCATTGATATAAAAAGAGGAGCAATACAGGGATGCATCCTGTCACCAAGATTTTGCAATCTATACACTGAGCAAATCTTTAAAAACAACATAGAGATGTCAGGCCTACAAATTAATGAAAAGATAATCAATAACCTAAGATATGCTGACGATACTGTACTACTAGCAGAAAATCCTAAAGATCTACAATTACTTAATGAAATAAACATGACAAGCAAAAAATATGGACTAGATATGAATATCAAAAACACTAAAACTATGATCATAAACAAAGAAGATACTCAAAACCCACAAGTGAATATCAAAATTGAAGGAATAGACCTGGAGACAGTTCAGAACTACAACTACCTTTGACATACTATAACAAGTGATGGAAAATAGCCAACCTTCTTTGCGGAGACGGCACTCGATGATGATGATAATAGATATAAGCTGATTGTTAGCCGGTGCTAGCACAGTTACAGAAAAAGGTGCATGCACATTTGTATTAATTTATTTCACAGCAGCTTTGTGTTCCCCATGTGTGTCTCAAACACACTTTCCTATCATAGCCTTCTTCAAACCTAGGTTATTTCCTGCCATAATCGTGAAAAAAGTTAAGCATTTGAGCGTATTGTTTGTAAACAGATCATATGTGGGGAATAAAAATGAATGTGGCTGTAGTTTATGTGTAATGTGTGTGTTTGTGGACACGCTGTTGCGACATGGAGTAGTGGCCCGCCAGGCATGGTTCACTGTCATTTCAATGAGGGTGCCTCCACAATACGGTAGTTATTCGTGAATATTAATGTGCACATATGAGTTCACACAGGATATCTGGAAAATGGACGGTATGTTCTGGAAGAGGGATTGTTTATTATTTGAACTTATTAGAATACAAATCGGTGAAGTTATGTCAACAACTATCCCTGGAGATTGTGATGGTCCACCTCAACCAAGCAATTTGAGCTTGATTGTTTGTGTATGGGGATTTAGGGAGAGTTTACCGAAACAAGGTTTTATTCTTGCTTGTGCGATCTTTGGCTGTGCATTTGCTGGGTTGTGTACTGGGTAGGCCCACACACTTATTTGCGCAGATCACAAGGTTGGAAAAGGTTCGAAATTAGAAACTACGTGCAGTGCAGGGATACATCTAAGACAACAATCCAATGAATAAGGTACCTACTTGACTAACCAAGACTTAGGATGCGTCACATTTTAGGCTATGGTCAGGGTCTAATGAATGATGTAAGAACAATAAATCACTACCTGCATTCGGAAATGAGTGCGACCAAATACAGGTGACTTTTATATGATTGAGGCCGATGAGTACTTTTTAAAGTGATACATTTCGTTCTTGCGTTTAGGGATATCATGTAATATCCTTCTAGTTCGCTTCAGTTTGCCATTTTAGTAAAATGATATTTAATAGACATTCTTACACTATTTCAGAATTTATTTCATTTCGATGTGCTTTTTTGTTTTCTTGTGTATCTTATGAAACAATAATACAAACAGGAACTACACCAGTTCACAAACATTGAATATATCGTTTTGCATTTTCAGAATTTCATGACTGAAGTTCCAGAATGTCTGCTAAAGGCAGGAGATCTCAGTACACTTCACATTTACCTGAGTAAACAGCCTTACACTAACTGGTGTTAAAGGATATCGGTCTCACTGAGCAGCACAACAAAGCCTTATCTACGGATTACTAGGGTGTTGTGTACATGTGATGTAACTGATTGTCTTGTCATAAATAAAATCCGTTATGTCACAATCAGAAGACTGTCCAAGTTAATTTCTTATCAAATCACGTGCGACAACATAGTTATTACTATCACCGCTGTTATCAAAATGGGACTAGGACACTAGACAGCATTTAATACTAAGCTAAAAGACGTTGGTGCTTCGCGTTAGGTTCTTCAAATCAAAGATCCTTTTTTCACTTTCTGCTATGGCTATAGTAATATCAACGAAGAATATGATTAAAAATACATTTTAGGAATAATCATTTTACAAGAGAACACACAGAAACTGTTTATGTCTTATTTCTCATCATGGATCCTAGGCCTCACAACACACTTTCTGTATCCATACACTTACTTATAACCTCTAAATTAAAAATGACGCTATTTTTGGTGTGTCCCTTATAACTATTCGTGTAGACGTGGCGGAGAGACACCACGTGAAATTAAAGAAATAGGTGAAACACAACTCGAGAATTGTAGGGGTTATAGCGTGAGTCCGAAATAGCCGACTAGCAACCGGAAATGATAGTCCACGAAAAAGTGGAGAAAATATGAAACAGACTATCTCGAGATTTGCGGGGGTTTATTAGTCGAGAAATTAAACACGTGGATTGATTTGATTGGAGAAGCCGACAAATATTTAAAGGTGAGACACAAAGAAACGGGAGGATTTTCCAGGAGAACATTAGAGATGACACACGCGTAGGTGTAGAGAGAGCGGCCACATGTGTGGTCCGCTATAGGGGCTAACCATAGCCACCTTAGTAAGCAGTGATTAACTAAATGTAGACTAAGAACTGTTAGATGTAGAGAGTTCTGACTAGTCATAGATTACACCTCGAGGATTAGGCTAGAAGTGTCTAGAGAATTAAAGTCCACGAGACGAATAGAGTACGTGGGTTAGTATTCGACTGGAGTAGGCTGTTCAATGGGGAACAGTCTCTATATAAGTTCACTAAACTGGTAGAATAAGTATATTAGACTTAGACCTGAGGAGGCCGTTCAATGGGGAACGGTTTCCGCCTACATGTGAGTGCATAAGTAGAAAAGTGTGTAGAAGTCTAGTGCCCAGTGGCGAGTAACATTGGTACTAGGCAGCGTGTGAATGACCTTATTACCAAACATTGGTCATGTAAATATGTTAAACACGTCGCCCATGGATTGGGCTGTGCGCATTAAAGTGTTCTAATTTGGTGTGTCCGACAGTTAGCAGATCACGCCTGGCGAAGAAAGACTTGGGGCATTAAAGGAAAGAAATAAATACTACAATAATAATAAAATAATACGCGGGCACAACGTAAACAAACCACTATACTCTAACACGGGACACGTTACGACGTGTCGGGGTTTCCCAAGCAAGTATCTCGTGCTTGACCAAGATCCAGGTATCAAGCAAGGTCAGGACCATGGCGCAAGTGTGTCGCCTGTCATATCGCACGGCCAGAGACCAGGGCAGCGAGCAGATGATTATAACGGCTGATTCACCAGTTGTCCATGTTCAAATCAACATCAAGAAATCTCCGTCCAAGCGACAAAAACCTGATACATTCGGGAGTCGACTATCGGTCTAGCTCTTCCAACATTTTCAAGTCTTGTAATGCTGTAGATTGCCCTTATTATATCTTCATCTTACTTCGTAAAGGTAAAGGTAAAGGTAAAGGTAAAGGTAAAGGTAAAGTACGAGAATTGAACCGGCGTCTTAGCACGCGAGTTTCCACCCTCATTTGCTCGGCCGCCTATCCAAAAATGTTCGGAGATTTCTGGATAGTTTCGCTTCAAGCATCGAAACTCAAGATGTGAGGCGACATTCCTCACCTTCCCAGGATAATACCCTGGTACCCATTTCTGCCAACGGCTGAGTCGACAAAGGGGGTATTTTTTTTATTTCAACCACGAGTACAATTCACACTGCTCCCAGCGGTAATCGAACACGGGTTGTCTGAACGTCGTAGTCCAAGTCCAGTCGGGTGGTTTGCCCAACTTGGCCCCCGTATCTGCCAGTAGCTCTGCGTCCGTCTTGACTTATTGAACATGCTTTGTATAGTGCGGAGTCAAAAGGCGTTCTTTACTTATTGGGCTTCGTTATGTAAAGCAATGCAAAAAAAAATATGTTTAGTAAACAGCATTATTTGTATTTGGAACATAGAGGTTAATCTGATAATAGACTCTGGGCTATTGTTTGATTTTAAACTCAGAGTGGTATAAAAGCTCTAGCCCTAGAATTGTGCAACATTATATGTGGAAATAAGCTGAAAATGTACATTCCACTTAACTTTTAAATTGCTCTTTTATATGAGTGGTTTAACTTTCTGACACAATTGGGACTATCGAGTCTTACTTCTTTCTCGTAAGATTTACGTTTTTTTCCATTACATTTTATGGTTTACGTTTTTATTTTTTCCCCTTAAACCGATTTCTTGCGGTTTTTTCGTATCCACAAAAGTAATGAATCCTGTTTTAAAATTCGCAAGAAATTGATTGTTACAGCGTTATTAAATTGTTACAGCGTTATTAAATTGTTACAGCGTTTTTGCTCATACCTAAAAATGTTTTATTCACTTTAAATAATAATAATAAATCACATGTAATTAATATAAAATTGTCAATGCTCTATTCGTTTTTACCAAATTTGAAAATGCATTATTTATGTTTGATATGAGCATGCCTTTAGTGATATGTGTTCTGCCTGATAGCGTGTATCCTCAATTAGTTATTAATGTTATATTAAGAGTTTCAATAGTAATAGTAGCAGTAGCAGTAGCAGCAGTAGCAGCATTAGCAGCAGCAGCAGCCTATAGTATGTAGTTTTTGTGGTTTTTGTCAGGAAAAAATGAAGATTTTCATGACTTATCACAAACCATTTATGGTATATTTATGTTATAGTACCTGCACTACACGTGATATGTAATCTACTAATACTGCTTAGACCGCATTTCTACCGTATTACGTCATCTCGTCATCTCAATCGTTGTTTTCATAGTTGCTTTCAATTTTATATTCTTCTCTACAACATTTATAGATCATATCGTCTCTTCAATGTTATTATTTTGTAAAATGTATGATCCATCATATATATATATATATATTTTAAAATCTCCAATTTTAAAATCTCCTTTCTTTAACATTCTATTTATATTTGAGATCAAATCAACCTGTTTTTAACACTGCCTTTTACTCTGTAATCTTCTCTACACTGCTCTTCTCTTCAGCCCTCACAGAACTTTTGCTAACATCTCAGCCCCTTCTCAAATAATCGCAATATGTTAATATAAAGGGATTGGTGGTTAAAACCTTAGACTTAGGACGTAGGCCTCGGTTGAAATCCCGACATGGTGGGTTGAAATTGTTTAATTTCGATTCCTGATTTTTTTCTTGTCTCTCCCAGTCTCGGGATAGTAATATCTGATGTCTAGCAATCTCAGACAGGAGCGAAAAATAGGAGATTCAGTGTACACTCTGCGTACGTTGCAAATTATTGGCAATTAATTATCTGAAACGCCCGTGCGCTGCCGGAGCCCGAAAGGGGAGTAAAGAATAGCGGCGCTGTACCCTACCAGGCATGTTCGTAAGAGGCGAGAAAGGAGGGTTAGGCATGGGACTGGCTATCCCATACTGTAAAAAAATAAGCCGAAAAAACTTCACAAACATGAACAAGTCAAAGAAAGATAAAGTTAATCCGTCAACCAGGAAAGAGAAGGGCTCTCTGTCTAAGAGACGTATGACGCAATCCGGAGAAAGCCATAAGGAGTCCGGGTTGCCGACTCACCCTTTGTCTACCAGGAAATCATCCAGAATTGGCACCTGGAATGTTCGTACCCTTAACGAACAGGGAAAAGCGGCACAAGTGGCAGCAGAAATGACCAACTACAAGATAGATATTCTGGGAATGTGTGAAACAAGATGGCTGGGAGCGGAGAGAATAAAATTGAATACAGGGGAGATGATTTTATCATCAGGACACCAGGAACCAGGAGCACAACATAGCGAAGGGGTAGCTATAATGCTATCAAAGAATGCACAGAAGACACTAATAGAATGGGAGGCAGTGGGACCAAGACTGGTGAGAGCAACATTTAGAACAACCAAAAACAAAATAAAATTACACATTATACAATGCTATGCACCAACCAACGATAAAGATGACTCAGTTAAAGATGATTTTTATAAACAGCTACAATGTCAGATGGATACAAGACGAGCCAACGATATTATAATCTTGATGGGAGACCTAAATGCTAAAGTAGGATCAGACAACAGAGGCTTCGAAGAGATTATGGGAAAACATGGACTTGGAGATATAAACGAGAATGGAGAGATATTTGTGAATTTCTGCGCCCTTAATCAAATGAGCCTAGGAGGAACAATATTCCAACATAAAAGAATACACAAAGCTACATGGGTGTCACCAGATCATAGAACGGAAAATCAAATTGATCACATATGTATTAATAAAAAGTTTAAGTCATACTTACAGGATGTAAAAGTACATAGAGGGGCAGATATAGTTTCTGATCATCATTTTCTGTTAGCCAAACTTAAAATTAAATTAAAAAGGTATGCTACAACGAATAAGGGTAGAAAGTATTTCAATGTAGGGTTTCTTAAAGAACAAGGAATTAAAGATAAATTCGCAGTCACAATATCAAACAAATACCAAGTCCTCCAACAACTAGAAAATACAATAAATATAGAAGATCATTGGAAACAGGTAAAAAATATATGGAAAGAGACATGCGAAGAAACACTGGGGAAAAGAGAACGCCAGAATAAGGCATGGATGACAGCAGAGACCCTGGATAAAATTAAAGAAAGAAAGAACAAGAAAGCAGACATAAATAAAAGCAAAATAAGAAGGAATAAAGCCAAGACACAGGAAGCTTACACAGAGGTGAACAAAGAAGTGAGAAGATGCATTAAAAGGGATAAGGGGAAATATATAGATGAATTAGCTAAAGAGGCAGAAGAAGCAGCAAATAAAGGGAATATGAAAGAACTGTACAACAGCACAAAGAAATTAGGTGGAAAATACAAACAGATTAACGGGTTTATCAAAGATAAGAAAGGAAATCTGCTTAGTAATATAAGGGAACAAATGGAGAGATGGAAAGAGCACTTTGAAGAACTTTTGAACAGACCCGGCTCAAATAATCCTCCAGATATACTACCAGCAGAAGAAGAGTTACACGTTAACTGCGGAAAACCAAGCAAAGAAGAAATAATGAAAGCCATCAAACTATTAAAAGATGGTAAAGCCACAGGACCAGATGAAATTCCTTCGGAAGCCATCAAAGCAGATATTATCACCTCTACCAAGATGTTACATGATCTATTGGATAAAATTTGGGAGAGGGAAGAAATACCTAAAGACTGGAGAGAAGGTTATATGATCAAACTACCAAAGAAAGGAAGTTTACAGGAGTGCACAAATTATAGGGGAATTATGCTACTATCAGTGCCAGGAAAAATATTAGGCAGAATCATTCTGGAGAGACTAAAAGAGGCTATAGAGAAACACTTGAGAGATGAACAAGCAGGTTTTAGGAAGAACAGATCATGTGCTGATCAAATAACTACTCTACGTATAATAGTTGAACAAAGTTTAGAACTAAAATCCCCACTTTATATTGGATTCATAGATTACGAAAAGGCATTTGATAGTTTAGACAGAAGAATGCTTTGGAAGTTGCTGAGTCATTACGGAATCCCCATAAAGTTTATTAACCTGATAAAAACAATGTATGAAGGAACAAAATGTAGTGTGGTGCATGAAGGACAGCTTACAGAAGCATTTGAAATAAGAACAGGAGTAAGGCAAGGATGCCTTCTGTCTCCATTTCTCTTTCTACTGGCCATAGATTGGATTATGAAAATAACTCAAAACAACAGAAATGGGATCCAGTGGTCACTGACCAAACAACTTGATGATTTAGACTTCGCTGATGATATAGCTCTCCTATCACACAGCCACCAAGAGATGCAAGATAAAATGAGTATATTAGATGAGAGATCACAACAGCTAGGACTAAAGATTAATAGAGATAAGACCAACATTATGAGAATAAATGCAGTTGGCAATAACCAAATAAAACTAGGAGAAATACCTCTACTAGACGTACAATCTTATATATATCTGGGCAGTAATATAGATAAAGAAGGAGGAACAGAAAATGATACCAAAATAAGGATATCAAAAGCAAGAGGAGCTTTCATTGCACTGGAAAACATATGGAAATCCAAAGAAATTAGGTTAAATAAAAAAAAAAATGTAATTCAAATGTTATGTCGGTTCTATTATATGGCTGTGAAACATGGAGAATAGCAAAATTGACAATCACGAAGGTACAGACTTTCATTAATGGATGCTTGCGCAGAATAAAGGGATGGAAATGGCAGGACAAAGTCACTAACGTCGAATTATGGAAATGTACCAGTCAAATACCAGTGGATAAAGAAATACAGCGAAGATGATGGCGATGGATAGGACACACACAACGGAAGCCAACTGAGAGTATTACACAACAGGCCCTTTTTTGGAATCCACAGGGGAAAAGACAAAGAGGAAGACCAAGGAATTCTTGGAGAAGACAGATTGAAGCAGAGATGAAGATGATGGGGAAGACATGGAATGATCTTAAAAGAATTGCAAAAAACAGAACGACTTGGAAATTGTTTGTTGAAGACCTATGCTCCACTGAGAGCTAAAAGGTAGAAGAGGAAGAATTATCTGAAAGAGTAGGCAAAATTTATTACACAAATCTATCGAATTAAAAAATCTATTCATTGCCATTGCCATTGATAGCTCATTGCTCGTAGCTCATTGCTCATAGTTCATTACTTATAGTTTATTGCTCGTAGCTCATTCCTCGTAGCTCATTGCTCATAGTTCATTGCTCATAGCTCATTGTTCATAGCTCATTTCTAGTAGTTCTTTGCTCATAGTTCATTGCTCACAGTTCATTGCTCGTAGTTCATTGCTCATAGTTCATTGTTCATAGTTCATTGCTCATAGTTCATTGCTCGTAGTTCATTGCTCATAGTTCATTGTTCATTGTTCATTGTTCATAGTTCATTGCTCATAGTTCATTGCTCGTAGTTCATTGCTCATAGTTCATTGTTCATAGTTCATTGTTCATAGTTCATTGCTCATAGTTCATTGCTCGTAGTTCATTGCTCATAGTTCATTGTTCATAGTTCATTGCTCATAGTTCATTGTTCATAGTTCATTGCTCATAGTTCATTGCGCTTGAAGCTCATTGGCCATAGTTCATTGCTCATAGTTCATTGTTCATAGTTCATTGTTCATTGCTCATAGTTCATTGCGCTCGAAGCTCATTGGCCATAGTTCATTGCTCATAGCTCATTGCTCATAGCTCATTGCCCATAGTTCATTGCTCATTGCTCATATCTCATTGCTTATAGCTCATTGCTAATAGCTCATTGCTCGTAGCGCATCATCAGGATCTGTGAACTAGAACTATGAAGATCCTACACCACCTTTTCGTGATGTCCCAAAAAAACTAACTATATAGTCTAGTCTGATCAAGTGAAAAGGTATCGAAAGGGAAAGTAATCGGGTACTCAGGACTGGCTTGTTTAAGTCGGACGTACTGGACCGAATGCATTTATGTAACAGTTACTGCAAAGCACACGTAACAAAAATGTAATCTACGGCAGCTTAACGTTCTTTAAGGGCGGATGGCAAAGAGGGATATTAATTCCTTGAGTAATCCTTGGGTGATCGAAAGAAAGAAGGGAAAAAATGCGTGCATCTGATAATTACAGCACAAAACACGTCATATTATCCATATTATCCATATTACCCATATTATCCATATTATCCATATTATCCATATTATCCATGTTATCCATATTATCCATATTGTCCATATTATCCATATTATCCATATTATACATGTTATCCATATTATCCATGCTATCCATATTATCCATATTATCCATATTATCCATATTATCCATATTATCCATATTATCCATGTTATCTATATTATCCATGTTATCATCATCATTAGATACCGTAGGGAGCAGCGATAGCTCTGTGGTTAGTGAACGGAACAACAAAGGACAAGAGATCGGGTTCTATCCAGATCGACGGCTTCCGGGTTCACCCAGCCTTAAATGGGAACCGGATTTTTTTTTCTGGGAAGGTAAAGCAGCACGGACGAAAAAAACCAACTCCCCATTGTCACAAAAAGCATGTGCCGAAAAAGTATAAAAATTATGATCACAAACATAACATTCCCAAATGCCACTTGGCGTGACAGGGCTCTTTGCTATATTTTTGTATTATTAAATACCGATCCATTAGACTTAGGTGATCATGTCACTCCACAACTTTCTGCCCTAAAAGCTGTTAATTAATTCTGGTGTTGACTTAAACAAAAAACGTCCCTAACTCATTTGTATCTTTCACCTGCTTCTTTCTTCATCCCTCAAATTTCCGAACTAACACAACAATATTGCAGCTCGTTTCTTTTTTACTTCATAACCAAATAATGACGACTTCTTTAGTTTCTTATTGTAATGAGCTCTTCTTTGGAATCTTTAGAGTATAATTGTTACTGTTTTTATTGGTCCTTATTATACTCAATATTCATCTGTAAAACCCCAATTTTGTTGGATCCAATGAATTTTCTGTCTGATATCCGATTGAGACCACAATCTACATAACATTTAATAAATCTTTTCCTTGCCACAGTTATCAGAAATTGGATGTTTTAAAAAAAAGTAGTTTATAAAGGCAGTCGATAAATGTTTCAAGTGTACTTATTTCACATTTAGGATTCAGGTTGTTTGGAGACACGTGCTATTTAGTAATCAGAGACCCTGATAACCCCGTGCAATTTCAACAAAATTGTCCCAGGTGATACAAACACTAACATTCAACACTTGTTTCAAATGTGAAATCAAAAGGATATACATAAGAGGAATTCGGTGGAGATATAGACGGCGAGTAATAGAGGAGATATAGTGGAGATATAGACGTCACGAAAAAGAGGAGATATAGTGGAAATATAGGTGGCGAGAAACAGAGGAGATGTAGTGGAGATATAGACGGCGAGAAACAGAGGAGATGTAGTGGAGATATAGACGGCGAGAAACAGAGGAGATGTAGTGGAGATATAGGTGGCGAGAAAAAGAGGGAATAAAGTGGAGATATAGACGGCGAGAAAAAGAGGAGATATAGTGGAGATATAGGTGGCGAGAAACAGAGGAGATATAGTGGAGATATAGGTGGCGAGAAAAAGAGGAAATAAAGTGGAGATATAGACGGCGAGAAAAAGAGGAAATAAAGTGGAGATATAGACGGCGAGAAACAGAGGAGATATAGTGGAGATATAGACGGCGAGAAAAAGAGGAAATAAAGTGGAGATATAGACGGCGAGAAACAGAGGAGATATAGTGGAGATACAGACGGCGAGAAAAAGAGGAAATAAAGTGGAGATATAGCTGGCGAGAAACAGAGGAGATATAGTGGAGATATAGGTGGCGAGAAAAAGAGGAAATAAAGTGGAGATATAGACGGCGAGAAACAGAGGAGATATAGTGGAGATATAGACGGCGAGAAAAAGAGGAAATAAAGTGGAGATATAGACGGCGAGAAACAGAGGAGATATAGTGGAGATATAGACGGCGAGAAAAAGAGGAAATCAAGTGGAGATATAGACGGCGAGAAACAGAGGAGATATAGTGGAGATATAGACGGCGAGAAAAAGAGGAAATAAAGTGGAGATATAGACGGCGAGAAACAGAGGAGATATAGTGGAGATATAGACGGCGAGAAAAAGAGGAAATAAAGTGGAGATATAGACGGCGAGAAACAGAGGAGATATAGTGGAGATATAGACGGCGAGAAACAGAGGAGATGTAGTGGAGATATAGAACGCGAGAAAGAGAGGAGATATAGACTTCAAGAAACAGAGGAGAAATAGATGTCAAGAAACAGAGGAGATATAGTGGAGATATAGACGGCGAGAAACAGACGAGATATAGACGTCAAGAAAGAGAGAAGATATAGTGGAGATATATACGGCGAGAAACAGAGGAGATATAGACGTCTAGAAACAGAGGAGATATAGTGGTGATATAGACGGCGAAAAACAGAGGAGATATAGACGTCAAGAAAGAGAAATGATATAGTGGAGATATAGACGGCGAGAAACAGAGGAAATATAGTGGAAATATAGACGGCGAGAAACTGTGGAGATATAGACGGCGAAAAACAGAGGAAATACAGTAGAGATATAGACGGTGAGAAACAGAGAAGATGCAGTGGAGATATAGTCGGCGAGAAACAGAGGAGATACAGTGGAAATATAGTCGACGAGAAACAAAGGAGATATAGTGGAGATATAGACAGCGAGAAACAGATGAGATATAGTGGAGATATAGATAGCAAGAAACAGAGGAGATATAGTGGAGATATAGACAGCGAGAAACAGAGGATTTACAGACTGAAGTAACAAGTGGACTATAGACCATGCCGTAGTTTGATCATTTGCTCAGAAGAGATGGTAAAGCAGTCACAAACAATATAAGTATTGCAGCGACGTCTGGAGTGAGGAGAGAAGAGTTGGACACTAAGGACAACTTGTCGGGCAGCAGTGTAGAGAAAAATAAATGATGTGGGTGTGACCCCGAGCTCCATGTAATTGATAGCCAGAAACGTCGTGTAACAGATGAGCTTTGTTCTATCTCACCTATACGCCAGAAGGCTTGCAAATGTATTTTAAAAATGTTAATGTACACAAAGCAAAGTGAGAGCAAAATGAAATATATGTACGATCGTGTCACATCAAATTGGGATGTTTATGTACGACTGAGTGACATAAAAGTAGAATGAAAACTGATATTCATATTAACAATAATTACATATAGCTTCGCGTGGAGAAAAGTACTTAACGTCTATTTCTTTCATTTAATATCAACCGGAATTAAGGTCTATTTATCATCAGCTGCTAGGCTGTCAACGTTATTACTACTATACAATTGTTCAAGATAGATTGGTGAATGAAGCGCACCCTGATATGCACTGAAACAGGTGATGTACATTCAATAGTATCTGATTATAACTAAATTAATAATAAACACGCACATAATTATTCTATTGACTACAAATGTTAGCAAGTGCATGATCATTAAGGAACATGTATTTAACAAGAAATTTAAATTGTCAGCTCCAAATCATAGCTTGCGGCATTTCCAAAGTATTATTTTTTTCAGGTACGATTATTCCCCTGTCCCAGAATTTTCATCGCGGACACAATTTTCTCTCTTGAAGCTTCACAGTGTCCCAGCATTCCCACGCTTATATCAGAAAACAACGTTAAACACTTCTTTAAATTGTTTGCTTCATGACTTTGAAAATCATGATTGACGATATATGTGACGAAATATACGGCGTCGACATCTGCGAGGAGAAAAGAAAATACGTTAAAACTTAACTAACGCGAGTTACAAGGTTCAACATGTTTTTCTGCATCAAGGACTTCGAGTTTACAGAATTTACTTAAACCGAAACTATGTATCACATGAGTAACGCCGAGAAAAGAGGTCCTTCAGAGAAATGCACCAGCTCCAGACCGCTTCTTTATGTATATCACAATATGTTGTCATTATCACGCTTCAAACACTCTACATGATGATAATTTTGTTGTCTGGACAGCCGTCGAACACATAAAAAGGCCACAAATCTACTACAAATGTGTACACAAAATTAAATATGCAGGATAAAGACCCGCACCTAAAAATAAATAACACAAAACTGTAGTTACGATCTCTCTCTCTCTCGATCTCTCTCTCGATCTCTCTCTATCTCACAACAGACAAATATGTACAAAAATTCAAAGAAAAACTAAACGCTACCCCAAACATAAATGAGATGTCTGCTTTTCTATGAGTTTTCCTTGATATAATATCCACTTGGAAAACAAAGAAGGTAAGTATCAAAACAAAGTCCGTTCAAAGATCGATAGTGGTTGCCACACTATCGGTTATGTTCTTACGTATAAACACAAAAATACGAAAACAAGTCTGCACTCAAGTAGTCTGGTCTATTGTTCAATATTATTGAAGCTTTTATTCATCGGCAGTCTAATCGAAGTTGGGAAAATTACACGCAAATGTAAAGATATGGTACGCAGAGCAATCCTAGCAGCAATAATCACATTCCCATTACAAAGATTGAGAAAACAGTGGATACTGAGTACCTGACAATTTGGTGGCATTACAGAATGCTTATATAGTTTT
The DNA here is from genome assembly GCA_032433765.1 of Megaustenia siamemsis. NCBI lineage: Eukaryota > Metazoa > Mollusca > Gastropoda > Stylommatophora > Ariophantidae > Megaustenia > Megaustenia siamemsis. The sequence continues at coordinate 117,147,590 of JAVIAB010000092.1, read as the reverse complement.
AAAAGACTACCAAAACACATGCTACACCAACAGTTTCTCGAGACAGACCAGAATTGGACCGTTAAGAGAAAAAGTTCCAACCATTTACCAAGTAAGAAAAGAGAGAAACACGGTACTAAAATCAGGGACATGAGAAGGCCTTACGCAAAAATCAATAAACTGTAAGTTAAAATTAATTAAAAGCAATATACATACCAGAAATAACTTCAAAAGGCGATCAAGTGAGACAAAGACAAAAGTAAAAGCTTCGCTACTATTTATAATTCACTATATATAGAGACAGGGGTAGGGTTCGATCCCAACCGACGGCTTCCGGGTTCATCCAGCCTTAAATGGGTAGCGGATTTTTTCTGGGAAAGTAACGCGGCATGGGCGTAATACCGACCACATTACCCAACAAATCAAGAGTAGACCAAGATCTTGAAACATAGACAAGGATATTGTTGTCTCTGAACAAAATGGGTCTCGTGAGACTTACGCCTGAGTCTGCGGAGCATCCAGGTCGACTCCCACGCATGTCGGCTACATGAGGAATGTACTGTCTTCAACAGTCAGAGAACACACGTTTTGTCTACAGGAAGAAGTCAGCCAGGACGACTTCGGCGAAATAGATAAGTCCTCAAGCGCATCATACGTCCTGTTCGTGACCCTTGACAAAATAGAATCATAGCAAGAATTGATCCTAGCAACTGAAAAATAAGGTTTCACTCATTTGTGAATAAGATAACAATTTTAACATTGTTGGTATAATACACAAACATTCTAAACAACTAAACTGATTAATACCAAAATACAATTGAAAAAAAAGACATTCCCGAAAAGGAAAAACACGATTGGTGAGAGAAGTAAAATTAGTCAGGACGCAAGATGCACAAAATGCGCATTTCTCAACTAGGAAAATGCCCACAGGCTTCCCGGCAGAGGTCTATTAATCTCCTATTGGACCCTGGACAACTCCAACAAAATTGGTATTGGAGTTGATCAAATTAATTAATATTCTGTCCTTGGTTTTAGACTTTTAAAACAGTCATCATATACTCAAACACTGAATATTGTCACTCTGATTTCTTCTCTGCTAACATGGGGAGACCATAGTAAAGTGACGAACTTCTTAGTTTTTTATAAAATAGGAAAACCACAGTACTGTGTATGAACTTCACAGCACAGGCGATGACTCCCTCTTCATCCTATAATCTTGGGTATAGTTGGGGTACCACTAAAAGAGAGAGTCAAAAGTCTTAATTTTTCTTTATCTTCAGTCATTCTAATTGACTCTGCAAAGTAGAGATCTATCCATTCTTTGATGTTATCTTCCCATCTCTTTCACTACCCATCGCTTCTTCTCGTTCCTTTTATAGTTTCTTACAGAATGTTCTTTGCTAGACCCGATGATCACGATATACGGCCGAGCCATATGTTACATAAAAAAAAAAAAAACTGATTAATTATTGAAAAAAAAAAACATTGTATTTATGTGACTTACCTCTCTTACAAAATATTGACTCCAGGCAGCAAAGCACTACCTTCTATTTTCAACTGTTAAAGGTTCATTCACCTGTTCAACTGAAACCTCAACGAAACATGTTTAGTCAGATGCCGATAGTGCTAAGTATTCGATCTCGTCCATCTTAACATCATTGGTTACTGGTGGAAAAAACCTACAGCTGTAAATGTGGTTCTTAGTAAGTCCAGGACAGGCAAATAATGCAATGCTGCGGTAAAGCTGGTAGCGAAGAAAATTAGGAGCACGGAGGACAGACTTGCTGCTTTAAGCTAAATGCCTTTCATGATACATTTTTCTCTTTTTCTATTTTATATATCTTGACGCCCATCCTACCTCTCCTCATGTAGTATTCGTTTCTCTCTTCTCTCTCCTTTCTTATTTCAACATCCTACTTTCCTCGCCCTCCACTTGATCATCTAACATGTAGTTATAGATAATTGTGCTTCACCGTTTGTTGTCGTTGTCCTTGTATTCTGAAGAAGGGGACAGACCGAAACGTCAGTATTGTGTTGTGTTCCTTCCTTGTAACGCTGTCACCATACTTTGGAGTGTTTAGCACACCCCACCACTGGCTCCTCTTAGTAAGTCCCTTCTGTTTTAGGCCAGCAGCTTACCTCAACAACACCGCGCCCAGCAGTGTTTTAACACTAATACAAGGGAACGATTTCTATTCTCATTTCACAAGTAGTAAAGTGCGTTGTTGCTCGCGCCTGTTTTCAATAGATTGCGCCCAGAGCATATTCTAAGTGTTTATGAATAATGTAAACATGTGTGGCAAATATACATTTTGTATAATGTCTCATATACCGATATCGTTAATTAATTAAGACAATCCTCTTCTTCCTCTTTCCTTCCTCTTTTGCCTTTCAGCGTCGAGGGGAGATATAATTTGCGGTCTCTTGCTCTTCTTTTCACCTCTGCTGCTGTTATGTTTCATAGTGCTTCTGATATCCTATCCATTCATTTTTTTCGTGGTCGACCATTTCGTCTGGTATTCTCACAAAGTTTGCTGAAGGCTCGCGGTGGTGTGTTTTGACCTTTCTACCCTGTCACGTGGCCAAACCATTTTATCTGTTGTTTCTTTATATATTTTATGGCGGGGGCTATTCCTAGCTTTTTTCTCAGTTCTTCATTTCTGATCTTATCTCTCAAACTGTTTCCTGCCATTTGTCTTAAGCATCTCATCTAAGTAGAGATTATTTTTCTTATTGTTCTTGCATCTAGGGTCCAGGTCTGGCATTGGTAGTACGTTGGGATGAGATTGTATTGTATAGTCCACGTTTTGCCTCCAGAGTTATTTCCTTGTTGGACAATAGTGGTGATAACTATTCAATGATTTGACAAGCTTTGTTGCATCTTTCTTTAGTCTATTTTTGACGTTTGTAAATTATCGTTTGTCACTAAACTTCCTAGGTATTTGAATTCCTCTACTTGTTTTAGTTGCTTGCCTTCTATAGTTATGTTCATGATCTGTTTCTTTTTTTTTGCGACATTCGTGACTACTATTTTGTTAATGTTGATTTTTATGTTGTGTTTTGTGCCTGTGCTGTTGAGTTTGTTTAAGTGTTCTTGTAGGTCTTCTATTGTTTCATGTATTAGTGCCTGATCGTCGGCAAATAATAGCTCGTTGATCTCCTCGGTCTCTGATGGGTTGGCTAACTTGCATATATAGTCCATATATGTAATAAACAGTAGGGGGGGGGGGTATGATAGTACGCATCACTGATCTAACTTCGAAGTAGTTTGTGTAGCCTGCTGCTATTCTGACCCTGCAGCTGCTGGTGATGTACAGACGTTTAATTATGTTGGTTAGATGTTGGCTTACTCCGTATGTTGTTAGTATCTCCCACAGTTGTTCTCTGTTTACTCTATTGAATGCTTTTTCCTGGTCAATGACAGCTATGTATAAATTTTGATTGTGTTCTGTCTTTCTTTCTTTTTTTCTGCAAGCTGCTTTAATATGAATAGAGCGTCAGTACATCCTCTGTTTTTTTTTTTACCCCATTTGAGAATCGCTAAACTGTAGTTCTATTATTTGTCTCAGCCTTTTTTCCACGATTTTGGCGTATAGCTTTCCTACATGGCTGAGAAGAGATATACCTCTATATTGACTGCAGTCTCTTTTGCTACCTTTCTTTTTCCATATTGGTATGATGATTGCCTGTTGCCAGTCTTCTGGGGCTTGTTGTTGGTGCCATGCTCATTAAATATTATGTATGGCCATGTCACTCCTGTTTCTCCTGCTGCAGCTTTTATTTCTGTTGGTATGTTATCTATCCCCGATGCTTTATTTCTTGGTGCATATTTGATTACTTTCAGACAATGCTGGTATAATGTGAAAAAAAAAAAATTATATTCGGAAATTGTTTAAAAAAAGATAATTATTAAATGCCCTTTATATTAGATCCTAGGGAACCGCGATAGTTCAGTGGTTAGTGAACTGGACTACAAAGGACAAGAGGTAGGGTTCGATCCCAACCGACGGCTTCCGGGTTCACCCAGCCTTAAATGGGTACCGGATTTTTTTTTCTGCGAAAGTGAAGCAGAACGGGCGTAATACCGACCACATTACCCCAAAAATCATGTGCTGAAGGTCTGTAAAATATATGGTCACTAACACCATATTTCCCTATACGCCACTTGGCGTGACGGGGGTACTTTATTTTACTTTTTACTATATTAGATCCGACTATTGTGTCGCTAAATTCAAGTTTTTGTCCACTTTTTACAAAACGGGCTAAAACAGATAAAAAGTAACGCGTTGTACGATCTGTAGAACGATAATATTTTTTTGTCCCTATCGACCACCGACATATTAATGGGCGATGTGGTTAGTGTCAAGCCAGGCCGTCGTGTTGTCCTAGCGATAATCTGTGTACCCATATTAAGAGGCTGAGTGAACACCGAGCTCGTTTCGGTTCTAAATAAAATGACTACATACCAACCTGAACAGTATACTATCGAGTTAACTACTTCGATACTGCGGCTTCCCAGAGTGAAACAAGAATTATATAAACTAGAGGGTTTGAACATATTTCATTATAAAAGTCATTTCTTTATCGAATAATGAATATAAACATTCATTCATTGTCGTTATAATTAGATATCATTCATTAGTATTCGACATCATTGTTATTATTATACACAAGATAATATATCTAGACGTAACGTATACAACAACGTACAATTAACATTCTCTATAATGGCTGTGCACAATTCAACTATAAAATATCATGTTCACATTATTTCAAGATACAGTAAAGTCTCGATTATCCGGAATGCTCGGGGAAGAACCCATTCTGGATAATTGAATTTTTCTGGATAATCGAGAGTAAGAAAACCAAACTCAAAATTTATGAAAAAACATGATTGAAAAATTGCAATGCTCAGAAATATTTAAATTCGTGTGACATTCACTAGCTTTCTCTATCAACATGGGTCCTGATATTGGCATTCCTTTTCTTCTGCTTTCTAAAAACCACACATAAAGGACGTCGTCGAGTTTTTCAAATTTTGGCCGTTTCATACTTCGTCTCTGGTGTATATTGTTGCTGCTTTCAGACTCCGACGCAAACTTAAACAACTCATCTTTTTGATTTCGTATGTCATATAATGTTGAAGAGGCTATGCCAAATTCAGTCATCAAAACGTTGCGATTAACGCCTTTTTCAAGTCTACTAGCGATTTCAATCTTCTGGTTCAGTGTCAATACAGTTCGCTTGCGTTTACCTTTGCGGGAAATTGAGGTGTGGTTTGCACTCGCAGAGGCCATTATTTAACACAAAAATGTATTCCGTTAAAAAGTATGCACACATGCGTTTATAGCATATCATGTATAATTTATACTGATGGAACGAATTTCAGCTTGCACAAATGTCTGAGACAAACTAACGTCAAACTCTGTATCTTACTCTTTTTGAATTTCCAGTCGGTAATTTTTGAACCCCTCCCCCTTTCTTCTCACCATCTCTATGTCACTGCACGCCGGCTGCTCAACCTTTGATTTATAATCATCAAAGTTATGGGCTCTTCAATTTTCACAAACAATACGTCTGCTTCTAATGTTCGGTCAGACTGTCAAACGCCATATTTTTGACAAATTCATGACCAACTTTAGATCTAAAGCAGGCTATGAGAAAATTAAGCAAATTTGTAAAATCATGTAGATAAGTGTTTTTGGCACGACTAAGATTTCCCGACAAAAACATTTAGTCGGGGAAAAAGTGAAGATATAGACTGTCTGTCGCTTTTACTTGGAATATTTGGAGACACAATGTCTGGATTGAATAAAATATGTTCGCTCCTATTTGAAGTATATTACTGTAAATACACTATTGTAAACGCAATATTGTGTAATGATAGAGCCTGTAGAAGTAAGCGCAGCGCACAAACCGTGTTGTAGCGTTTTCGATTTCCGGATAAAGGCATTTAATTTAACTGAACAAAACATGATTCAAGCTTTCTCCCTATAATAATTAAAAAAAAAAAAGTCCGTTAAATTGAGAATTCCGGATTATTGAGTACCGCATAATCGAGACTTTACTGTACTAATTATATTACGAAAATATCGTCTTCAATCTATATCACCACACTCACTCAATTATATTTCTTCCATCTTTCTCTCTCTTTCTCGCTTATTTTTTCACTCTCTCACTAACCCTTTCTCACACCATGTCATTCTCTCTTTGTCTCTCTTCCTCTATTCCTCTACTCTGTCTCTTTCTCTCCCTTTCTCCACTTCTGTGTATCCCTTTGTCTCTTCTATTTTCTTCCTCTCTTTGTCTCTTTTCCTCTATTCCTCCATTAAGCCTCTTTCTCTCCCTTTCTCCATCTCTGTGTATCCCTTTGTCTCTTCTATTTTCTTCCTCTCTTTGTCTCTTTTCCTCTATTCCTCCATTAAGCCTCTTTCTCTCCCTTTCTCCATCTCTGTGTATCCCTTTGTCTCTTCTGTTTTCTTCCTCTCTCTGTCTATATTCCCACCACTTTCTTCGAGTATCTCTTTCTTACAGCTCGCTCGCTCTCTCGCATCGCCCTTATCTCACCCTCTCTCTCTCCTATGCTTTCTCTCTTGTATGTCTTTGTATATCTAACATAAAATGGAAAATGAAGTATCCTCGCCAAAGCTAGAAGAATTATATAAACAATACGTTATACACGTTGTATTATGTGTAAACGTTTAATATTTTTGTTAATTTAGAGGGTCTTTTTTGTCTCTTTTCTTTCTACTCACATTGTTGTCAGTCCATGGCATTGATTGTTCTTTTTCGGTAGATGATGTACGTGTTAAAATCGTTAAACTATAATGCGAGTGCATAATTTAACAAATCTGCGTTTTCTTCTGCGTACACATCTAGCCCTCAATATTAATAAGTTCGAAGTCAGATCAAGACTGGTGACATCAACATACAGCTTGTCCTGGTATGTACCGGTGTTGGCCACAAAAGCCCTCTCTATTCATTTTAAAGAGTCACTAACAAGTATTTTTGAACAGTTGATATGTTGACAATAGTTGATAAGATGAATTAACATGTAACATCAATGTCAGATATATACATATATATACATATACACACTCACGCACACATCCCATACACATTCACACACACACATTAACACACGCGCACTCACACACACACCCTACTCACATACGTATAAACCATTACACTTAAGATAAATTGTATGCAGTCCATATTATTCCATTGCATCAAAGCATATTTATTATTGACGATGTTTAATTGTGTAACTATAATTACACTTATATACATCTATGCGGAAAGAACGGCTAATAAGATTATCAACAAATATATGAACAAAGTTAAAACACCATCTATAAACAGTATCTGAAGCAAACCACTCAGAACAACATACAAAAATAAACTAACGTTATATTAAATGTAAGTATGTTTACAGGTTGTCTCACTTGCTGCCGAACTTGGCATTTCATCAATAAAAATATAACAATAAGAAGATATTGCAGCGAAATTTGAACGGTGGTGGGGGAGGGAGTGGGCGTTCATTATGTACGGAATGAAAAGAAATGTCTCCATAGTGAGTGTTTGGTGCCTTTTTACCTGCCTTACGTGCCTCTTTGGTGATATCTGTCGTTTGGTTGAAGGTGTCTACATATTACGGTTGTTGTTCGTGAATGTTAGTGCGAGTTTAGACAGGATATTTGGGAAATATGTTTGTATACTCTGAAGGAGCAAACGTTTAGTGATGAAACATTTGCAAATTGTGGGTTCGATAGCGAGTGAGACACCCGTTATTACATTTCTATGGTTTTTTATACAGTAAAAAAGGTACAATAATGCTTCCTTCAACTAATACAGTCTTTCTGGTAATAATAATATGAAGCTATTTATACAGAGCTTAGAAGCAGGCAAGGGGGCCGCGATAGCTCAGTGGTTAGTGAACTGGACTACAAAGGACAAGAGGTAGAGTTCGATTCCAACCGACGACTTCCAGATTCACCCAGCCCTTAATTGGTAGCGGACTTTTTTCTGGGAAAGTAAAGCGGCACGGGCGTAATACTGACCACATTACCCCAAAAATCATGTGCCGAAGGTCTGTAAAATGTATGGTCACTAACACCATATTCCCTATAAACCACTTGGCGTGACGGGGGCTCTTTACTTTTTTTTTTAGCAGCAAGAAGTAATCTGATCATCAGAATAGGGAACCCCGTGGAGCAAGTGTTTCAGCCCTCTAGCTTCTTGACATTCAAGGGGAGGTAGATCCAACTGGATGAAGACTCCGATGCGCCCATCTTCCTGATGCATTGGACTCTATGGCTTACAATATATTTGACATGAAATAAATTAACCGCACATATTAAGTGTAACATTTCTGATCGAATCTGCTATCCATGCGCGATTGCACACGTCTGTTTTAGTTTAACCCATCAGGTTGATGTCCCCTTCGCGATGGCAGCAGTCTAAAAAGGTTAGTATTTTCGCGACGTCCTTTATATACATTCACAAACACGCTGCTTTTGTCAAGGACTAACTGGGCTCGGTGGGGGTGGACGATAACTGATAACAAACGATAACGATACGTCGGGCTGAGAATTCTATATTTAAGAGATTATAGTAACATTTATCATACTATAGTAATCAAATACATTCAGTAACAAAAATCCTCAACATTACAATAACTAGTTGCATGGCTAGTCCACACATTTTCAAAATTTGTTAATGATTTGGATATGCTTATTTCAAATATCCTTATGAAATTCATCAATCGGCTCTTGTTTCTATGATACTCAAAGATTCCAGTCCCAATATGTGAAAGTGGCTTGCTTCTTTAATTCTCGTGCGTGAATAATGAATCTTTCTACTTAGGCTTTATAACAATATACTTAGACATGTTCATTTAATTGATATTTATAAAGATAACGTGAAAGAAAAAAACGAAGTTGTATTTACATTTCACAAACAATGCTTTTATAATGAATTCTTGTTCAGTTTTCATTATAATTCAGTGTCTGTGCGATTTGTCTTCATTTATTTCCTATATTTCAGCAAATGAATGATTCTATCACTGTCTAGAAATAATCTGAGAGCATTGAAGGACTCCTTTGCAATTATACCTTGCCTCCATAGCTGCAATGTCTTTGTGGAATCTCGTATCGCACTCGTTCGCTGTTCCACAGGTTCGTGGAAATAGAGATATGAGAACAAGAAATGAACCTTCAGAGACATATTGCAGCCAAGTTTGTTGTCTTGTACATCAGAAGTAGATTGTCTACAATTTCATGGTATTTATCTGCTCTGTTGTTTCCAACATTTGTTTTCCTACTGACTGGAGTTCTACCCATACCTTCCTGGCCACGAATCGCGCTAAGGAACTCATTACCTGTTGTAGGTTTACGAATTTGAGGACAAACAAAAATCCCGTCCCTAATTTTAGCTTTATTCAATCTTGGAAGTTTTCTATTGGAAAGCCTCTCCTATTTCTTCTTTCCTTGACAAAATTTTTCATCAGACCCAGCTTAACGTACAAGGGCAGCAACAAAATCTTGCTGGTATCTACGAATGCTGAATATTCAATATCTATACTGCATGGGTTGACTGGACAATATTTTCTGATGTTTTTGTCTGTACGACTCTTCCACTCACAGAGAAGGTAACAATATTTAAGTGCACTCAAACTGAAGTCGGGACAATAAAGAGCGACCACTTTGAAGTTACCACAAATTAACAACGGATCAGATCTTAGCTTATACACCTCAATAGTTATTAACTGTTTTCATAAGTTTCTTTCAAATGAACCGCATAACCAACTGGAATTGAAAGTACCGCATTACCAATATTCAGGAAAACTGCACAGTTCCAGACTACATACTTTTCTATTCTTCAGTTGAATCAGCCGACAATAATTCTGACACTTTGGGAAACGGTAGGCCATTTCCATGTGATACAGGTTATATTGCAGGGAGAATGCTTGAACATTTGAGAGTCAATTCTTTTTCTCCTTTGACATGCCCTTTCAAATTTCAGGGACAATATAAAAGTAGCAGTTGCTGTTATGAGCAGTAGGTTTTTTCACATCAATGAGTCAGCACAAAGCATAACATGCCTTTTTCTACTCAACCACTCTGTAAGATTTGTTGTTTATGTGCTACAACATGTTGTCCAGCTCTTATTCTGATTATATCTTGCGTGCATAGAAAAAAAAACATTGCATGCTTTCTAAATTATTGCAGTCATATCGGGATATGTAAATACAAAGTCACTTCACAAATATAGCAGAAATAATGTGCACTGTTCACACATGTCCTAATCATATATGAATTATTTTTTATAGGAAATGAAGTACACAATTATGCTAAAATAATGCTACATAGCTACAAAAGCTAGGCTATATTTAACAGAGAGGTGATGCGAATATTTTTCCAGTTCAATTTTGATTGGCCATTTACATAAATGTCGCAATCTACCACTAAAACTGCTTCACACACACACACACATATATCTATAGATCTTAAATATATAACCAGAGGTGCATATCTAAAAAACTATAATCAACCAGAAAAATATAATATCATTTTAGTTTTCAGGACCCTAAAATTAATTCAGATTAATTTGTGGCATGTCGTAAGCATTTTGGTTGCTTATCAATGAAATCGGGAGCCGCGATATCTCAGTGGTTAGTGAACTGGACTACAAAGTACAAGGGGTAGGACTCGATCCCAATCGACGGCTTCCGGGTTCACCCAGCCATAAATGGGTACCGGATTTTTTTCTGGGAAAGTAAAGCAGCACGGGCGTAATACCGACCACATTACCCCAAAAATCATGTGCTGAAGGTCTGTAAAATATAGGGTCACTAACACCATATTTTCCTTTACGCCACTTGGCGTGACGGGGGCACTTTACTTTTTTTTTTTTTTTAATCAATGAAAACGCCCCTTCGCCAACAAGTTCAATAAACTGGAAAGATACGCCAGTGCAATAGGTTGGCATGAAATAGATAGACCACGTGCTCATATGAGCTTCATAAAACATAACAAGGTGTGATAATAAGTGTTGGATTCTTCAGAAAATACAAAAGAGAAATAGAAGAGAAAGGCATGGTTCAATGTAGAATCATGGAGAATGAGATCAAAACATTTTGAATCAGAGTTGGTCTTGGAATGAGCAGAACTAAGAATGTGTTGTTCTTTGTACATAGAACCCACAAGATGTCTGTAGCTCACTGCTTTGTAGTTTTATGGTCAGTAGCCACACGGAGTAGAAGAATAAGATACATTCTAAGTCACAACAGTTTTGTTAAGGTGACACAGGAAACTATAGTTTATAGTACCATAATTTTATTTTAATTATTTAATTGTGGAGAAATGCGGAATATTTAATACCTCAAATGTTGACCAGAGGCGTAGCTAGGGATTCCAAAGGCACGGGACAAAGTTAGTTTTTGCGTCCATTCCAGGAAAATGAAAACCTGCATTTCGTAGCATATTTTTAGGGTATGAACAGGATGAGAAAAAGTAAAATAATTAAGGCAACAATGGTCAATTTGGCGCCCACATAATCTGCCCCTGGGGACAGAAGTTCCCCCTCACTCCTCCTTAGCCACGCCACTGTCTCCAACACACTTTAGTCTAAGAAGGAGTTAAAAGTATTGACGTTTTGTACTTAAAATTAAAATATATTTAATACGAATCAGAAGGTGTAATTAAAAAGTGTATATAATAATGTAAATATAAAAGTTGTTAACCTTGGCGTTACAGAATTTCGCAAAACCGACAGACTTAAATTACTTTTAACAGATGATAAAGTGTATTCACATTGATGGTTCCGTAAGCTCACTGGTTGTTCACTCTTAACTTGCATATTGCAGCATTGTGTTGTTTAACGATGTATATCAATTTGTTGCAGTCTGAAGACAGAGAAAATCCTCACTGATAGCCGTGTTGCTTCTCAACATATAATGATAGCCCATCACAGCCGCAGTCAATCTATCAGCGTTGTCATGGCTACAAACTTTCAAGTAAACTCAACAGTAAACTGATACACATGTTTCGTTTATTTTAAGATTTGAAACTTCTTTCTTCATCATAAACTCTGGCCGGAGCTAACCGATCTGTATCTCCCGATGCAGTGACAGAGTGTTTTATTGGAATAATAAATGATGACGTAGAATGTGAAGTATTCAGCTCCACCGCACCATACCAGAGCACTAGGAGATGCCGGAGACCAGTGGTCCCTTCCTCGATGACTCATTCTTATATTTAATTGGGTTTAACTCTTTCAGTACGGGATGTTTTTATCAATCCAGCGGTAGAGATTTCAGAGACAACATTTTTCATGGTTTTAAATATCTATCTACATGTTTATATCTTTCTAACACTTAATCTATTATATCTGATTTTTTTTAGATAATTAAACAAGGAGTTAGATTTCACCAATAACAAAATGATACAAGAACTAGAAAAAAAATGGTTTGATAACAATTGACACTAAACAAATAGAGAGTGACTAAATGTACATGTCTGAAATTAGCATTGCGGTGCGTCGAAACGAACAGAACGAGTTAACGCAGAACATCAAGCTGGAATTAAACCCACGTTAACTGATCGTCGTGTCAGAGGTGAAACCACAGTGTTACTGAATTTCACGTGTAGCAACATAAATTCACACTTGGTTTTTGCCATAAACTGTATTATCAGGAATGCAACTTAAACTGGATATCTGAACACATGCAATATTTTAAAAAAGTAATTAGTCTAGTTTATGTCGATAATCTACCTTTGTAGCCTCCTTTGGTGGGGGCAACATACAAAACACAGGTTAATCCGGTCGCAGAGGTTTCTTTTGAATCGTTTTCCGAATAGCAACAGGAAGAACAGATTCGAAGATGCGTAGATAAGCTGTGAAATTTTACCAACCTCCTGAACGTTTGGTATCATTCGTGGATCCAGTAATCCATTCCAGCCAACGCTTTCATACGTCAGGACCCACACTACACCTGTCACAGGGTGTGTAAGTAAGGACATAAGAACCAGCGTCATCACTGCTATAGTTAGACTTGTCTCATTGTAACTGCGAGGATGGTACAACTGGCCACGTTCTTCCACGTACATTCTACGCGCACGACGTGCTCCTATCAGAAGTCTGTACACCAGAACCGAGTCCAAAACAAGAAGACTAACCCATACCATTATTTTGACAGTTAGTCGTAGTAGAACTCCACTTTTGACAACATACTTTAACTGCTTGACTCTGCACAACAACCACATTGTTTCATTAGGTGTATTTCCTATATAAACATGATACACACAGAACACTGTAACTGTATCCGGGAGTGAAACAATGAAGGACAAAACAAAAACAGCCGACATAATCAATTTCGTCCTCCTTTTATGTTTGTACGATATAATCTTTATGGGCATAAAACTGTATAAATACCGCTCTATCGCCACTGAAAGAGTGGCCAACGTAGAAGTAATGAAACATGTTCTGGAGGTACAATTAAAAACATGATGTGCAAAGTACATTCCGCTACAAGCGGAAACATGTTTACAATTAGTCAGTAGTGCTTGCATGATTTGTTGACAAATCCTGGTGCTCAGAAACAGGGTATCCCAAATAGCTAAATTTAGCAGCAAAATATCCAAGGTTCTCATATTTTTTCTGCATTCTGTTAGCCCGATGAAAATGAAGGAGTTACAAATAAGACCGATTATGGCCAATGATATTTTAAGAGGAAGAAGGGGCCACTTTACACCAAAACTAATGTCCGTGTCATAATTGATCTCATCCAACGTTATATTGTCTTCCTTACCTGGCTCATGAATGGTTTGATAGTTGTCTGTCATTTTTAGGTAGATAAACGATTCACTTATTTGTTGTTATTTTGTCTTCATATCTTTTATTTTTCTCATTCTTCACTATTGTGTTGTCCTCAGGGTTCTAGCTCATGAAAAGTAGATAGATGCCAATCATTGTAAGTAACGACGCGATTTATTTGTTCTCTATTTCCTCGTCAAGTGTTAATTTATCCTGTATCTTCACTGTGTATGGGATTTGAATTGTAGGTTATTTTACAGATAATAAGCTTTTGTTGTGTTGTACTATTACTATGGCCTTCTCGGACTTTAGGTGGCATGAGAAATAGCTTCTCATATAACAAGTACCAGTCTCATTATCAACCACATGAAGCTCTGATCAGCAAAGTTGAAAATGGGTTCCTCATTAAATAAGTCGATGAGAATAAATCAGAATAGTGTTATGAGCTATAGAGAACTTACTTGGATAAAAGATACAATAATAACTTTAGTAAATTAAAATAATGATATATCAAACAATATTTTTACAACCTGATTTTTTATACAAAATGTTTCTGTTTGTAGTCTTCACTTATAACCCTCATACAAATGTCAAATTATGCTTTTAATATAATCTTGAATTATTTGTTATGATGATAAATATTTTATTCACATTATTATCCTGATATTGTGCGTATCCTCAAATAGATTACTTATAAATTGCAACTTTATTTATCACATATAAGACGTATCGTCTAGAATGAACGAAATATAGAGAATACAAATATTCTCAACTATCCCTTCGTTGTAGGCTACTTTACAGCATAGACACATGACGATGCTGATTATGTTGCAATAAACGCAACAAAAACTTCTCAACTCAAATGTTAACTTATAAAAACATCACATCGTGTGTTTGAAATACGTAACGACACGTTTTGCAAACTGAGCGCTTTCAAGGGACTGGCGCCAGATGACAGCCACTCTCGAGGTTTATGTCGCTACTATTTAAAGATACCAACAAAGCGTTCTGACTAAAGCTGTTTCTCTAACTTCCGTGACACGTAGAACTCATCGGTCTAGTCTGAAAACGTTTATCCTCGTCGCTTCAGTGTATGATCGATCAGCCGCAGCGGCAAGAATCGATCAATAATTCTGCCACAAACAGAATCAGTGGTTTAACTATCCAACAGCCCGGGCCATATAGCTCCAAGTTTTCAGGCCACGCAATCACTGCAGGGGAGCATCATAATTGATATCCCTACCGTGAATTATTATTTATTGTTCTTACGTGTTGAGTTTCATATTCCCAAACTAGCTTCACAGTCAAATGAGCCGTCATTATGAATCGCACTGCTAGAAAAAAGATCGCAGCAGTTTTTTGTCTCCTTTCCTTTTAATAACAGCGAGTAAGAACACTCACCCCTCACTTTCAAATATTGGGACCTAGCTCTGTGAAATACGCCACTACTCTACAACAACAGTATGTCAATGAAGTTGTTTACTTTATCTTTGCATAGGATGTGTTCCGGAGTTTGAGAACCTGACTGGCGTGTGCGTGTGAGCTGTTGGGCAGAGATGGGGAGGAGGGTGTAAGTTCGCTTCACGTTTTTATAAAAATCTGCATTCAATCTATAATGTCATGTTCTGAATAATAATACAGTAATGCAAATAACATATTACACATTATAAACCAATGCAATCTTCGTTTCTCATTATTAATTTATAAAGATTCAATATAACCATTATTGTGCGCATTTTCTGTTTTATGATGTTCTCATAACGCGTTGTTTTATTCATCAACACATTCTCGCATCCTCTTAGAGATATAAAACTTCGAGACTAAAACGGAATCTTCATCATCATCAAGTACCGGGCCTGCTGGCGTAGTTGATCACGTCTCTCCACAACTTTCGATATCGGCAGCTATTTATCATTTCTGTTGTTGACCTTCTGCCAAGCCATTCTCTTAAGCTGTCTGTTATTTTTACTCTTTGCTTCCCTCTATCTTTCCGTTCCTCAACTTTTCCAGGTGTTACAATATATCCCAGTTGTTCTCTTCTCTTTTACATGGCCAAAAAATGATGATTGTTTCTTCCTAATATTGGAAATTAGCTCTCTTTTTGCTTTGACCTCTCTCAGAACATCTTCATTACTCTTCTTAGCTGTTCAGGGTACTTTCAACATTCTGCTGTAAAACCACATTTCTACAGACTCCAGTGATTTTCTTGTCTGTTGTCCTATTGTCCATGATTCGCATCCATATGTTGAGACTGGCTCTACATAACATTTAAGAATTCTTTTTCTTGTTTCTATTGTCAAAAATGGATTGCATAGTATCTTCCTCATTTTTTGGAAAGCTGCTTTTGCCTGAGGCGTTCTGCATCTCACCTCTTATGTACATCTTCCGTATGAGGTTAACAAAGTTCCCAAATATTTAAATTCATTTACCTGTTTTAATATTGCTCCACTTGTCTTTATTTTGCACTGAGGTGATGTCTTTTTCTTAGTTGTTACCATTACCTCTGTATATTTGCTATTAAGGCTGAGTCCTTTATTTTTGCTTTCTTTCACTATAATGTCCAACATTTCTTGTAACTCATTTTCACTCTTAGCGATTAAGACTGTATCGTCAGCATAGTTTAGATTATTTATATTATGACCTCCAATTGTTATTCCAGGCAAGCCCATTATGGATCTTAAAATAATTTCACTATAAATATTAAACAAATTTGGTGAGAGAACACAACCTTGTCTAACACCCTGTTTTATTTGTTGAAACATTCCCAGTTGGTTTCCAGTTCTTATGGCAGCTGTTTGTTGCCAGTACATGTTCTTTATCATTCTTAGATCTTTGATGTCTATGTTTATGTTTTCTAAAATTTTGATTATTTCTTTTTGCTTTACTTTATTAAATGCCTTGATGTAATCTATGAAACATAGGTATAGATCTGTTGTCACCTCTATGGCTCTTTCTACCAAAGATCGTATGATATAAATGGTATTACTTGTTCCTTTATCTCTAACAAAATCACACTGTTCATCGCTAATTTCTGGACTGATTTTGTTTCGCACTCTTCGCATACAAAACGGAATACATTTATGTAAAATGTTTTATGTGTTTGCAATAAAATAAAATACAGTATATAATTCTTTTTTTTTTTTAAATAAAGAGCCTTGTCACGCCAAGTGGCATATAGTGAATATAGTGTTATTGACCATAATTTTTAGACCTTTGGCACATGATTTCTGGGGTAATGTGGTCGGTATTATGCTCGTGCCGCTTTACTTTCCCAGAAAAAAATCCGGTCCCCATTTAAGGCTGGGTGACCCCGGAAGCCGTCGATCAGGATTGAATCCGCTTTTGTCCTCTGTAGTCCAGTTCATTGACCACTGAGCTATCGCGGCTCCCAAAATATAGTATATACTTTATAGAAACGTTTACATTTTATGTTTCTGGATTACAAAACTTCAAAAATCAACCATCTCTACTTAAACCCTTCCCACAAACCTGGGACACTAAAGCTATATATATATATATATGGAATAAGGAGGGATCCTTCATTTTATTATTTATTCGTTTATTTGCCTACAGTATTAAGGTGAGAGATAGTTCGAAGTGTTTTGCTTTTTGATTAACCGTTTCTTCAGTCGCTCATCATCATGTGCCATACCGGTTGTCATGTCCCTCCACAATCTTCTATCCACATTGCATCGTATCAGTTCTGTTGTTGACTGTTTTCCATGCCATAACACCAAGCTATCCAGTATTTTCTCTCTTTGTCGCCCGCGATCTCTCTTTCCTTTTATTTTGCCAGCTGCAACCAAGTATTCCAACTTTCCTCTTCTCACGATGTGCTCGAAAAATGTTGATTGCTTCTTTCTGATGTTTTATTAAGAGCACCCTTTTTGTGTTGGCCTCTTTGTGAACTTCCTCATTGGTCTTTTTAGCTGTCCAGGGAACTTTCAACATTCTTCTGAGGAATCCCATCTCTGTGGCCTCTAATCAGTTGTTAGTGTATCTAAAATTAAGTTAATCCTATTGTGTAAGATAACGCCCACTTATTCTGTTGTTTTCATGCGGTTTTCTGCATGCTGACTATATGACTAACTCAGTAATTAACTAATTAACTAACTAGAATTAAGTAATCAAAATTAACTAATCAACCAGTAACTACATAACCAGCTGAATAACTGAATACGATCTAACTAAGCATCTGACTGCCTATTTTTAATCTTTAGTGTAATAACATTTAGCTATATACTAAATTATCTGTGTGCGTGTGTGGGTGTATATGGTACACACCCTCACACATGTTCATCGTGTGGGAAATATGGTGTTCACATTTCCAATGACAATCAGCACATTAATCAATAATTTTGTCAGAACCACGTCAAGCCGCTCTTCTTGTACACAGACAATATACTTTTAGGGATTTGGTGAAATCTAAAGCCATTTCGGTACGAAATTAAAAAAATAAAATTTCCCCAGTTTTAGGATTGAACTTGGACTAAGCTGATCAATAGACGATCGCACTAACCACCTCTCGACTATCTGCTAAAAGCAGTGATCATGTTTTCTCTTTTTTAGCTGGTGTTAGATTTTTCCTTCATTTAGAACGAAAACCAGGTAATTATTTATGTTTATATTATAATGTGCTGATAAGGCAGTTAATTCTTTCAGAAAGGAAAGTTTCTTTTTTTTATTTATATAATTGAGCGATAGAGATTTCTGAGACAACGTTTGTCATGCTTTTAAACATTAATCTAGATGTTTATATTTATATAACACTTAACATATTATATATGAATTTTTAGATAATTAAACAAGAAATTATATTTCACCAATACCAAGATGATACAAGACATATAAAAAGAATATGGTTTGATGACAGTTTACACTAATCAAATTGAGAGTGACGTACTGTGCGGCTAAGCGTACATGACCGAAATCGGCATGGCGCATGGTGCGCCGAAACTTACGGAAAGTGTTAAATATAGATAATTAGTTTAGTAATAGTTTTATAATAAGGGGACGTAATTAAAATTAATAACTCATGTGTCCAAACCATCACGTTAGATAGTTTTAGAGTTGTTTCTCTTAGTAACAAAAATACAGACCAAGGTAGACATAACGTGCACAAGAGTAATTTTAATAATATCAAACATTGAAATTTGACTATCATAAATAGAAATACTAAAATAAGAAATTAATCCAAAGGCACTGATATAAAACAATTAAAAGAACTGGAACAGACAACGTGAAATATTTGTTTACTGTGCAACAACATCTAGTACAAGAATGGTAATTGAAAGAGTGACTGGTATTAGCCTCATTTATACAATTTAAAGGTACACATATTGTGATGGTTTCTCGGTTGGATGGGTGATCTGTTGAGAAGAGATTCAGAAACAGTTAAAAGAACTGCCACGCAGTGAAAAAGCTGAAAAGCGGCAGCTCAAATGCAACATAGTGGGGAAGAGTAGAATCAGAAATAAAATAGTATGGACCAGACCTGAGACACTCCGTTAAGAAATACAAATGACCGGACGAAGTGAAGAAGCTTTATGTTACTCCACAAGCCTCGACGTGGTGCACAGGTCGCTGATGATTTGACACTCTGGGACCAAGACAAGAAGAATACGAAGATTATTAGGCAATTCTTTAGAAGGTGTCGTGAACTAATGTCGCAGGCGTGAGTGTTTACATTTATGGAAGCCTCAAATCTTGAAGACTCTTCTCTATTACATTGTACGCGCCACGTGTAGATGGTGGCAATGAAAGAATTGACGACTAAACTCAGACACATAAAGAAGATGAAAATCCACAACAACGACCCCTAGGGACATCTCAACGAAATGATATTGGATATCGATACGGCTCTCACTGATAATGTTTTTGAGACTTCATCAGTTTGGAACACGCCGTGCGCCGAACTTGCAGAAATAACAATCCTCAAGTGGCGAGCCCCCAGATATGTGTTCGGAGAACACATGCGATAATATTGACTGAATCACGAGCAAGCTTTGCGGGATTGACAAGAATATGCTTTGCAGAGAGTGGGTGCAACTACTTGACGGGTCTCACATTAATAGCCTAACTTGTATATAGTGCTCCGGATATACGGCAGTTCGTGACAATGAGATAAATGAGATGTGTCTAACATTGCACAAGAGATCTTAATAACGGACATTAATAATATGCGAGGGCTTTTGTAGAGCATTCATTATAGAGACCAATCAGCGAGCTACTGAATCCGCTAGTGCACACAAACTTAGTTCTGTGCAACATGCAATTCAGCACCAACGTGCTTGTACTGAATACTTTGATTTCAATTATAGCAGAAGTAAACAATTGTAAAGATAAACAAGTAAAAGCGCTTGTATGAATTTCTGTGTGATGAAGTTGTAACATATTGATCCCATGACTACAATCTATTAATGAGGCGACTTAATTCGTTAACAGATCTGTGAATTATTTTTTTTTATTTCTAATATCAAATGTGAATATTTTCGAATGTCAATACCTAAGACTGTGTATTATCTACACACACGATATCGTTTCCAGTGGTACAATGGAAGCTTTCTGCGTAGTTTAGATATTCGATAACACAATAATATTTGCCTACAATAATGGACACAAGCAGATGAAATATTAATTAGTAAAATACTAGAATAGATAAATTACTCCTCAGGGTAAACATACCTTCGACAGGAACAATAAAGAAAACAAACTAAATGCAGAATGCAAGCAATTCCTGTGAGATAATAGATTACTTGTATTGAATTATTCACGTTTTATTGTGCTTTTATGTTTCCTGCTGGCATAACGATGAATTATGGCTTGTAATGTGAAGGGGCGGGGACTATACGTTGTGTGGTCTTAAACCCGGGACTTCTCTGTGCATGTCGCTTTAATGTTAATGTATTGGTCCTACGCCCAAGTAGTCCACTTCGAATTTCATGTCAAGAAATTGAATATCCACCCACCCCTCATTCCCTTCTAATGAACAATGATAAACTATATATGAAGTCAAGTGCCTGAACATATTGGAGACCGATGATATAAAAAAAATACAAAATTCGGACAATTGAAGATTTAAAGCTTAAGGCTGTATGCTGCTGCCTAGTTTAAAAACAAAATTAGTTTCTACTATCTCTAATTTCACTCAATTATATATCCACCCGATCGCTCACACAAACATCCCACAATCACCCACACATACACCCATACAATAGACCCATTCACCTAACCAATCATTCAACAAACTACTCACTCACCCTACATCTCGAACACACACTCACGTACTCATACACTTGCTCACGCAAAAACTCAGCCATTCACTCATCATCTACGCACTCATTCATTTACTCACAGACTAACCATTATGAACATCAAATGGCAAGACAAAGTAACCAACTCTAATATTTTACAACGAGTCAGATTCCCACCCATCATGGCAACACTTAGGAATCGGAGGTTAAGGTGGATCGGTCATGTAAGAAGAATGGAAAGCAATAGTATTCCCAAACAAATATTGTATGGCGAACTTGCGGACGTAAAAAACCCCATTGGGCAAACGGGTGTTGGTATACAAGGATGTTTGCAGGGCTCCATTGAGTGAATATCAATGAAAGAAACTAAACGGATCTAGCTGCAGATCGTTGTACATGAGAAACAAGTGAAAAACGGCAAAGCAACATTCAAGGCATCATCATCATCATCATCATCAAGTACCGGGCCAATTGGCGTAGGTGATCATGTCTTTCCACTACTTTCGATCTCGGCAGCTATTTATCATTTCTGTTGTTGACCTTCTGCCAAGCCATTCTCTTAAGCTGTCTGTTATTTTTTCTCTTTGCTTCCCTCTATCTCTTTGTCCCTCAATTTTTTTCCAGTTGTTACAATATATTCCAGTTGGTCTCTTCTCATTACATGGCAAAAAATTGATGATTGTTTCTTCCTAATATTGGAAATTAGCCCTTTTTTTGCTTTGGCCTCTTTAAGAACGTTTTCATTATTCTTCTTAGATGTCCATGGTATTCTCAATATTCTTTTGTAAAACCACATTTCTTTAGCCTCCAGTGATTTTCTTGTCTCTTGTCCTACTGTCCACGATTCACATCCATATGTTACTGGGTCTACATAACATTTAAGAACTTTTTCTTCTTTCTATTGTCAAACATTGATTGCACAGTATTTTCTACATTTTTTTGAAAGGTGTTTTTGCCTGAACCATTCTGCATCTCATATCTGTTGTACATCTACCATCTGAGGTTAAAATGTTCCCAGATATTTAAATTCATTTACCTGTTTTAATATTGTTCCACTTGTCTTTATTTTGCACTGAGGTGATGTCTTTTTCTTTGTTGTTATCATTACCTCTGTTTTTTTGCTATTAAGGCTGAGTCCTTTATTTTTGCTTTCTTTCACTATAATGTCCAACATTTCTTGTAACTCATTTTCACTCTTAGCGATTAAGACTGTATCATCAGCATACATTAGATCAGTCAAGGCATAGCATAGCATATAATAAATAGGGAAACCTCCGAGGCAATAATAGGTAATAATAGAAGGAAAAGGTATGTGTATGTGTTTCCCTATTTAATAATATTTATTTATTATTATTTGTCTCCATTATATAACCACTGGAAGCTACTATTCGTGCAGTTTCGTCCAATAAATGTTTGTCTGCAACACAAGTATTCAGCCCTACTGGGAGATACTTGTCTTAATAGGAAAGTACAGAAATTCAATTTATTTCCGATCTGTGATCGTAACCCTAAACTATAGTCATGGGAACGCCTTCGGGTAAGACACTGCTCACAATAGCTAATTTTTTAATTAGCTGAGTGGCTGTGTACCAAGCGTTCGGCTTCTCGTGGCAAGGCGCAGAGCCATGGAATACGGGTTCGATCCTGTTTCGGACCAATATATTGTTCTTTGTTTTTGTTGTTGTTGTTTGTTTGTCATTTTTTCCGGGTGCTAACACATACCTTCTATTATTCCATATTA
Source organism: Megaustenia siamemsis (assembly GCA_032433765.1). Lineage (NCBI taxonomy): Eukaryota > Metazoa > Mollusca > Gastropoda > Stylommatophora > Ariophantidae > Megaustenia > Megaustenia siamemsis. The sequence continues at coordinate 117,124,802 of JAVIAB010000092.1, read as the reverse complement.
TTGCCTCGGAGGTCTCCCTATTTGATAATATTTATTTATTATTATTTGTCTCCAACACAACAGAACACTAAAGAGGGGTAGGCATAATAATAAAACGAGAACTACAAAAGTATATAATTAGTCACTTGACATACAATGATAGAATAATATTAATAAAAATTAAGGCAAAGCCATTTGACATAGCAATAATACAGACATACGCACTTACTCAAGACTATACAGACGAACAAATAGAAACATAGTATGAAGATCTCAATACAGTTATGAAGCAAGTGAAATCATCAGACGTCTTGATTATAATGGGTGTCATGAACGCAAAAGTTGGGCAAGGCAGATATAAGACCACTATAGGAAATCATGGTTTAGGAAAGGAAATAACAGAGGAGAAAGATTAATTCAATTTTGTGAAGAAAACAGGCTGATAATATGTAACATCTATTTTGAGCTAGAGAAAAGGAAATTATACACATGGAAAAGCCCTGGAGATAGAAAGAGGAATCAAATAGATTACATAATTATAAAAGACAGATTCTGGAACAGCGTCAAGGAAGCCAAAACCTATCCAGGAGCAGATATTAATTCAAATCACATTCCTGTAATGATTAAAATGAAAATCAAATTAAAGAGAAAGAAACAAAATATTAATACAGCAATACCAATAGATACAATAGATTTAAATCAGAAAGATGTAAAAGAAACTTATACTGTACTAGTAAAGAACACATATCAAAAGCTGCTAGAAGAAGGGATTGAGCAGTACAGAAGAGAAAATCCTGAGGGAAAAGTTGCAACCAAATGGCAATGCATAAAAAACAGCATACCAGAATCCTGCATCACCTTACCCAAAAAGGAAATTAACAAAAAAAACAAAAATGGATAACTGACAACATTTTAGAAAAAATTGAAGAGAGAAGAAAAGCGAAGAACACTGCCAGATACAAGGAAATTGATAATGAGATACGAAAAATGTGCAAAAAGGCAAAAGAAGACTGGCTCAACTAGAGATGTCTAAAAGTCGAAACTATGGAAAGTAAACAAAATTTAAGAGGAATGCACACAGAAATAAAAAGAATGACTAATAAAGACAGAAAAACTGCAGGAAGCGGATGTATTGCAAACAATGAAGAATGCTAACAGACAAAAAATATATAATCGATAGATGGCAGGAATACATAACATAATTATTTCATGACGAAAGGGACAAAAAACCATTTATAAAATATACAACCAGATATAAAATCCTAAAATCTGAAGTAGAAACAGCTATTAAAACAATGAAAAAGGGAAAAGCAGCAGGACCTGACAATGTACCGATAGAGATGATACAGGCAGTAGAAGATTTTGGCATTGAAATGATCACAGACATATGCAATGACATATACCATAAAGGATACATACCAAATGAACTAAAAACATCAACGTTCATTGCATTGCCTAAAAAGAATGATGCAGTTGAATGCAGTGATTTTAGAACAATAAGCCTAATGAGCCAGGTAATGAAAATTTTACTAAAAGTTATACAGGGAAGGATTCAGAATAAAATTAATACTGACTTAGATGAACAGCAATTCAGATTCAGGAAAAAACAGTGGGACAAAAGAAGCCATATTCAGCATGAGGACATTGATCAAAATGTACATAGAAGTAAACATGCCATTATATGCCTGCTTCATAGACTACACCAAAGCATTTGATAGAATACACCATGAGCAACTGATAGACTGCCTAAAAGATATAAATAAATCTGGATGACACAGACATACGACTGATATGTAATTTGTACTGAGAGCAACGACTGATATGTAATTTGTGCTGGGAGCAAATAGCAATAACAAAATATAACAAGGAGAACTCTACATCCATTGATATCAAAAGAGGAGTAGGATAAGGATGCATCCTATCACCAAGCTTGTTCAATTAATACACTGAGCAAATCTTTAAAAACATCACTGATATTCCAGGCCTAAACATTAATGGAAAGATAATCAATAACCTAAGTTAGGCTGATGATATTGTACTACTAGCAGAAAATCCTAAAGATCTACATCAATTACTTAATGTAATAAACATGACAAGCAAAAAATATGGACTAGATCATCATCATCGAGTGCCTTCTCAGCAACGAAGGTTAGCTACCATGGAGCACCATTCTACTCTGTTTCTTGCTTTGATGGTGCAGGCTGTCATAGATTGACTTGTCCATTTGTTGATGTTACACGTTTATGTTAGTCTTGGTCTGCCTCTGCCTCTTTTACGTTGTATTCTTCCTTCCAATATTACTTTTAGTAGGCTGTTGTGTCTTTTAACATGCCTCAAATATGTCATTTGTCTTGTCTTAATTGTATTTAGTAGTTCTCTTTTTTTAAGTTGTTTTAAAACTTCATTTGCTATCTTTTGTTTCCATCCAATTCTACCTATTCTTCTATAAATCCACATTTCAAAGGCTTCAATTTTCTGTTCTGTTTTCTTGTCTAATGTCCATGTTTCTGCACCATACAGAAATTTTGAGAAGATGTGACATTTTGCCATTCTTAGTTTCAGCCCTGTTGATATTTGTTTTGTTGTTAGTATATTTTTCATGGCATTAAAGTTACTTTTTGCCATACCTATTCTTTTGTTTATTTCAATTTTGCATTTTCCATCATTGGTTATAGTATATCCCAGGTAGTTGTAGCTCTGGACTGTCTCCAGATGTATTCCCTCAACTGTGATATTTAATTGTAGGTCTTGAGAATTTTCTTTGTTTATGATCATAGTTTTAGTCTTTTTGATATTCATTTCTAGGCCATATTTTTTGCTTGTTATGTTTATCACATTAAGCAATTGTTGTAGGTCTTTAGGATTTTCTGCTAGTAGAACAGTATCATCAGCATATCTTAGGTTATTGATTATCTTTCCATTAATGTTTAGGCCTGGCATCTCTGAGATGTTTTTACAGATTTGCTCAGTGTATAGATTGAACAAGCTTGGTGATAGGATGCATTCTTGTCTTACTCCTCTTTTTATGTCCATGGGTGTAGAGTTCTCCTTGTTATATCTTATTATTGCTGTTTGCTCCCAGTACAAATTACATATTAGTCATATGTCTGTGTCGTCTAGATTTATACCCTTTAGGCAGTCTATGAGTTGGTTATAGTGTATTCTATCGAAAGCTTTGGTGTAGTCTATAAAGCAGGCATATATTGGTTTGTTTACTTCTGTGTACTTTCCAGTCAATGTTCTCATGCTGAATATGGCTTTTTGTGCCACTGTTTTTCCTGAATCCCAATTGTTGCTCATCTAATTCATTATTGATTTTGTTCTGAATCCTTCCCTGTATAACTTTTAGTGACACTTTTTTTTACCTGTCTCATTAGGCTTATTGTTCTGAAATCATTGCATTCAACTGCACCATTCTTTTTAGGCAGTGCAATGAAAGTTGATGTTTTTTAGATCGTTTGGTATATATCCTGTATGGTATATGTCATTGCATATGTCTGTGATCACTTCGATGCCAAACTCTTCTAGAGCCTGTATCATCTCAAACTGTATATTATTAGGTCCTGCTGCCTTTCCCTTTTTCATTGTTTTTATAGCTTTTTCTACTTCAGATTTCAGGATTTTATAGTTATATGTACATTTTATGTCCGGCTTTTTGTCACTTTCGTCATGAAATAATTATGTTATATATTCTTGCCATCTATCTATTATGTCTTTGTTGTCTGTTAGCATTCTTCCCTCTTTGTGTGCTATAAATCCGTTTCGTACAGCTTTTTTGTCTTTATTCGTCATTCTCTTTATTTCTGTGTGCATCTCTCTTAAGTTTTGTTTACTTTCCATAGTTTCGACTTCTAGACATCTTTGGTTGAGCCAGTCTTCTTTTGCCTTTTTGCACATTCTCCGTATTTCATTGTCTATATCCTTGTATCTGGCAGTGTTTTTCGCTTGTCTTCTTTCTTCCATTTTTCTAAGATTTTGTGAGTTATCCATTTTTGTTTTTTGTTACTTTCCTTTTTGGGCAAGGTGTTGCAGGATTCTTGCATGCTGTTTTTTATGCATTGCCATTTTCTTGTGACTTTTCCCTCAGGATTTTCTCTTCTGTACTGCTCAATCCCCTCTTCTAGTTGCTTCTGATATGTGTTCTTTACTTGTACAGTATTAGTTTCTTTTACATCTTTCTGGTTTAACGCTGTTATATCTATTGGTGTTACTGAATTAGTTTTTTGTTTGTTTCTCTTTAATTTGATTTTCATTTTAATCATTACAGGATTGTGGTCTGAATTAATATCTGCTCCTGGGTAGGTTTTGGCTTTCTTTACGCTGTTCCGGGATCTGTCTTTTATCATTATGTAATCTATTTGATTTCTTTTCTTGTCTCCATGGCTTTTCCATGTGTATAATTTCCTTTTCTCTTGCTCAAAGAAGGTGTTGCATATTATCAGTCTGTTTTCTTCACAAAATTGTATTAATCTTTCTCCTCTGTTATTCCTTTTTCATAGACAATGATTTCCTATTATCTTCTTATATTTACCTTTTCCTACTTTAGCGTTTATATCACCCATTATAATCAAGACGTCTGATGATTTCACTTGCTTCATATCTGTGTTTAGATCTTCATAGTATGCCTCTATTTGTTCGTCTGTATGGTCTTGAGTAGGTGCGTATGTCTGTATTATTGCTATGTCGAATGGTTTTGCCTTCATTTTTAATAGTATAATCTATAATTGTATTTCAAGTGAGTATTTATATATTTTTGTAGCTCTCGTTTTATTAGAATGCCTACTCCTCTTTGATGTTCTTTTGTGTTACCTAAATATATAAATGTATATTTATCGTCTTGTATGTATCCACTTTCCTTCCATCTTGTTTCTGATATGCCTAAAATATCTATGTTTAATCGCTCTGCTTCTACCATTAGATTTTCTAATTTTCCTTGTTGGTATAAGGTCCTAACATTCCATGTAGCTATTTTTAATTTGTTCTTAATACCGTAGTTAGAATTTCTCTCCATGGCTTTCTTTGGAGTGTTGCGTGATAAGGCTCCAATCTCTTTCACGGTGGTCTGCCATATTCTTTTTTCGTGTTCTGAATATGCCTCGTTTGTACCACACACTTTGTTGTTTTCACCTTCTGGGCCGTTGATCATTTTCGATTCCTCCACCCCATCCACCGACACAGATTTTTTATATTCGGGTTGAACATAACCGGCGGCGACATTTTTTTGTCGAACCATGTGCTTGACTATTGAACCGCGAACACACGACACAAAGAAGAATAAATCATATTTCACTTAAATATCGGTAATCACAGTTTATCCACACGTCCGAAATAAAACATACTCCAAACGGGAAATAGCAACACATAATTTCATAACTCGACTGTCACGCAAATCATTTAAATATATCGACAAGAGCCGAAATATAAAAACGACTGCACGTAGCCGCCATGACACCGGAAGTCCGACTAGATATGAATATCAAAAAGACTAAAACTATGATCATAAACAAAGAAAATCCTCAAGACCTACAATACAATATCAAAGTGGAAGGAATACATCTAGAGACAGTTCAGAACTACAACTACCTTGGACATACTATAACCAGTGATGGAAAATGTACAACTGAAACAAATAAAAGAATAGGTATGGCAAAAAGTAATTTTAATGCCATGAAAAATATACTAACATGAAAACTAGTAACACTAGGGCTAAAACTAAGAAGAGCAAAATGTTACATCTTATCAATATTTCTGAATGGTGCATAAACATGGACATTAGACCAGAAAACAGAACAGAAAATTGAAGCCTTTGAAATGTCGATTTATAGAAGAATAGGTAGGATTGCATGGAAAGAAAAGAAAACAAACGAGGAAGTTTTAAAACAACTAAAAATGAAAAGAGAACTACTAAACACAATTAGAACAAGACAAATGACATTTTTGGTACATGTTAAAAGACACAACAGCCTAATAAAAGTAATATTGGAAGGGAAAATACAAGGTAAAAGAGGCAGAGGCAGACCAAGACTAACATGGACGAGTAACATCAAAAGATGGTCAAATCAGCCTATGACAATCTGCACCATCAAAGCAAGAGACAGAGTGGATTGGCGCTCCATGGTAGCCAACCTTCGATGCGGAGACGGCACTCAATGATGATGACACATTCACTCTCTCACTTACTTAATCACTCACTTACGCCTTCACTCACCCTCTCGCTCCATGATTTACACATCCACTCTTTCTATCTACACATACTTCCATCCATTATTATATTGATTTAACTCACTGAGTGCTCGAGTACGTAAATCGTGATTGACAGTAGAAAATTAAACTGCATTAAACAGAGACGACAGAATCCTGCACGTTATGTTCGACCGTCAGATTGTCTGACAGGACATAAAAACTCAAACCAATTTTCTTCTGTAGTTTTTTGGATAAACGTGACGACATGATGTATAACCTGTATACATTCCAATTACTGGTAACAAGACAAGTCAAGGACGTTCCAAATTCGTTACTTTTAATTACGTGGCTTATCCCCTGTCCGTCACTGGAAAGAGGGAGCTGATGTTTGAAAAACTTTGTAACAAGACAATGTGTATAGATATATATGGAATATGCATTGTGGAATTAAAATAAGAAGCAGATTAGCTCAGGCCAAAATAGCATTTCAGAAAATGAAAAAAAAAGTCTTATGCAACAAAGATATGTCAATAGAAGTGAGAAAGAGAGTTCGTCGGTGCTATATACGGCCAATTCCGACCGAAACCAATCATGGACTGTAAACAAAGAAATGAAAAGACGGTTAGAGGCCACAGAGATGGGATTTCTCAGAAGAATGTTGAAAGCTTCCTGGTCAGCTAAAATAACCAATGAGGAAATTCTCAAATGGGCCAACACAAAAAAGGAGCTCGATAGAAACATCAGAAACAAACAATCACCATTTTTCGGGCATATTATGAAAAGGGGAAAGTTGGAATACTTAGTAATAACTGGCAAAATTCAGGGAAAAAGAGATCGCGAACGACAAAGACAGAAAATACTAGATAGCTTTAGTCATGGCATGACAATCAGTGAACACCAGAACTGATATCATACACGGTAGATAGAAGATTGTGGAAGGACATGATCGCCAACGCCAACCGGTCTGGCAAATAATGATGATTGTATAATGAAGCTTAAGGTTGAGTTTGGGACTGACAACTACATCATTCTAAACTGGGAGGGGACGGGGTGGTCGACTTCTTGTCTCTGCCAGTGGGTTGAGCTGTCCACGGCTGTGTAAAGTTTAAACTACCACTTCCCCTCAATTCCAAAGAAGAAAGTGCACCGTCGCACCACTGGTGGCGTATAGAGAATATGGTGTTCATTTTTCCAGGTTTTTTCATAGACTGGCAGAAAATTATTTTCTGGTTAATGTGATCGGTACTTTCGATGTTATATAGTGTCAATTCTGAACTATGGAAACGAATAATGGACAGTTGACAAACAAATGAAGACGATTAGAAGCCACAGAGATGGGATGTTTCAAAAGAATGTTAAAAGTTCAATAAAAAGCTAAAAAGATCAATGCGGACATTCTCAAAGAGGCCAACGCAAAAAGGAGCTCCTAAAAAACATCGGAAATAACAACCAACATTTTTCGGACACGTCATGATAAGAGGAAAGCTGGAAAACTTGGTTACAACTGACAAAATACAGGGAAAGAGACATCGTGGATGACAAAGAGAGAATATACTAGATAGCTTGGTGTCATGGTATGGAAAACAGTCAACAACAGAATTGATACGATGCACTGTGGATAGAAAATTGTGGAAGGACATGATTTCCTTCACCAACCGGTATGGCACATGATGATGATGATCATTATTACGCCATTGTCTTCTATCTTACCTATAAAATCCACCAAGTACCCATTTAAGGCGGGAGCCACAAAGGACAAGAGGTATGGTTCGATCCCAATCGACCCAGCCTTTAATGGGTACCGGATTTTTTTCTGGGAATGTAAAGCGGCATGGGCGTAATACCAACCACATTACCCCAAAAATCATGTGCCGAAGGTCTGTAAAATATATGGTAATTAACACCATATTCCCTATACGCCACTTGGCGTGACGGGTGTACTTTACTTTTTTTTACCCATTTAGTAAGGCTGAGTGAACCTAGAAGCCATCGATCAGGACTGAATGGGACCTATTGTCATGTGTAGTCCTATTCACTAACTTCTGAGCTAGCGCGGCTTCCCCTTCCATTTATACTCCCTAGTCACAGTGTGCGTGAAATAGGGCGATGAACGAGGATTGCCGTAGTCCTCGCAATCGTGGAGGTCTGTTGATACAGAAAACCTAGTATTGCTGTACATCTAAGACACGCCTGTGTGGCTTAACGGGCCCTGACCACGGTTATAGGAGAAAGGAATAGAATCACTGTCACCTGCCATACGTGTGTCGGTAAAGGCGACTAAGAGGTTGGGGTCGAAATCATCACGGGTTCTACGCAGATCCAGTACCTGAACTGAAGCCATCTTCACTGCTTTCACTAGTGTGTGACGGACGTGCTTCATACTGAGGAACGTGCTGAGAGGGGATTAGAGTACTATGAAGTTATCCGTTGTGCGAAAAGATTATCTGTCTTCTTCTTCCTCTACCTCTTCTTTCCTTCCTCATTTGCCTTTTTTTCGAGGGGACTTATAATTTGCAATCATTTACTCATCTGTTCGCTTCTGCTGCTGTTATGTTAACTAGTGCTTCTAACATTCCGCCAATCCAACTTCTTCGTGGTCGTTCCATGTGTTCTCGCAACTTTTATTGAGGGCTTGTTGTGTTCACTCTGCCATGTCACGTGACCAGAACATTTTATCTGTTGTTTCTTTATATATTCTATGGTGGGTGTTATTCCTAACTGTTTCTCAGTTCTTCGTTTCTGATCTTGTCTTCCAGGCTGATTCCTGTAATTTGTTTAACAACATTTCATCTCCAGGACTGGCATTGGTAGCACAACGTTGGGATGAAGATTGCATTGTAGACTGCCAGTTTTACCTCTAGAGTTTTTTCCTTGTTGGACAATAGTGGTGATAGCTGTCCAATGATTTGACAAGCTTTGTGGCATCTTGAGTCTATCTCTGCTGTTTGTGAATTATTGATTGTCACTATACTTCCTAGGTTTTTGAATTCCTCTACTTGTTTCTGTTGCCTGCCTTCTATAGTTATTTTGGTGCTCTGTTTCTTTTTTGCAACATTCATGACTTCTGTTTTGTTGATGTTCATTATCATGTTTAATTTTTGTGCCTGTACTGTTGAGTCTATTTAGGTGTTGTTGGGGGTCTTCTATTTTTCCATGTATTAGTGCATGATCGTCGACAAATAAAAGCTCGTTGATCTCCTCTGTCTCTGATGGGTTAGCTAACTTGCATATATAGTCCATGTATGTAATACACAGAAGAGGGGGGGGGGGACAGTACGCAGCCCTGTCTTACGCCAGTTCTAATTTTGAAGTGGTCTGTATAGCCTGCTGCTGTTCTGACTGCGCAGCTGCTGTTGATGTAGAGACCTTTAATTAGGTTTGTTAGATGTTGGCTTACTCTGTATGTTGTTAGTATCTCACATAGTTGTTCTCTCTTTACTCTGTCGAATGCTTTATCCTGGTCAATGAAAGCTATGTACACATTTTAATTGTGTTCTGTCGTCTTTTCTGCTAAATACTTTAAGGTTATTATGATCTGTCGTCCTAACTTAGCCTCTAGAATATACATGATGCAGCTTCTGCAGCAGAGGTCAGGAAATGAAAAACAAAAAGACATTGTAAGCTTCCTGCGTATGAAAGCTAACAGCTCGCGTAGAGTTAGTGCATTTCAATCATACTATTATTTAAAGTAAATTGGAACAAATAAAAATTAATTTATTGAATGTTTTTTTTGTGTGCTAAATTTTGCACTTAAAAAAATAAGATGACATTTATGAATGATAATAAAGTTAGGAATGGTGATGCCATTGGAAATGATGATAACGTTAGGAATGATGATAAAGTTAGGAATGTAGATGGCATTGGAAATGGTGATAAAGTTAGGAATGATGATAAAGTTGTGAATGATGATAAAGTTAGGAATGATGATAAAGTTGTGAATGATGATAAAGTTGTGAATGATGATAAAGTTAGGAATGATGATAAAGTTGTGAATGATGATAAAGTTGTGAATGATGATAAAGTTAGGAATTATGATAAAGTTGGGAATGATGATAAAGTAAGGAATGATAATAAAGTTGGGAATGGTGATGGTATTGGAAATGATGATAAAGTTAGGAATGATGATAAAGTTAGGAAGGATGATAAAGTTAGGAATGATGATAAAGTAATAAGGGTGATAAAGTTAGGAATGATGATAAAGTTAGGAATTGTGATGGTATTGGAAATGATGATAAAGTTGTGAATGATGATAAAGTTATGAATAATGATAAAGTTAGGAATGATGATAAAGTTATGAATAATGATAAAGTTAGGAATGATGATAAAGTTAGGAATGATGATAAAGTTGGGAATGATGATAAACTTTTTACTGGTGTTTGTTATGTCAATAAATCATATTTTGTTGCGATCATAGTTAAAACACACACACATACATATATCATCATTTTTTTAAAATACCCATTGTCACCGCTCGGTCCATTCTAGTTTATACTATTTCTGTTTTTTTTTTTACAAATTCTTTTTAAACGTCATTTACAATAAAAGGAAAAAATGTATATATGATCATTATATGTGAATATGCATGTAGGTGTATTAAGAATATGTACACTTTATGGTGTGTTTGAGAGATAACACACAGCTGACATACAATAACCTACTACCAGACAGAACTAAAAGATTGCTAATAAAATTACTGTTTTCTAGGTTACTGCTTAATGCTGCATATGTGTCTTCATAAATAATTTGTTTAAGTATCTTTTGCTTCAGTTGCGATCTGAAGCAAAAATTGTAGCAATCTCTCACAGAGTCACTTGAGAAGCTTTAGACTATGTAAACTTAGTACAAGAGTAAAAGCACTTTCAAAGTTAGACTTCCATTTTTCGCATTAATTTCTGCATCCTTCATGTCAAAAACTTCTTTCAAAAAAAAAAAAAAAAAAAAAAAAGTTCCATCAGAATATAAAACCATTTCTTATAACTCATAGCTACCATCTATCAGAATTATTAGTTTCATTTCACAGAATAGCAGGTCCTCTCTTTAAGAAATCCTTATCACCTCCGTCACAATCCGGGGTCTCCATTCTCAGAATCCCTAACACCTCATCACAGAATCAATGTTTCTGACAATTGCAAACTAATACAATGTTTCTGACAATTACAAACTAATACAATGATCCAACAATTATAAACTAATACAATGATCCAACAATTACATACTAATACAATGTTTCTGACAATTACAAACTAATACAATGATCCAACAATTACAAACTAATACAATGATCCAACAATTATAAACTAATACAATGATCCAACAATTACATACTAATACAATATTTCTGACAATTACAAACTAATACAATGATCCAACAATTACATACTAATACAATGTTTCTGACAATTACAAACTAATACAATGATCCAACAATTACATACTAATACAATGATCCAACAACTACATACTAATACAATGATCCAACAACTACATACTAATACAATGATCCAACAACTACATACTAATACAATGTTTCTGACAATTACAAACTAATACAATGATCCAACAATTACATACTAATACAATGATCCAACAACTACAAACTAATACAATGATCCAACAACTACATACTAATACAATGATCCAACAACTACATACTAATACAATGATCCAACAACTACATACTAATACAATGTTTCTGACAATTACAAACTAATACAATGTTTCTGACAATTACAAACTAATACAATGATCCAACAATTACAAACTAATACAATGATCCAACAATTACAAACTAATACAATGATCCAACAATTACATACTAATACAATGTTTCTGACAATTACAAACTAATACAATGATCCAACAATTACATACTAATACAATGATCCAACAATTACATACTAATACAATGTTTCTGACAATTACAAACTAATACAATGATCCAACAATTACATACTAATACAATGATCCAACAACTACATACTAATACAATGATCCAACAACTACATACTAATACAATGATCCAACAACTACATACTAATACAATGTTTCTGACAATTACAAACTAATACAATGTTTCTGACAATTACAAACTAATACAATGTTTCTGACAATTACAAACTAATACAATGATCCAACAATTACAAACTAATACAATGATCCAACAATTACAAACTAATACAATGATCCAACAATTACATACTAATACAATAATACAACAATTACAAACTAACACAATGATCCATCATTTACATACTAATACAATGTTTCTGACAATTACAAACTAATACAATGATTCAACAATTACAAACTAATACAATGATCCAATAATTACATACTAATACAATGATCCAACAATTACATACTAATACAATGTTTCTGACAATTACAAACTAATACAATGAGCCAACAATTACATACTAATACAATGATCCAACAATTACATACTTATACAATTTTTCTGACAATTACAAACTAATACAATGATCCAACAATTACAAACTAATACAATGATCCAACAATTGCATACTAATACAATGTTTGTGACACTTACAAACTAATACAATGATCCAACAATTACAAACTAATACAATGATCCAACAATTACATACTAATACAATGTTTCTGACACTTACAAACTAATACAATGATCCAACAATTACAAACTAATACAATGATCCAACAATTACATACTAATACAATGATCCAACAATTACAAACTAATGCAATGATCCAACAATTACATACTAATACAATGATCCAACAATTACATACTAATACAATGATCCAACAATTACTAACTAATACAATGATCCAACAATTACAAACTAATACAATGATCCAACAATTACAAACTAATTCAATGAATCAACAATTACAAACTAATACAATGATCCAACAATTACAAACTAATACAATGATCCAACAATTACAAACTAAGACAATGTTCCAACAATTACAAACCTGTATAATTTAATTTGTGTTTTCAGCACCATCCGCTAGCTAATTCTGATAGCAGTTTTGAGCGCCCTTATTGAGTATTTTGAGTGTCCTGCAACACTTTCACGTGAAATACGAACATTGCAGAGAATTGATTCAGCCGTACCTTACAATCCATTTCTAAAATCGACAAGAGCGATGGCTTCATGAGTAACAATACAATCCTGTAATAAATTAAGCATCAGATCACCATTCATTGCAGGACAGACAGATCTGTAAGTGCCCAGATCCAATTCTTCAGTATTTCTGAATGCTTCACCATTTTGAGAAGTGCTGTGACAAGTAGTGGAGCGGATATGGGGAATTCCTGACTGCAATGAAACTGGTTCCGTGAATAGAATAGAATAGTTTGAGCCCATAGTCTACGGAGAACCCACCATATGCCCACACGACTGACAATGAACTGATTTAATTTACTTACTCACTGGACTAAAACTGCTTTCAATTTCCGCTTGGTCAGACCAATCGCTCACTACTGAAATGATCAGACCAATAGTACACTACAGTAATGATAAAAGAGATAACGACAAATGATTTGGAAACAAATACAGAACGTTTCACTTAGCGTCTCATCTGGTAAACACTGCAGTGGGATTTGAGTCTTGCTTTTTCATTACACTTGAAACAAAAATCCTTAGGACACTTATTTCATTTCCTGGCGTCTGTCGGGTGTTTTTTATCGGCTCAAACGAAAAAAAACACCACATCCTTCAGTGCTGTCGCCATGTAGTGTACAGATTCGATTTTTTAAACCAATCGAGGGGAAAAAACCCTCATTGTACTGAGTTGAGGATCACACCCGCAATCGCTAATTTTAGAGAACGATAGGATCTTTGTTTCATTCATTCGACCACCCGTTCTTGTTCTACACTGTATTCATGCACTATATGCCTATGGTAGAATGTGAGGCATTCATGAAAGAGCAATGTCATTTGTAACATTGGCATTAATGACATATGGTATTGCCATTTAATCATCATCATCATCATGTGCAATACCGATTGGCGTAGGTGATCATGTCCCTCCACAATCTTCTATCTACAGTGCATCGTATCAGTTCTGTTGTTGACTGTTTTCCATGCCATGACACCAAGCTATCCAGTATTTTTTCTCTTTGTCGCCCGCGATCTCTCTTTCCTTTTATTTTGCCAGTTGTAACCAAGTATTCCAACTTTCCTCTTCTCATTTAATACTGACATATAATAAAATAAATTCAAAAATAATTCAAATGTCTATATATGTATTTATAATTTATTGCTTTTCTTGTCATTATAATAGAAACTATTTAAATACAGTAATGGGTACTAAGTTCACGAAAATAGATTTGAGAAAATGAAGAAAGGAAGACATAGACACAAAAATAGATGGAAAGACAACATTAATTGGTGGGCAGGTCTTGGTTTTGTTGACTCTCATGCATATGGAGAGAGAAGAACATTGCTGAATGCAGATACCGGCGCCATAACGACACCCAACTATTAAAGTGCAATAGATGTTATTACATTTAATGTACAAATGGAAGGATTGATCTTAAATGTGATTTGTCTAGCAGTACAGACACTGACTGCTGAAACAGTGAACTTTGAACTACTAGAGTAGGATTTGGTTAGTGAAAGGTGTGTTACCTCAGGTGATGAAGATGTTCAAGTTACAACGATATCTCCTGTGTACTAATTCAATTATGTGATGTTATGTTCATTTTCAATTTAGTACTCATCATCATCAAGTACCGGGCCTGCTGGCGTATGTGATCATGTCTCTCCACAACTTTCTACCTCGACAGCTATTTATCATTTCTGTTGTTGACCTTCTGCCAAGCCATTCTCTTAAGCTGTCTGTTATTTTTTCTCTTTGCTTCCCTGTATCTCTTCGTCCCTCAATTTTTCCAGCTGTTACAATATATTCCAGTTGTTCTCTTCTCATTAAATGGCCAAAAAAATGATAATTGTTTCTTCCTAATATTGGAAATTAGCTCTCTTTTTACTTTGATCTCTCTCCGAACATCTTCATTACTCTTCTTAGCTGTCCATGGTATTCTCAACATTCTTCTGTAAAGCCACATTTCTACAGACTCCAGTGATTTTCTTGTCTGTTGTCATATTGTCCATGATTAGCATCCATTGGTTAAGACTGACTCTACATAACATTTAAGAACTCTTTTTCTTGTTTCTATTGTCAAAAATAGATTGCATGGTATCTTCCTCATTTTCTGGAAAGCTGCTTTTGCCTGAGCCATTCTGCATCTCACCTCTTTTGTACAACTTCCGTCTGAGGTTAAGAAAGTTCCCAAATATTTAAATTCATTTACCTGTTTTAATATTGTTCCACTTATCTGTATTTTGCACTGAGGTGATGTCTTTTTCTTTGTTGTTACCATTACCTCTGTCTTTTTGCTATTAAGGCTGATTCCCTTATTTTTGCTTTCTTTCACTATAATGTCCAACATTTCCTGTAACTCATTTTCACTCTTAGCGATTAAGACTGTATCATCAGATTGTTGTTGTGATTCATGATTGTACAAGGAGGTTACGACAGTGGTTTTCTGTTGCCTTCCGTCGGTTTGTTTACGGTTGACTCCGCTAGCCTTTGACTATCAGGTCACACCCACAAGGCAGTGGGGTTGTTTTACTTCGGGGTAACCTCCCTTAGCCTTTTACTCTCCCGAGCTTACCTGCAAGTCAGCAGGGCAGCCACAGGTTGTACTGTTTACTGCATACAGTACCAGGTAACTTGTAACTCAAATAATACGCTGACAAATGTTGGCGCATGCGCATGCTTATACAAACTGTGTTTATGTTCAACGTTTTCGAAATAGATTGGTAATTGATTACCAACTCTTACATGCACATCCTCTATCTCTCTTGTTACTTAATTTAATTATGTATTGATAATTATTGCGTGCACATAAACATGCACGACTATATGCCTCATAGTAAAGAAACAGAAAGTGAAATTTTTAAAAATATATATACATGTATATAAAAAAGCTAACGATTCTTCACTGCACCTGTGGCTAATTGACACAAAAAGAGTAACAATAATGGGTAGAAAAAAGATAATTAAAAACGTTCACACACTGCATACAAGAATTATCCAATAGCAACGCATTTAACAAACTGATTTAAAAACAACCTATATATAGTAGAGGACTAGGAAAGAGCTTCTAGTATTTAGAAAAGAAGGTTAAGTCGCGTCTTGGTATCTTCTAACTTAATAACAAAAGGGACGATTGAGAAGAAAATGTTGAGTTTAATTATATTTCTCTCCTTTGTTGGAGCTGCATGCAGCACAATAGCATCGTTAAATGGTAAGGAGTGGCATTAGAGACAGTGGATGCAGCCGTAGTAGAGTACTGAATATAGTCCCATCATTAGAAATAGCATTATGATCAATAGACTTGTTGTTCTCCATGTTTCGCATCTATATAAAAGAAATCATTTAAAATTGAAGATCAAATTGTGTGTGTGTATTTAACCTAATTTCTTTGCATTTCTGTTTCCTAGTGCAATGAAGGCTCATCTTGCTTTTATTATACTTAATTTGAATCATTCTCTGTTCCATGTTTTTGTCTATATTATTGCTTAGAATTAGATACTTTCATTATCTTCAGGATGATTCTGCTTAATATTTTGTATAATAATAACAGTAACAGTAGCAGTATAATTTCACAGAAATGTATGTGGTTTTGCAAATTTCATTCTTTGTTTAATCAGATTACCTTCTTTCCAATCTGTATGTATTTCTTTTTTTTTTCTCATCTTTTATGCTGTAATTTATGTAGCATGTTAAAACATGTGTTTATATTTGATTTGATGGGTTCTGAAGGAATTCCATCTGGTCCTGTGACTTAATCATTTTTTATTAGCTAGATGGCTTTAACTATTTATTCCTTGCGTTGACTTTCCACAGTTAACGAGCCCTTCTGCTGGCCATATGCCTGAAGGATTACGAGGGCTTGGTTTGTTCAAAACTTCTTTAAAGTGCTCTTCCCATCTCTGATATTGTTATTTGTTGCTACTAATCAAATTGTCTTTTGCATCCTATATAAAGGAATTAACATGGTTGTATCTTCTAAACATGTATATTAATTACTAATTACTCGCACTTGTGTCTTACAGTTGGATATAACTACAACCCTGAAAGCCCAAACCTTGATTCTAAGCCAATGACTGTTCAAGAAGCGATAAAACTGGGCTATAAGAAGATTCGAGACTGTGATGGTAACATTAAAATAAGACTTTTTGAGCGAAATAATATTTTTTAACATTCACTAATCTTCAAAAAATTTGCTTGTCGTTATCAATCTTATGGCGACATTTGTTCATAATATATTTCAAATATAAATAGTTTTTTTTTTTATAAACTCGTATTTGAGGTATTGTATTACTTTATTGCTCAATGCTATACGGAACGTGCACTTTATTGTTGTTGTTTTGAAAAAAAAAATAAGTAGTAAACAGCTCATATTTTATTTTACCAATGAATGTAAGAAAATGAACATGCACTTGCAACAAACAGCGGCCTTAAGAACTGGAAATCAATTGGGAATGTTTCAACAAATAAAACAGGGTGTTTAGGCAGGTTGTGTGATGTCACCAGATCTGTTTAATAAGTATAGTGAGATTATTTTAAGGTCAATAAGGGGCATGCCTGGAATAACAATTGGAGATCATAATATAAATAATCTAAGGTATGCTGATGATACTGTCTAATACGAAACAACTAGGAGTGAAAATGAGTTACAAGAAATATTAGACATTATAGTGAAAGAAAGCAAAAATAAAGGACTCAGTCTTAATAGCAAAAAGGCAGAAGTAATGGTAACAACAAAGAAAAGACATCACCGCAGTGCACAATAAAGACAAGTGCAACAATATTTAAAACAAGGTAAATGAATTTAAATATCTGGGAATATTGTTAACCTCAGATGGTAGATGTACAACAGAGGTTAAATGCAGAATGCCGCTGGCAAAAACACCTTTCAAAAAAATGTAGAAAATACTGTGCATTCCATTTTTAACAATAGAAAGAAGAAAAGAGTTCTTAAATGTTATGTAGAGAGAACATATGGATGTGAATCATGGGCAGTAGGACAAGAGATAAGAAAATCACTGGAGGCTAAAGAAATGTTGTTTTACAAAAGAAGATTGAGAATACCATGGACAGCTAAGAAGAGCAATGAAAACGTTATGAAAGAGGCCAAAGCAAAAAGAGAACTAATTTTCATTATTAGGAAGAAACAATCATAATTTTTTTTCCACGTAATGAGAAGAGAACAACTAGAATATATTGTAACAACTTGGAAAATTGAGGGACGAAGAGATAGAGGGAAGCAAAGAGCAAAGATACCAGACAGCTTAAGAGATTGGTTTGGCAGAAGGTCAACAACAGAAATGACAAATAACTGTCGAGATCGAAAGTTGTGGAAAGACATGATCACCTACGCCAGCAAGCCCGGTTCTTGATGATGATGAAAATTAGCTTCTCCTGTTCGCTTACTCATTCATTTTTTTAATTTGGAGAGCTTTTGTTCACTGTTGTCACCTGAACCAACAGTTCTCTATTTGCCTGCATTAACATGCGCATCAGCCTCCCCTCCCCAACTCTCACCACTGTACACATAAAGTTACAACCTCTCTTCCTCAAATACCGACGATAAAAAGTGATGGAATCTGCAACCATGAATAGACTGCTTGGATATCAGTTGAAGGTGGGAGATTCAGACGATATTTCGACGCAGAAAGCAACAGAAGGCTTATACACGAACGCAATGCCGGTGTTGGTAGTCGCTGTACATTGGGGAACATTATAGAACATCGTATCACCTATGGACCTCCATGTGCACTTTGTATGATCTGTCGACTAAAGTCAACTAATTTAACTTGGACTATCTAACGTTTAAAGTAATTATTTCACCTCAGAGTGACAACACATACTACAGATCATCGTCAACTTTGATTGGCCTAAAGATAAAAACCATGCCTGGAGCTTACTTTATAAAGAGTGTTAGACAATCTTTATTTCAGATCGCCTCTACTACGTTAAAGGTTAACAATCTTTAATGTAAAATGAATTTATATTTACAATTTTGTATCTCAAATTGTTAATGACTTGACATTAACAATGAACTAACTTTCGTTACAACATACTCGGATTAAAATGTAATGATGTATCGATAAATGTAACTTAATATTAAATACCTCTAGTTTAGATAGCAATGTACGTTCCCAGTCCCAGAGCTAGAAGTGTCAGCTTACGATATGCTGTTATGTTGTCGAACCGGGCAACAATGGAACACAAACAAACAAATACATAATATGCATCCTATGGATTCCATGTGTCTGTCTATCTGTTTGTGTGTGTGTATATATATATATGTATGTATGCCTTATATGTGTATATAAGTCTTATATATATATATACAGATATGTATAGATGTGTGTTATAAAAACTGTTTTTGCGGTACTTTTCTCTTACTGGGGTCTGCCCGGGGGGGGGGACTTTATGTACAAGGATGTAAATATGTATGTATGTATGTTTGTATGTATGTATGTATGTGTATATGTATGTATGTATGTATGTATGTATGTGTGTATGTATGTATGTGTGTGTGTATGTATGTATGTATGTTATAGATATGTTGCTTCCATGCTGTAACTATTGTCCAGGTGGTGAAAAGTCAGACTAGTGTTAACACAATACTTTACGCCATCATGGAGTCACCTATTATACATGTACATTTAAAAGACAGCCTACTACAGATTTACAAAGGTATAGGAGCAGAAAACAAAAGTGGAAAACACTCCAACTATCATCATGTTATCAGCTATTAGACCTATAGACGGCTGACGTACTCTACCCTCAACCGCCCCTGCTCGTAAAGCTGAAAACATCGCCCTAGTTGGAAATTTTCCGAGAATTTCCTATCAGCTTGTGGGCTTGTGGAAATCTATAGTTGGCTGTAGTTAAGATGCGCACAAAAAAAATGTACATCCAAGCACAAAAGCTCTAAGCTGGAATTACCTCAAGGGAAATAACTATATTAATAAGTCAAATTCAGGTCAATGTTGGATTGCAACCCCATAATTTGTCCGTCTCTAATTTCTTCAAGATTTCTTTCAGCTTTGTTTAACTTTAATTTTGTAGCTTTTATAATATAGAAATATAAAATGCTACAATTTTATAAGAAAATTATAAAATTGTGGGAAAAGCTTATAAAAATAAACGGCAGTATACTGATGTTGAAGGGTAAAGGATTAACAAATAGAAGAAGCAAAAATAAATCTATACTTGCAAAACATGTATGCAAAAAAATTGAAAAAAAGAAAGAAAAAGAAAGAAAAAGAAAGAAAGCCAGGGGGTCGACACGATCAGTTGGCTTTCAAATTCTAGAAGCAAGATATAACGTTTGCAATGGTTAACCTGGATTTTTCGCGAAATCTTAAAAGTTATACACCATATCACTACTACAGTACTAAGAGTTATCTTACAACAAATGTCGATAGTGTGGGCTTTACACCTTATTAGATAGTCTTTGATGTATAGCAATGATCAGTTTTGAGTCCCTAATCCTGCAGTATTGACTTGAAAGACAGACAGACCGAGAGGCAGGAAGGCAAACAGACAGACAGACAGATAAAATAATAGGCGCTAATAAGATTAATGACAGGACCACGCCACACGCTCTCTGGCTCAGGCCAAACGTGTTTTTATCATTGACGGAATGCCAGTGCTGGTCTAACTGCAGGTAAATCAAATAACAAATTTGTCTTGAGTCTGCCCTGCACTGTTCTGAATGATACATCTATTAAACCTAAAATTCCCTGGATTGCCTGGATAAAGCTATTATGAAGTCTGAGTTATTTGTGGGTTATCACCATTGGGCTTCGAACATGTCCATAGGTGTCCACATATGAAGATACGTATGGCGTGTGAAATAGTTCTTGTTCAGGGGTCGGTAACTAGTTACCGGCCACTTTTGTGACGATCAGCAACGAACACAGTTCGGCAGTAACGAGTTTAAATGAGTGATAAAGCACATCAAAATGTGTGATATCACCTATATATTCGTTCTAGCTAGCTGCTGTTACTTCAACATTGGTGTAAAAAAAATAAACTCTTCTGTTAGATATTTGGTATCTATAGTCTTTTGGTAATCTCTATTTCAAAGTGAGCTTTTTGTTAATGCACGTAATCAAATTTACACTCTTACCTACCATTAATCTGAGATATAATCTCCCCTGTAACACTTTATGTTTTTAACTTTCACCATGATTACATCCCCATGAGTAGTGTGAGACACTTGCAACTGCAAGAGTGTATACCATCCACAATGAGACATGAACCAAGTTTTATTTCATGACGTGCAAGAAATCACGCACGCACCATGGTGTCAATGTCTTACACAATGTTGCACAATAACACTCTTATTATGAGTGCTCTCTCTCTCTCTCTCTCTCTCTCTCTATATATATATATATATATATATATATATATATATATATATGAGCCGCGAAAGCTCAGTGGTTAGTGAACAGGACTATAAAGGACAAGAGAAAGGGTTCGATCCCAATCGACTGCTTCCGGGTTCACGCAGTCATTATTGGGTACCGGATTTTTTCTGGCAAATTAAAGCGGCACGGGCGTATTGCCGACCACATAACCCCAAAAATCATGTGCCGAAGGTCTGTAAAATTTATGGTCACTAACACCATATTCCCTTTACGCCAGTTGGCGTGTGGGCTCCTTACTTTTTTACTTTATACATATATATATATATATATATATATATATATATATATATATATATCCACTTGTTTATATTATACATATATACTCGTATATTTCCTCAGAAAATCCTAAATTTAAAGGGTTTGCCTACATCATCAATGAGGACCGTTCGCATATTCTGTTGTATGATGTCAGAGGTGACCTTGCTGGCAGTCAGATATCGGTAGGTCGCATGTTAATCGCGAGTTTGATATCCGAGAGGGATACAGGGTTTAGTTAATCTAGAGACAAATAATAATAAATGAATATTATTATAGAGGGAAACTTCCGAGGCGATAATCAGCTGTGGTTTTACAGAAGAATGTTGAGAATACCATGGACAGCTAAGAAGAGTAATGAAAATGCTCTGAAAGAGGTCAAAGCAAAAAGAGAACTAATTTCCAATATTAGGAAGAAACAACCATCATTTTTGGCCATGTAATGAGAAGAGAACAACTGGAATATATTGTAACAAATGGAAAATTTGAGGGACGAAGAGATAGCGGGAAGGAAAGAGAAAAAATAACAGACAGGGAGATAAGAACGGGAATGAGGAAGTGAGAACAAAAGCTAGGAATAATTCCCGCCATAGACTACATAAAGAAACAGATACAATGGTTCAGCCAGTGATAAAACTGAAATATCAAAACACAACATAAGGAACCTTTAATGAACGTTACAAGAACACTAGATTCAAAGATCGATCACGTATAAGATGGGATTATGGAACAAGAGAAACACTAAGAAATATATTAGCAAAAGAGGCCAATAGAAGAGCACAATTCCGCGAACTATATCTTCCATTGAACCTTAGATACAAATGAAGATTTGAAGAAGAATATACATAAATAGTTATTGACCTCTTAAAATGGTGATTGGTATCAGACATTCAATGTTTGTCACTATATTTATGTATTAGACTAGGTCTAATTCTCTCACTCGGTGTTAGCTATCACTATATTGGATCAAAAAAGCACCATTCTAATATATTGCAACTTAGCAAATTTGATAGTTTAGTTTAGTCGACAGATTATCCTCATTGCACATCGGACATAACTATTCAGATATCCTCCTAAGTATATCCCTCGCACGAGCAGCGATTAATGATATCGCTTTTGCAATGGTTTACAAGCCTTATTTGGACCTGCGTAGCGATTCCATGAGAAACTCTGACCTTAAAGTGAAATTCCTGCAGTCTGTTCATTGGTTGCAGATTGAAGGCAATCTTAAAAGTTAGTCTTTCATCCAGAGGTGCGCGTGGCCGGAGGTGCGCGTGGCCGTGCGGCCAGAACCACTGTTCCTCTAGCTGGAAAGCCGACGTTCGGTGTTCGAAGCCCTCGGTAGACAGAAAGGATTTTTTCTATAAATAATATCTATATATATAATAAAAATCCTGAGTTTCACATGTCGTGGCGACTGCTTGACCAAGCGGCCTTTATCCCTCTGGTTCTATCGTTGCCCCCCGTTATACACCAGCAATGGTACTATGTGACGTAAAGATAGTTTTTTTTTTTTTTTTTTTTGAGTCCCTGGCAGCATTCTGAATAATAACTCAGACAATTGCTCTTCCGTATCCTGCATTGGCCAAACTGGCAAATGACCTCTCAAGGCCTGTTGTCCTGGCAAGAGAATGAAACAGACTTTTGTCACACTTGACCTGGCCAGATACTTGAACGCATACTTTTCAGTGGCAGGTATAATATTGTAAACAAACCGTTCCCCAAAATTATTCGATGATTTTTTGCTTCGGAAGCAGAGGAGGCAACGAAGACGTGACCCCTTACTATATCAGAGTACTTAACACAATCCCATTTCAACTCAATAAGTTAAGTGTTAGTGTAAAAACAGTTACTGTAATCCAATCGTTATATAACTCGGTTAATTCGAGTCGTTCATAATTTTGAGTTATTTGCGGGGCCATCATCATTGCACTCCGAACAAATATTTTCAGAACAGTTAAATATAAGTGATACATTCAATACAAATCTGGGTGAACAACGAAGGAACGTCTATTTTGCAGACGCTGCAAGGAAAATCGATCGACGAGTGAATTTGCTGTACAAGTAATGGGTTAATGTAAATAGTACGAGTAGCCTATGTATTTGTTATAAATGTAACCACTCATCACATCCTGATCTCCTCAAGTTTCGAACCCACCGTTCGTGGCGGCTTGGAAGTTACCATCTTTATATTATCAATTTATTATTATTTGTATCCAAAGTTAACTACTACCGTTGAGCCCAGCCAGTTGTGATCTTCCAGAGCCACTCTACTTTATCCAGGGAACCAATTTCATTCGGTCGGAAATTCGCCATAACAGCTTAACAACTTTTCACAGCATTACCCTAAACAGTATCGGTAAATTCTATTGACAATATCTATTCGTGATAGCTAACCTTCGATGTGAAGTCGACACCCAGTGATGATGATGATGGTGACAACAACACATAACATGACCAAACTCCACTGTACAGGAGACGATCTCAAACCTCCTTAATCATCTCTTACGACATGCGTGGCAGGTAACAGTGGCTCTAATCTTTTATCCTCTCACAGTGGGGGCCTTCCTGATCGCCCTGAACATTTAGTCTATTGTTGAAACACATATGACTATAAGTCTGTACCTCAAGTAATGCCAATGCTCTAGTGACAGTCATAGTTTCCATAGTCAAACTACTGATAGTGAGAATAAAAGTACCATTGTCTTCCATTTAAATTGGATAGTTCAAAAATAATGTGTATATATTTTCGTGATAGTGTTTGCTAATCAGTGACAGTTGAAAATTATTGTTATGCTTACAAGTTACAGTTATTATCATCACTTTAATTTATTTGCAGTCGGAAAGGTTGCTCCCAAATGCGACGCTCACTTCACCACATGTGCTAGACAATGGCGTTTGGTACTTTACTGTTTACTATTCGGAACCATGTGAGCTATAAAATATATAGTGTATCATATTGTAATTAACTTGTAACATTTCGTGGCATTTACTTACTGGTGTAGCAACATGATCTGTGCTTTGTTGACAGCAGATATTCTTTTTACTATGTATGGTCATTTTAATGTTTTGTGACAGTAAATTGACAGTGTTGAGGTAGGCGTCGTCACAGCATTCTCTAAAGTGCACTTGATTATTAAATCTGAAAAAATGTATATTCTATTTTAAAAAATAAAGAAATTATAGAATTTCCTGTAAATTAAAGCAAATATGACATTTTAAGTTAAGATATATTTCAAAAGCACTAATTTATTTAAATCCCAACATTAAAAACATAAGTCATTTTTTTTTATATTCTAATAGCTGAATTATTCTCAAAATCAAAATCATCATGCAAAGAGGGCGAAACAAAATCAGTCCAGAAATTAGTGTTGATCAGTGTGGTTTTGTTGGAGGTAAAGGAACCAGCAGTGCCATATACATCATAAGATCTTTAGTAGAAAGAGCCATAAAGGTGAAAACAGATCTATAGCTGTTTCATAGATTACCATAGCATTTGACAAAATAAAGTGCCAAGAACTAATAAAAATTTAAGAAGGCATAGACATAGACAGCAAAGATTAAGAATAATAAAGAGCAAGTACTAGCAACAAACAGCTGCCATAAGAACTGAAAATTAATTGTGAATATTTCAACAAATAAAACAGTGTGTTAGGCAAGGTTGTGTACTGTCACTAGATTTATTTAATATATATGGTGAGCTTATTTTAAGATCCATAAGGGACATGCTTGGAATAACGATCTGAGGTCATAATATAAATAGTCTAAGGTATGTTGATGAAAAGTCTTAATCGCTAAGAGTGAAAATGAGAAGCAGGAAATGTTAGACATTAAAGTGAAAGAAAGGAAAAATAAAGGACTCAGCCTTAATAGTAAAAAGACAGAAGTAAAAGTAGTAACAAAGAAAAAGACTTCACCGCAATGCACAATAAAGATAAGTGAAAAAATAATAAAAGAAGTCAATGCATTTAAATATCTGGGAACAATGTTAATCTCAGATGGTAGATGTACAAAAGAGATGAGATGCAGAATGGCTCAGGCAAAAGCAACTTTCCAAAAAAAAAGAAAAAAAAAAAGGATACTGTGCAATCAATTTTTGACAACAGGAACAAAAAAAAGAGTTCTTAAATGTTATGTAGACACAGTAACATATGGATGTGAATCGTGGACAATAGGACAACAGATAATAAAATCACTAGAGGCTGTAGAAATGTTGTTTTACAGAATAATGTTGAGAATACCATGGACAGCTAAGAAGAGCAATAAAAACGTTATGAAAGAGGCCAGAACAAAAAGAGAGCTAGTATCCAATATTCGGATGAACAATCATCATATTTTTTACCATGTTATGAGAGGGAACAGCTGGAATATATTGTAACAACTGGAAACAATTAGGGCCGAACAGATAGAGGGAAGCAAATAGATAATATACCAGACAGCTTAAGAAAATGGCTTGGCAGAAGGTCAACAACAGAATTGATAAATAACTGTCGAAATTGAAGTTGTGGAGAGACATGGTCACCTACGCAAGCAGGCTTGTTTCTTGATGATGATGATGGATAACTGAAACAATTTAAAAATGTAAGGGTTTTTACCTATTTATTAATTTTACTATAACATAATTATGGCAGGGTTAACTAGCATCTTATTACGATGTCACATGTTATGTTATCTCCGATATTATCCGCAACTTGTTGTTTGCTGGCTTTCCCATCGTTGTCCGCAACGAACACACTTCTTAAATTAGCTGACACTATCATAATCTGTAACCGCCTTGTAGCGGACCTACGCCACTTCTTGTTTCTTCCTGGTCAGTCCTCTCTTTTTTGATCCAATCTAAATCTTTCACATAACCTCGTATCTTTCTGTCCTCCAACAGCTCTTATCACCGTTACGGTCTGAATTATAACTCAATAAATAAATATCTAGTGTTTAATTTCAAAATATAAGAATACATCCCCAGCGTTTTTATATAGATCCAATAATAAAATCACAATCACATACCATTTTTGTTATCATCAACAACGGTTCTATCAGTCCTTGAGGATCTCAAAGCAGACACTCAAATTGGAACCAAAGGTTAAAAGAAAAAGAGGCCGACCTAGAGAAACACTAAAAAGAACATTGAGGCTAGTTGTAACAACAGCAGACATCAGTTCCCTCGCCGAGATTGAACAACGGGTCCTGCGCAAGGCGTGATGCTTGAAAGCAACAGATCTTTGGACCCAATAAGTCCAGAACTTCTGCCTTATGTGCTGTCTTCGGCTCGAAAGAACAATAGATGGATGGATGGATGGATGGATGGATGGATGGATGGATGGATGGATGGATGGATGGTTGGATGAATGATTGGATGGATGGTTTGATGGATGATTGGATGGATGATTGGATTGATGGATAAATGGAATGTACCTACAACGAATGTACTAAATCTCCTGAGTGCTTGAACGAATGCTAAACTTATTCCTAACGTTGTCACTTGTCAGTCACTGTCTCATTCTTGTCCTCTCTATTACGGATAGCATCTGAGAGAGACTATATATCATCCACAGTTGTTTGACGCTGGTGTTTTAGTTGTCTTGCATAAACTCTTGGTACAAAAATATAACATGTATATAACTCTTTTATGGCTATGATTAAAATATAATAACGTTTACGGTGAATTATTTTACATTATAAATTGTCCATTTTGTTAATTTTTGTAACTTTTATTAGCCTACCCATTTAGGCTACTGAAGTACGGGCTACACCAAATTGAGTTAAATTAGAAAGTTCACATTTATGTTTGTGGTTTCACAAATTTAAATCTCTCCCAAAATGATCAATTTTACGAATGATGAAGGTCTAGTAACTTCACAAAAAAATCTTCTCCTCAAAACTTGTAACATTTCTTGGTTAACACCCACAATACCGCTTTGAGGTTATTGCGGAAACTGCGAAAGCTTAACTGTACTAGTCACTGTTGTCAAAGTGCTAAAAGACTGTTTTAGTACTCTCTCTCTCTCTCTCTCTCTCTCTCTCTCTCTCTCTCTTTGTACAACTACTTAACTATACTAGTCACCGTTGTCTAAGTGCTAAAAGACTGTTTTACTACTACTACTACTACTACTCTCTCTCTCTCCCTCTCTTTCTTTATACAACTACTTTTGACTGCACTAGTCACTGTTATCCAAGTTCTAAAATACTGTTTTACTACTACTACTACTACTTTCTCTCTCTCTCTCTCTCTCTCTTTCTTTATACAACTACTTTTGACTGCACTAGTTACTGTTGTCTAAGTGCTAAAAGACTGTTTTACTACTACTACTACTACTACTACTACTCTCTCTCTCTCTCGTTATACAACTACTTTTGACTGCACTAGTCACTGTTGTCTAAGTGCTAAAAGACTGTTTTACTACTACTACTACTACTACTACTACTACTACTACTATCTCTCTCTCTCGTTATACAACTACTTTTGACTGCACTAGTCACTGTTGTCTAAGTGCTAAAAGACTGTTGTACTACTACTACTACT
Source organism: Megaustenia siamemsis (assembly GCA_032433765.1). Lineage (NCBI taxonomy): Eukaryota > Metazoa > Mollusca > Gastropoda > Stylommatophora > Ariophantidae > Megaustenia > Megaustenia siamemsis. The sequence goes on along the minus strand of JAVIAB010000092.1, from coordinate 117,096,356 downwards.
CTCTCTCTCTCTCTCTCTCTCGTTATACAACTACTTTTGACTGCACTAGTCACTGTTGTCTAAGTGCTAAAAGACTGTTTTACTACTACTACTACTACTACTACTACTCTCTCTCTCTCTCGTTATACAACTACTTTTGACTGCACTAGTCACTGTTGTCTAAGAGCTAAAAGACTGTTTTACTACTACTACTACTACTACTACTACTACTACTACTACTACTACTACTACTACTCTCTCTCTCTCTCTCTCGTTATACAACTACTTTTGACTGCACTAGTCACTGTTGTCTAAGTGCTAAAAGACTGTTTTACTACTACTACTACTACTACTACTACTACTACTACTCTCTCTCTCTCTCTCTCTCTCTCGTTATACAACTACTTTTGACTGCACTAGTCACTGTTGTCTAAGAGCAAAAAGACTGTTTTACTACTACTACTACTACTACTACTACTCTCTCTCTCTCTCTCTCTCTCGTTATACAACTACTTTTGACTGCACTAGTCACTGTTGTCTAAGAGCTAAAAGACTGTTTTACTACTACTACTACTACTACTACTACTACTACTACTACTACTCTCTCTCTCTCTCTCTCTCTCTCTCGTTATACAACTACTTTTGACTGCACTAGTCACTGTTATCCAAACGCTAAAAGACTGTTTTACTACTCTCTCTCTCTCTCTCTCTCTCTCTCTCTGCCCAACCCTCCTTTCTCGCCTCTTACGAACATGCCTCGTAAAGCGCTACTATTCTATACTCCCCTTTCGGGCCCAGGCAGCGCACGGGCGGTGGTGGTCATAGCATTTCATTATTGTGTTTTTTTCTTTTTCGGTAGAACTGTCCAATGTACAGTTTGTATATGTCCCTCACGCTCTCCATACTTCGCCCAGTTTTCCTGCTGCTTCTCTGAGCTTAGTCATGTTTCCATATTTGTTACTACTCTGTCTCGTGATTAAATGTATAAAGATATATATTTTTTCTCACACCAACACTAATAATGTAATCTGCGAGATGTGGAAAACCAATAGTTTAGAAATACACATTTATTTTCCTAAAAATGTTATTCATGAGGACATTTCGTATTTAAATATAAATTTATTTATATTTGAACAAAAAAAAATCAATATTTAAATTGAAATTTGCTCGTAAAATGGTTTACGAACAATTGTTGTTCTTATGTCTTTGTATGCCCTAAATCAATGTAAATAAATAACACATTTGATATTTTACAGAAAGTAATGTACACGACTTTTGTTAATCAGATTTTCTCCTGTTTAAAAAGCTCTATAGAGTTTTAAATATTTTATGAAATATGTTTAAACAATTTGTAGAATTGCGAGGAGTGTGAAGTTCCTGTAAAGACAAACAGTTCACTGTATTGCAAAAGACTAGAAACCGTGCATAGTAATAGCGCTAGTACCCGAATGTTAATTTACCTTGTCGCTTCAAAAACAGGGTACACTGGTAGCACAGTAAATGTAGTTCTATTCATCTTCTGAATTTACTGTCTCATGTCCAGCAATACAGTTCATCACGTTGTTAGGCGAGCTCTCAGGACATAATCCTTTGAATGTCAAAAGTTTAATGTAAAGAAACATTGATAGATCTGGCTTTCCTTTTGGATGATCAGGCCATCGTTTGTTTAGGAGCTTTACATTAGTTTTCTATTACTAATTGTTGTTATATATGACAGCCCTAAACTGAGACTCTAATTGTTGTTACATATGACAGCCCTAAACTGAGACTCTAATTGTTGTTATTATGACAGCCCTAAACTGAGACTATAATTATTGTTATTATGACAGCCCTAAACTGAGACTATAATTATTGTTACATATGACAGCCATTAACGGAGACTCTAATTGTTGTTACATCTGACAGCCCTAAACTGAGACTCTAATTGTTGTTATATATGACAGCCCTAAACTGAAACTCTAATTGTTGTTATATATGACAGCCCCAAACTGAGACTATAATTGTTGTTATATATGACAGCCCTAAACTGAGACTCTAATTGTTGTTATATATGACAGCCCTAAACTGAGACTATACTTGGTGTTACATATGACAGCCCTAAACTGAGACTATAATTGTTGTTACATATGACAGCCCTAAACTGAGACTATAATTGTTGTTACATATGACACACCTAAACTGAGACTATAATTGTTGTTACATATGACAGCCCTAAATTGAGACTATAATTGTTGTTACATATGACAGCCCTAAACTGAGACTATAATTGTTGTTACATATGACAGCCCTAAACTGAGACTCTAATTGATGTTACATATGACAGCCCTAAACTGAGACTATACTTTTTGTTACATATGACAGTCCTAAATTGAGACTCTAATTTCTGTTACATATGACAGCCCTAAACTAAGACTATAATTGTTGTTACACATGACAGCCCTAAACTGAGACTATAATTGTTGTTACATATGACAGCACTAAACTGAGACTCTAATTGATGTTACATATGACAGTCCTAAACTGAAACTCTAATTGCTGTTACATATGAAAGCCCTAAACTGAGACTCTAATTGCTGTTACATATGACAGTTCTAATCTGAGACTATAATTGTTGTTACATGTGACAGCCCTAAACTGAGACTATAATTGTTGTTACATATGACAGCCCTAAACTGAAACTCTAATTGCTGTTACATATGACAACCCTAAACTGAGACTCTAATTGTTGTTACACATGACAGTCCTAAACTGAGACTCTAATTGCTGTTACATATGACAGCCCTAAACTGAGACTATAATTGTTGTTACATATGACAGTCCTAAACTGAGACTCTAATTCTTGTTACATATGACAGCCCTAAACTGAGACTATAATTGTTGTTACATATGACAGTCCTAAACTGAGACTCTAATTCTTGTTACATATGACAGCCCTAAACTGAGACTATAATTGTTGTTACATATGACAGTCCTAAACTGAGACTATAATTGTTGTTACATATGACAGCCCTAAACTGAGACTATAATTGTTGTTACATATGACAGCCCTAAACTGAAACTCTAATTGCTGTTACATTTGACAGCCCTAAACTGAAACTCTAATTGCTGTTACATATGACAGCCCTAAACCGAAACTGTAATTGCTGGTTGAATAAAAGTTCTAACCTGAGAGTCTAATTGTTGTTACATATGACAGCCCTAAACTGAGACTATAATTGTTGTTACATATGACAGCCCTAAACTGAGACTATAATTGTTGTTACATATGACAGCCCTAAACTGAGACTATAATTGTTGTTACATATGACAGCCCTAAACTGAAACTCTAATTGTTGTTACATATGACAGCCCTAAACTGAGACTCTAATTCTTGTTACATATGACAGCCCTAAACTGAGACTCTAATTGCTGTTACATATGACAGCCCTAAACTGAGACTCTAATTCTTGTTACATATGACAGCCCTAAACTGAGACTATAATTGTTGTTACATATGACAGTCCTAAACTGAGACTATAATTGTTGTTACATATGACAGCCCTAAACTGAGACTATAATTGTTGTTACATATGACAGCCCTAAACTGAAACTCTAATTGCTGTTACATTTGACAGCCCTAAACTGAAACTCTAATTGCTGTTACATATGACAGCCCTAAACCGAAACTGTAATTGCTGGTTGAATAAAAGTTCTAACCTGAGAGTCTAATTGTTGTTACATATGACAGCCCTAAACTGAGACTATAATTGTTGTTACATATGACAGCCCTAAACTGAGACTATAATTGTTGTTACATATGACAGTCCTAAACTGAGACTCTAATTCTTGTTACATATGACAGCCCTAAACTGAGACTATAATTGTTGTTACATATGACAGTCCTAAACTGAGACTCTAATTCTTGTTACATATGACAGCCCTAAACTGAGACTATAATTGTTGTTACATATGACAGTCCTAAACTGAGACTATAATTGTTGTTACATATGACAGCCCTAAACTGAGACTATAATTGTTGTTACATATGACAGCCCTAAACTGAAACTCTAATTGCTGTTACATTTGACAGCCCTAAACTGAAACTCTAATTGCTGTTACATATGACAGCCCTAAACCGAAACTGTAATTGCTGGTTGAATAAAAGTTCTAACCTGAGAGTCTAATTGTTGTTACATATGACAGCCCTAAACTGAGACTATAATTGTTGTTACATATGACAGCCCTAAACTGAGACTATAATTGTTGTTACATATGACAGCCCTAAACTGAGACTATAATTGTTGTTACATATGACAGCCCTAAACTGAAACTCTAATTGTTGTTACATATGACAGCCCTAAACTGAGACTCTAATTCTTGTTACATATGACAGCCCTAAACTGAGACTCTAATTGCTGTTACATATGACAGCCCTAAACTGAGACTCTAATTGCTGTTACATATGACAGCCCTAAACTGAAACTCTAATTGCTGGTTGAATAAAAGTTCTAACCTGAGAGTCTAATTGTTAAAAGAATTAATCTGTCATACTTTGGGGCTCTCGTTGTTAAAAAAGATTATTCTATTTTAGTTAGCAAGTGGTCTTACTGAGCTTACTGATGGTTCAGTCTTTGTGGTTAGTATGCTGGTTAGTGGGTGCGTTGTCTGGCGATCTGCAGTCGCCCCACCAAATAGAAAACAGATTAGACACTGACTAAGTTGTGTTATGTAAAATGGCCGCCTTCACCTCAAAGTGTAATGGAGACTATTGTGTATTTTTTTGAGGTTTTGTTTTTGTCGAACAGCTTCTCTCGTGGCTTATTCAACCGATATTTGACAAACACACGGCCACATAATAAACAAGTCATGATACCATTGTGGTACAGTAGGACAAAGTTTAATAAATAACCTCTACATTGTAATAAGTGTGGAACATCCCTTACCATTTTCTTATCATAATTGCAGCGACGATTTGCGATTCTCGTGTTCTAAAGAGAAGCAGTGTGGACAACAAAATTTACATTCAATCAACTCCTAACCCTTTGTCTAGTTTCGTGATTTCACAAAATGAGAAGGAGCTTGATAGGAAGATATTCATGAACGGACCATGTTTGTACGGAATTGGTGAGTATATTTGGCATCATTTAATGCACAACATAACATATACTGGTTTTAAAAAAAACTGTCATTATAAAATGTTTCCCAATTCTTAAGGTGGAGTGTAATGGAGATGTCTATGGGGCTTCAGAATTAAGGTTGCATTCTCAAAGCAGTCATAGTGTGCACGTCCTGACAGAACTGGCTACAATGGATCAAGCATGAGCTCATCTTGTTTGGAGAACGACATTAATTCAGTAATTTATTTATTCATTAATCCATTCTATATCCAAACTATACAGGTTACCGTTTTAAATAATTGATTGCCCAAGAGTAGATCCACCATAAGTGTTTGTAACATCACGGCATAAGGCATATAATATATGTGTGTGTGTTTATGCTTGTTTTAAGGTAATTTCCTAGTTTGATCAGATATAGTATTTCAGTTTGGAAGAGTGATGTCCCCTAAAATATGTCTGCCAAAATACAGTGGTTCTACGCATTCTTGGCGTTGGGGTCATTACGGCGATTGGTAATCAACCGCACAATTCCCTTCGATCAGAAGATCATAATTAGGCCGAGTGGCGTCGTTTTTGTCACGCGTTATAATATATTTATAAATATTTAACACTAAAGCTAAACCTAACCCCTGGACCCAACGCCCAATCAACAGATACTCCGAAATGATTACATGCCAGCGTAATGACCCCAACGCCAAGAATGCGTAGAACCACTGTATTTTGGCAGACATATTTTAGGGGACATCACTCTTCCAAACTGAAATAATATATCTGATCAAACTAGGAAATTACCTGTTTTAGATACCTACTGGTCACTCATTTCAGTTCCTAAGTCATATAATTATTGCCTAAGAACAGGACACAATCGACTCCATAGTCACATGTATACAAAATTCAAGATCGGCACATCAACTACTTGTACATGTGGACAGGCGCCCCAGACTGCTGAACACATACTTCAAGACTGCACTGAATATAGTAGACTGAGGAAAATCCATTGGCCCATAGATACAACACTACAGACAAAACTATATGGGCCACTGCAAGAATTACAAAAGACAGTAAAATTTATACAGGAAACGACATTGCAGATATAGACAATACTTCAGGCGAACGAAAGATAGATAGATATAATTATTGAATCTGACTCTGATTTTCGAAGTCTCATACATGCTTCTTCATGAATCACAGTGTCAACAGTAACTAGGCGACCAAAGAGTGATTTTAATATTTCTATAATATTTCTTCAAACTAAAATGTCTTACATTATGTGACATGATTGCTTCTTTTGCCTCAATTTATTTACTGCCAGTTGTTGTATACAGACCTCTCCAAAAACCTTTTGTACTTAACTTCATCGACTTCAAAAAAGCATTTGATAGCATTCATAGAGATTCTTTGTGGAAAATTCTGAAGCAATATGGCTAACCATAAAAAATCATAAATATTATCAAAGACATGTATGATGGTTACACATGTGCAGTTCGAACAAAGGAAGGACTGAGCGAATGTTTCCCAATAGAAACGGGTTAAACAAGGATGTATTTTATCGCCCTTGTTATTTGGAATTGTTATGGACTTCATAATGAAGAAATGATGCACTGGTAATAAAGGCATCGAATGGATACAAGGAGACCATTTGGAGGACCTCGACTTTGCTGATGACATAGTTCTCATCAGCAGTCAGATAAAAACGATGCAGGAAAACACAAATGAACTTTCATCAATAGCCAGCAAAATTGGGCTTGAGATCGATCATGAAAAAACTAAAGTCATGAAAAGTTTAAATCCAACAGATGACAAAATATACATGGAAAACAAACCAGTAGAAGGGATTGATCACTTTATCTATCTTGGAAGTCACATTGATCGAGAAGGGGATACAAGTAAACAAATTAGAATCAGAATAGCTAAAGCAGCAATGTCTTTCAGAAGCCTTGAAAAGTTGTGGAAATCAAAACTAATCAGCACAAACACAAAACTTAGACTATTCAAATCAAATGTACTATCAACCCTTACGTATGCGTGTGAAAGCTGGAAAACAACAAGAGATATAGAAACAAAGTTTAACGCATTCGAAAATAAATGCCTAAGGAAAATACTTAGTATAGCGTGGAACGAATTCAAAACAAACGAAGAAATTAGAGAAATCGCCAATCAACCACTAATATCTTCAGTAATAAAGAAAAGACGATGGTCATATGTTGGACATGTGATGAGAAGAGATAATAACCGAATAGCAAAGCAAGCCCTCATATGGGAAACAACAGGTAAGAGAAAAAGAGGAAGACCCAGGGAGACACTGAGAAGAACATTGATGCGAGAGACAAGAGCAGCAGGATTCGGCTCCCTCAATGAGATAGAGCTGCTTGCACAGAACAGAGACAGATGGCGAAAGTTGATAAAATATCTCTAAAAGAAAACTGCTAGGACAAAAATTCAGATAGGAGAAGGTGTATTTTGGTCTACGCCCTATGGGCCGGCTACGGCTCGAAAGGTCAATAGATAGACTGCCAGTTGTTATCCTACGGTTGGAATCCATTCAATATTTAGACTACAATCGATTTCTTTCGAATATGTGAGGGCTTGATTATTTCAAGTTAAGAACTACTTTATTACGTTCAATTTAACCCTATATATATGATTTTACTGATTATTCTTCACTTTCTCTACTTATATACTTCTATATTCTTTCGGTTGTCAATGGAGAAATAATTGTGAAAGAATGACAGTTTTCATATCTACTGTATTGCTAGAGGCCACACAGATGAGATTTCTCAGAAGAATGTTGAAAGTTCCCTGGACCGCTAAAAAGACCAATGAGGAAGTTCTCAAAGAGGCCAACAGAAAAAGGCAGCTCCTAAAAAAACATCAGAAAGAAACAATCAACATTTTGGGCACATCACGAGAAGAGGAAAGTTGGAATACTTGGTTAGAACTGGCAAAATGAAAGGAAAGAGAGATCGCGGACGACAAAGAGAGAACGTACTGGATAACTTGGTGTCATGGCATGGAAAACAGTCAACAACAAAACTGATACGATGCACTGTAGATAGAAGATTGTGGAAGGACATGATCGCCTACGCCAACCGGTATGGCACATGATGATGATATTGCTAGCTCGCCATGAAAAAAAAAAAAAAAATATTCTTCAGAGTTATGGCAGTTTTGGTGCGTGCAAAATAATCCTAAACAATCAGACAACAGAGGTGGGAATTGTTGGTGATCACATAAACACATAAATGTGGTTTTAAAAAAACAGTAGACATCTAAAACAGACATTCAGAAAGAGGCCCAAATTTGGTGTTGACATCAGGGGGAAGCGATCACATTTGTCATACCATGGAATGAAGGGGAACAGTTGAAACATAATGTCACAAATGGAATGAAGGGGAACAGTGGAAACATAATGTCACAAATGGAATGAAGGGGAACAGTGGAAACATAATGTCACAAATGGAATGAAGGGGAACAGTTGAAACATAATGTCACAAATGGAATGAAGGGGAACAGTGGAAACATAATGTCACAAATGGAATGAAGGGGAACAGTGGAAACATAATGTCACAAATGGAATGAAGGGGAACAGTGGAAACATAATGTCACAAATGGAATGAAGGGGAACAGTGGAAACATAATGTCACAAATGGAATGAAGGGGAACAGTGGAAACATAATGTCACAAATGGAATGAAGGGGAACAGTTGAAACATAATGTCACAAATGGAATGAAGGGGAACAGTGGAAACATAATGTCACAAATGGAATGAAGGGGAACAGTGGAAACATAATGTCACAAATGGAATGAAGGGGAACAGTTGAAACATAATGTCACAAATGGAATGAAGTGGAACAGTTGAAACATAATGTCACAAATGGAATGAAGGGGAACATTTGAAACATATCACAAATGGAATGAAGAGGGACATTTGAAACATAATGTCACAAATGGAATGAAGGGGAACCGTTGAAACATAATGTCACAAATGGAATGGAGGGGAACCGTTGAAACATAATGTCACAAATAGAATGAAGTGGAACAGTTGAAACATAATGTCACAAATGGAATGAAGGGGGACATTTGAAACATGTCACAAATGGAATGAAGAGGAACATTTGAAACATAATATCACAAATGGAATGAAGGGGAACCGTTGAAACATAATGTCACAAATGGAATGGAGGGGAACAGTGGAAACATAATGTCACAAATGGAATGAAGGGGAACAGTTGAAACATAATGTCACAAATGGAATGAAGTGGAACAGTTGAAACATAATGTCACAAATGGAATGAAGGGGAACATTTGAAACATATCACAAATGGAATGAAGAGGAACATTTGAAACATAATGTCACAAATGGAATGAAGGGGAACCGTTGAAACATAATGTCACAAATGGAATGGAGGGGAACCGTTGAAACATAATGTCACAAATGGAATGAAGTGGAACAGTTGAAACATAATGTCACAAATGGAATGAAGGGGAACATTTGAAACATGTCACAAATGGAATGAAGAGGAACATTTGAAACATAATATCACAAATGGAATGAAGGGGAACCGTTGAAACATAATGTCACAAATGGAATGGAGGGGAACCGTTGAAACATAATGTCACAAATGGAATGAATGGGAACAGTTGAAACATAATGTCACAAATGGAATGATTGAGCGAGGAACAGTTAGAGAAAAACATAGACAAATATATCAGACAATACAGAGATTGGTTTGTTAGGAAGTCGACATTAGTACTGATAAAGAATTATACAGATATAAGTTGTGGAGTTGAACTTACATCAGCATAATAGGTACGTCATGAGGATTGTGACACGGCTGACCACCATTCTCCACATAAAAGATCAGAAAGTTAAACAAAAAATTTAATGTTTGCTTTACATTTATTCTGTTACTGTCCAAAATAATCTTCTCTTTTCTATATCTTCGTTGTTCACACTTGTCATTATATAAACCACGTCTGGAATTGGAAAACAACTCAGGTTATTACCAAAAATTACTTATTAATTATGCAGTGCTACATGGACTGCTCTTTTGTTACATTCCTCCTCCAACGTGTTAGTAAAGAGAAGATATTTTATTATAAGAGAAGAAGTTGATAGAGAAGTTTATTGCACATTTTATAATTTAGTCTATAGGAGACTGTTATACATTTTTTACGTGATACCCACGTCCCAAAATCGATTTTGAAAAGTTTGATTATTTCATGTAGTAAAAAGTTAATTTTGATGTATTCATTACACCTTTGTCATCATTGCTATTTTCACCCTGCTTTTCTTTTCCTCATCTTTTTATATCCTTACTCATATACATGAAACATCGATGAGAGATTGAGTTTGATGTCTTTAACCCTTCCATTGGGCTATCCTACCGCTATGACTCAAATATAATGTTTCTATCCATTTTTTTACGTGGTCGATCTTTTACTTTGATATTCTCATAGCGTTTATAGCAGATTTGTTGTTTTACTTTTTTTTCCCTTTTTCCCATTTAAAGTGTGGCCACACCTGTTGTCACCTGATGAATTCAGTGGCGGGTATAACTCCTAGAAAATGTTTTCCTAAATTGTTGACTTCCAATCTCATCTCTTCCACCGTACCAATTATGCATCTAACAAGCCTCATTTTTTGGTGGTGGTAATAAGCCTCCAATTGTTCATGATTCTAACACCTTGTATTATTATATTATTATATTACATATATGATATGACAGCTTCTTAATTTTTACTATACAAACCTTGCAGTTAATATAATACTTTTTTTTAAACAGGTTATCACTACTGGTTGAATCTGCCTGTAAATATTGGCTGCATTTACAATCTTCCGGTCTTCTTAATTTTCAACGGCGGACAACTTATCGGATTTGGATGGGGCTTTGTATCCGTTTACTCTTTCCCAAATTCTGGATACATTTCTCCGGCAATAATTAAAGTAGGTATCATGTTTGTGGATCAATTAACACCTGGACAGGTGTATAGTTATACTAACATGACAAAACCACACGATTTAGAAATGATTTGGGTGAGTAGTCAGAAAAGATTTAAAAAAAACCTCATGAACAAAAATAAATATGCTATGACCTCGCGAAGAGATTGCTAAAAAAAACACATGCATACACGCAGATGTACCTCACCCCCGTTCATCTTCATTGCAAGTGTCAACACCCTTATTGATGTTGTGAGCATAAACACTGCAGATCAAACAACTCCATTAAAAAAAAGTAAAGAACCCCCGTCACGTCAAGTGGCGTATAGGGAATATGGTGTTCTCCTCCTTCTTCTACCTTTTTAGCTCCCAGTGGAGCATAGGTCTTCAACAAACACATTCCAAGTCGATCTGTTTTTTGTCATTCTTTTAATAATGTTTTTAACCATGTCCTCATCATCTTCATCTCTGCTTCCATCTGTCTTCTCCAAGAATTCCTTGGTTTTCCTCTTTGTCTTTTCCCCTGGGGATTCCAAAAAAGGGCCTGTTGTGTAATACTCTCAGTTGGCTTCTGCAGTGTGTGTTATATCCAGCGCCATCGTCTTCGCTGTATCTCCTTATCCATTGGTATTTGCCTGGTTCATTTCCATAATTCTATGTTAGTGATTTTGTCCTTCATTTCCATCCTTTTATTCTGCGTAAGCATCCATTAATGAAAGTATGTATCTTCATGATTGTCAGTTTTGTTGTTCTCCGTGTTTAACAGCCATATAATAGGACTGACTTAACATTGGAGTTGAAAATTGTTATTCTTTATTTACTCTATATTGACATTTTTTTAAATTTTTATATTTGGGTTATTCGAATTTAGTTTAGTCGACACAGGGTATCCTCATTGCGCATTGTACAAGTCAATAAGTGCGCAGATCCCCTCCGAAGTATATCCCTCAACATGCAACGACTAATATGCAATGACTAATGACACTGATATTATATAGGTTGACAAGTCCTTTTTGGATTCCTGCGTAGCGCTCTGTCCTGCATCTTCCTCTATGATTTGATATTTGTTATGTTTGTTGAGTCAGAGTAATTTGCGAATCAGTTTTTCGTCGCGTCTCCCTGAGAGTTTTCACGAGTCAGTTCTTCGTTGCGTCTCCATGAGAGTCTTCACGAGTCAGTTTTTCGTCGGTTCTCCCTGAGAGTCTTCATGAATCAGTTTTTCGTCGCGTCTCCAAGATGGTCTTCACGAGTCAGTTTTTCGTCGCGTCTCCCTGAGAGTCTTCACGAGTCAGTTTTTCGTCGCGTCTCCCTGAGAGTCTTCACGAGTCAGTTTTTCGTCGCGTCTCCCTGAGAGTCTTCACGAGTCAGTTTTTCGTCGCGTCTCCCTGAGAGTATTCAGAATGTCAGAGCCCTTATTTTGTGCTGTCTTCCCATCTCATTCTCTATTTATTACTGTATCCCTCCTTTTCTCAGTTTTAGTGAACAACAAAAGATGCGGGCATGGTTAGTCCGAGCTACGACCAATCTGGCATGAAAACAGATAGTCTTTCTGTCATTTGTGTCAAACATGTTCAGGTAATTTGGAGGTGCCTAATCCTTTCCAGAACAACAGTGAGATATAAGAGTGACATGTAACAGTGAGATAGAACAGTGAGATATAACAGTGAGATAGAACAGTGAAATAGAACAATGATATAGAACAGTGAGATATAACAGTGAGATAGAACAGTGACATATAACAGTGAGATAGAACAGTGGCATATAACAGTGAGATATAACAGTGAGATAGAACAGTGAGATATAACAGTGGCATATAACAGTGACATATAACAGTGAGATATAACAGTGAGATATAACAGTGGCATATAACAGTGAGATATAACAGTGAGATAGAACAGTGAGATATAACTGTGGCATATAACAGTGAGATATAACAGTGAGATAGAACAGTGAGATAGAATAGTGGCATATAACAGTGAGATAATAACAGTGAGATAGAACAGTGACATATAACAGTGAGATAGAACAGTGACATATAACAGTGAGATAGAACAGTGAGATAATAACAGTGACATATAACAGTGAGATATAACAGTGAGATATAACAGTGAGATAGAACAGTGAGATAGAACAGTGACATATAACAGTGAGATAGAACAGTGACATTTAACAGTGAGATAGAACAGTGAGATAGAACAATGAGATAGAACAGTGACACATAACATTGAGATAATAACAGTAACATGTTCAGGATTAGTTCTGCTGTTGGGTTTGCAAGTTTTCCGTTTTTACAGAGAATCTTAATGTAATTTTGAATGTGCAATTTGATAACTCTTTCTTTCCTGTTCTAAACATCCCAAGTCGAAATGTGCCCTTCCAAAGACTCTACTTCGGACCATACATCATTATGTTCAGCCCTACTGATAACAAATTGTATCTCTTCAATGTAAGGGGTAGGGTTCGATCCCAACAGACGGCTTCCGGGTTCACCCAGCCTTAAATGGGTACCGGATTTTTTTCTGGGAAAGTAAAGCAGCACGGGCGTAATACCGACCACATTACCCAAAAATCATGTGCTGAAGGTCTGTAAAATATAGGGTCACTAACATCATATTTCCCAATACGCCACTTGGCGTGACGGGGGTACTTTACTTTATTACTCTCTTCAATTTTTGTATTTATAGCAAATTCAGTTTCATAGGGATCTGACAATAATTTCAGAAGTAGCCAACGTATATAACTAGGAACAAGGTGTATGTATGTATCTTCCTTTTCTATTCAGTAGTTAAAATAATGTTTCATCTGCTTCTTCTTTTATTGTACTACTACCATTGCTACTGCTTACTATTATTAATATTATATTGCTACGGCGTATGCTTCTAGTGCCAGTTATAACATATTCAAAGAAAATATTGGTCACCTTTGGTTTTGTGATATCTTCACAGAGCTTGTTTAAGCATTGACGATGATCACAAAAGCCTTTTCTGCTCACTATATGTTGGGCACATTTCTGGTACATGTTCAGTAGTCAATTAGACAGCTTTACAGTCACATTCATAAAAGATTTGTGTTTTTAAGGAGTCGAAAGGGTGATATTTGAATCTGCTATGCCCTGTTCGATTTATAAATACTATTCATGGTCTCCAAAGCTGACAGTAAGCACAATTTTACTAGTAATTCTATTTTTTTTTTTTGTAGACCGTTATCTCTTATTTGGGTTTGTTTTCTTTCTTACACGCGTTCCTATAATAGCAAACCTCTGACACCACCTCGTTTATTCAATCACTCAAAAACGATGTATGGAAATTTCTGAATATAATGTTTGCTATTAGAAAAAAAATTACTTCTGTGTATGTTATATATAATTAATAATACAAATCATATATATTTATTCCTTTCCCAAATATTTTTTTTTTTCAGTTTCTGATGACAATTTCACCCTATTGTTTGAGGCCTGCCATCGTTGCCGATGTGATATATTTTTTCTTCTTACCGAGGCTGCCCACGCTGATCTGCTAGAAAACACAAACTGGGAGGACATACCTTTGTCCACAAGTCTCTAGACATTGACAAAATAAGGTTTTGTCGACATTTTTAGCCAGTCATTTCAAATAATAAAATGATGAGTCTAAACGTTCAACGTGTTGTTGTTTACTTGGTTAATCTGTCGCTGTCTCCTTGGTGGGCTGCTTTTCTTAGTGTTATGACGCTGACTGTACAGGATGGTCTGAAATGTTTTGTTTTCCCTGGTTTTTGTGTGTGTGTAGATGTGCATTTATTGTCCATATATTTTAAAAATAACCTAAGATATGCTGATGAAACTGTACTACTAGTAGAAAAATCCTAAAGATCTACAATTACTTAATGTAATAAACATGACAAGCAAAATATATTGACTAAATATGAATATCAAAAAGACTAAAACTGTGATCAAAAACAAAGAAAATTCTCAAGACCTACAATTTAATATCAAAGTTGAAGGAATACATCAGGAGACAGTTCAGAGCCACAACTACCTGGGACACACTATAACCAGTGATGGAAAATGTACAACTGAAATAAACAAAAGAATAGGTATGGCAAAAAGTTATTTTAATGCCATGAAAAATATACTAACATCAAAACAAATAACACCAGGGCTAAAACTAAGAATAGCAAAATGTTCCAACACAATTAGAACAAGACAAATGAAATTTTTGGGGCATGTTAAAAGACACAACAGCCTAATAAAAGTAATATTGAAAGGGAAAATACAATGTGAAAGAGGTAGAAGCAGACCAAGACTAACATGGACGAATAACATCAAAAGATGGACAAGTCAACCTATGACAATCTGCACCATCAAAGCAAGAGACAGAGTGGAATGGCGCTCCATGGTAGCCAACCTTCGATGCAGGGACGACACTCAATGATGATGATGATGATATTTTAAAGATGACTAACACAAGCTCCGATAGTGTGAAAGAGCGCCATCTTACATGTATACGGACTCACGAAGGTTCACAGACAAGAAAGGGCATGTAAGATATGCAACTGGACAAACACAAAGTCTAAGCTTCGTTAAATTTCATGCAGAACATGCCGCCGCATCATTTTGTGTCGCGACAAAGATGGTGTTTACTCTGATAGTCTGGATGTTTCAGTATAGGCCTATATATATATACACACCCACACGCACACTAATAAATAAATGTGCTATGAATATATGTGATTCCTGACTATTTCTCTTCCAGTGTCCACTCACTATTTAATAGAACCATCTATATATGACAAAATAAGAAATTAAAAAAAAATTATAATATAACACCGCAAGATGACTCTTTTCAAATGAATAAATCAAATATTTCTTATGCCACTATGTTTATTAAACAAACAGAAAAGGTAAGTTGTATGTCACTGCCAGTGCCAATTTTTTGTTTTAAAGAAAAGTAAAACTACAACAATTTGTATATAAATATTTTACCAGTTTTTATGAACTTACTCTAGAGGGATGACAGGTAGTGGTGAACATCTCCTTGATGCTATACAGTTTATCTACTGTGCTGACATCTCCCATTTGACTCAGTATTTAAAAAATGGATAGTCCACGAAAGGAGATTGTTTTATGTTAACAATGATGGTATTAAGATAAGACAAGAGTAGCCTCTAGTTTTTTTCTTTTTAAATTTATATTAACATTGAAAGCCCATCTTTGGATCCCCAGGGGAGGGGACAAAAAGGCAGGTCAAACTACATTTGGATAAGACAGGTCGAAGCAGTAATGAAGCGGTAAGGAAAACATGGAACGTTCTCAAGAAAATGGCAAGAAACAGGACGGCTTGGAAAGCTTCATTGAAGACATTTGATCCGCACGGAGATGAAAGAAAGAAAAAGAAAGGAAGAAAAAGCTTGATAACATCCGGTAAAATACACCAGTAATACACTCTTTTTGACTTTTTAATAATTTTGACAGTCTCCTTTACTTTATCACTAAAAATGATATTCTTGTTTTCCTTGTACAGGAAATTGTCACACCATTTTATAAAGATTAGCAATTGTATTTCAAATTTTGAATTCGCTCGAAAGACTGTCTGTTAAAAACGTATCAACAAAATGTATCATGTAATTTTTTTTTTAATTACTGTTGTCTGCCTAGGTGTATGGTTGGGGAGAGTGGGTGGTGTGTGATATTTGCAAGGACTGGAGGGTGAAGGTTGTCGTCTGAT
Organism: Megaustenia siamemsis; assembly: GCA_032433765.1. Taxonomy (NCBI): domain Eukaryota; kingdom Metazoa; phylum Mollusca; class Gastropoda; order Stylommatophora; family Ariophantidae; genus Megaustenia; species Megaustenia siamemsis. The sequence goes on along the minus strand of JAVIAB010000092.1, from coordinate 117,079,635 downwards.
GTCCAAGATTTTAGTTCACTCCCGATATACATTTTTGTTTGTTCCTACTATGAACTAAAACATACTTTTTCCCATCAGCCACCATCTCTCATTACTCACTCTTCTTTTTTTCTTTTCTTCTCTACCTGTTCTTCTTCGATCAGCTTTTGCTATTAATTTAGGCGGTTAAATTAGAACGGGTCACGAACAAGCCCATTGTGTTTGATATCTGCACCGATTCCCAATAGTTTGTGGACAATATCGTGGAAAGTGTTTGTTGAAGATCTTTGCTCCACAGAAAGTTGAACGGTAAAAGAAGACAACAATTCTTCTATAAATGGAAAAGGTAGCCACTTTTTGCATGACGCTCTTCTATGGCATCATTTAGATGCGATGTTCTTGTAGTATTGTTCTTGTTGTAGATTAATATTTGTTGTCGGAATCATTCACTAGTGCTGCCTTCTACTCAAGGAAATCACAGTGTCAGCCCGGAGCATTGTTGCTCTTCCTTTTGTCTACAAGGAGGCAAAGAAATGCATACAAATAAGAAGCTTCAGTAAAGTTGATTGTAAAGTAGAAATTAAAAAAATGAATAAAATGGTATGGTTAAAGCTTAACGTAATTAATGGACGCTACAAATTTGAAAGACATTTCGGCTCAATAGGCCTTCAGCAGGAACAACAAACAAAACACACACACACATATATGTAATGCCGGCGGCGTTATAGTTGAAGTAACCTATTTAAAAAAATCTCCCCACATGTTTTTAGAACCCTTCCACCTGTGTTTTGGCCCTCACAGTCAGCTTACAAGCTACAGCGAGTATCCTGCGCGTACTAGCCATCGTTCATTTTGCCTCCTGGCCGCAACGCATTAGGCAGGGTAGACACTTTAACTTGTATTTCTCATTCTAGTTCCAAATTATTTTATTTGACATATTTCACTATTAGTTAGCTATGTAGTATTAATTTTATTTACTTACATATCTGTGTGTATGTGTTGTTTGTTGTTCCTGCTGAAAGTCTATTGAGCCGAAACATCGTTCAAATTTGTGTTCTCCATTAATTAAGTAAAGCCGTACCGTTTTTTTTTTTAACATTTTGTTTTATTTCTCCATTTTCTACAACAACCAACCCAGCAAGTTTATCTGCTCTAGCTTACGTTTTTGTTGTTGTTGTTTTTTTTTTTCCACACACAAACGCCCTTGCACAGAAATAAGCACACTTGTATCAGCCTTGACCTCTTCACCTACAACAACCACAGCCGTCGAACTGAATCCCTTTCGATATTCCTAAACAAACCCATTGAGTTAACGGTATGCATGAGTAAAAGTGTACGGTCCAGCCAAGCTACTGCCTCAGTTCCTGCCATAAGCAACTGGCAATCAAGCCAAAAAACCACTGCTCATGATGACAATTACCCGCATGGCCTATATGTGAACACATATGTTCACCCCATCTGTGTATAGACTTCATCACCTTCAGAAGACTTATTTTAAACAATCGAAGCAGGTTGCAATCACTGATCCACTTCAATATTCAGAAAAAAAAACACCCATCATTCAATTATCAGACAATTGCTTCTTCACATATAATTTAATTGATCTTTTACAGATGAAGTTTTAAATTAGAGCTGTATTGTTAACAAATTATCTATTGTTTACTAATTAAACACCATAAACAGAAAATGTCTGATAAAGTAATCTGGTTTAATATTAATTATTTAGTAATATTGCATGTGTTGGAGTCAATGTGATGTAGTTTATTTTATTTCTACAATGTTGCTGCAGTCAAATGAAGCAATTATAATAAATATATGTGAAAAGATAATAAATCTTTTGATTTTACTGTAGAAATGTGGAGAATGCAAAAAAAAAAAAAAAATGTTAGAAAAAGGAGACAAAATTTTTAGTAATTTCTGCAGGAAAACAATGCATAATAAACAAGGTAAAAATGAATTGTGTTCACACAGAATGAAAATCAAGCATTAAAAGACAAGCAAAATAAAATCGTTAGTGTTTACTGCAATAATTATTACCTCGCAAAGAACGTCTTTAAATCTTCAGCAGCGCTGGTAATGGTTTAAAAAAAAAGAGATTATTTGTAAAAATATCACTAGAAATACAGTTTTAGGCAAATCAAATTTCAAAAATAAATTCTTAGCAAAAATATCTTCTGAAAATAGATAATGAGCAAATAATATTCTTCTGGCACATCAAGAAATCAGTTGCTTTCTAGCTTGTCTTTATTTAATAACAGAAAGTTACAACTACTCAAAAACAATCAAACCTTTAGTGGGAACTTTAAGTCTATTAAAACATCATCATCAATTGTAACTGAAACAAAATATTGTTAATAATTATTGGCCATACAAATAATATGTACACAAATTATCATAAATAAGAAGAAAACAAATAAAGAAATAATATCTAGACTAATATTAAAAGTGGAAATCTTTACCTCCCTGATCCTTTTTCTGGAGTCTACTAAAACATGTACTAAATCATTGTGAATTAAGGCTACATGTCCAGTGCAGTCACATCACAATGTGTATGTTATGTGACCCTGATTAAAACTAACCAGAACAAATATATTTGACCCTACTGTGAACTGAATCTAAATTTCACCTAACAGCATTTCTAATAATATATAATCTAAAGCATAATAATGGCATGGGATACACATAACGATGGAAATATATGTACATAATACATATGAACTTATTAAAGCAAACAAAATAATGCAGACTGCATCAGTATTGCACAAATATGTCTCAACAGCTTCATAATATAGCATTAAAGCAGCATGATTCTCAAAAATAATTAAATAACATAAAAATTGTGACTGAATTAAAAAATGATGACTAAAAATGGTCCCTACTATAAGCACAAACATATAAAGCAGATTTAAAATGTAAACTTCACAATACATTTGCAATAAGATTGAACTGATGAAATAACAAAATAAATGCTATAAACATTAAGTAAAAGCTTGGCACTATTTGCATGAATATCAAGTTGGCAGTGTAAAATATTTATCTTCTAATATAACTTCTATCTTGGAAGTGCTAATCTTCAAATTGCATCTTTCTAAATCAGAATTGGGTTGCAATTTTTTCAATGGTAAAGTTTAGGTATACCTTTGAAGTTATTCTGTCAAGTTCACTGTTAAAGGTTCCAGTGCATCCATTACAACTGAAATAAAAATGTCCTTAAACACCAGATGTTAATTACTGACTTTACTTAGAACAATTAATAAATTTGTTCAACAGTGAAACTGTAACTGAGGAATTATTTCCCTTTTAGGAATGCCAATTTTGTTTGGCAGTCGTTCCCAAACTCTGTGCCATGGCTCCCAAGGGTATCACGAAACTTTGGCAAGGGCATAGCATCAAGGAATTTGTCATGTGTCTACTCAGTGGTTAGAAATCATAAAATGACATCTACATAGGCATATTATTTTTTAGTACATATACAGCCTACTAAAAGAAATCTTGGAGGAGAAAATACAGGGCAAAATAGGCAGAGGCAGACCAAGACTAACATGGACGAATAACATCAAAAGATGTAAAAATCATCCTAAGACAACCTGAATCATCAAAGCAAGAGACAGAGCAGAATGGCACTCCATGGTAGCCAACCTTCGTTGCGGAGATGGCACTCGATGATGATGATGACATAAGCAAAGTTATCATTTTTTTCAATAATAAAAAAAAACTGTTGTTTTTAAAAACGAGCTAAATGTTTATAACAGACAATATGAGTATGTGAAATGATTGATTGTATATTTGTAGAGAATTATGAAAATGCCACATGTAAAGATAAATAGGCTTGGATTTTTTAAAATACATTAAATCACTTTTATTTCCTTGTTGTTACCTAACTTCATTTCTGTAACTAAAGTAGTAACCTTTCCAAAATTAAATACAAGAGTCAGAGTTTATCCAGTTTGTATGCCGTGAGGGCAGAGCCAGTATATATGATCAGCAGGAAAAAGGAGCCACGGATTAAAAGATATGAGAACCACTATTTTTTGGAATAATCTGCATGTATTGTATACATGATATTCTGTATGTAATATATGCATTACAGAGACAGTCAAAAAACATTATCTTTAAAAAAATATCATCATATCAATCTAGACTGAATACCGACACCCTTAAAAAAAAAATCAATAGGCAAGTACAAGAGTAAAAGAGAGTATTTTGCCACAATGAAATTAGTTTACAAATTATTACAATTTTTATTAAAAATAAATGATCAATTAAAATATTTTGAAAATTATTAACAAATATAACAATTCTAGCAGTACAAATGCGAGAGGCATTAAGTTGTAAAAAGCCCATAACTCACGGCTAACAAGGGGATTAAGTCAAATCAAGTCAAGCATTACAAAGGCAATATATCAGAATTTTCTTTCAATGTGTGATATGTGATGAAAACAAATACATCAATTTATAGATAAAACATCCAAAAGATGAATAATTAACATAATAAAATCAAAAGATACAGATTGTATTAAATTATACAAATAAACACATTGTGTGTCAAATTTTAAATATAAAGTGTCTAATGGCACTTATGTTCATTACTGTTCAATACACAACAAAAATTAAAAAGCCAGACAAGTATTAGTTTAGTTAACACAACAGAAAAACATATTATAAGCCATTGCTTGCTTCAAATAAAGAATAGGTTAATAATTTTTTAATATAGATCTAAGTGTGGGTTTAGAGATGTTGATGAGGCCAATATGAGCAATGAAATCCCTCCAGTAATTAGGATGTGGATATGTTGATTGTTGACTAGGCTCCAAGAAAATGTTGCTGCTTTGCCGTTTCTGAGTAATGTTATTTATTTCCGCAACCTGAGGTTATCTCTGCAGTCTTGTTGTGGCAGGTGAAAGATTAAAAGCAATTTTCCATCATTCATCAAGACTGATACAACAATATTTAGTGAAATATTTGGTATGTCCTTGAATATTACCTTCCCAAACACCATGAGATCTTCTGCTATTTTGCAGTTTACCATATAAAAGATGCTTCAGTAGATATTAATTTGACATGCATGCAGGACATAAGAGCTTTTCTTAACTGTAATCAAATAGTATGAAGTGTATTTAAGTCATGCCAAATTTTGCCAGGATGAAAAATATATTAATTATACTCAAATTATTTTAATTACATGAAAATATGAATTATATTTTATATTTATTAATTTATTTAATGATACTTAATAATTATACATCAGCTAAAAATTTTTCCGTGATCACTGAAAAAAATGTTCAAAAATACCATATTCCCCACATGCTTAGCAAGGTGTAGAGGGAACCTTTACTTTTTAATAATTATAATTAATTATATTTAATTATTATTATTTATTGAGAATTGTTATTTTTAATAACTAATTTTTGCTGATTTTTTGTTGCACATACAGTAATGAAAATTAAATTCCCTACCTAATTCATTCATGATATATATGTAATTTGATGCAAGCTAAAAATTCTCTTGCAGCAGAGCTGTTTTGATATGTAGAATGTCTAGAGAAAGTCTAACACAAAGTGTCACATACTGAAAGCATGACAGTCTTTGCTACACAATAAAAGAACAATATAAAACATGATCTTTCAACTTCTTCACAAAAACAGCACACAAAACAAACCAATATTTCAGCTCTACAAAGTTTTCAACTGTGCACAACACAAACAAAATAGACTAGAAGTCTCAATAAGTCTGAAAAGGTATAATAACTGAAAATAGTGGCTAGATAGCTTTGAAGCTGTAACCACACACACGTATTGTTGCCAAGAACTTTGGCTTGCATAAAACTGAATGCTGGTTAAAAAGCAACAGAACAAAAAAAAATGTCATTGAGATTGCATGCAATTGCAACAATGCAATATATAAGTGCAAGAAAACTTATAGATAACATTTGTTGTCAAATATATAATTTTAACCTGACAAAATTTAAGCTGCAGCATTGGAAAATAACAAGATAAGTGCTCCTAATCACTGTTGTTACCTCTGTAGATAGATATATATGTCTATAATGCAGCTAACTGGAGCTGATTTGTCAGGATGTCAGGGGATGAATTCATTATCTTAGGGCTATCAAAATACTGAACAACTGTTAAAAAACTGCTTCCATATTTGCCTAACTGTACCTTCAGTAAAATACAGCAAGTATAATTCTTGTGAAAATTAGAAGGATAAATGTATGAAAGATTATCATGTCTAGTGCTTTCAGATGATGATAATAATGTAATTAGATAAATGCAAATTCAAAGGGATTTCACACTTATCAATATCAGTAGTAATGAGATTTAGAAATCAATAAAACTTTGTGATTTTCTGATGTTGCCACCAAATTCTGTTATTCTCTTATCATGTGCTAACTTTATAATTCAATAATAAAAAATTTACACTCAGGGATTGTGACCACGAAAGGACAGGATCTAGTCAATTTAAGGTGTCTTTGACTTGCAGAATTAGAAAATATTATACAATGTAACAGTGTTAGAATACAACTTGTCTTGCACTCAGAAAATAAATCATACAACACTAAAGTCCAATTGACTAACCTTTTATTCTTCACAAAAATAGTCAGCACTTCTCAAAAACTTTCACATCTACAATTCATCTAAAAATTCAATCTTGACTATTGTGATCTAAATACCAAATCATAATTAGGTGAATGGCTACTGCCTGATGTAATTATTACCTCCTATGATTTTTCTTGTAGTTCACTGACTACCTGTTTCTGCTCTTGCCAAAATAATATAAATTCAACTTGTAAACTGGTGAAATCACACACAATACTACTCTGATAGTCTTATCCTTCTGGTTGACGTCTCCAACTGACTTACCCATTGACAAAATCTATGTGTTTGTGTCAATCTTGGCAAATTCTCCCAATCGACACTGAGGCTTGTTTATATACTTTTCCGACTTCCAGCAAGGCAATGTAAGCTACTTGATTATTGATCAGTGTCTAATAAATGTATGTTCCATAATCTGTACTGAGAAATCTCTGGCATACACCATACTTTACAAACACTGTTGGTATATTGCAATGACACATCATAGGTGAATGCCTCAGAGACGCATCCTAAAACTTGTGAGTAGCAAACAACACATTCTACCAATAATTAATGTCCCCTAATCAAACAGTGTTACAAAAACATCTTATTTCTTTCATGTTATCAGTCCAATGCTACGTGTTGATATTGCAGCCCTTCAGGAAACAAGGTTTATTGACTGTAGTTTCATTCAGTAATCAAGGAGCTTCTATTCACTGATGATGCAGCACTGGTTGTTCATAATGAATTCATTCTGTAGTCAATGATTGACAATCTAGCTAGATAATGTGATTTATTCTCCCTGTCAATAAGTATCCAGAAGACTAATGCTTCAACCTAGTGTAGCCATTCCCGCAATTATATCATTAAACAACACACCCCTTGAATCTGTGAGAAAGTCACCTATCACGGTTCTGTGGTCACAACCACCATCTCCCTTGAAGAAGAAATAAATTCCCAATTGAGAAAAAGCATATTCAACATTTGAGTTAACTTAAAGATAGAGCATGGGTCAACATCAAATTAACACTCAAAACTAAGATTCAAATTTACCAAAATTGTGTGCTTAGTACACTTCTGTATGAATCAGAAACTTGGACTACCTATGCAGGACAGGGAGAAAAGGTTAAAGAACTTTCATATGCATTGCCTTTGAAAGATTATGATCATTAAATGGCAGGGCAAAGTAACCAACTTCCATGTCTTACAATAAGCCAAACTTTCATCCTTCATGGCAACACTTAGGAGTCAGAGAAAGGTCATGGTGGCTGGGTCATGCAAGAAGAATGGAAAACAATTGTATTCCCAAACAAATATTGTATGGTGAACTTAGGGATGGAAAGAGACAGAAGGGCAGACTAACTCTGAGTTATAAAGATATTTGTAGGTCTTCCTTAATTCTCTATCACTGAAAGAAACTTGGAAGATTTGGGTGCAGATCACAGCACTTGGAGAACAAAAATAAAAAACAGCACTGCAATATTTGAGGCAGCATTGATATAAAATTCAGAAGACAAATGGTGCAGGAGAAATGAGACAAGGCCAGGCACACGAATGTATCTTGTTCCTTCTGCGGTCGAATCTGTCTTTCCAATATTGGCAGATTCAGTCATGAGAGAAGCTGTTCAATAAAAATAGCATCAGGCATAAGACACTAACATTTTACCAAACTACTGACTTAAGATTGCTTGCAATAAACTGTCTGCAAGATGCCAAAGGCCATATATCCGACCAATTCAAGGATACATTGTTTACATACAGTGACTGTAACCAAAAAAGGACATGATAAAGTTAACCTAACTGTAAATGGATATCAGACTTGCCATGTGAGATTTAAGATGAGTATAAATCATCTTTCTTTTATAGATTTAATATTAGTTTCATCAAACTTCAACGGCATTATATTCTATAAGATTAACTAACTTTAAAATTACACTTACATTGTTCATCATCATCATGTGCCATACCGGTTGGCGTAGGTGATCATGTCCCTCCACAATCTTCTATCCACAGTGCATCGTATCAGTTCTTTTGTTGACTGTTTTCCATGCCATGACACCAAGCTATCTAGTATCTTCTCTCTTTGTCATCCACAATCTCTCTTTCCCTGTATTTTGCCAGATGTAAAATGTATTCCAACTTTTCTCTTCTTATCAGAAAAATTGATTGTTCCTTTCTGACGTATTTAGGAGCTTCCTTTTTGTGTTGGCCTCTTTAAGAATTTCCTCATTGGTCTTTTTAGCTGTCCTGGGAACTTTCAACATTCTTCTGAGAAATCCCATCTCTTGGGCCTCTAATCGTCTTTTCATTTGTTTGTCTACTGTCCATGATTTGCTTCTATAGGTCAGAATTGGTTTATATAGCATCGATGAACTCTCTTTCTCATTTGTATTGACATAGATTTGTTGCATAAGATATTTTTCATTTTCTGAAATGCTATTTTGGCCTGAGCTATTCTGCTTTTTATTTCTGTGGTGCATCTCCCATCTGATGTTATTATTGTGCCCAAGTATTTGAAATGTTGCACTTGTTTCAGATTTGTCTCGTTTATTTTTATGCTGCACGATGGTGATGATTGTTTATTTGATATGACCATTACTTCTGTTTTCTTACTATTCAGACTCAGACCTTTCTTGTTGCTTTCTTTTACTATTATGACCATCATTTCTTGTAGTTCATTCTCTGTCTCTGCTATTAGGACTGTGTCATCCGCATATCACAAATTATTTATGTTGTGACCGTTGACTTCAATTCATTTTTTGTCAACTATTGATCTCATAATATATTCGCTGTAAAGTGAAAACAAACCTGGCGACAGAACACAGCCTTGTCTGACTCCTTGTTTTATATATTGGAATTGTCCTGTTTGGTTGTTAATTCGTATAGTTGCTGTTTGTTGCCAGTACATGTTTTTTATGATTCGCAGATCCTTGCCATCAATGTTTAATTTCTCCAGCATATTGATTATTTCCACATGCTTTACTTTGTCAAATGCTTTCGTGTAGTCTATAAAGCACATATCTAGATATTTCTTTACCTCTATAGATCTTTCTATCAATGTTCTTAAGATGTATTTTGCATTATTGGTGCCCTTTCCACCAACAAATCCACATTGTTTTTCACTTATTCTGGTTTTATTTTGTTATAAATGTTTATGCTTGAGCTAAACAAATTCTCACACTTCTGTCAGGTTAATATGTAATTTAAAATGTTCACACTCTAGCTGACATTATGCATCTTTGAGGTAAAGATAATGGATGTTCCATAATATAATGTTGTGGATACTAAACGTCCCTGAACAAGCTCGTATCTTTTGGAGATGAGAAGGGAAATGCTATTTTTTGATGTTATTACTTCCCCTGAAACAGATGAGTGATAAGTACAGTGTGACAGTACAAAATAGTTATAATGCTATTGAGAAAATACAGAATATCGAGGAGCAGTTAGAAATCATCAAACAATTGATTCAACAAACATAAAAAGAAGTAATACACCTGACTAAAAGAATCAACAACAAGAAATAGATGACAGAAAAATTACTGGAACTAATGGACGAAAGATGAAAACATAAGAAAGAAGAACGGATATACAAAATATTGCCCGAAGAGATCCAAAACAAATCCAGAGAAACAAAGGAAAGATGGTTAAATCAGAAATGTGAAGAAATGAAAAAACAACAAAATAAAGACACAAAATTCATACACAATCAGTTAATGAATTAAAAGGAATAAAAGAAGTCAAAGTTTCAGGATGTGTGAAAACAAAGGAAGGAAATATAATAATTGAACAGGAGAAGATAATGGAAAGATGGAACCAGAGTTAAACAATTCAAACAAAGACACAGAACCACCAATAATGCAGAGTGAATTGAAGGAGGCAATTCAACACTTGAAAAGAGGCAAAGCTCTAGGTCCCGACAGTATAACAATCGAAGAGATAAATACATTTGGACAACTGGGAGTACAAGTTATAATGAAACTACTCAATGACATATATAGCAGTGGACACACACCCGAAGACCTACTAAAACCTGTTTTTGTAGCTATACCGAAGAAGTACGGTGCCACTGATTGTGTAGACCAATGCACTATTAGTCTCATAATCCATATGACCAAAATATTAGTAACAATCATCATGAGACGTGTAAGGAACCAAAAAAAAACCCAGAAATAAGTGAGGAACAATGTGGATTTGTGGAAGAAAAGAGCAACAAATATTATGCATCCTGAGAACATTAATAGAAAAAGCTTTAGAGGTAAAGAAAGATCTATATATGTGCTTTACAGACTACACAAAAGCATTTGACAAAGTAAAACATATGGAAATAATTAATCTGTTGGAGAAATTAAACAATGGCAAAGATCAGAAAATCATTTTAAAAAATGTATTGGCAGTAACCAGCAGCCATAAGAATTAGCAACCAAACAGTACAGTTCCAAAATATAAAACAAGGACTTAGAAAAAGCTAAGTTCTGCGCCAGGTTTGTTTTCACTTTACATTGAAAATATTATGAGATCAATAATAGACAAAAAATGGATTAGAAGTCAACGGTTACAACATAACTACAAGAAATGATAGATAATAGTAAAAGATAGCAACAAGAAAGATCTGTCTGAATAGTAAGAAAACAGAAGTAATGGTCATATAAAAGAAACAATCATCACCAGCATGCAGCATAAAAATAAACAGGACAATTCTGAAACAAGTGCAACACATCAAATACTTGGGCACAATAATACATAAGATGGAAGATGCACCACAGAAATAAAAAGCAGAATAGCTCAGGCCAAAATGGCATTTCAGAAAATTAAAAATATCTTATGCAACAAATCTATGTCAATAAAAATGAGAAAGAGAGTTCATCAGTGCTATATAGAACCAATTCCGACCTATGGAAGCGAATCATGAACAGTAGACAAACAAATGAAAAGATGATTAGAGGCCACAGAGATGGGATTTCTCAGAAGAATGTTGAAAGTTCCCAGGACAGGTAAAAAGACCAACATGGAAATTCTTAAAGAGGCCAATACAAAAAGGAAGCTCCTAAATACATCAGAAAGGAACAATCAATTTTTCTGATAAGAAGAGAAAAGTTGGAATACTTTTTTACATCTGGCAAAATACAGGGAAAGAGAGACTGTGGATGACAAAGAGAGAAGATACTGGATAGTTTGGTGTCATGGCATGGAAAACAATCAACAACAGAATTGATATGATGCACTGTGGATAGAAGATTGTGGAAAGATATGATCATCTTTTCCAGGCGGTATGACACATGATGATGATGATCAGTAACAATTTTTACTATTGTCCAACTCTAAACAGAACAATTTATTTATAAAGATTTGATTGCATTTTCCATTGTAGATTCAACAAGCTGAAGTATACAATAAGATTAACTAAATTATATATATATTAAAAAAGTCTCATTCTTATTAACAATCTATTTTATAACAAGTTGACACACAGGAAAAAATGTTAATGACTGCATTAGCTGTACACAAGGGCATCTATCCATTTATCTCCACAGGAACATTTGCCAACCAATCCGATGGAAATCACACTGAGAGAACAACCAGATGTCTTTCAGGAATTAATTTATCTTTAAAATAAAACATTTAAAAGAAAAGGATTCTCAACATTGCTTTGACGGCTTGAATGAATTTACATTTTGAGTTGTCTTGTTTTCTTTAATCTTCACATCGTAAAAATTATAAACAACCAATTCCAAGGTGCACACTCAAGCATGAATGCACACACATACACAAAACATACTCACACATGCACCTTCTAAGCCTGTGTCGACTCAGTAATATAGTATATTTAACTGAACTGCGATAATATGCATCTGGAATGATGACCAAGTTCTGAGATGTGAAACTATTTACAAATTCAATACGGTATAAATGAGTAGGAGTAAAAAGTACAAACATGAAAAAATAGAGAATATTTAGAGCTATGGTAATACTTTTTCTTTCATTTTCACCTGATGTCTACTTCTCTTTATATTCCATCCTGACAACAACATTAACTGGGTGTAGTTGATTGTGTTGTGCAGCAACATTGAGTGGGCATATATAAATAGTATTGTGGTTGTGCTTCAACATAAAAGGCATACATGAAGTGTGTTGTGGTTGTGCAGCAACACAAAATGGGCATATATGAAGTGTGTTGTGGTTGTGCTTCAACATAAAAGGGCATACATGAAGTGTGTTGTGGTTGTGCTTCAACATAAAAGGGCATACATGAAGTGTGTTGTGGTTGTGCAGCAACATAAAATGGGTATATATGAATTGTGTTGTGGCTGTGCAGCAAAATTGAATGGGCATATATGAATGTATTGTGGTTGTAGAGCAATAATTGCATCTTTGGCCTATTACATGTCTTTAGCATGATATTTTTCAGCTTTAGTTTATTTTTCTTCATGATCCCTACCTACTTGCTTGGCTTGTCTGGTTAGTTTTTAACTAGGGGCAACAAGGAAAGGTAGACTTGTTATGTTTTGTTCTCGTTTACTATTTCTGGTGCTAAGAGTTAATTATGTAAAACTGACCACTTTCAGTCTTATAATTATAGGCACCTTTGTCTCTACCTGGGGTAAAACAATAAGTAATTTCTTAAAGGTTAATCATCATCATCGAGTGCCGTCTCCGCAACGAAGGTTGGCTACCATGGAGCGCCATTCTGCTCTGTCTCTTGCTTTGATGGTGCAGGTTGTCATAGGCTGATTTGTCAATCTTTTGATGTTACTCGTCCATGTTAGTCTTGGTCTGCCTCTGCCTCTTTTACCTTGTATTTTTCCCTCCAGGATTACTTTTAGTAGGCTGTTGTGTCTTTTAACATGGCCCAAAAATCGCATTTGTCTTGTTTGAATTGTGCTTAGTAGTTCTCTTTTCATTTTTAGCTGTTTTAAGACTTCATCGTTTGTTTTCTTTTCCTTCCATCCAATTCTACCTATTCTTCTATATATCCACATTTCAAAGGCTTAAATTCTCTGTTCTGTTTTCTTGTCTAATGTCCATGTTAAAGGTTAAACAAAACAAAAATACTATCTTTATAGCACAAGTTAAAATGTTTATTTCACTTCAAACAAATAGGAATAATTCTCTGATTCTACTGGGAATCAAATCTATATCAATATTATTAGGAAATAACAAGTATATAATTCATTCAGACACCAACTCCCAAGTCTATTTGATAATCCAAAAACAAATAAGAAAAAGATAAAATTCATATTTGTTTGTGATATATAAATATAATTATTGTAATAGCAAGGGGTGTTCTGAAACATATAGTGGTATAAGGAAAATAATGATTAAGCTTAAAAATAATCTAAACATTTTGTTTCGAGTTGAGAGGGCTTCTACTCTAACTTACTGTTATTACCTTGTTCAGCTTAGTATGCCAATACCCTTCTTTTTACAGCTGTGTAGACTGGAGAATATTTTATTGAGACTAAATTCCCCATTCACTTTATTGCTATGCCAGCGCTACTCACTGTGTTACTGACATTCTTATTCATTGTACTGTCTGTTTTTGAAGGAAGAAGTGATTGGGTGAAACAGAGATAAAATATACCAGACAGTTTAAAAGATTGGGTTAGTGTAAATCAACAACAGATCTGATAAACAACTGTAGATGCAGAAAGTTGTTGACAGACATGATCATTTATGCCAGCAGGCAATGTTCTTGATGATAATAATAGTGATAATAAGAAACTCTTTATACTGAGTTTCATAGCAGGAGGGAATCTGATCATCAGAAAATGACCCTTTCAGTAAGTTGTTTGGCTTTTAGCATTTTAACACTCGAATGGTGGGCCCACTTGAGATAAGACTCCTAGGCGTTAACCTCCTGCTGCATTGAACTGTAAGGCTCACACTATATTCTGTGCAACACTTCTGGTCAAATCTACTGTCCATACCCAGAGAATGATATTATTTTATTATAAATTTTACAATTTTACACAAACAATTTCGTTAAAAAATTATAAAAATATCTCAAATCAAAACAAATTTAAAACATTTTAACTTGTAACTTTGACTATTATAGTTCACTTTAGTGGTCAACATTCTTTCTCACTGCAAATGTGGAATAAAATATGGGAAACAGGAGATGGCAAAAACTACGGACACTGATTGTCATAAAAAAAAAAGTACAGTACCCCCCTCACGCCAAGTGGCGTATAGGGAATATGGTGTTGGTGACCATAAATTTTACAGACCTTCGGCACATGATTTTTGGGGTAATGTGGTTGGTATTACACCCGTGCCGCTTTACTTTACCAGAAAAAAATCTGGTACCGATTAAAGGCTGGGTGAACTGGAAGCCGTTGGTTGGGATCGAACCCTACCTCTTCTCCTTTGCAGTCCAGTTCACTAACCACTGAGCTATCGCAGCTCCCTGATTGTCATGCCAACATGAAAAAAATGGAAATCTCCAACACTGCAAAATTTTCTGAAAAATCAGCGTAACTGGCCATACTATCAAAGCAATGCTCAATCTAATTCTAAATATTAAATAAAATATAATTATAGAAAGAGGCAATCATAGCTGAGAAAAGGCTGGTTTCATAATAAGGAAAAATTTTCCAATTTTGTCTGCCTATTACTCACAACACCAGGTAGGTTTTCATTGTCTGCAGTATGACATTGTAAAGGGAATGGCACAAAGCACAATTTGCTAAAATGAGTAAACACAATAAGGGGATGGAATTAATATGAGTCAACAAACAACAATAAGAAAAAAACAATGGGGAAGAATATCAGAAAGATGGCTTTTGTTATCAGCTTTACAGTAGCTTCATATTTTTATGCCTTCATCCCTTTATCAGAAAAAGGATAGTTTTAAATATCAGTTAGAGAACACAAAGGATGTCTGATGTCATTACCTTGTTCAATATCTTTTTTTTTTTTTTTAAGCAAATAGTAAATCAAGTCTTTGAAAGTCACTTGTAATGTAAACATTGAAAAAAGGAAATTCTAGAATCTCAACTTTGCAACAAAGATAGCCTATAAGGTACTAACAATATAATAAATAAACTCAGTCAAACCTCCACAGAAAATTGCATTGTAATTTACATAGAAAATGTCAAATATGTTAATACCAGTGGTGAGATGAAATTTAAAATATATTAAGCATATTCCTTAGTAATTTTACAACTATTAAAATATCTAGGTTCAATCTGTAATATACAATGATGTAAGCTTAAAAACTGAAATTAATACTTAAATATCACTGACAACAACTGGTTTAATAAGACTGAAATAACATAGCAGGACAGAACAATCAACAATCATCATATAATTATATTATAGATACATGTATTATCAATTTCCTTACATGCCTATGAATCATGAATTCTAAATGGAGAATTATAAATGAGAATAGAACACATGGGTATGAGAAGATACCATAAGAGAATGCCAGTATCTGAAACAGATACCATAATACACATAAGAAAGTTCACAAAGCCATCACTAACAACATAATTCAGAGATTCTTACATCAGTAAGAAATAAGAAAGTATACTGGTATGAGCAACAAGATCAAACAGCCAAGCAGCTACACAGAAGAGTGAACGGAGGAAGGCAAAGACAGGAGGCAAAAAAGAAGATGATGACGATCAAAACTTTAAAAAATGGAAAAAGTGGTATGGAAACAGCTTTACAAAGGTGAGAAACAAAACAAAAGTGGAATGACATTTTGGCCAAACGGCCTTCATAAGGGACAACAAACAACAATACAAAAATATATAAGTATACATTAAGAGAGTTTGTTGGTCCTACTGAAGGCCTTTTGGTTGAAACATTGTTCCACTTTTGTTTTGTTTCTCACCTACATAAAGCTGTTACCATACCACTTTTTCCTTTTTTTTTAATCTTCAATATTATCATCAGCTTTACAGCAGCTTCACATTTCCATGCATCTTGATGCCTTGTTATGCCTTTACCCATTTACCAGGCAAATAAGAAATGGACTGAAATATGAAAGACTGGACAGAGAAAACAACTGAATAAACCAAGATACTAACACACAATAGGAAGAAATGAAGAATGATAGTGATCAACTAATCCTGTTGGCAGTTCAAGGCTTCAAAAGGGAGCAGAAGGTGCAAGGCAAGGCAAGGCAAGTTGAGGGTGTTTTCTTTATGTACACACTCATCATATCTTATTCTATACATACACTCATTACATATTATTTTATACATACAATCATTACATCTTATTTCTTTCATGGTTCATGCTGAGAAGCATTGGAGAGCATGTTTCTCCATAACTTTCAATCTTGTGCACTGTGTAACAGTTCCACCAGTGACCTTTTCCTGAGTTATCATGTTGTCAACACCATCCAGTATATTTTTCCTTGTTACTTCTGCCTACACCACCATATCTCTACTAATGTTTAGATTGTTCCAGTTTGTTAAAAATTTGAAAGTTATATCCTTAAAAGAAGATAATTCTGTGAGTATATACTTCATTTCTAACAAAATGAAGTATATAACAAAAAAACATCAGGACTAAAACTGAAAGTAATAAAATGTTATTTCTATTCAACATTTTTGTATGGTGCAGAAATATGAACTTTTTTGACAGACACAATTTAGACGTTTCTGAACTGATGCATCTTAGATTGCTAATTGTTGCAGTGATCAATATAGATTTTTCCTACTATCATTCCTGAAAAATTATTGTACAACAGAAAGAAACCAGTGCTTCTAATCATGGACTTGCAAAGATGTTAATGCATCAAATTTTAAGTTATTAATTTCCGGCTAATATTTACTTGCTGTCAAAACATGAGATGAGCTAATAGTTAAAAGACTGCTTTTTGAAAGTTGTATTAAATGCTGCAAAACATATACAATTAACATTCTAGAAGTAATTATTGTTGTTGTTGTTGCGTTCGCCAGCTTTCAACTCTGACGAAGTCCCTAGAGACTAGGAACAGATTTTGCGTGTTAATCCATTTTTCCCTGGCAGCCGTGTGCACAAGGGTCCCTCGCCGCACAGGCAGATAACTCCGACTTTGGAGGTACTCATATTTTTTAAAGTAATTATTAGATGAGCTCCCAAATAATGATGAATAAAATAAACTGTATAATGAAAATATTGATGGAAAAAGATCATTATTTTCAAATATTCCGAAAATAAATCAAACCCTTTTACTTTTGTACGATATGTGTCTAAATAATTCACTCTAAGTTAATTCTCTTTGAGCACTAATGGGGTACAAAAGTCTAGCAGCATTTTAACTAGCAAATTTAACATTATTTCAAGGATGGCCATTTTAGACACTGAATAAAAAATATATTATTAAGATATATTGATCGTGACAGATATATGGATGCTGATGAATACCATTAAAATCATTGGCATATGAGATATCATACAAGCAAATATTTTTAAATTACCAGATTACTCCAAATAATATCAAAGAATAAAAAATAGGCATCACTGGCCACATATGTAGAAATAAGGACTGGAAGAAAGGTAATATCTTTAGAAAAGGTTGAGTGAACAAGAGTCAGTGCCAGTGGAAGACACAGAGGAAAAATCAGCAATGGCAGTTTATAAAAGTGAATCAATCGAACAATAGTGACAAAGTTATCAATGAATGATATTTGTGGAGATAATAATCCATAATTCTAGCTGAAATTATAAACACATGATGATGATGTTCAAAGTTGATCTCAAATGTTATCTGTTGCTAATTGGAGCAAAGCATGTTATAATATAAGAATGAATAAAATCATGATTCCTACATTACTACTGTCTATGTTATCTAATGATGTATAATATCTATTTCAAATGATGATAATGTTCACAAATGATCTCAAATATTATCTCACTCTTTGTGATTACCTGGAGCATAATATGTGACAGTAGTGCACGCTAAAATAACAAATAACGAAATACTGATTTCTACATCATTACTACAATCTATCAATCTCTAATGATGATCACAAAGAATTATTTCAACAAGAACCAACACTGTTATTGTAATTATTATTTTTCA
The DNA here is from genome assembly GCA_032433765.1 of Megaustenia siamemsis. NCBI lineage: Eukaryota > Metazoa > Mollusca > Gastropoda > Stylommatophora > Ariophantidae > Megaustenia > Megaustenia siamemsis. The sequence goes on along the minus strand of JAVIAB010000092.1, from coordinate 117,061,062 downwards.
TAAGAAAAACAATACAAAATAAACTATTGTCTCATTAAGGTGTTCTTGTCTAATTATAAGTGCTGGATTTGTTGATCTTTACAGTCAATGGCAAGTTTTGGAATATGATTCTGTTGTGTAGCTGTTGAGTCATATGGAAACCAAGATGTCCACTACCATCTGGATGATTCATAGCTGACTACAAGTGTCAAGGTCAGTGAATTTCAGAACTGATCCAGATCCTACTGCGCGTCCCAGTGGTGCTCCTGAGAGCACAATAACTAGTCTGGCCAAGCAAGTAAGGATCAAAAGTGAGGAAAGAATCCAGTACCTTCTTCAGCGATCAACTACTTTTATGTGTTTAGACATTTAGACCAGCATGGGTCACAAACAAGATGGTGCATTTGAGGTCTTCACTGTTTCCCCATACCTTGTCATGTCGGGTTGTTTCTGTGGGCCAAATCTGTTTTCTTATGATGTTGCAGAGTGCTGCAGTCCTGTAGGATATGCTCTCGAGCTTGTCTGAAAGCTCCACTGTCACATTTTGATAACTCACTAAGTCCTACCTTGTGTAGGTGTGTTCTGAGGCCACAGTGACCTGGATCTGAATATCTTAGTCTGCTGAGTTTGTTTAAGCTGTCATGATCCGGTTCACATTTTTCATATAACTCTCTCTATTCTGTTTTCCCTGTTTGATTCAGGATTGTCTACATTACCTGGAGGCTTTGGGGTTGATTGGACTGATAACATTTCCAACATTTTATTTGAGTTGATTTGTTTTCTGGATCCAGTACCAAAAAAAAAAACACCATGGCAAAGATGAATGTGTCAGGCTGAAAAGTGCAGATAACCACAGTTTGCTGTAAACCAGCATTACAAAGCATCTACACCAACACAGCATCTTTCAAAGGCAGATGGTGTTGAAGAGTAATCATCGAGTGAACACAGCAGCAGAAGAAGAAAAGTAGTCTCATGGGTTGTCATGAATTATTGAATGACAATTGCATTCTTCTTTCTGAGGTAAATCCTGAAGATTCAAAAAGTAAGTGAGCCACTGTCTCAAGTAGGTGGGTACAGTTATGGCAGGTTATTCTATTTGAGCTTTGGCTAGTTAATAGTTTAGTTTGACATACTCTGTGTTTAGCTGGAAAACTGTGCTCTCTTCTCTGTCTTTACATATTGGATACAACTCAAATTAATAGACCTAATTATTTTTCACAAGTCAATGGCGTTGTAGATGCTTTGATGACTTAATACCACACTAGTTTAGTAGGCAGTAGATATGTCACCTTGGAGGATTGGATTGTGTATTTATGTCTATTATTCTCTAGTTGCTTTGTTCTTCTGTGTATGTTAATTCGAACTACTTAATAGTATATAATATTTTATATTTATGCATATCTTGTTACTTAATGTATAATTGTGTCCAAGATGGTTGAGTTCAGTTACCATACATTCTCACATTCTTTCTACTTTCAGCATCAACACTGAATATATTTTAAAAAACTGTTTCAGACTTTGATACTATGATTGCTGCTTGTCTTGACTTCATAATTTCATCTCCTGTATTTTTTGTTCTCTCTCTCTCTCTCTCTCTCTCTCTCTCTGACTCCATAATTTCATCTCCTGTATTTTTTGTTCTCTCTCTCTCTCTCTCTGACTCCATAATTTCATCTCCTGTATTTTTTGTTCTCTCTCTCTCTCTCTCTCTGACTCCATAATTTCATCTCCTGTATTTTTGTTCTCTCTCTCTCTCTCTCTCTGACTCCATAATTTCATCTCCTGTATTTTTTGTTCTCTCTCTCTCTCTCTCTCTGACCCATAATTTCATCTCCTGTATTTTTTGTTCTCTCTCTCTCTCTCTCTCTCTGACTCCATAATTTCATCTCCTGTATTTTTTGTTCTCTCTCTCTCTCTCTCTCTCTGACTCCATAATTTCATCTCCTGTATTTTTTGTTCTCTCTCTCTCTCTCTCTCTGACTCCATAATTTCATCTCCTGTATTTTTTGTTCTCTCTCTCTGACTCCACAATTAATTCTCGATTATTTATTCTGCTGTCTATATCTATTACTCTACATAATCTCAGCTGCTTTATTTTTCTCCTGTCCGACTCAGAGTCCGTCTAAGTTTACTCTAGACCTACAGACTTTGACTTCACCCAGCAATTGTCTATGTCTTATTCTTATACAACACTTTAAATAATTATCTGACTGATTTTTTTTTAATTTATCACTTGACAAAAACCATTACAATCCTACATGAGTGGTTAACTCATCATAATAATTGATAACAATAATATCATTCAATAAAATTAATATACTTTCCGGGTATGAACAAAACATTAAAACAGTCTTTGTTGCCTTTTAATGAAATTATCAGATTTAGATGGAATTTATATAAATAGATAACATATTTTGATTAAATGCTGCTTAGTTTAATTTTATTATTATTATTATTATTATTATTATGTGAGGCGAGATAATTTACATATTTGTATACATAAATATCCTATCAAAAGTTAAAATTTAAGCACTGAAAAGTGAGATAAATAACACTTTAAACTATAAAAATGGAAATATAGTTCATATGCTGATGCAATGACTTTAGTTTCTGTATGTAATGAATACTGAATATATGTAAGAGTTCAGTAACGTCTTATGGTGTATGGGGAATGTGGTCTTAATGTTCATACATTTCAAAGCTCAGCAGCAAATTTGAGGCCTATGTATGATTGGTCGGTATCAGGCTCAACCCTTTCCAGGAAACAATTGTCTGATATATAATGTCAGAGGTTTGGTGAACCCCAAATCCTTGTAAAAGAAAATAAATTTGCCATGTCTGGGATTAGATTCTGAACCTTTCTAGCCAGTAGACTGTTCTAACTGTGTGACCACCATGGTTTCAACTTCATCATAAGATTTATAGGTATGTTTTATTATAGGTTTTCCATATAAATAAAGACTTCTCAGAAGAACATGGTTTTATATTTATGCAAAGTGGCCTTGGATCTGATAATTCATATAATAAATTGGATTACTGTATTATTATTGTTATAGTTATCCCTTCCATAACTATTTAGCTCTAATTCGTGTCTACCCTCCAGAAATAAGGAATAGTATTAAAATTGTCTGTGACCACCTCAGTTGTATAGGGCCCATGGAGTGATTGATTGTCTCGTCCTCGCCAGGTACCGTCTGGAAGGTACACTTGTCTTGTGTTACTTTTCTCACACAATACAGGAGCAACGAGAAGTTTATCTCCTACCAGGAACTGGTCATTCACCACTTTAGCTTTGGGATCATTGGGAGCAATCCACCAAAGAGGACGAATAATAGGAAGCTCCGGTTCCTCTTCCCATACCTTGCTCAGGTAGGGTAACAGCTGATCGTTACGAAAAGCGAGAGCTGCGCGTAGGCTGTTCTGCATGTCCTTTTTCTTCAGTAGGTGAATGTTTGGAATCTCCAAAACAGGGAAAAAAATAGCCATCTGCAGCCATCGTATGAACATCTCCTCTGTGGTGGTGTTTAGGGCCATACGATCTGCGTCCGCAATGAGTAATGGGAACCCACACATGCCCATTGTCAACGAGTATGGTATGGAGGAATTTAGGCATGACGAGCCCGGCTCTCCAAAGAAATTCATACGAATCGGTGTATAAACAGGCAAGGGAATAAACCCTGTGGCAAGATCCAAGACCAGAGATATGTTGAGTGAAGCCATGTCTCTGTAGAATATCCTGGTATAGTCCAGGTGTGTCATGTTATAGTCATAGTACCTGGAGTCTGGTGGAACACTGAGATTCAGTAGCTTTAATGCTTTCACGCTCAGCTGCTTTATCAGTCCTTTTATGTGATGCAAGAACCATCGTTCTGCATCAGGATTTGTCACATCCAGAACTGCACCTTCATGACCTCGCCACCTAACCATTCTAGTGACTAGGTTCTGTTTGTCTCTCACAAAGTAATTGTTGGCCACTCCATCTCTATAGTAGTGAGATTTATAGCTGAAGAATGTTGAGATGGGCAGAATAGGGAAACAGTTATGGCGGGCAGCCTCATTGATAAGGGATCGCACTTTCTCCACCATCCTTGAATCCACACTCAGGTTTCCATACTCTCCCTCCCAATCATCATAAAGTTCAATTAGGCTACACTTGGATTCGTTTCGCTTCATTTGATTTAACAGTTCTGGTAAGTCCTCCTTTGTACTCAATGCATGTATGGGCTGAGGAAGAAGAAGATGTTTGTGCTTTTGCTTAAAAACAAAGTCTGTGTCCACATCTTGTCTGTGTTGGCGAGATATATTATAAACCTCTTTTATAGACCTTCCTTGACAAATTGTGTATCGCAACATGGTTAGTGGCTCAAGCTTTGCTCTCGGGGTCAATTTGGAGGTGATACAAAACTGGTGCTTGTCTGAAATATTCCACGCTAATGTGAAAGGAAAACTAGAGTCCACAAAGATAGCTATACCTTGAGATCCAAACCATACAGGGACTAAATTTTCGGTCTGTTCGATCGGGTATTCGGGATAAAAGTCTAGACTTTCTAAATACACACCAGTAATGGGCCATGGGGGAGTTGTGTTCATGAGATATCCGTACCAATTATATCGTTGCATATAAAAGCAGTCTTCAGCTTGGAGATCTTTTGCAAGACCTTCCCATTCCAAGGTAAAGCAAGAAGACGTGCTGTTATCATCCCTTGACACTCTTAAACGAGCCATCTCTCGCCAATACAAACAATCCTTTTCATAGGAAGTGTACGCTTCGTCCCAACAGTGATCATAAGCCGTTGCTAGAAGCTGCCGACCCATATCTCCATATAGGATACTGTCACCATCTACGTTCTTTATTTCCAGTGATCGAAGCTTAACTGTGAATATAAACTCTGAACCAAAGCTCAGGGACTCCACTGTGTCTTTATGAAAGAGCCAGATAGCAAAAACTCCAAGTGCAATAACCCGAACATGAAGTACACAGCAATTTTCATAATACGCCTTTTGCGCCGCTTGCTTTCCTGCGCTTGCACAGCCTGGGGAGACGAGTAAGCAAATACGATTGAATAATTCATCACAAAAATGTTCTTGAGCAGATTGCATGCATAACATTAAAATGTAAACAAAGAAGCAAATATTTACTGCAAAATTGTCTGTATAATGTATACAAATGAACAACACTTTAAAAGTCAGTATACTGAATTTCAACTCGACTGACAGTGTCAGGTCGGATAATTTTACCTGCTACTGTATGCAGTAGATAGTACAACCTGTGGCTGCCCTGCGGGTATGCTATGGGAGTAAAAGGCTAATGGAAGGGTACCCTGAAGTAAAACAACTCAACTGCCTTATGAATGAGACTTTTTAAGTCAAAGGCTAGGAGAGATAATCTTAAATCAACCCACGGAAGGCAACAGAAACAACAGTCGTAATTTCTTTGTGCAATCATGAATCATTTTAAGATCCACAAGGGGCGTGCCTGGAATAACAATCGGAGGCCAATCTAATCTAAGGTATGCTGATGATACAGGCTTAATCGCTAAGAGTGAAAATGAGGTACAAGAAATGTTAGACATTATAGTGAAAGAAAGCAAAAATAAATGACTCAACCTTAATAGCAAAAAGACCATTTTTGGCCATGTAATGAGAGGGGAGCAGCTGGAATATATTGTAACAACTGGAAAAATCGAGGGACGAAGAGATAAGATACTAGACAGCTTAAAAGAATGGCTTGGCAGAAGGCCAAGAACGGAAATGATAAATAACTGTCGAGATCGAAAGTTGTAGAAAGACATGATCATCTACGCCAGCAGGCACGGTACTTGATGATGATGATACTCAATTTATAAACAAACTATGCTTCTTAGTAGATTACATTTGGGTAATTGGCTTTGTACTCGTTAATAGCATCATCAAAATCAATGAACAAAAAAAAAAACTTTCTAAACAACGGAATACAAAAACTTACATCAATAGACATATGTAAATAAATGGAACAACACGTAACTTTTGTAAATATTAGCATTAATGAGTCGAACGAGTGTCAAAAACATAACGAATATTGCAGAACTCCGCATACAATTCATAGCCATGGCTGTGAATGTTTGTTTATAGATGTAGAGTGAGCGGCCTAGAATTTGGAGAAGGTCGAGCCGATAACAGCGGCTTACCGGAGATAGATAATTGTACGTGCTGTAATACTGGTCGCTTCTTGCACTTTTTTTAGCATCAGAACTTTGCCAAAATCATGCAGAATGATCAATACTTATTGCACATAATGAAAGAGGAATTTTGGGATGCGTACAGAGGATTTTGGGGAAAAAAGAACTTTATAGCAACGCTTTTAACGTTATCTAAACGTTTTAGAGTTGGCAGGAGCTATCCAGGCTAGATGCAAGCTGTGTACAGAGCTAGCTCATTCACTGGGAGCAATGTGACAACAAAATGACGAAGGGAAGGCTACACTAATAACAACCGATACTTCAACAAACACAAGTTGTGATTAATAATTATGACTGGTCATTGTTTAGCATGACGTCACTGCAAACATGGTTTGTCCTTGAGTGCTCAGTTTCATTTAACAGATTGGGATTAGCAATAAAAGCCGAGGGCTAGTGAACACCAGCGGTTCTTAAATTGTGGGCTTTATTTTTGATTCACCGTATTTTATATTTTATATGATATATTTTATATGATATATTTTATATGATGTATATAGTACGCAAAAATTGCGTAAGTTATAAATTTATGAAATTTTTTTGTTTGGTTTGAGGAAAGAGAGAGAGAGAGAGAGAGAGAGAGAGAGAGAGAGAGAGAGAGAGAGAGAGAGAGAGAGAGATTGCAAACTAACTCTAAGTACGCGACCATTTGTAAAAAGCCACGATTTATTTTCTAACATGATCATATCCAAATATAAGGTGAAGAAGCATTGTGAGAACAAATGTATCTTAGCTCAAAGGAGGCGTAAGCTGGGAGACCTGCGGTCTACAAGGCAAAGTTAGCTACTCAATCTAGATGAAGACCTTGACCCATCTAGCTGATTAGACTTAATTCTCATGAGATAATTGTTTCGCCTTATTTTCCGCCTTTTATTCTCCTATTTGATGAAGTGAGGCTCAAAACACTTTAAAAAAACATGAAGTCCTTTCATTTCTTTCATTCCTTTGATTCTGCCATTTATGATTTTACTCAAGATTTTCCCAATCTACCTCATCTCACATGTTCTGGTCATTATTTGGTGTGATTTAGACAAAACTCATTTTTGACTTTGATAACAGGTCAAGGACGCCAAACTCTATACTATTTATAATTTGTCGTTGAGTTGTCCTTTTGAGGTGAAGGTGCTAAGTGAGTTAAAACGACAGTTGTATACTTCTACGTTTTTACTATCGATACATTGTTCCAATCCTTCCTTTAAAAATGATTTTGGTGAAAATGATTCCAAGTACTAGAATCAAGTAAATTATTTAAAGTTGGCGCTATATCAACAGATGTTCAGCTAATCAGATGATCTATTTATCTGTACATGTTCTATCTTGTCTGTGCTAATTTTATGCTGCACCTTTCATAAACTGAATGAATGACGTTGTGTAATCATGTTGTTTAAATAAATGCTCATATTTTGTATTGTAACCATCCATAAAAAAGTCGTTCATTTTATACGTAACGGTCTGAGTTTGTTTCATCTAATGAGTTTACATTATATTTTATCATTATTTTACCTTTAGAACAAACTGTATCTCTCCTACACTCTAAAAGGTAAATGAGGAAAAGAAAGAAAAAAAGAGACTTTATATTCATTGTTTGTTTGCATCTGGTGTTTTTTTGTCCATCATCAAAATTAAAATCGTCACCATAATCGACATCATCACTATAATCGACACCATCATCAAGTACCGCGTCTGCTGGTATAGGCTCTCATGTCTTCCCACAACCTTGTCTTTACAGTTATCAGTTTGCTATTGACTTCCATCTATGGCAGTTAATTATATTTTGTTTATTTATTCATTGAACAAGTAATGGTGCCACCACACAGTGTTCACCCATTTCATTAACTCTAAAGAACCGTTCTCTTTATTCCTATCTCCATCTCACCATTTGTAATGTTTTGCGCAATATTCTAATATTAACCAAGTTGTTTACAAGCTGATTGTACCAAGTAAATTTAGAAGCATGACTGACTGCTCGTAGCTATTTCACACAAATTCATGACTGTGTTCTTTAGCAATCTTCTTCTTCTTTTATCTTTCACTGATATCTAAAAGGTGTCGTGGTTTATATCATTTGTCGTTCTTGAGCTGCTCGAACTGTCTGAATTAGCGATTTTCCTTTGTTGTTACATGTCTCTATCAATGCATCTACCCATCTTCTTCTGGGTCTTCCTCTTGGTCTTTTTCCATGCATTCTCGAGAAGAACGCCTTTGATGGTGATTGGTAAGGATTCATTCTGACCAGGTGGCCAAACCATTTAAGTTGTTGTTGTTCTACATATTCTTGGCAGGGTTTAGTTCCTACCATTTTTCTTATGGTTTCATTTGGTATTCTTTCTCTTCTTGTGTTGTTTGTTACTGTTTAGCAATAATGTCTTTAAATGTAAGTTCAGTTATGGAGTTGTGTTGGTTCACATCGTTACCACTCCGAACATATCATTGGGTGCTCAGATCCACCCAGCATGTCACGCAGGATCCAGCGACTTAGACTCCAGTTTTCCTTTCATCCGAAGGAGTGATGTGGGCTCATGGTTATCGACGTCCTGTACCCTTTCCACATCTTGGAGGGCATTAATGATGTCCGCACTTTCCACATCTTGGAGGCATTAATGATGTCCGCACATTCCACATCTTGGAGGGCATTAATGATGTCCGCACTTTCCACATCTTGGAGGGCATTAATGATGTCCTCACTATCCACTGGTTGACTTTCTTCGAAGAGAGCACAGATAGCCAGCCTGTCCGCTCCTTCTTTTCCACGTACTCCCAGTTGTCCAGGAACGTAGAAAAAGGTGACTTAACGTATCAATGACTTCAGCAAAGACTCAATCCATTGCCTGCATGCAGAGCTCGCTTTCACTTTTCCTATCATGAATGACTTAGTGTACAGGCACGGGTGTATTCTTTGACTCCAATCAGATGAATGCCCTGGTCAGTGTCATCACATCCATCGTCATGCTACTCGTGGTCATAACGTACGCACCGCTATCTTATTTGCCTATAGAGCGTGCTCTAATTGCCCTTGTACTCCTGTCGAGTTGTATTACGGATCCGTCTGCAAAGATGACTGCACCTTCCTCGTCGGTTTGTCCCAGATAAGGGTGTTGACATCCCCATCGACCACGACTAGATTCTGCTCCCTGCACTTCCTGTCGAGTGTGACAACACACGAGAATGTGCCCCTGAATAATGCAGGCACCGGTATCCACTCCTCATCAGCTTTGATATTGATAAGTCTACATACTTTTTTTGATAACATCTTCTGCTAGGCCCATCCATGATTTCTCTCTATTTAGCCTGTCACTTTTCCCTGTGTTGAGCACTTCGTGCAAATGATCCTCTTTATCTTTACTTATCTTCAGGTATGTTCACGCTCTCCAAATGTTGATCTTGTCTTTAATGGTTGGGAAAAACAAGAAGGTACATCATTGCTCATTGCTACACAGACAGTTTCTATATTTCACTCCAAGGTAATACGTGTAACTTCATTTTGTACTTTCTCAGCCTTTCGATTTGCGTTGAGAGGATTGCTGGCGCATACTCAATTTGTGGAGGACCAGTGTGAGATTATTGTGTGGATTACGAAAAAAACATCATCACCAAAATCAGCCAGTCGATTCCGTTAGATCTTCTAATATATCAATAAAAAATATTCTGTGAATTGTCAAATGTCTATTCAATTAACTAAATTTAATAAAAAAAAAAAAAGAATTATTGTTTGCGTTCGGAAAATAGGTCATGGTTCTAACAAATTTGGGAAGCGATGCTTCAAATTTTTGTGAATAGTGGTCTATCATCCCCTACATTGTTGATGCTCATATATCCCAGTTGTATCTTGTGTATTTCAATTCCCTCACAGATTTATAGCCGCGCCGTTGCCGTGCATGGTTTATTTGTGGAACAACTGGTCTGTGTATTCATTCAGTGCGTTTCAATTGATCGTATAAATGTAGTTGGAGAGTGATAAGAAGAATTCGTTGTGAAGTCGAAAGAGAGTGTAGGTGACCATGAGCAGTATTCAAATAGAGATAACGATGGGGTTATGTGCATGAAATGTTGTAGTGTCGAAAAATAGAGGAAATGGTGAAGTAGTAATGTTGAAAAATAGAGGAAATGGTGAAGTTGTAGTGTTTAAAAATAGAGTAGTGGTGAAGTTGTACTGTTGAAAAATAGAGTAGTGGTGAAGTTGTAGTGTTGATAAATAGAGGAATGGTGAAGTTGTAGTGTTGAAAAATAGAGGAAATATTGAAGTTGTAGTGTTGAAAAAGAGAGGAATGGTGAAGTTGTAGTGTTGAAAAATAGAGGAAATGTTGAAGTTGTAGTTTTGAAAAATAGAGGAAATGTTGAAGTTGTAGTTTTGAAAAATAGAGGAAATGTTGAAGTTGTAGTTTTGAAAACAATAAAGGTAACGGTGATATTAGAAAAAAAAAATCAAATACGAAAAGTTTAACTTTCAGCCCTGTTTTAAAAAGTCAATCTGTCAAACGCTTTACTACCGTAAGCATTACGTATTGACTGTAAATGACAATTGCTCCTAAGTTTGAAAGATTATTAGACTTGTTTTAGCAAATTATTATCTTCTTATTATATATTTAACAATCAACATTTCCATTTAGTCTGATCATGAAAAAGCCCGATCATATCTTTATTATTTAAATGATTTATTTCTAATTTGTATGTTTCCAAGTTACTACATTTTTACAAATTCTAAAAATCAAATCCGTCTCTACTACCATTCTGCAAAGTTAGCCCGGCTCTACTGTAATTATCGACTTGATGACTGTTCTTGATTAAACACATTTTAATACTAAAAATAAGGAACTTGTCTAATATTTTAGGTAATCCAAAATTAGTGGTTTGCTAAAATAAATTATCTATAAATATAAATTGTGTAGATCTAATGGCTGTACTTGACATGAGAAGAACATGGGCGTATCACTGCACAATTATGAATATATATATATATATATATATATATGTATATCACATATAAATTAACAATTGAAATTATCTATTTAAAAAAAAAAAAACATGTTTATATGTGTATCGAATATGTAATGCAATATTATGTGTTTTAGGTATTTCATACGTTCATTTATTTAGTATTGACAGAGAGAGAGAGAGAGAGAGAGAGAGAGAGAGAGAGATACATAACACACCGGCATAGGGAAGATCAGAGAAAGACACAGAAAGTGGAAACAGAGGCATGTGGAAAGAATGTATGTGTATATATATATATATATATATATATATATATATATATATATATATATATATAGAGAGAGAGAGAGAGAGAGAGAGAGAGAGAGAGAGAGAGAGAGAGAGAGAGAGTGAGAGAAAGATGCAAATAATAGAACTATTGTGGTAAAGACACATTTCAAGGAATAATATATAAAACGTACGCAAATATCAACATTTATTGACTTAAACAGAACAATGGATTAAACAAACATTTAATTAACGCACACCAATATACATGTACCATCTTACGTACTATTGGGATTGTGTCGTCATAGGCTTTAACCGGATCCATGTTTGATGTCAGTGGCGCTTTCTTTGACCTTCGCAATATGTTGACACTCTTTCTCGGTAAAGGATAAGTGCAGACTCTGACACACGAAGTTTCAACATAAACTGCGCAATCAGGGAACGTTTATACACAAGCGTGCAATCCACAGATGCCACATTGGCTATTTTCATCCGCGCATTTCGCAGAGAATTTCAAGCTGGCAAATCAAAACAATTATGGGGAAATACCGTATTAACGCAGAGTACATAAACATGTCCATGATCTGATTCCCAGAAACACGGACAACGGAAACCTACAGTAGATCATGTATTATGTAGCCGCTGAGTGATGAATGAGAACTCATTAGTTTGTCAATTTTCTAAATACGTTGTAGTTGTTTCACTGTTAAGGGTTATATATCAAATCCGCGATAGTAACACGGGTATAACTGATAGTAACTTAGTTCTCTTTTGTACGTAAGTCTGCTTAAGTCTTCAACGACATAGGATAGAGGTCTCAATGCATTGATAGAAAGTTCACAACACAATAACGTTTAAATGTTAACTAAAATAAAGTGAATATGATTACATTGATCATATACACACATGAATTTTATGAAATTATATCCTACATTCACTTTTATGTCACAATTAAATAAGTAGAAGCCCGAATATCTGAATGTTACACTTATCCGGACTTTACGAACATATTTGAAAACAATTTACGAATTTTCCATCGAAAAACATTTATAAGAGCTAGCAATAAGATATGTCACTTATTTCCTGAAGTATCTGCACATAAAAACAACTGATGAAGAAATAAATGTAACGAAGTGCACGAAGATTTACCAAAGATGCGATTCTGATATTATCAAAGAAAGGCTCGACTGCTGTATCAATTTTCCAGGTTTTAAGGCCATGAAATAAGAATACTCCATCGAGGATATAAAACATACATATGACGGGGGTAAACTGAAGATGAACAAGAAGACATTGAAAAGTGCTCTGAACTGTTTCGTGTGGGAGCTTTCCGAGCTCTGAAAACGGGATTTATTTGGCTTGAAAGATCGGAAGAATTTGATCATACATCTGCTGCAACTGAAATAAGCATTAAACTGTTTATGTCGCGAATTAACAGCAATTTATTTACAAGTAAACTAAGTCCTATAATTGAGCATGGAAGCTCCTAACAATTATTAACTTGTTATTTCGTCTGAGACAGTATGTTTTCAATAACGTTTTCTTTATTCATGTAAAAAGCTTTGATTATTTTATTACATATAGTAAGTCGTTGATTATCCGGCTGTTTCGCATTATGCGGAATACAAAAGAGTTTCTACTGTATATTCTTAGCACTTTTAAGTTGTTTAATTAAAATTATGCAATTACAATTAATTGTCAATGTACCTAAGTTAAGAATACACCAAGATGGACGCTTGTTTGCGTTTGAACAAAGCCTAACGGTCAAAATCTGAATTTGCAGAATTTCGTTCATCTGAATTTGCTGAATTTCGTTCATTCTCAACGGTGGCTGTTATAGTTTAGCTTTTGCTAGCACAATGCCTGGAGTATAAGCTCGGACTACCATCTTATCGTGCTTTCTCCTAAACGGACGCTGTCTAAATGAACCACATTAGTAAATAACCTTGATAATAGCAAATAACAGCCACTACTGTTGCTGCTGAGGTAACGCCAAATGAGATAGGTCTTGAGAAATGTTTGTCAAGTCCAAGGCTGATGTTCTTGCACATAATAACCTACTTTGACTTGGTAGTAACGTTGCTACTACCGCTGATCGCCATTACTGTCATGCTCTTCACGATCGTTCTGTCCATCATACACAAGTCCCGGTGGAAGAAGCTCAGTGGCCTGCAGATGCTGGAAGTTTCCGAGCTGAAACCGATCAACGATCCTATGTGGAGCTCAGTGCGAGCTAGCGCCCAGGTTCGTGTGGCTAGGCTGCTCTTTGCCTTGTCTCTATCTTACATCATCATGAACGCACCCAGCCACGTGGCCAGACTGTACTATCAGAAGCGGACTCAAGATTCAGGGGACATGAAATTGACATTCTCTGAAGGTCTTATCCGGCTGATCTTCCTGATCGTGGGCCACGTCCTAATGCCTGTAAGTTTTGGATCTTCGTGGCCGTCAGTAGAAATTTTACCAAGAACCTCAGACAAAATCTAGTGGAAGTTACCAAGTGTATATGTTAGTCGTAGCTTATATCTGGGTTGGTGTAAGTGCTGGCCATGGCTCATATCTTGGTGTGTGTCTGTGCTGGCCATGGTTCATATCTTAGTGTATATCCATAGCTCATATCTTGGTGGGTGACTGTGCTGGCCAGGGTTCATATCTTGGTGTGTGTGTCCGTGCTGGCCATGGTTCATATCTTGGTGTTTTTCCGTGAAGCCATGGCTCATATCTTAATGTGTTTCTGTGCTAGCTATGGCTCATATCTTGGTGTGTTTCTGTGCTAGCCATGGCTCATATCTTAGCTTGTGGTGTGTGTGCTGGCCATGACTCATATCTTGGTGAGTGTGATGTTAGTCATATCTCATATCTTGGTGTGTGTCCGTGTTAATCATGTCTCATATCTTTGTGTGTGTCTGTATTTAGTCATAGCTCATATCTTAGTGTGTATCTGTCTTAGTCATGTATCATATTTTTGTGCGTGCATGTCTGTGTTAGTCATATCTCATATTTTTATGAGCATGTCTATGTTAGTCACATCTCATACCTTTGTGTGTATGTCCACGCTAGTCACATCTCATCTTCGTGTGTGTCTGTCTATGTTAGTCATGTCTCATATCTTTGTGTGTTTGTGTTTAGTCATTTCACATATATTTGTGTATGCATGTCTATGTTAGTAACATCTCCTATCTTTATCTTTGTGTGTGCATGACTGTGTTTAGTCATATCTCAGATCTTAGTGTGTGTATCTGTGTTAATCATATCTCATATCTTAGAGTGTGTATGTGCTAGTCGCATCTCATATCATAGTGTGTGTTTGTGTCTGTGTTAGTCATATCTCATATTTTTGTGTGTGTCAGTGTTAATCATGCCTCATATCGTTGTGTGCATGTCAGTGTTAGTCACATCTCATATCTTTGTGTGTGCAAATCTGTGTTAGTCATCTCTAGTGACTCGGGCAGATGGTGCCCGTAAACCAGGGAGGACAGACCATCTAAGAGCATAACCCCCTACAGAAAAGACAATCTGCTGCCTTGCAGGAAGATTGGGGACAATCAAAGGCTACGGAAAGCAAACCTGAACAAAATGCTGGCTGAAATCGGATGCACTGGGCCACTGGCGCAGAACACAGTGCAACGTTTTAACAGGTATTCAAGCAGAGTGGATCTAACACTCTAATTGACTTTAACTATGATGTTAATTCACTTAAACAGACAGCTGTCTTCATGTGAGAGTCTAGAATCCTACTCTGATTGAGTCCCGATCGCAGAGAAAGAGAGAGAGAACATACGCAGAAATGGGAGACTGGCGTAGACAGGGTCTCCCTTTGCCAAAGGTTGTCTCTATGTATAAGATGTCTTTGAAAATCCGACACATGTGGTCTAGCTATATTAGACTACATTGCTTCTCTCACTCTAATGATCTGTTGAAAAATTCATATTGGAACTCATATTTATGGCCTCCTTTCTTTAGTGTTTTTGTTGTCTGTTTAACATTCACCACAAACTGTTTCCTGATACAATGACAAAGGAACAAAGTTATTATTTTTTTTTTTCTCGAGCGCTGTTCTAATGAGCCTGAATTATTTATATTTGCTCAAAGTTTCTCTCAATAAATAAACAATATTGCTGAGACAGGATATATAAGATGACAAGTGAATCCACGAAGGGTGACGTCAATTATCATGGAATGAAAAAGACATCTTGGGAAATAACAAAAAGGAGTAGGAAAATAGTTACCGCCTACGACACGAGACTCGACATTTGAAAATTTCAAGACAAAATTAATAATTGACTATAACTGCACAATTAAAAATTATGAGGAAAATGACGCAAAAGTAGACAGATTAAAAATGAAATGATAATATCAAGGAATGAATGCTTCTCGACTTATAAAAATACTTTTTTAAAATGATAATAATATAATACAATTGATAACAAATAAAACAAGAATATCAATAAATAAGATAAAATAATATAAATTATAGCAACTGACTATAACTACATAACCAAAAACTATCAGGGAAATAACGCAATGGCAACATCATCATCATCATCAACCCTACCGGTTGGTGTAGGCGATCATATCCTTCCACAATCATCTATCCACAGTCTTCTTCTTCTACCTTTCAGCTCCCTGTGGAGCATAGGTCTTCAACAAACACTTTCCGAGTCGTTCTGTTCCTTGCCATTCTTTTAATATCATTCCATGTCTTCCCCATCATCTTCATCTCTGCTTCGATCTGTCTTCTCCAAGAATTCCTTGGTCTTCCTCTTTGTCTTTTCCCATGGATATTCCAAAAAAGGGCCTGTTGTGTAATACTCTCAGTTGGCTTCCGCAGTGTGTGTCCTATCCAGCGCCATCGTCTTCGCTGTATCTATCCACTTGTATTTGACTGGTACATTTCCATAATTCTATGTTAGTGATTTTGTCCTACCATTTCAATTATTTTATTCTGCGTAAGCATCCATTAATGAAAGTCTGTATTTTCATGCTGGTAAATTTTGTTGTTCTCCATGTTTCACAGCCATATAATAGGACTGACTTAATATTGGAGTTGGAAAATTGTTTATTTTGCGTAATTTCTTTGGACTTCCATATTTTTCCCAGTGCAACAAAAGCTCCTCTTGCTTTTGATATCATTATTCTTCTATCTACAGTGCATCGTTAAAATGGCAGCAGACATAATAAAGATATGAAATGATAACGTCAAGGAACGAACGGTTCTCGACTTATTTTAATAATAATGCTTATAACAATAAAATATAAAAAGTAGTAAAGAAAACCCACAAGAAGCAATAATTATAATAATATAATGTCAATAATGGCAGCTGACGGTAACCACACAATTAAAAGCTATAAGAAGGAAAGGACACACATGTATACAAATAAAGAAATACCACGATAACATCAAAGAAGGACCGGTTCTTGACTTAACCAATGCACAGACAGCAATGAAGATCAATGAAAATTAGAAGAAAAATAGTTTCGTCGTCCGTTTATTGTTCTCCAACAACTAAAATGTCAAGGGACAACACCAGACCATGGAAACATTCATTTATTTCTTATAGTAGTTCACTTTCTATTACAGCTTGTACCAGTCATATTTTGTTTCCACTATAGCTCGCTTTAACGCAATACAACTACCAGTTCGCGGTTGGTGACACATTCATTTACATTTACTGAAATCGAAAGATGATTTGTATAAAACGTGAAACTAAGAGTCTAAACAGTTCTTTACTTAACTAACCAACAACGAATGCATGAGCTATAAAAAATATAGTTTGATAAACTAGTTTAAAGAGCGTAATATAAAATCCATTGGCTTAAGAAAAGACAAAAGAGCAGTTTGCTCAACATTAAAAATGATCACAATTAGTTCGCGTCGTAGAAACAACCAAACCACTATTCGATAAAGCTGACCCATTAAAACAAATCCTGCTGCTCTTTGATTTCGCTTATAAACGATGAACGTTATATGCTGCTACGCACGACTAACATAATTGAATATACTTTGTTGTCACATCGACGGTTCTTAACTCTTTGGATACAGTTCAAGTTGTACAGAGATTTCAATCACATTTTTGTAAAGCATATTCACTTTCATATTTAAACAATGAATCACAATGAAAGTGATTAGACCACAATACATACATAGTATGTTAATTTTTGTATATTAAGTAATACAATTTAAATTCGGACCCATGTATTTTTCATCATATGCCAAGGGACAGCACATACACTTTGAACTCAGCTTTATAATTTCTTTCTTCCCTCTCTTTCTATCTCCTTCTCTCTACCTCCTTTCCTCCTTCCCTAAGATGAAGTATACTTGGTAGGAAAGTCAGTGTAAGAAGTTGATAAATATGTATATCTCGGATAATGTGTAGGGAGGATGTTAGGAGAACATGTAACTGAACTAGCAGTCAGGAGAATATTGAATAGTATGCACATATATGTAGGTCAGGTGCATAATAATAGTTCACGAGATATTCTGACAAAGAGAATAGAAAACTGCGCAGGAGTTGGTACGCAGTACAAGATCATCTACGCAAGGCACTATGGTGTGGCCAGTTAGATCAAGTCAGAGATCACGTTTTACACGCGAATTAATTCATGTCACGAAATCCAGCTAAAGAGAGTTTGTCATTTAGACCGGCGGAGTCGACCAAGAAGTTGTCTGACTAGAGTTCTGGAAACGAGCTGCAAAAGTTAGGAAAGATGTAGGAGTCATCTAGAGAAGAGCGCAAGTTAGTTAGATAGAAAGTAGTAGTAACTTCAGGGATAATGAGTTAAGTGGAATAATTATCTAAATCCAAAAGGAATGTGTTAATATGAAGCTATAACCCATAGATTAGAGGCTGATTGCGTAGCAATCGATGACAGCCAGCTAGACAGTGATTTGTGTATTTTGGATGAGAGGTTTGTACGAACATTTGTATATATTCTGTACATACGTTTGATGAAAATAAACCAAGGAGCTTGGCAAGTCCCCGAGAGAGAAATAAAAATGTCAAGGTTCCGTCTATGATGTTCGTCGTTAACTGTTAGTCCAAACTAACCAAGAAGTCACGTCAATAGGAACCTGCCTCTTCATAAATTGGCTGACGGCTGAGAGCAAAAGTTTGTCAACGAGAAGCTGTAGAAGTTTTAATATGAACTCCCAGAAGATCAGAGAAACCCAACTACTTGGACATTGGTGACGGTTGCTGTAGTTGAGAGTTAGTAAAACTCAAGATCATTATATTCCTTGAAAATAAAAGTCTCACAGAGGTTAGTCTCCAGTGATTCAGGTAGAAGAGTAAGATGCTGTAAGAAAGTAATGCGTTCCATAACATAATTGTATAATAATATAATATAATAATAATAATACGGAAGTATTTGTCGGCTGTGCGTGTCAAGATATGAGTGCAAAAGTATTATCAGTTAGAGGATAGAAAACACAACACAAACGGTTGTAAGTAATAAACGATAAGAAGTGTCACGGAGGAAGTAATAAACGACGAAACTCTATAACGGAATATAAAAGCTAAACAATATATTACTCTGAGATTATGTGTCGCCCATCGACGCTTATACAATTAAGACATGAAGAAAATGAAGAGCTGAGAAAAAAGCTAGGAATAGCCCCCGCCATAGAATATATAAGGAAACAACATATAAAATGGTTTGGCCACGTGACAAGGCAGAAAGAACAAAACACAACACAACGAGCTTTCAACAAACGTTGTGAGAACACCAGACCCATGGGTCGACCACGAAAAAGATGGGTCGATGGAATATTAGAAGCACTAGAAAACATAACAGCAGCAGAGGCGAACAGAAGAGCAAAAGACCGCAAATTATATCTCCCCTCGACGCTGAAAGGCAAATGAGGAAGGAAAGAAGAAGAAGACTACATTTGGTACCATGCCAATAAAGTTAAAAAGATTGTCCCTACGTAAAAATGCGTAAAAGCCACAAGAAATGATTACAGTAGCCCACAATAGAATTGCCATAGTATGAACTCTGAGGAAAATGAAGATAGCAAGCAGTACACCGTTCTAATGCTTAGATCAAGAAGGGACACACTAAAGAAGGGAAATCAGAAGCAGAATTGCAAAGGAAGAAATGACTTTCAGAAACTTTCTTGGGAGCATCTGGAAATAAATAAAAATTCTGAGCCGAAAGGTACAGCTTAAGATATTCAACTCAATTATATTACCCTCCCCTGGTCATGTATGTGATAACCAGAAAACAATGCAAGAAATAGAGAACACACAACCGCATCGGAAAACAAATGTTGAAGGGAAATACTTTACATACAATGGAATGAATTCAAGGCTAGTACAAAAATAAATGGAATGGTCATGCTACCGACAATCTTATCAATAATCAAGAAAAGAAGGTGTGTTGCATCGGCATGCAGTGAGAGGAAATAGCCAGAGAATGCCAAAGCAAGCCTCAAAAAGGTATCAATAGGATAAAAGAAACGAGGCCGACCCCGACAGACACTAAGAACACTGATCAGAGAGACAAGGACAGTAAGCATAGACTACCTTGGTGAGATTGTGAATCATGCCTAGAAGACAAACTTATGTCGAGGTACATGTGTCTGACCGTACTATATGAACATAAATAATTGTATTGGCATCGCTATAATTGTATGGACGTCGCTATAATTATATGGACATCGTTATAATTATATGGACATCGTTATAATTATATGGACATCGTTATAAATATATGGATATCATTATAATCGTATGGACATCGTTATAATTGTAAGGACATCGTTATAATTGTATGGACATCGTTATAATTGTATGGACATCGTTATAATTGCATGGACATCGTTTTTATCAGTATGCAAGCACACTTAGGAGTTGTCCGGGTCTGCGTTTTTATTTCACCCACAAAAGAAAAAAAATTTGACCCTACCGTGATTCAAACACGTGTTCTTCTGATTCCATTCTTCTGTCGTGAGCCCACTGACATGAACTAGCAACGGTAATATGTGTCGTACGGTAATATGTGTCGTAAAGAAATATATTATTGTTCTTCTTATTTACCAAGGAGAGTAACTAAGAATAGCAAAATGTTATATCTTCTCAATATTCCTGCATTTTGCAGAAACATGGACGTTAGACAAGAAAACAGAACAAAAAATTGAAGCCTTTGAAATGTGAATTTATAGAAAAATAGGTAGAATTGGATGGAAAGAAAGGAGAACAAATGATGAAGTTTTAAGACGACTAAAAATTAAAAGAAAACTACTAAACACAATTAGAACAAGACAAATCAAATTTTTGGGGCATGTTAAAAGACACAACAGCCTACTAAAAGTAATACTGGAAGGGAAAATACAGGGTAATAGAGGCAGAGGTAGACTAACATGAACGTGTAACATCAAAAGATGGAAAAGTCAGCCTAAGACAACCAGCACCATCAAAGCAAGAGACAGAACGGGATGGCGCTCCATGGTAGCCAACCTTCGATGACGAGACGGCACTCGATGATGATGATGATGATTTTCTCAATGTAAGTTTTGTATTGCGTCTACAGACCCTGCAGTTTGGGAACTCTCCGTAATCAATAAACCCAAAGCTGTCTATTATTGTAAATATCGTAAATTGTCGTTCCCTTATGCAAGTGTCGTCAATGATAACTGGTTTCCGCCTCAGCCTACCCCCATCGTTATTTGCCATTTGGCAATACGTGGTTTGTTTACTATCGGGGAGGCTTATACTAAACATCATTCTCCTCTATCATCTCCACTATCCTGCTTAACAATATGATACATTGTTTTGATACTAGATGGCATCAAGCGAGAATTGGGATTAATAGCTTTATGCCCGCACAATTTGGTACGGATTACCAAGGTCATGGAGGACTCCAAGTTTGAAACGCGCCCTTCAATCTACTCAGCTGGGGAAACGATATGGCTATCTGACCTTTGGTTATGGTTGCAAATTAATACGTTAAAAAACTCTGGACAGCTGGCTCTCTCATTCACTCTCTTTCTCTCTCTCTCTCTCTCTCTCTCTCTCTCTCTCTCTCTCACGCTCAATTTAAAACAAGATACGTCTAAGGAGAGGCTTTTCATCCCAACGGTGGTGATATTTTGTATTATCGTTGTCATAAAATTTACCATTATCATTCAATACTTGAATATTTAGCGCTGAAACCTGGGCATTAGATAAACTGAAATGAGAAAGACGCCCTTGATATACAGAATTATAGAGAAATTGAGAGAACTTGATAATTCGAAAGGGGAGGGGGGGGGAGGAATACTGGCATAGTTGGAGAGAGAGAGAGAGAGAGAGAGAGAGAGAGAAAGAAAGAGAGAGAAAGAAAGAGAGAGAAAAAGAGAGAGATAAAAAAAATGAAAGAAAGCGCGCAAAAGAGAATGAGAGATTATGAGAGACATAAAAAAGAAAGTTAAAATAAGAGTGCAAAAGAGAGAATGAGTAACGAAACAAAGGGAGAGAGAATGGGAGAAAGAAATAGAGGGCAAAAGAAAGAAAGAATGAGAGAGAAAATAGGGAGAGAGAGCCATTAAATAATATTTTTTTAAAAAATAAGGAAAATGGATCCTTGAACAAATAAAGGGACATAACATAAAAAAAATATCAAAAGAAGGAACACCGGAGGGTGAAACAAATATGGGTAGACATAGACAAAATTGGAGTGATGTAGATTTGAGAACTAGTCAAAGATTATACAGTCAGGTAAGAGACAGAGTAAAATGACACTTCATGAAAGCCAGCTTTGGATGCGAAGACAGAAGCACCTGAAAATAATCCATTGTTACAATGTGTTCTGAAGTTATGGATTACATAAAAGGATGATCCATTCTTGTAATGTATTCTCAAGTAATGGATTACATAAAAGGATGATCCATTGTTGTAATGTATTCTCAAGTAATGGATTACATAAAAGGATGATCCATTGTTGTAATGTATTCTCAAGTAATGGATTACATAAAAGGATGATCCATTGTTGTAACGTGTTCTCAAGTAATGGATTACATAAAAGGATGATCCATTGTTATAATGTATTCTCAAGTAATGGATTACATAAAAATAAAAACATGTCTGCTTCAGCTAGTACTGGGGGGAGGGGGGGGGGGTGGTCATATATCAACATTTTCCTTTTATAGGTCTTAGTTTATATACAGTTGTAGTATAATTATTTAATTACCCTATCGTAGTTATGATAAGCATGGGAATAATTATCACTGAAGAAACAAGAGTAGCTTACTAATTGCAATCGCAACCACTTTAGGCGCGAAATTAAGCGAGGGAACCTAATGAAGTATTGTTGTTATTCTCTGCCGTTTTTATGTTTTTTTTTTTAATAGAGATAGAGCCTTTTGTCTGTTTCATGCTGTGTGGTGTTTGCATGTTTGCTATCTTCTAGAGATATGCTCATTTACCATCGTATCTTACTGCAACAATTTCTAGTTGTTATTTGTGTTGCCGGATGCTGTTATTTGATGTTATATGTCAAGACCATTCAAACAGTTGCATCTGGATAAACTCAGTAACATCTACTCCTCTACTAACATGCCCCGCCCCTATTTCCAGATTATGTAACTCTTTATATCACTATCTGCATTCTTCTATGGCGTCCAACTTCATTAGTTCAGGGTTTTTTCTCCTCATATGCTGCCAATGTTAATGTTTCACATAATGTTAGTTAATAATATTTGATAGAACTGTTTGCGGCTTTTAGATGCAATATTTGAGCATCAGGTGTTTAAAAGATAGTGTCAGTTGATGATGCGATAACGTGCTTAATAAAGTGCTGGATCGGAATTGCGTGCTAAGTGTTTCGCATTAGCAGCTGACAGTCGTGAAAAGGAGTAAAGGTGAAATACAACACTGGTCACCTCAATGTAAAAATGGTTTAAATACATATTATATCGTTTATAATACTTGACATTTCTACAATTGCCCCATGACAGACATCTATTGTACTTTAACCGAGGATGGTTAACAAGTGAGCTATGGACGAACAACATTTTAAACGCGGATGAAAACACAGTCTGGCATGATTCAGGAAATCAATGTTTGTTCCGAGTTAATACGCTCCAAGTTTTGGGATTGTTTCCTTACAACTCAAGTCAGCTGTTCGTTAACGTGGACACAAACTGGTGTGCACCTCCATTGTTGGGAACAATTTGTTAGGACAACCACGTTCATTGCAATGTCTCTCCAACAACGATACCTTAGCAGAAATACACATGCACACTCGTTCCTACATTCAAGGAATTTAAATACCTAGGAGTTATAGTGACAAACGACAATTTACAAACAGCAGAGATAGACTTAAGATGCAACAAAGCTTGTCAAATCATTAGACAGCTATCACCACTATTGTCCAACAAGGAAAAAACTATAGAGGCAAAACGGACACTTTGCAATCAATCTTCATTCTAACGTTGTGCTACCAATGTCAGTCATGGACCCTCGATTCAAGAGCAAAAAGAAAAATAACTTCTACTAAGATGAAATGTGTCAGACGAATGACATGAAACAGCCTGAGAGATAAGATCATAAATGAAGAACTGAGAAAAAAAAAAAAAAGCTAAGAATAACTACCGCCATGGAATATATAAAGAAGCAACAGATACAATGGTTTGGCCACGTGAAAAGGCAGAAAGATCAAAACACAACACAATGATCCCTCAGTAAACGTTGCGAGAACACTAGACCTAAAGGCCGAACACGAAAAAGATGGATCGACGGAATATTGGAAACATTTGGAAACATAACAGCAGTAGAGGCGAAGAGAAGAGCAAAAGACCGTAAATTGTATCTCCCCTCAATACTGAAAGGCAAATGAGGAAGGAAAGAGGAAGTGGAAGAGGAGATTTATTTATGTTTAAATTGTTGTGTCCCATCCATTTCATGTCGATGATATGGATATAGGCATTACCTGATAACTAAAACAAAGTTCTACAGACGTTAACAGATCTACTTCCACCTGTTTGTACTTTAAGTAGCAGTAATGTAATAATTGCTTACTGCAAGCATCGAAGACAACAGCTTCTTTTGGTCAGCGGCAGTGGGTTCGAAACTTGAGAAGGTCAGGTCGTGAGACAGAACTTTTTGTTTGACCTCTAACCTGATGAGTTCCGCCATAAAGATGACTGCAGTTTACACTATTTAAAATATGTCTTACAATTATTTGCCTAAATTATCGTAATTACATCATAATATCTTAGTGATTCACATTGTAAGTTAGGAAAAAAACATGGGTTTCTTGCCAATTAAAATCACTTACATTTTAATTCAATATATATATATATATATATATATATAAAGACGCAGTGCAGTGATTTAAGAAGGATTTAGTAAAACGTACCTCCTGCCCGTCTATGCTTCTATACGTTAAGATAAAGAGAGACAGAAGACCAACTAGTGTCAAAGCAAACATTTGTTGTTTTAGCAAACATTTGTTGTCTTAGCAAACATTTGTTGTTTTAGCAAATATTTGTTGTTTTAGCAAATATTTGTTGTTTTAGCAAATATTTGTTGTTTTAGCAAATATTTGTTGTCTTAGCAAACATTTGTTGTTTTAGCAAATATTTGTTGTTTTAGCAAATATTTGTTGTTTTAGCAAACATTTGTTGTTTTAGCAAATATTTGTTGTTTTAGCAAATATTTGTTGTCACAGAAAACATTTGTTGTTTTAGCAATTATTTGTTGTTTTAGCAAATATTTGTTGTTTTAGCAAATATTTGTTGTTTTAGCAAATATTTATTGTTTTAGCAAATATTTGTTGTTTTAGCAAATATTCGTTGTTTTAGCAAATATTTGTTGTCTTAGCAAACATTTGTTGTCGTAACAAACATTTGTTGTCTTAGCAAACATTTGTTGTCGTAACAAACATTTGTTGTCTTAGCAAACATTTGTTGTCTTAGCAAACATTTGTTGTTTTAGCAAACATTTGTTGTCTTAGCAAACATTTGTCGTCGTAACAAACATATGGTTTTTTAGCAAATATTTGTTGTTTTAGCAAATATTTGTTGTTTTAGCAAATATTTGTTGTCACAGAAAACATTTGTTGTTTTAGCAATTATTTGTTGTTTTAGCAAATATTTGTTGTTTTAACAAATATTTATTGTTTTAGCAAATATTTGTTGTTTTAGCAAATATTTGTTGTTTTAGCAAATATTTGTTGTTTTAGCAAATATTTGTTGTCTTAGTAAACATTTGTTGTCGTAACAAACATTTGTTGTCTTAGCAAACATTTGTTGTCTTAGCAAACATTTGTTGTCGTAACAAACATTTGTTGTCTTAGCAAACATTTGTTGTCGTAACAAACATTTGTTGTCTTAGCAAACATTTGTTGTCGTAACAAATATTTGTTGTCTTAGCAAACATTTGTTGTCTTAGCAAACATTTGTTGTCTTAGCAAACATTTGTTGTCGTAGCAAACATTTGTTGTCTTAGCAAACATTTGTTGTCGTAACAAACATTTGTTGTCTTAGCAAACATTTGTTGTCTTAGCAAACATCTGTTGTCTTAGCAAACATTTGTTGTCTTAGCAAACATTTGTTGTCTTAGCAAACATCTGTTGTCTTAGCAAACATCTGTTGTTTTAGCAAACATTTGTTGTCTTAGCAAACATTTGTTGTCTTAGCAAACATTTGTTGTCTTAGCAAACATCTGTTGTCTTATCAAACATTTGTTGTCGTAACAAACATTTGTTGTCTTAGCAAACATTTGTTGTCGTAACAAACATTTGTTATAGCAAACATTTGTTGTCGTAACAAACAAATGCCACAGTTTACAACGCCTGCATCATTAGTATCCTGTACGGCAGCGAATCGTGGGCTATGCAAATCAGGAGAGAAGGCCCAATGCATTCCACATCTGATGTATGTGCCGTATTTTTTGTATCACCTAGTTTACCTGGAAGGGTAAAGTGACAAACGTGGAGGCCATCTCTCGCACTGCTCTCCCGAACATCTACACGCTGCTCAAACAATGTAGGTTACGCTGGCTTGGCCATGTATATCGTATGAAAGATGGTCGCTTACCATAATATATATATAATATATATTATATATATAATATAATATAAGCACTATCTCCATATCCTGTGCCCAGGCAGAGTAGGCAAAGTGAAATGAGGAAGGCTGACGATGCAGCCCTAGTCGCTCATAGTGAGGCCACCCTACAGTCGCTGATCAACAACCTGGATAAAGCATGCGACCTTTTTTCACTGTCAATTAATGTTCAGAAGACAGTAATACTAAATCAAGGTGACTTCAAACCTATATCTATTACTCTAAAAGACTGCCCACTAGAATCAGTACAGAAATTTACATATCTTGGATCCACAGTTACGCAAACCATCTCTCTTGATGAAGAAATAAACTGTCGAATTGGTAAGGCAGCTACGACCTTCGGCAAACTCACAAAAAGGGCATGGAACAACACGAAACTAACTCGAAAGACTAAACTCCTAATATATCAAACATGTGTGCTTAGCACACTACTATATGGATCCGAAACCTGGACAACATACTCAAACCAGGAAAAAAGACTAAATGTCTTCCACATGCGTTGTCTCCGCAAAATAATGCACATCAAATGGCAAGACAAAATAACCAACTTAACTGTCCTGCAACGTGCTAAGACCCTAACAATCCTGTCGATGCTCAGAAGTCGAAGGCTAAGATGGCTGGGGCATGTCCAACGGATGGAAGAAAAACGCATTCCTAGGCAAATACTATATGGTGAGCTAAAACACGGAAAAAGACAAATCGGCAGACCTAAACTACGATATAGAGATATCTGCAAATCATCTCTGAAAGACTTCTCCATCTGTGAAAACGACTGGCAACATCTGGCAAGTGATCGCACATCATGGAGAGCATGCATAAGGAACGGTATAACAACATTTGAGACTGTGCTAAGACAGGACTTAGAAGAGAAGAGACTCATGAAAAGGGATGGTAAATCCCGTGGATCAGCGAGCCTGACCTGTTCATTATGTGACCGCGTGTGTTTGTCAAACATTGGTAGAATTAGCCACGAGAGAAGCTGTTCGGCAAAAACAATACCTAAAAAAAATACGTAATAGCCTCCACTAGACCGTCTGACAAGACGAAAAGGGCCATATATATATATATATATATATATATATATATATATATATATATATATATATATATATATATATATATATATATATATATATATATATATATATAACTAGGAGCTCCCAAAACTACGACTTATAGACAGGTGTAAATGTGGCATGACTGATCATAAACCCTGCAGCCTGGCAAGGAATAGCTGCAGACCGCATTCTTAAGAAACAAACTCTAAAGCTTCAACTCAAGCATGAAGCAGACAGATTCACAGAAAAAAGAGAATACACTGCGAAAGAAAAGAAAAAAAACATTTATAGAGGCGCTGCAAAATCCAAAGTCAACCATGACTGACGGAGGATACCGTGCATTGCAAACAGGGAGATGATTGCAATAGTCTAACTATGGCTCGTTTCAAATCACGTGCCCAAATTCAAAACGCTATTACTCAGTAACCGTTTGTTAAAAACTGTTGAAATTTTCCAAATGTTATTAGAATGCAAAAGACCCTCTAAATGTATATTTAACAAATATCTTGCAGCTGCAGTTTTCTTAAAGCTGCGAATTTCTTTGATGTTTGTCAAAATTGTAAATTGTGAACTCCTAAATAATAGAAATTACCGTAGTTGCTGGTCTATGATTAATTTTCACTAGGTAAAGGCGTGGCCGTAATGGGGAAATAACCTAAAAAGACAAAACACCAGGAGAATTATTGTCTTCTCAGTTCGAGGACGGACGATAATATCAAGGTATACCTGTATGTCCAATTTTCATAGTTGTGTGGTCCTGATAAGGACCGTTTGTTGAACTAATTTAAGGTAATATAGGGGCCAACATTGTGGGGGCTATATACTTTCATTCTGAGTCAGACGAGTCTAAAAGATTAATAACTGTTTGGGGTTGAACATTCCACAAACCATCATTTTCCCAATATTCCTCTTCCTGTTTTAAGACGTGGTCTTCACATTTAGCCCAATAATCTTTGTCTATATTTAATAAAGCGAGATTAGCAAGAGTCTTTACATCGCATATTTTGAATGTTGTATTTTCATCTGCCACTTGTCCTTTTAATTTTGCCCAGATTAGTTCTATTGGATTTAAATGAGCATGGTAAGGTGGCAGCCTCAAACTTATATGACCGTGCTCTTGGATAATTTTATCTATTTGAAAAATCTTTGTCCTTTGTTTTTGCTTTACTAGAGATAGTAATTCAGCTTTTAAGTACGTGTTATTAAATTGTATGTGCTCCTTTGTGAGCCATATCTTAATAGCATCTTTTGTACTGGATGACGTCGGGACTTTATCTTCAAGTGCAACAATGTTGTGGTACGCTGCATTGTCCATTATTAGGCAAGATGGTCGATCTAGTGAAGGGAGAACAGAATTTTTTCAATCCAATGTCTAAATATGTGACCATTCATCTCAGAGTGATAATCCCGATTGTCTATGGATTTTGAAAGAAAAATGAGCTCTGCATTCTGTATTAGTCTATGTTGTCGACTACCTGCATGAGCAATTATCAAGCGCTGTCCTTTGTTGCTAGGTATTAATCTCTTAATCTTTTCATCTGATGACTGCCATTCCCTTTGGTTAGTGTGGTGAGCATTGATCCATGTTTCATCCAAGTACACAATATCATAACCTTGCTTGCGCACCTCTTTTACTTCACGTAAGTACTTGCTTCTCATGACTACTATATGTGGCTTCTCACAGATGATGTTTCGTCCATTGGAATACTTTCTGAATGTAAAGCCTGCGGCTCTCTCATTCCTCCATAATGTAGACTTTGATATTTCAATACTGTTGTTCTTTTTCAGCGATACTTTTAATTTTCTTATTGTAACAGTTTCATTCATACCCAACATTTTGCGAATTTCACTTCTAATAAGTTCACTGTCGAAATTATCCAACATTTTTGCTCTTCCTTGTGATTTTGTATATGTTGAACATTGACGGTCACGTGCTTGAATCCAGCGATTAAATGACCGTTTAGATAAATCCAAAATGTGTCTTGTCCTATTCTCAGGGTTTTCAAAAGAATGAAATAATTTTCCTCGTTTAGCATCTTTGCAAAAATAGTCATACATTTTTATTGCGATGTTTTGTAAACTGCAGAATTTCATTTTAAGACTCATGATAAATGTTATCGTTCCACGTCTCCATCTATGAATGAACGGAAATGGAACACACAATTTTTCTTGTTCTTTACAAGTGTCTAATTGTGTCAAAAAACCACGGCGAAAGCGTGCAAACACGTCAATTTTGCCGTGTACGGATTTTTACTCGCTATTTTTAATTTAAAATACTGTAAACATTAAGTTTTGACTACATCAATGGGTCGTTATAAATTTATATAAATCAAATAAGCAACAATAATAACCAAATGTTTTTTTTAATGAAAATAATTCCCTGTTGGGTTCTAATCATTATAACTTTACATGCAAATTTTGAACAACTTACAAAAAGTGGTTAAAAAGCTATTGATTTTAAATTTTGGGCACGAGTTATGAAACAAGCTATAGTTCTTATATACATTACATGGTCGATGGGCGTTTTTGTACGGTTGTAGTAGGTTTCATCTCCATAGACCAGCCTGTCTATTAGCAACGAATTACTTGAGTTTACCACGTTGGCTGGCTCAACAAAAGACATTGTAACTCATTGTGCTGGAATGTTATTGTCTCATGTTTCATGATAATTATAAGAGTCGATTCCTTTATTACCTCCACTGAATAATGGTCGCTGCTTTTAGTGTGTGTAGAGTTGACTCTAAAGCCCAATTTTGACATAGAATCACCTGCCACAGGTTGGACATTCATAACTAGGATTGATCACGTGTATTATGTTATTTTATCTTTCATATACTCGCTGCGTTTTTCTTCGACACTTCGATCAATTTTAAGCTTTGCTTCAGTTTGTCCAGTAAAAACTTTCCCGGTCTGTCACAACTCTATCACAGTGCGGATAGCCAGGCCGCTTTAGGGTGACAAAGGTCTGATTACATGTCTTTAGGTTTTTGTGGGTAGCAAAGGCACCTCCCCAATGACAATTTTTAGATTAAGGAAGGTTTTACGTATATTTCCCGAACCGTTACATACATAATAATTCCACTGTCTACGTTGCTCATCAAATGTGGCTTTACAGAAGAATGTTGAGAATACCATGGACAGCTAAAAAGAGTAATGAAAATGTTCTGAAAGAGGTAAAAGCAAAAAGAGAGCTAATTTCCAATATTAGGAAGAAACAGTCAACATTTTTTTTGGCCATGTAATAAGAAGAGAACAACTGGAATATATTATAACAACTGCAAAAATTGAGGGACGAAGAGATAGCGGGAAGCAAAGAGAAAAAATACCAGACAGCTTAAGAGAATGGATTGGCAGAAGATTAACAACAGAAATGATAAATAACTGTCGAGATCGAAATTTGTGGAGAGACATGATCACCTACGCCAGTAGGCCAGTCAGTTTGTAGTGTGGCAAGCAACGACGCTTGTATTAGTGTGAATAGAAAGCGTGGATGTAATTTCGTAATCTTTCCTTAGTCTGGGGGAAAACGTTCTTCTGGTTATCTGCCCTCACTTTTCTCTCTGTCTCCCAATCTCTCACTGGCCTAGGGAATAAAATGCTTCAGTGGTTATCTATCCCGCTCATTTTTTTTCTACTATCTCCTACGCTTTTCTTGTATATATATATATATATATATATATATATATATATATATATATATATATATATATATATATATATAAACACTTCTAGCTCTTTTTATAATTGAAGCGTGGGAGGAGGAATGGATTGTGGTTCTCCAAATTAATTGAACTTCTTCTTCTTCTTTCCTTCCTCATTTGTCTTTCAGAGTCGAGGGGAGACATACTTTGTGGTCTTTTTCTATTCTGTTCGCTTCTGCTGCTGTTATGTTTCCTAGTGTTTCTAATATTACGTCAATCCATCTTTTTCGTGGTCGACTCCCGGGTCTTGTGTTCAAACAACGTTTTTTGAGGGCTCGTTGTGTTGTGTTTTGATCGCTCTTCTGATCAAATAGAAAACCATCGATACATTACTACAAAAATAAGATAAAAGCTGAAACGATAATTTTCTTCTTCTAATTTTTAAATAGAACTCACCAAACAAAATATATGTTTTGTGTAACATTTTGAACATTGACAGTAGCCAGCTTGGAATGATCTTAGTTTATTTAACTCAATACACAAACACTGGATTCATGAGCTTGAGTCGCACATTTATAGATCCAACCAAGAATTAACCAACTAACTAAAAGAACAACTAACGAAATTGCTAACTAACTAACCGCAGGGCAAATAAATAACTAATCTAAAGTCCAATTGAGCACGACACTTTAAAATTCACAACTAATATCATCATCATCATCATCATCATCATCATCAAGTACCCTGCTTGCTTGCCTAGGTGTGATATATGCGATTATACAGTTAATATACTAGATAAATAATACCTCTAGCAACACTAACCAGTTTATCGTTACATAGCAACCAGATTCCCTCCCCAAATTTCCAATTCTATAAACAATCACAAGAATGCAATCCTTTGTTCACAAAAGATAGCTTTCTTTCCTACACACACAGTCTCTCTCTCTCTCTCTCTCTCTCTCTGTCTTTCAATCAAACCTGAAAAAGCTCAATTAGATCGACCAGCCGTTGTAAGAAGTTGCTTTGTGATCGATGGTGCCATGTGATGAGAACGAGTAGTGGTATGTTGTTTTTTTTTAATATCTGGGACAATCTAACACCCACGTCTAGAAAACAACGTTACAACTTTGTAATTTGTGCATGGGCACAAC
This sequence comes from Megaustenia siamemsis, assembly GCA_032433765.1. Lineage (NCBI taxonomy): Eukaryota > Metazoa > Mollusca > Gastropoda > Stylommatophora > Ariophantidae > Megaustenia > Megaustenia siamemsis. Next base: position 117,028,767 of record JAVIAB010000092.1, on the reverse strand, counting down.
AACACATCTGTAGATCTTAGTTCAACCACCGGGGGAGGGGGGGGGGAAATGCTGCACAATTGTAATTTTAAATAATCGAAAACAGCTTGGAAAATAAAACTAAGTTTTACAACAATACGATAGATGCATTGTGGGTTCCATTAAAAAGGCATGTAACAATATTTTTAAAAAAAGGTATAGCCTGGTGTGCAAGTATAACCAGTCGACTAAACTTAACTAAATATACAGGAATTTTCATACTATATTTTATTTTAGGAAAAGGACGACGTGATCTGGAGCTAAATTGTTTTGAATTGAGTTGATTTCTAACGTTTCGTCTACTTCGGCGATGTTATAGTAATATAAAGTGAATTAACCAACTATCATCATATTTTTTTAATGTGTGTTTTTTGTGGTATCTGTAAAATTAAGATAGATACAATTATATATATTACTCAAAACTCTACTCTAAAGGTAGACCAGCAATCTCATTTGTAGATCAGATAGTTTAGAAATACTCAGTGGTGATCGAAACAGACAATGAATCTGTTGAGCGAGAACTGTATGATGTCATCCATGACCTCGAAGTGGTAAAGCGTCTGGAAAGGACAACATCCCTGTCGAAGCTCTCAAGGAAAATCTTGAAACACTACAAAACCCCACTTCTACAAATTCATTGTCCAATATTTCAGAAGTGGAAATACACAACAGGACATGAAAGATACCAAGATTGTAATGTTATATAAGAAATAGTGGTCAAGGGGATTTGTAGCAACCATAAAGATATTTCCCTCCTGAGTATAATGGAAAGACATTCACGCGAATTATTATAAAGCACATACACCATCTAGCCGCGATAGCTCAGTGGTTAGTGAACTGGACTACAAAGGACAAAGGTAGGGTTCGATTCCAACCGACGGTTTCCGGGTTCACCCAGCCTTAAATGGGTACCGGATCTTTTTCTGGGAAAGTAAAGCAGCACGGGTGTAATACCGACCACATTACCCCAAAAATCATGTGCTGAAGGTCTGTAAAATATAGGGTCACTAACACTATATTTCTCTATTCGCCACTTGGCGTGACGGGGGTACTTTACTTGTTTTACCTACACCATCTGGCAGGACGTATACACACTGTGGTTTTGGAGCTGAACGGTAAACCGCCGATATGACCTCTCCCTAGACGGCAGGCGAAGTGCAATGAACAGAGAAGACCTATATTGCCTTGATCTCAGAAATGCTTTTGATAGCGTGAGCAGAGCGGGTCTAATCATGGTGCTGGAAAATGTTGATGCTCACCTACTTTACGTATGAGCTCAAGATGATCACGTTATTTCACGACAATACGCATCCCACTATCCAGTTCGAAGGCGATCATCTCACCCCCCTTACAGATAAAATGTGAGGTCAAACAGGGATGTATTCTTGTTTTTCTTAAGCTTTTTCGCTGCCCTTCTACACAATGCTTTTGAAGCCGTTTCTGGAGAAATCTACATACGAACATTAACCGACGGCTCCTTATTTAATCTAACACGTCTGAGTGCAAAATATAAAGCAACTGAAAACTTTATTGCAGAGCTTCTATTCTTTGATGATGCAGCACTGGTTGATCACATATCAAACTGTCATTTAGTTGATGATTGACAATCTAGCTAGATCATGTGATTTACTTTCTTTGTTGACAAGTGGGCACGAGACTGTGATGCTCCAAAAGGTTGTAAACAGCCCCGCAACTATAATATTAAACAACACTCCCCTTGAATCTGCGCGCAAGTTCATCCATGTCGGCTCTACGGTCATAACCACCATCTCACCTGATGAAGAGATAAATAAACGAATCGAAAAGGCAGTTTCAACATTTGTTGAACTTAAATAAAGCGCATAGGGCAATACCAAACTATCAATCAGGGCTAGGATTCTAGTTGACAAAAGTTGTGTGCTAAGCACACTTCTATACGGATCAGAAACTAGGACTACGTACGCAGGGAAGGAGAGACGGTTAAACAGTTTTCATGTGCGTTGCCTTCGCAAAATAATGAACATCGTGCCACGAAAAACAAACTCTTTCAAAGAGCCAAACTTCTATTCATCATGGCAGCACATAGAAGTCGGAAACTAAGGTGGCTGGACCACGTGAGAAGAATGGATAGCAATCGTATTAAAAAAAAAAATATTGTATGAAGAACTCAGGGACGGAAAGAAACAAAATAAAGGGTAGACCAGTGCTGAGATATAGGGATGTTTGTAGGGCTTCCTTGAGAAAAGTCCGTGTCAGCAGTAGAAACTGAGAAAATCTGCATCAGATCAAGCACACGGGAAACAAAAATAAAAACAAACTTTGGCAGCAACATTCGAGGAAGTGATGATGTCAATCAAAATCAAAAGGCACTGGAGAAAAGAGATGAGATCAGGCAAAACAATTGCATCTTGTTAATTCTGCGGTCGGATCTATCTATAAATTTTGGTAGATTCCGCAACGAGTTAAGTTCCTCAGTAAATCAGCATCCGATATAAGACACAAATATATTACCAAATTACTGACAAATCATGATTGCTTGATACCAACCGTATGTCAAGATATCAATGGCCATAACAAATGGAATGGTTATTATGATATTGGCACTCTGTCAGTCCCAGAAGGTTACGAATTTAATGATTACGCATGGTTTTGGTCTGAAGCTATAACTCGCTGGTCCATTGTTCTTATAGATGACATCACAGCAGACCAGCAAGCCGTAGGTGCTCGCTCACCCTCACCACACGATATCAATTGCTTTATTTTTCTATTCTATTCTATTCTATTCTATTCCATTCTATTCTATTCCATTCCATTCCATTCCGTTCCGTTCTATTCTATTCTATTCTATTCCATTCCATTCCATTCCGTTCCGTTCTATTCTATTCTATTCTATTCTATTCTATTCATGGAACCAGTTTCAATGCAGATAGGAATTCCCCATATCTAGTCCACTACTTGTCACAGCATTTCCAAAAATGCATCTGTAAAATCTGCTGACATGGTCGCTCCGTGTACATCCTACACGACTGCACAGGTGTCGATTCCAATCTTCCATAGTCGTCTTTTACAAAATACATGGCAGATAACAGTAGCTCTATTCGATTCTCCCTTCCTCGTGGGGGCCCCTCGCTAGCCATGTTTTAAATGTTTTTGCTGTTTAGCTTGAGGATAACCAGAAAGTGGCAGAGCGTTAAATATTGATGCCACTCATTTTCACAGCATCCTTTACAGTTTTTATCCTCCCTGACCAATCCTTGGGAATTATTTTCCATAAAAAATATTCACTTTTAGAGCGATCAAGTAATAATTGCAACATATTTGCGGAGTAGGAAAGATATCTCATTTTGTTCTCTCACAAATTAATCCTTTCAACATTCTACATAAATGACACAATTATCTCAGACGACGTACACGAAATTAGAGTTAAGTACATCATAGAAATAAAGAAGAATTACTGCCGGCAGCACTAATGTAAATGACCTTCTAGGCTCATAGAAAGAGCTAGAACTAACGTTTCATTTTGTAAACGATGTCTGCATTTAATGTCGAACTCCTTTAACAGGAGAACGTCAAAGACATAAAGTTAGATAAACTAAAAAGTTAGATACAAAACGAGCTCTGAAATAAACCTGTATTTAAAAAAAAAAGATTCTTTCTCTTTGAGTTTGATAGATTATCAAAGACGTCAGAGACGTTTTGTAGGAAAATAAAAATCAAAGTCGCTCTGTCATGCTTGTGTGGTGGTTATCCACTATATAATGAACTAGGTTTAACAATAAGGATGTCTCCATTCATTGTTTTCAGTAAGATCCCTTTTTGCCCTGTCTCCTTTTTTTACCTTTCCGTTGGAGTAAAGGAAAGAGAGACCGTGGACGACAAATAGAGAAAATACTGGATAGTTTGGTGTCATGGCATGGAAAACGGTTAACAACAAAATTGATACGATGCACTGTAGATAGAAGATTGTGGAAGGACGTATTCACCCTCGCCAACCGGTATGGCACATGATAATGATTGGAGTTTACAACATCGCAGTTCTTATTATAAAGTATGAAACTCTATTGTGTGCATAATCTATATATAGCCATAATTAATGGTGCATGTATTAATGTTTGAAGTGATCTTATCTCTCTAACAATATGCACGTTTGCCTACTTTTCAGTGAAGAATCTCAGCAATTTATTATTTTTCAGAGAAATTATACAAATACATCAATCAAAATCTAAAGTAAGTACCTTAATAATAGTTTGGTATCAGTTTATATGTGTCCACGACCTGGCACACTTTTGGACGGTATATATTGGTCCATGACCACGGCACACTTTTGGACTGTATATCACGCCAGGAGGCTTTTAGTTCCAGAAAAATCTCTGGTGCCCTTTTAAGAGCTGAGTAACAACCGGCGCCGTTTCGGTCACCGAAAGAAATCTACCGCGTCTAAGGTGTGAAACCTGGGATTTTCTGATGAGGAAGTGAACTCATTAACGACTCAGCCACCGACTTATGAAATGTAAATTACATGAAAAATAAATAGAATAATGCGCTATTGCGAAACATTTGTGAATACTCAAATACATAACGATATTCTAAAGAGTAATAATTCTAACAATAGCAATAATAATAAATAACAGGAATGTCTCAACATGTGTTATTACGCAGAGGAACCGCGAACGAATCATAATTACCCGCTGAAGAAAAACTATATATCAGTTCCTATTTGATCCGCTCAAGCTAGGAAACGTGGCGTACTTTGCTTCCATTGACTTGACAACATCGGAGGCCAGTCAAGAAAATGGAGGTAATAATATAAACGAACCAGCGTAAGACAGAAAATATATAGGTTTGTGGATTTTGCATAAATAATTGTGAATGCAGCCTGATAAGTGCCAAGTCAGATCAGGAAACTTATTAGTTCCCATTCAGATGTCCAAAATAACGATTCTGAAAAAGACGGCTGCCAAGTTAGGAAATTTTCAGATATGATTGTACATACTGTTATTATTAAATGGAAAACATCCAATCGATATAGCTTAGAAAATGTGTACTTGTTTCTCAGATTTTAGGTATGTAGAAGAGCATGGGAAAACAGTTATCTTTCACCTCTAAATACTGTCAGTTATCTGATGATGTTACAATAGCTTCTACAACAATAGGACAGTATGTTCTCAACAAGTTATACAAGTACTTCCAGTGATACATACCATGACAATTAGGGGTATGCAAGAATACAGTTTATTAACAGCATGAAAGGGTATATGAATTAACAGTGTCAGAAAATTCATATTTGACATGTTGTAAATTTAATTGAACACTACAAGTGGAGTGACGGAATGGATTATCTTTGTTAAACTCGAAACAATGGCCGATACTTGATTTATTTTTACATAATCTATGATGTACTTAAATTCAGTGAAGTAAGGCGGATAGAGAAAATAATGTAAGTGTCCACATCGTTCAATGAACAACACACAATTTATCTGTAACGAGGTTAGTATCTCGATGAGCCTCACTACTTTCCCCACAATAAGGTACCTATTTAAAGCTGACTCAACCTAGAAGCTTTTTATCGGCATCGAACAGAACTCTTGATCCTAGTAATTCATTTCACTAACAACTGAACTATCACTGCCGTTCACCTTTAAAATTAACACGATTTTAATAAAAAGATTTGGAAGCCCTGATTAACACCACTTTCGCTTTTCTAGTTGTTAGCTCCCAATCACGTAAAGACATTTTTTTGGCAGTAAGCGAAAATAACAATTAAAAAAAAATATTACAAAGAAAGGAGGCAAGGTGCCTAACAGCATTAGAGCTATAAGCTGTCGTCGACTCATAGCTGATGGCTTGCGCCACGATCGGTGAACCAGAACCACCCAGTCCCTCTTCGCGATGTCTCTAGCAACAGATTAACCAGTCTGGTCTAGCCAAGCGACTAGTGATCGAAAAGGAATGTTAAACTGTACTCAAATATGACGTACCGAAGACTGATGATTAATCCAGGCAATTTAAGAAGGTAGTTTGCCATTCCTTTCCTTCTTGGCAGTGACTGTACTAGTCGAAGATCGCAGCCATTGTCTCTATACATGAGATCCTCTGCCTGCCATCGCAGTGTGGGGACCACAACCGGCACTACTTGTTGGCTGCTCCCACTACACCATCCACCACCTGCTCCAATGGCTTCACATAACCCTGATAGGGGGGCTAAACGGCAGCTCCACCTTGCCCAGGGGTGTCCCGAAGACTAGCGGAGGAAAGGAGACGTCTTACTCCTCCTTTGGTAGGGCAGAACTCTACCCCGCTAACCATGTAGAAGTAATGGTTATATCGAAGAAACAATCACCACCATCATGCAGCATAAAAATAAACGAGACAAATCTGAAACAAGTGCATGCAACGTTTCAAATACTTGGGCACAATAATTACATCAGATGGGAGATGCACCACAGAAATAAAAAGCAGAATAGCTCAGGCCAAAATGGCATTTCAGAAAATGAAAAATATCTTATGCAACAAATCTATGTCAATAAAAATGAGAAAGAGAGTTCATCGATGCTATATAGAACCAATTCTGACCTATGGAAGCGAATCATGGACAGTAGACAAACAAATGAAAACACGATTAGAGGCCACATAGATGGGATTCCTCAGAAGAATGTTGAAAGTTCCCTGGATAGCTAAAAAGACCAAAGAGGAAGTTCTCAAAGAGGCCAACACAAAAAGAGAACTCTTAAAAAACATCAGAAAGAAGCAATCAACATGTTTCGAGCACATCATGAGAAGAGGAAAGTTGGAATACTTGGTTACAACTTGCAAAATAAAAGGACAGAGAGATCGCGGGCGACAAAGAGTGAAAATACTGGATAGCTTAGTGTCATGGCATGGAAAACAGTCAACAAAAGAACTGATACGATGCACTGTAGATAGAAGATTGTGGAGGGACATGGTCACCTACGCCAACCGCAATGGCACATGATGATGAAGTCTGATGTTTTAGGCAGAAAGATGACGCAAATAAACCGCAGCACAACATTAAACGTTTAAATACGGATGACGAAGCGGGCTGCCCATTAGTTTAATAGTCTTCGGGTGAAATAAAGAAAAATCAAATTCGAAACAAAGACCTGTGACAAAAGAGAGAAATAAAGGACACAAATATATTTGTCGTTGTAACATTGTGCTTTGGTACATGTGAACAATAAACATTGAGAGGCAACGTCCACTGGCTGTAACAACAAATATAATTATTATGTCATAAAATAGGTTTCAAAGATCGCAGCTTGCGACTGTCGAGCATTAGGCAGACTCACGAACTAGTACTACACGACTACCACCATCCTCAACAGCCAGATTCACTTACAGAAACAACTCAGTGGGAACCAGACAAGACATCCAGCCCACCGTCTTCTACAGTCAGAGTCACTTACAGAAAGAACTCAGTGGGAACCAGACAAGACATCCAGCCCACCGTCCTCTACAGTCAGATTCACTTACAGAAACAACTCAATGGGAAACCAGACAAGACATCCAGCCCACCGTCCTCAACAGTCAGATTAACTTACAGAAACAACTCAGTGAAAACCAGACAAGACATCCAGCCCACCGTCCTCTACATTAAGATTCATTTACAGAAACAACTCAATGGGAACCAGACAAGACATCCAGCCCACCGTCCTCTACAGTCAGATTCACTTACAGAAACAACTCGGTGGGAACCAGACAAGACATCCAGCCCACCGTCCTCTACAGTCAGATTCACTTACAGAAACAACTCAATGGAAACCAGACAAAACATTCATCCCACCGTCCTCTACAGTCAGATTCACTTACAGAAACAACTCAATGGGAACCAGACAAGACATCCAGCCCACCGTCCTCTACAGTCAGATTCACTTACAGAAACAACTCAATGGGAACCAGACAAGACATCCAGTCCACCGTCCTCTACAGTCAGATTCATTTACAGAAACAACTCAATGGGAACCAGATAAGACATCCAGTCCACCGTCCTCTACAGTCAGATTCACTTACAGAAACAACTCAGTGGGATCAGAGAAGACATCCATCCGTCGTGACCTTTATCGGTCTAAATGTATAGCAAATTATGATCGCGGAAATATAGAAATTATTTTAAATTACACCACTTGTATACGATGATATGTGTTTATTTTCTTTATGAAGCTTATTTTATGCTAATAGCTTGCTATTTACTGTTATTATCTATGCTTATTAGTGGTCAAACTAATTACATGTCAAACCATTTTTTTTATTGAAGTTGAATCAAATGTATTAACTAAACTCAAATCAAAATTAATATTTGCAAAATGATAATATGACGTGAAGGAGACCAAGTATGAAAGGATACGTTAGCCTGAAGAAAGCAACATGTAGAAAACATTCTAAATCCGAGAAGAGAAACACATATCTCTACCCAGCCGAAACGTTATTGTGATGTATATTTCTAGAGTTTTAAAACCAGCCACTCTATGGATACATGCATTTCTCATATGTAAAAATGAATTAAAATAATGTGCAGACATGTTCTCACATGGAGAATCCTAATTAATGATGTCGCACAAAAATGTCGCACCACCCAGCCACATGAGTGTTTAGTGAAATAGTCTAGTTATGACAAGAGGTCGAGTTCAATGCTCAAACCGACCAGATTCTATGCTTTCTCTGTTAGAAATAGATAAGGATTGCGATTTAATGATCTTATAGAATAAGATTGCGCTTAAGTAAGATTGACAACCCGTCGCAGTGCTGATCAAAATACCATAAAAGTGGCGATGTCAAGAAAAATATTGACACTAAGATCACACAGGCCCAAAACAGCCCTTTTAGGAATTCCCTAGGGAAAAGACAAATAGGAAGACAACAATATTCTTGGAGAAGACAGATGGAAGCAGAGATGAAGATGCTGGGTAAGACATGGGATGATCTTAAAATAATGGCAAGAAACAGAACGGCTTGGAAAGTGTTTATTGAAGACCTATGCTCCATAGGGAGTTGAAAAGTAGAAGAAGAAGAAAGGGAGAAGAAGAGGAATATTATATTCTCTGTACGTCACACTCAAGGTATGACAATTAATTTTATTTTTCTATATTATTTCTATCTGAGTGACAACATACGAGGCGTGTTCAAATGAAACCCGCCCAACATGCGCCAAGTGGACACATTTAGGAGGCATGGTGATGTATTTGACTTATCTTCCATGGAAGCAATGGTGCAGTCTGACGTTATATCGATCACATCACCCATAAAGTGTACAGTTGATTATTGATAAAATAAGGCACTAACAGAATATTATACACGAGCCATAGGGTGCGGAAAGGACCCTTACTTATGAAGGGCAGGAATTAATGGTTTTACAGAAAAATTAATGATGAGAGTGGAGATCAGGCTAAAAGTAAACAATAATAACAACAGTTAAATAAATGTAAAACCACACTCAGAAGAAGGTTGAAAATACCATGGACAGCAAGAAGAGTGATGAAAATGTCATGAAAGAGGCCCAAAAAAATTACAGCTAATTTCCCATATTAGAAAGAAACAATCATCTTTTTTTGGGAACGTAATGAGAAGGGAACAGCTGGAATATATTGCAACAACTATGAAAATTAAGGGACGAAGAGATAGAGAGAAGCAAAGAGAAAAGATATCAGACAGCTTAAGAGAATGGCTTGGCAGAAGGTAAACAACAGAAATGATAAATAACTGTCGAGATCTAAAGAGGTAGAGAGACATGATCACCCACGCCAACAGACGTGGCACTTGATGATGAAATAAATGTTGAAAAAAGGGAGAGACCTTGCATGTCTTCTGTGCTCCAAAACAAGACTTGATGACATAAACAAATATCTTTACGGCATTATCCACTTTCTCTGGTCGGCTTATAAACTTATATAACCAAAGAAAAAAGACCGCTTGTCCAGTGACGTCGCCACGAGATGTTTGGGTCAGAGCTTTTATTTTACCCTCTATACAAAAAGTACTAACCGTCTTTGATCGTATGAAATAAATGAGTCGATGAGAGAAAAAACTCAACTCGAGTTCAATAGAAAATCATGATTATGTGACTCATATAGCAATGCTTCAAACATTTAGATTCACATCTTTTTAGCTCGATATAAGACTAATGTGATTTCACAGGGATGCAAAGTTAGCCCGTAATTCGTTTTAATCTCCAGAAATGACATACGATAACATTGCGCCGCAGGTTTTATGTTCGTATTTTTATTTTCTTTTGGAAAATCTCGTAAAACTGGTGAAAGATGGAAAATAAGAGAAAAGAAAGAGTATAAAAACTATTATTTTTTTAAGATTGGGTGAGAGAAGTAGAAATAGAAGTAAAATATACAGAAAGAGAGTTCGAAAAAGCATGGGTTTTTACCAAGAAAGATTGAAGAAAAATCATAATCGAAGCAATTACCGTCGATATTTAAATGAGCAAATACAAATAAACCACATTAACAGTTGACATGTAGCAGAATGTGTAGTCAAGAAACAAGAAGACGCCAAGAAAAATTATATAAAATAATAGTTGAGGTTAGACCGGATTGGAATATCAAAGAGACAAAATAATACAGAAGCACTAACATTATTAATAAATATATTATACTCGTTCTCTCGTGAGAAGGATAATAATTGCTATATAATATATATATATATATATATATATATATATTTATTTATTTATTGACAATATTCTAAATTATACTGGCTCTTGTTGTACTAACTTTATATAGTTATTATATTCGATATATATATATATACTCGTATATATATATATATATATATATATATATATATATATGTATATTTGTGTCCCCATCAAGGGCAGCTCCTTGTCATGGGGATGGCCAGGCCTTCCTACACCCGAACAAGACCACAGTCTGCACTAGCAATTATAAGAGCTCAAAATGGAGGCAACCAGCCAAAGGCGCACCACAGAAATCAGAATGCCACGGACTCGTGACAATGGGAAGTATGTCTATAACTGCGACTCGATATGGCACTCGCTCTGTGGTAGACACTAAGGCAGGTTGCAGTGTCGGGCCCTCAGTTTCCAAAGGGTTCAACCACTATTACTGGATATTCTTCTCAATCGCGCCGTGGAGTCAGGGGGCGAGAGAATAGAGCTACTGGCCAATCAAAACTACGACCACTTAAATTAATGCATTACAATGGTGAAGGCATCAACAGCAAAAGAGCTGGGTACAGCAAAAAGATGAGAGATGGAAAATACCCTGCTTAAAGAGCAAGCAAGCGTATACTGCTTGTTGAAAACCCATCGAAACAAATACGTAGCCTTGAAGATTAGGAGATACCAGTGTTACCGATCTTACAGAAAATCAGACAAATGGGTGGAATATTGACGCTTGTAAAGAATAACATCTATGCATGTCAGCTTGAAGTGTATATGGATTGGGCTGAATATCAAATACTGCGCCTCAGGACAGAAAATACGAACTTTCATTTACTCAACTACTACTGTCCGAGCGACCGCCCTTTTGCACTAGACACAATTTCATTAAATGAAATAATAATTGTATGTGGAGACTTCAATAGCCATTCACAGGGCTGGGGCTATGACCATATGGACAAGAGAGGTGAAGAGCTTGAAAATTGGCAGGACGACAGTGGACTTATACTGCTAAACCAGACAACAGATGCACCAACATTCTATTCTAGATCATGGCATACTATATCTACACCAAACCGTGCTGTCCATTCACCAGATCTGCATTGAAATATTACACGTATTGTTGGGAAACAACTTGGAGACAGCGACCACCGACCAGTCTTTTTAGTGGTGCAAAATGAGGCCGTCAAGGAGAGTGGCACTCTCTCTAGATGGAATTATAAAAAAAGGCAGACTGTCAATGTATCAACAATACACCAGTGTCCTAACTAAAGATCTAAATACAGACAGAAACATCAACAAAATAGTTGATGAATTCAGTAGACTAATACTACAAGCTGCCAGTGAAGCAATACCTAGAGGGATACGGAAAAAACACTACAAACCATATTGGAGTAGTGAACTAGAGCGATTGCACAATGACATGGAAATATATCGAAATCAAGCAAAAACTAACCTTTGACAGCAATACCACAATAACTATGAGCATGCTAAGGCCACATTTCACTATGAGCATGCTAAGACCCCATTTCACTATGAGCATGCTAAGGCCACATTTCACTATGAGCATGCTAAGGCCACATCTCAAAGGGCTAAACTACATGCAAGGCGGAGAAGCTGGAAAGAGAAAACAGAGTCCTTGAATTTTGAACGAGACACAAGAAAAGTGTGGAAGCTTGTAAAACATCTTAATGATGAGGGTGCAGATAGGAACATCAAAATTAAACTGAAAATGGATGGAAACATCCTAACTGGTAAGCATGCAGCAAATAGCTTTTGCATACTCCTTAGCAAACGACAATAATATTGAAATTAGTCTAGAGAAATGACAAGAGACCCGCTTAAAGCAACAAAATGCATGACAAGAGAGGACCAAACATGAAGTCATGGAAATATCCATTACACAAAGAGAGCTAGAGCTGGTAATATTCACATTAAAAATGAAAAAAGTCACTAGGCAGTGACGGTCCAATGAAATAATCAACAGCTTAGGAACTGCAGCTAAAGCAAAACTACTGCAGATGTACAATATTTGCTGTATCACAACCAGAGTGCCACAGGCATGGAGAGAAACAATTATGATACAGTTGTTTAAGCCAGTAAAAGATGATTCTTCGACATCCAGCTATAAACCAATCAGCCTTACAAGCTGTCTGTGTAAAACAATGGAGCTTATAATCAATCTCAGACTGTAGTGGTACCTGAAAGTGAAAACTTCCTTGTCCCACAGCAAGCTGGCTTTGGGAAGTGTTTCTCTACCGAAGATCAGGAAACTTATTTTTCCAAGGAAATTGAAGATACGTCCCAAGAAAAGAAACTGGTACTAGCAGCTTGGATAGACCTAAATAAAGCATTTGATAAGGTATGGAAGGAAAGGCTCTTAAAGAAACAGAGAAATTACGGGGTAAATGGCAGGATGTACAAATGGGTGAAAGCATACCTGCATAACAGGAGAGCCAGAGTGCAAATGAATGGTCTGTGTAAAACAATGGAACGTATAATCAATCTCAGACTGCAGTGGTACCTGATAGTAAAAACTTCCTTGTCCCACAGCAAGCTGGCTTTGGGAAGTGTTTCTCTACCGAAGATCAGGAAACTTATTTTTCCAAGGAAATTGAAGATACGTCCCAAGAAAAGAAACTGGTACTAGCAGCATAAAAGTAAAGTAAAGCACCCCCGTCACGCCAAGTGGCGTATAGGGAAATATGGTGATAGTGACCCTATATTTTACAGACCTTCAGCACATGATTTTTGGGGTAATGTGGTCAGTATTACGCCCGTGCTGCCTTACTTTCCCAGAAAAATCCGGTACCCATTTAAGGCTGGGTGAACCCGGAAGCCGTCGGTTGGGATCGAACCCTACCCCTTGTCCGTGGTAGTCCAGTTCACTAACCACTGAGCTATCGCGGCTCCCTACTAGCAGCATGGATAGACCTAAATAAAGCATTTGATAAGGTATGGAAGGAAAGGCTCTTGAAGAAACAGAGAAATTACGGGGTAAATGGCAGGATGTACAAATGGGTGAAAGCATACCTGCATAACAGGAGAGCCAGAGTGCAACTGAATGGTCTTAAAAGTAAAAAGAAAAAAAGTCCTACTGCGCTAGGGCATCCCACAGGGTGGGGTACTATCTCATTAACACTTTTTCTAGTCTACATGAACGACCTAGTTACTGAACTACCCCATAGTATCAAAATGTATGCAGATGACCTGGTAATGTAGTGCACAGAGGAGTATGCAAAAGTGGACTACAAATTGTTGCAAAGAGCTATGAATGCACTGACTCGTGGACAAATAGATGGTGTATCAGTATCAATACAGACAAATGCAGTACTACACTCTGTACTCTCTCCAAAACAAAGAGCAGGGGCAATCTACATAAACAATGAGCCTGTAAAAGAAGGCATACAAGTTACTTACCTCGGAGTCACTTTTGACAACAAAATATTTAGGAAAAAGCAGATAAATAAGGCAACCCGAAAAGCAACGATGATATTGGCTATTCTAAGAAAGCTGTGTGGAACCATGTGGAGTACGAGTGGGAAAATACTTAGTAAAGTTTACCAACAGAGTATACGCCCACATCTAGAATATGGATCATGTGCATGGTGCTCAGCACCAAACACCACACTGCAAGAACTGGACAAAGTACAAAACCGGGCACTTAGGGTCATCACATGAACAGTGAAATCAACACCAATATTGGAGATGGACAGATTGTGGAGGATACCAGCACTGAGAGAACGGAGGGATACAAACGTACTGATACAGGCAGACACATTTTCATGCATGCCGAGACATCGAATGAATGATCGATTCCAAAATCTTACATTGGGATGACTTAAGAGAAGCAGTTTTATCCACCAAGCCAAGCGTATTAGTAGACAAACACCAGACATGCCAAGAGTTGTCAGCTCCCTACTGCCAATACCAGAACAGACCCCATTGACAGAGGAATCCGGATTTTAAATAGAAATACGGACAGAAGTGAAAGGAATACTTGACAAGGAGGAACAGAATAGCCTGGAGCTTAAAACAATCACTCTGTATCTCGGAAGAAGGATACCCAAATATATATGTGTTCGTGTATACACAGATGATTCAGTAAAAAATGCAGTAACAATGTAAGGCCTGTAGTGTTTTTAACAGATGCAAGATCAGCACGTTATTGACTGAACTCTACAAGCACCACAGGGTCGCCTTGTAGTGAATCACATCTCACTGTGGAATACCAGGAAACGCGACAGCAGATCAGCTGGCAAAGGAAGACGCAATAGGCCCACAACCAGATGCACCGGTTACACACCATTAGGAAAAACAGATAATCAAATCAATCACAAGCCCCAAATAAGGATGCCTTTCATAATATGAATAAATGGTAAGAAGCTATCAATATACACCTCAGAACAGATCACAATTGACTCCACAGTCACATGTATACAAAATTCAAGATCGTCACCTCAACTACATGTACATGTGGACAGGCGCCTGAGACAGCTGAACACATACTTCAAGGCCGTATTGTATATAGCAGACAGGAAAATCCTTTGTCCCATAGATACAACTTACCCAAAAAAGCATGCACCGAAGGTCTGTAAAATTTATGGTCACTAACACCATATTCCCTATACGCCACTTGGCGTGACGAGGTTCTTTACTTACTTTGTTTTACATAGATTCAACACCACAGACACAAATATAGGGGTCACTGCATGAAATACAAAAGACATTAAAATTGATACAGGAAACGACGTTGCAGATATAGACGATACTTCCTGTGGTCGACAGGCAGGCAGGGTCAGGCAGGCAGACAGTATTTGTATAAAAGACTGAGGAAGGGTGCTCTTTAATTTCAACGTTAAATTGATGCCGAAAATAAGACAGTGTCAGCCCATTTATGAAAATATTGACCGGCTAAATAGTATGGCACGAACGCAAATTCAATCGATTATAGTAGACCGAATCACGGATTGAATGTTGCGATGTTTTATAATAGTTAAATATAGTTGACAATTCGTCTGAAGAAATAAGAATAAGTAGATAGTTTACAAAGAATTATTTGAATTTAATTCCAACGGACGCAAAATCCGTTGACATTATCAGTATTCGTTGTCTGGGTCGATTCATCGCACGAGCTAATATTTATTTGGTTCAGCAGTGAATGATAGCCTATGACCCTTACTTAACAGTGCCGTCCCTGCAGATAAAACCTTCGGCGATGTGGCTACATTAAAACTTGCCATTACCCTGAACAAGAGTAACTGCATGCTACATTACTTCAATCACGAACATCAACACCATTGCAAAATATCTTTCTTTGATACACATTTACTAGACGTACAGTATTGTCTTCAAAATAAAATCCCCCCCCCCTTTTTTTTTTTTGTTCTTCGTTGTTTTCGCTAGTTGAAGTATTGCGTTTCACTGTGTTTGTCGAACTTACTGCCCAAGTGTGCCAGTTTTAAGCACGTGTTTGCTAGAAACTACTTTCTTGACCTTTGAATTTTTGGACAGTTCTGCAAGACAACAATTGTCAGTATTGAAAGTTGTCATTCCTGCGACATAAAGTGTTGTCAACCTAAGAAGTCTTTCCTTTCTAAGAAGATTTTGTTTGAGATTTCTCCCCTCTTTGGTGAGGGTTTGCCAAAACTATCATGCTTTTTCTTCATGGAAAACATTTGGATAACATTTCTCTGCGATATTTGCTTGTACAAATATTGCGAATTTATAATTCACAAAAGATTTATTCCATGTAATTAATATAAACAAAATGTTTCTCTTCTATTGCATTACATTTTTTCTTCAGATTATACTTTTTAAATAATAAATGCGCCAGATTAAAATAATTCAGGAATGAGGAAGGGACGAATTTCCATAACACATAAAATGTAGTAGGGGAGTGCAATATTAATTTCACATCATCAGTGAACCAAAAGGAATACAATTATAAAAGAGATTGTAAATCATCCGTACAAAACGACAAAAATTGACAAAATCCATGTAGTTGAATTATATACAGCTTCTTTTTCCATATATCAGCAACAGAACAAACCAGCGATGCTATGTCCGATACATTTCAGAAATAACCTAAGCAATTCCACAAAGATAAACAATGTTTTGAACCATTTTCACCCGCGTTAAAGAGGCCAGTTTTTGAATAATCTTATCTCCAAACTGAACCAAATAAAACTTACTCATCGCTGGCTAGCATGCCGATGGAAATATGTAGTTTAAATTGTCAGAAAGGTCTAGTCTGGCAAAACTGTAAAAGGGACATGCTATTTACGACCGTGATATTGGCCCGTGTGTAATCCAGAACTTTACTTGGAAAGAAAATATCAGGATAAAATAATCTAGGTAAATATAACAAGAAGCGAAGAGAAGATAAATAATGTAGAGTAATATATGATGTTCTTGATTCAACCAAAAACGTTCATTGCTTCACATTTACATGTTTCTCATCTTGCCCTTGCAGAGAATCATGTTCTATTTCTGAAGAGTTGTATTTTGATAATAATCCGATCGAATATCTGCACATGATTGTAATGCGACGGAATTTGCAGTAATTCGGTGATAATACGAATGAATTGCAGCAATGTCGGTGGCAATCCTTACGAATTGCAGTAATATCAGTGGTGATGTGACGAAAAGAGGTTTACCGAGTCAGACTTGTTTCGAAACAATTTGCAGTAATGTCTGTGGTAATACGAATAAATTGCAGTAATGTCAGTGGTAATCCTTACGAGTTGCAGTAATGTCAGTGGTAATCCTTACGAGTTGCAGTAATGTCAGTGGTAATGTGACGAGAATGGATTTACTGACTCCGACAGATCAGAAGATATTGAAATCAGATCAAATAAGTTACAACCAATCTGATACGAGCTGTGGTAAGGCAGTAGTTTTACTCATGACACGAGATCTTGTTCGATTATGATCTACGACTTCTAAATACATCAACAAAGTACTATGTCTTTTGGCGTAGATGATCACGTCTCTCTACATCTTTCTATTTTTATGGCTGCTTATCAATTCTGCTGTAACTTTCTACCAAACCATTCTCTTATGATGTCTTATGTCATTCGCTCATTTTTCGCCTCCTTTATTCCCTCAGTTGTTGCAAAGATATTCCAGTTGTTTCGTTATTAATTCACGGTTTAAAAAAAAATAATAATAATGACTGTTTCTTTACGACGTTAGAAATTACAATTTTGTTTGCTTTTGTCTCTTTTGGAACGTCATCATCTCTCTTCTAGACTATTCCACGTTTTTCTCAAAATGTTTCTGTAAATCCACATTTCTGCGTCCTCCAACAATTTTCTTTTAGAGTCGAAATGTCTTTTTAGATGAATCAAGGCAAATCAAATATTGGGATAGTTAGCCCCTATACTTCAGCGCAAGACAATATCTATTATTACAAAAAGAACATCTTGTACAGCGTATATTCATTACCACCTCGTGCTATCAGTGAAAAAAATCACATGGTTGCCCACAAACAAATATAAAAGAAAGCTAATTACCACATAGACGAGATATTTCATAAAAAGGATTGGAGTGAGTAGAAGAGACAGAATTAGAAATTATGTTGTAAGAGAGAGAGAGAGAGAGAGAGAGAGAGAGAGAGAGAGAGAGAGAGAGAGATTGAGATTGGACATTCACTCAATTGTAAACAACATATAGAGACAATAAATCAATAGGTTTGCTTATCTGGAAAGAATGTAAGAGATTCTGTACCGTATGAAACATATATTCTAAGAGGGGACTGAAAGAATGTAAAGAGATTCTGTACCGTATGAAACATATATTCTAAGAGGGGACTGAAAGAATGTAAAGAGATTCTGTACCGTATGAAACATATATTCTAAGAGGGGACTGAAAGAATGTAAAGAGATTCTGTACCGTATGTAACATATATTCTAAGAGGAGACTGAAAGTTTTTAAGAGATTCTGTACTGTATGAAACATATATTCTAAGAGGAGACTGAAAGAATGTAACAGATTATGTACTGTATGAAACATATATTCTAAGACGAGACTGAAAGAAAATCCCGTGGTAGGCTCAAAGTAATGTGGACTGACAACATCCAAGAAACGCTACAACAACATCATTTGACACTGGTTGTGGCTACCAAAATGATATGAATTAGAACATTGTATCTCTCTCACAAAACGTTGGTTTGCTTAATCTTGTTCGCATTCTTCTTAAATAACATCCTCATCTGTCCAAGCCGGAGCTGCTTAGCTATTCCGTTACAGGATCTTTTCTTATAAATTCATCCCCAAATTTTTTCCTATCAAATTATTTATCAACTATTTCCTGCCGAAATCTCCACATGACATTTTAACGCGATTTTTCCCCCTTATTTACATTCAAAGATCTGTCTTGCATTTAGGCCCCATTAAGTCCGACCTCTTGTAGCGTTGGCTCCTTATATCAATGCTAAACGATAAAATAACAAAGTTCATTGATTTTTAAATATTTTTTTAGACGCCTAAAAATTTCATTCTAAACAGCAACTAAGATTTCTAATCGCGGTCGCCTTTACAGAAAATTTCCAATCAACAAGTTTCCCTATTTACACTTTCTCGCTGACACTTCAGACCGCTATTTGGGTGAATCATTAAATATAACAAATCATTTCAGTGTCGTCCTCTGTAGTAATGAGACAGGCAGGCAGTACTGCATGTATATCTGAAGCAAAGAATGCTTCATAGTGGTAATATCTTGTTTGATTAGTGCACCATGGGTGGATTTACAGATAAAAGATATATATGGTGAAAAATACTAATAAATTAAAAATATAACACAAGCAGCATTATCAACACTGTCAGGCCATCTATACCTACAGAGTTTAAATGATAATTATAATGAATGACAGGTAGAAGGGAAACCAAAATAAGAAGAACCTTAAAGCCATGGTACATATTTAAAAGCAGTCTCATTTCTCAACGTTACTGGTATTACAACTCACTTACTGATGTACACACAATTTCCGATTATTTCCATTTCTTTATTTTCTCAGTAAACTAGTTGAGTTGCGCTGTCTTTTGCATCGTGCGGTCCAAGGCTTCTGTATTCATCACACAATCATTTGGGTTTACATCTCCATGCTTTTTTTTATCGTTAACCTTCCCTTCAAATAATCTGTGCCCAGGCTAAACTCTTGACAGTTGGAAATCTAAATAAGTAAGCTGTATGAACTATCAAATCTAAATGAGTAAGCTGTATGAACTATCAAATCTAAATGAGTAAGCTGTATGAACTGTCAAATCTAAATGAGTAAACTGCATGAACTACCAAATCTAAATGAGTAAACTGCATGAACTACCAAATCTAAATGAGTAAACTGCATGAACTACCAAATCTAAATGAGTAAACTGCATGAACTACCAAATCTAAATGAGTAAACTGCATGAACTACCAAATCTAAATATAAACATTACACAAATAGATGACAAGTTGCCCTGGCAAGGCAGATTAGAAACACGAACTGGGGAAGAGAATGAGATTATGTATGATGTCATGGAAAAGATATTTATGGAGGGTACAGTTCCAGGTAAACGAAACAAAGAAAGGTGGGTGCCTGAAATCACATGGACTGACTCCTGCATATGCTCAACATCTCACACTAAACAAAGCAAACATAAAGAAGTCGACAGGGGAGCCAGTTTCCAACAGGGACAAGCTGGATGATGATGATGCAGTTTCCTACCATCAACTGTGCGACTCTTAACCGATCAAAATGTATATTCGCAAGTTAAATGTTACATCGACTCAAGTACTATGTATAACACGAAAAAGGCCGTTAGATATAACCCATACCATAATATTCGCCTGGGAGCCGCGATAGCTCAGTGGTAAGTGAACTGGACTACAAAGGACAAGAGGTATGGCTCGATCCCAACCGACGGCTTCCGGGTTCACCCAGCCTTAAATGGATATCGGATTTTTTTCTGGGAAAGTAAAGCGACATGGGCGTAATACCAACCACATTAACCCAAAAATCATGTGCTGAAGGTCTGTAAAATTTATGGTCACTAACACCATTTTCCTATACACCACTTGGCGTGACGGGGCTCTACTTTTTTAAAAATAATATTCGCCCAAAGCTGAATTGATTCTTATATCTGTGAGCTTTAAGTGGTGGACGGTGACGAAGCACAAATTTCATCAAAACTATTGATTGATGACTAACAGTTCACGAAAAAAAGCAGTGAATAAGAAGAAGACTTACGTTAAAGGTTTCATTAATCTGAACTGTAATAGAAACACGTCTACATCAAAGGCACCAGTATCCCAGCAAATTCCCAGATTTCCCTCCATGTGCGCATGTACGTGAGCATTTAATTCTCCCCGCAGGTCAAAAGGGTGGTTATAGCTCAGCATGGCACTCGCTCAACGTTTTAATAAAGCCATCGCGTAAGCTAACTCCAGTATCTCGTAGATCCACTGATAAATTAAAATCAAGGATTCCATCCAGTAACAGAATTAGAATCTAAAAATGGATATGGTAAAATAATTATTCCATTATAATTGCTTTCATTATTATTACCCGAACACTCTTCTTTAGTTTTTGTTTCTTTCGTGTTGTGTTTCTTATTTGCTATATCCTGGATTCAAACTGCAATTTAATCAGTATTTCAACAAAGATATTAACAATATATTAAAATTATAAACTTATGGGAGCTGTGGTAGAGTAATACTTTGTGAACTGGTCAACTGAACACAGCTGGTGAGTTTGATCCTGGTCGATGTTTGCTCCTAGATACTTTTATACAAGACTATCATCTTTGTTCAGCGCCCATTCAGCCAATCAAAGCATCTTTCTACTGCTTCTTTCTACCTTTAAGCTCTATTTCTCTCCAACCCAGCAGTGTTATTTAAGATTTCCATTACTTCCTTCTCCATGTATTCTTGGGCCTTTCAGGTTTTCTCTTTCTCTGTGGGCTCTAACAATGACTGTCTTAGTATGTTGCGGGAGCCGCGATAGCTCAGTGGTTAGTGAACTAGACTATAAAGGACAAGAGGTAGGGTTCGAACCTAATCGACGGCTTCTGGGTTCACCCAGCCTTTAATGGGCACCGGATTTTTTCTGTGAAAGTAAAGCGGCACGGGCGTAATACCGACCACATTACCCCAAAAATATTGTGCTGAAGGTCTGTAAAATATAGGGTCACTAACACCATATTTTCCTATACGCCACTTGGCGTGACGGGGGTAGTTTACTTTACTTTTCTGTTGCCCTGGAGTGAGACTTTCTTAGAGTTATTGTGTTGTCCAATCCATCGCCATTTTCTATTCATAACCCGTTGCATGACTGACCCTTATTTTGTTTCTAAATCCAGATATCTTCATTTCTTATCTTGACATACCATCTGATGTTCAGAATGTTTATTCAAACAATTGTTTACAAATGTCCATCTCTACACCGCTTTATGTAATGACTACTCAGAGCAGTGAACAAATTTCGTAGCACCGCATATGATTTCCGATACAATATATATCATTTTAAAACAATCAGTTTTACCTATAAAAAAAAAAAGTAAAGTACCCCCGTCACACCAAGTGGCGTATAGGGAATATGGTGTTAGTGACCATAAATTTTACAGACCTTCGGCACATGATTTTTGGGTTAATGTGGTCGGTATTACGCCCGTGCCGCTTCACTTTCCTAGAAAAAAATCCGATACCCATTAAAGGCTGGGTGAACCCGGAAGCCGTCGGTTGGGGTCGAACCCTACCCCTTGTCCTTTGTAGTCCAGTGCACTAACCACTGAGCTATCGCGGCTCCCAATTTTACCTATAGCATGAATTGTATTATAAATCGCCATGTATCGACATGATATCTGATTCGTTCATTTGCAAATGTCAAGTTTATTTTTTACTGTTTATTATTTTTCAACGTTACCACCACCTATTGTCTCTTTCCGATAGAATTAGACACTAAATTGCATCTACCATGAGACCACAGACCAACTGAGCAGTTCCACATTGAATTCGAACCAGAATTTTGTGAGTAGAGCGAATAATTGTTTCTCACGACCACAGCTATCCCGCAAGTGTTATGCATGTTTATTTAATTATGAACAGCTACTAAACATTATTTTGTAAAAATTTATTGCTATCCATTTTCCGTTGATAAATTGTGCTGTTTATTTTAATAAAAACTCCCATTTCCTATTTAATATGCATCTATAATAAAAGCTAACAAGAAACATTCCACGCACCAGCTGATTCACACTCATAAACTGTACCCACTATTTTGCGACCGATTGTCCATGGTCTGCCTTCTATCTGTTTTTTCTTCAAAAATTTTATTTATTTATTGCATAACTCTCTTGCTTTCGTCATTTTTTTTTCCGGATCTGTTCTAATCTACGCACGATCTACTCTGCTACATATCCTATCACAGTGTGTCCTTTAAGAAATGTTCTGTTCCTTCGCACTGGTATTTCTGATAGTGGAGAGAAGTTCTAAAAATAGTTTATTCCAAACATGTCATTATAAGGCACGCTTTTTGACAGCCCCTTCTTCGCATATTCAACAATAACAAACAACACGTGTACTGAATTACAAGTATACTGTAGCATTTAAATAGATTGATGATGCCATTACATGATGCTATATATATGCTTATATATTGTATATTTCGAGCTCGGAATATACATAAATATGCAGTCTGTTTAATTTATTCCTCTGGCTGTTAATTCAATTACGTGACTATTTGCTTAGTTATTACATCTAAAGCAATAGCATCTACATTAAAGATACGTGTCTTGGGAATATGAAGGGTACACACATGAGAAAAGTGGAGAATCACTGTACTAGATCAATAGAAAAGCAGTCACATTACCTTGAAGAATTATTTTCAATCCCATTTAACACAAGCTGTGCTACTGTATTATGTGCGTTAGTTCGCTTCAAAAAGAGGTACCGGAATGTACAGTCGGAAAGCGCTGCTTACTGATTGGGGAGAGAAGATAAGGCTAACATAAGCGATCTGGATGGAACAGTGATGGAGTCAATACCAGTCGGGCTGACTAGTTTATATTTCGGAAGTTTATGACCTGATACTCAGTGCCGCCTCTATAGAGACCCAATATTGGCGTTTCTTTAGGATAATTCTCATTATAAAACTCTCAAATTTTGGGAATATTATTATTACAACATGCTGAACTGTTTGAAATAACATATTTATCAAGCTTTCAGCTCAAGGAACCTCATTATAAATAGCTCAACTCTTTGGAATAAAATCATTATACATGTATATACATTTCTACTCATTGACATTATCATAGTTATCAATCGTTCACATTTTTGGAATCGCTATCTTTGTTAATTGCTGAAATCTTTAGAATAACGATCATTATCAATAATTCATATCTTTAGAATAATAATATATATATATACATTATTTTGTTTTAATCGTTGAAGGAAGTAAATTTGGCTATGCAATGTGGATAGTTATTCCAAAGTTTTTGATAGAGTACACCACAAACGTATAGAAGCCTAAAAAAGATACATGTAGATGACATGGACATACGACT
Source organism: Megaustenia siamemsis (assembly GCA_032433765.1). NCBI lineage: Eukaryota > Metazoa > Mollusca > Gastropoda > Stylommatophora > Ariophantidae > Megaustenia > Megaustenia siamemsis. The sequence goes on along the minus strand of JAVIAB010000092.1, from coordinate 117,004,583 downwards.
AACATGTAATCTATACTGGGAGCAAACAGCAATAATAAAATATAACAAAGAGAACTCTACACCCATTGATATAAAAAGAGGAGTAAGACAGGTATGCATCTATCACCAAGCTTGTTCAATCTATACACTGAGCAAATCTTTAAAAACATCATAGAGATGCCAGGCCTACAAATTAATTGAAAGATAATCAATAACCTAAGATATGCTGACGATACTGTACTACTAGCTGAAAATCCTAAAGATCTACAACAATTACTTAATGAAATAAACATGACAAGCAATATATGGACTAGATATGAATATCAAAAAGACTAAAACTATGTTCATAAACAAAGAAAATACTCAAAACCTACAATGTGGGTAGGGAGCCGCGATAGCTCAGTGGTTAGTGAACTAGACTACCACGGACAAGGGGTAGGTTCGATCCCAACCGACGGTTTCTGGTTCACCCAGCCTTAAATGGGTACCGGATTTTTTTCTGAGAAAGTAAGCAGCACGGGCGTAATACTGACCACATTACCCCAAAAATCAAGTGCTGAAGGTCTGTAAAATACAGTGTCACTAACATCATACTTCCCTATACGCCACTTGGCGTGACGGGGGTACTTTACTTTTTTTTACAAAGTGGATATCAAAATTGAAGGAATAGACCTGGAGACAGTTCAGAACTACAACTACCTAGGGCATACTATAACCAGTGATGGAGAATGTACAACTGAAATAAACAAAAGAATAGGAATGGCAAAAAGTAATTTTAATGTCATGAAGAACATACTATAATATAACATCAAAACAAATAACACTCTGGCTATAACTAAGAATAGTAAAATGTTACATCTTCTCAATATTCCTATATGATGCAGAAACATGGACAAGAAAACAGAACAGAGAATTGAAGCCTTTGAAATGTGGATATATAGAAGAATAGGTAGAATTGGATGGAAGGAAAAGAAAACAAACGATGAAGTCTTAAAACAACTAAAAATGAAAAGAGAACTACTAAACACAATTTAAACAAGACAAATGCGATGTGTGGGCCATGTTAAAAGACACAACAGCCTACTAAAAGTAATCCTGGAGGGGAAAATACAAGGTAAAAGAGGCAAAGGCAGACCAAGACTAACATGGACGAGTAACATCAAAAGATGGACAAATCAGCCTATGACAACCTGCACCATCAAAGCAAGAGTCAGAGCAGAATGGCGCTCCATGGTAGCCAACCTTCGTTGCGGAGACGTCACTCGATGATGATGATGATGAATGTGGATATTACAAGTCAAATGCGCCTAGGTCTTATTATGATCGTGTGTAATATAATAGCTTTTTGCCTTAGCCTCATGTCATGAGACTCTAATGATCACACTCCAGACAACCTAGCAAAAAAAAGCTTCAGCTGGTTGAGTTGGTGAGTGTAAAAACAGCAAGAGAGTACTCTATCAGTTTACGAAGTGAAAAGTGTTAAGTGCTTCAAATCCCTAAGCAATAATGCAGTGTCACTAAAGTCTGGACACATAGGCAAAAGTTACATATTTCCAAAACATGAAATTTTAAAACATTTTATTCAATTGGAATATAAAATATGGTCTTCTATATAGTAAACATTGTAAAAAGCCCCGTCACGCCAAGTGGCGTATAGGGAATATGGTGTTAGTGACCATAAATTTTACAGACCTTCTGCACATGATTTTTGGGGTAATGTGGTCGGCATTACGCCCGTGCCGATCCACACTTTCACAGAAAAAAATCAGGTACCTATTTAAGGCTGGGTGAACCCGGAAGCCGTCATTTGGGATCGAACCCTACCTCTTGTCCTTTGTAATCTAGTACACTAACCACTGAGCTATCGCGGCTCCCCGTCTTCAGTATGATTTCCATCATTTGTAATGCAAAAGGTTGGCGCCCTTGTAACAAAATTTACGTGAACTCGATGTAACAAATCCACATTGACAGACAATTTTAGCACAGTTACTTTGTATGCGTTCAATCATGTGTAATTAGCTAAACTTTCAAGTTGTGGCGTTTACTGATCTCTCAGCATGTCCGCTTAGAAGTACCAGTTCAATTCTTTCTTATTTTCAACAAAGGCTTGTGTATTCTGTCTAGGAAAAATATAATATATTTCATGAGGTTTCCTGTGTGTTCAAACTTTAGGGGCACCCTGTATAGAATAGAACTCCTGCTTCAGTTATGAACAGTTCAACAGAATTGATCCCACTCTCGCAACGCTTTTTTTCTGGCCAAAGGCTATTTCTCGATACTCGTTTCAAACGTGTACCTTGGTCATAGTTCACGCTAAGGATCTGTGGAGCTGACATACATTTCCAATTAATGCACTTGTTCGATCATTTTACAGACTGTCAGATCAAACGTTCCGGCCAGTGCGTTTAATAGGCGGAATCTGGAACCAATTGAGCATAGAGGCATTATAACAATCAACAAACAAAAACAGGGACAAAAACTGAGTTATACATAATAAATAACTGAATAATTACAAACATTACATATAATCATCGTACAACACTTCAATGAAAACTGAAATAGTTTATGAATTACTTCGATAAATCAAAGATATATAAAGTAATTTGTGGATATTATTGAATTAGCACACACATATATGGTGTGAAAATATATAACGAGAGTTATCGTCATCAAGTACAGTGCCTGCTGGCGTACAGGATCAAGTTTCTTTAAAACTGTCCATCCCTAATGCTATGCATTAGTTCTGTTATTGACTACTTACCAAACATTCTATTAAACTGTCTTTTATCTCCTCTCTCTCTTTCTTCTTTCCTTAATTTTTCCAGATGTCACAAAATATTCAAGTTGTTCAACGTCTCATTACATGACCCTACAATATGATAACTATTTCTTTCTGATGTTGAAAATTAGCTTTATTTTTGTTTTTGTTGCTTTCAGAAAGTCATCCATACTCTTTTTAGCTGACCATCGGTTTCTCAACATTTTTATGTGAAGCCACATTTATGTGGCCTCCAACGATTTTGTTTCTCTGTGATCGTGTTCAAAGCTTCACATACAAATGTCAGGACTGCATTCATATAACAGAAGAACAATTTTTCTTATTGCCATTGATAAAAACAGCTAACATAACATCTAGCCTCTTCTTTGAAATACAGCCTTTATCTGAGCTATTATGAACCTCACCTATGTTGTACTTCTGCCATCGGAAGTTAACATTGTTCCCACGTATTTAAATTCACTAACATGTTTTAATAATAACCCCTTTATTTAATTTTGTATTTAGGGGAAGTCTTTTTCTCTGTTGCAATCATTACTTCTGTTTCCTATTGAGAATTACGGCCTTTATTTCTGCTTCACCACAACAATGTCAATCATTTTCTGTAAAACATTTTCACTCATAGCGATTAATACAGTCTCATCAGCATTTCGTTGCTTACATTATGACCAGGAACGATCATCCGGGCATGTACTCTATAAATCCAAGTATAAAATCCCAACACATATTTTTAAAATCTGATGATAGTACCTTGCCTAATTTTGACACTTTGCTTTAATTTTTTTTTTTTTACTTCTAATTAGGTTCGCATTTTTATGTCTGCTTTTTGTTGCCAGTGCACGTTCTTTACTACTTTTAGATCTTAATCATTTAGGTTTATGCTTTATAAAATTGTGATGATTTCTTGATGCTTTATTTTGTCTAGAGAGTCGGACCTGTCTAAGCAAAAAAAAAAATCTGTCGTGGTGCAGTGTTTGAAAAAAAAAAAACCGTAGGAGATAGAAGATAGGCACGGTAAAGATCAAGTACGAGACTTGAATCGGCGTCATAGTACGCGAGTTTTAACCTATATATATATCTCACCCGCTATCCAGAAGTGTTCGAAGACTTCTGGATAATATCGCTTCAAGCATCGAAACTCACGATGCGAGGCGGCATTTCTTACCTTCCCAGAGTACTGCCCTGGTACACATTTTTGCCAGCGGCTGGGTCCATCGAAGATATGATGGAACGAAATCAAAAAAAGGACATACAGAACTTGATGAACTCACAACGTGCAGGGTAAGGAACCATTTTTTTTTCTAGATCCGCCATACATGTACCGCTTCGTACTTCATGATGAGTTACTTTTACATTTCAATTGTCGCTTATGTAACTTTCCCATTAGGCCTTATTGCTTCAATATTTTTGGACGCTGTAGTAAACAAATAAAAACACACACACACGCACGCACGACACGCACGCACGACACGCACGCACGCACACACACACACACACACATGTATTGATAAATAAACAGTAAAAGTAAAGTACCCCCGTCATGCCAAGTGGCGTATAGGGAAATATTGTGTTAGTGACCCTATATTTTACAGACCTTCAGCACATGATTTTTGGGATAATGTGGTCGGTATTACACCCGTGCTGCTGTATTAATAAATAGCTCGTCTAATTCTGCATCGCAAAACAATAGGAGTCGTTGGGTCACTGACTATAGACTTCAACAACCTCGCCATTGATCATTATCGGAATATAAATTGTGTGTGGGTGTGTATTTATTTATTTGTATAATTGTTATAGTTTTACTGATATTACGTTTATAAAGGAATTTGTTACAGTGTTATGTCAATAATAATGAGTAATTTCATATAATTTTATTACATACATAACTCATGACGCAACAATACACTGTATTATATATATCATCATCATCATCATCATCATCAAGTACCGGGCCTACAGGCGTAGGTGATCATGTCTCTCCACAACCTTCGATCTCGGCAGCTTTTTATCATTTCTGTTGTTGACCTTCTGCCAAGCCATTCTCTTAAGCTGTCTGTTATTGTTTCTATATACTTCCCTCTATCTCTTCGTCCCTCAATTTTTCCAGTTGTTACAATATACTCCAGTTGTTATCTTCTCATTACATGGCCAAAAAATGATGATTGTTTCTATATTGGAAATTAGCTCTCTTTTTACTTTGATCTCTCTCAGAACATCTTCATTACTCTTCTTAGCTGTCCATGGTACTCTCAATATTGTTCTGTAAAACGACATTTCTACAGACTCCAGTGATTTTCTTGTTGTTGTCCTATTGTCCATGATTCGCATCCATATGTTAAGACTGGCTCTACATAACATTTAAAACACTTTTTCTTGTTTCTATTGTCAAAAATGGATTGCATAGTATCTCCCTCATTTTTTGGAAAGCTGCTTTTGCCTGAGCCATTCTGCATCTCATGCATTATATATATACTTCAAATAGTGTTTTACGTTAAAAAAAAAAAAAAAAAAAAAAAAAAAAAAAAAAAAAAAAAAACTAAAGAGCCCCGTCAAGCCAAGTGACGTATAGGGAAGATGGTGTTAGTGACCATAATTTTTACAGACCTTCAGCTAATTATTTTTGGGGTAATGTGGTCAGTATTACGCCTGTGCCGCTTTACTTTCTCAGAAAAAAATCCCGTCCCCAATTAAGGTTGGGTGAACCTGGAAGCCTTCGTTCAGGATCGAACCTGACCTCTTGTTCTTATTAGTCCAGTTCACTAACCACTGAGCTGTCACGGCTCCTAAATAGTGTTATAGACTATTAATTAAGCTGGCGCGTTGGCGGTTAGACAAAGATAATTAAATATCATTTACAGAGTGAAGTAGACACATTTTTTACTAGGCAGTTGAAGCGAATACTTTAGTATGAAGCCAATAACAGAAAATAATAATCGACAGGTCTAGGAATAGATGTGAGGAGACATGGTTATCTGCGCTGAAAAGTACGGTGCTTGATGATGATAATACAATCTTATCTTATCCACTGACCATTACAAATTCAGAAGAATCTGCTCTTGGTTTTCCTTGTGCCCTAAATCCAGGTTTATGTCATTTGTAGACTCATAGTGGTATTTTATACAGCTTTATTCTCATGAGAAAGACTGAACCATTTTATTCACATGAGAATGACTGAACCACTTTATTCTCATGAGAAAGACTGAACCATTTTATTCTCATGAGAAAGACTGAATCACTTTATTCTCATGAGAAAGACTGAACCATTTTATTCTCATGAGAAAGACTGAATCACTTTATTCTCATGAGAAAGACTGAACCATTTTATTCTCATGAGAAAGACTGAATCACTTTATTCTCATGAGAATGACTAAACCACTTTATTCTCATGAGAATGACTGAACCACTTTATTCTCATGAGAAAGACTGAACCACTTTATTCTCATGAGAATGACTGAATCACTTTATTCTCATGAGAAAGACTGAACCACTTTATTCTCATGAGAAAGACTGAACCACTTTATTCTCATGAGAATGACTAAACCACTTTATTCTCATGAGAATGACTGAGCCACCCTATTCTCATGAGAGAGACTGAATCACTTTATTCTCATGAGAAAGACTGAACCACTTTATTCTTATAAGAAAGACTGAACCACTTTATTTTCATAAGAAAGACTGAACCACTTTATTCTCATAAGAAAGACTGAACCACTCTATTCTCACGAGAAAGACTGAACCACTTTATTCTTAACAGAAAGAACGAACCACTTTATTCTTAACAGAAAGACTGAACCACTTTATTCTTAACAGAAAGACGAACCACTTTATTCTTAACAGAAAGACTGAACCACTTTATTCTTAACAGAAAGAACGAACCACTTTATTCTTAACAGAAAGACTGAACCACTTTATTCTTAACAGAAAGACTGAACCACTTTATTCTTAACAGAAAGAACGAACCACTTTATTCTTAACAGAAAGAACGAACCACTTTATTCTTAACAGAAAGAACGAACCACTTTATTCTTAACAGAAAGACTGAACCACTTTATTCTTAACAGAAAGAATGAACCACTTTATTCTTAACAGAAAGAACGAACCACTTTATTCTTAACAGAAAGAACGAACCACTTTATTTTCTGTAATTCTATGAGACCGACATTATATTAAATTGTGCCAAACATTTTGATATTGTTATCTCTCACTAAATAAATTCAGAATTTTAAACTTTTCTTTATCCATTTGCTCACTAAAGAGTCAAGCAATCAGGTGTATGTGTGTATGTGTGCGCGCGAGTGTGTTTACGCTAAAAGCTACAATTATTAGTCTAAGCTTTCAAAATGTCCTGTCTCCCCCGGTTCACACAAACGCTCACGTCCATACAAGCACATTCAAATGTGATAGCACTCCGCGAACAAACAGAATGTGGGCAAATCGCCAATTCTTTGACAAGTCAAAACAACAGGGGACGGGTTCATTCGTCCCGAGTGGTCCACATTTTAATCTGAGTTCTCTTTGCCTAGACTGATGTAGCGTCATATCGTCAAGAGTACAGCTAAATGATGTTCTGCTTTAGTGTTAACGTTTGATTTTATCAAAAGTTTATACGCGTATTATCTTAAAAGAAAGAAATATATTGTCGCTGACAGAGAGATAGTAACTTTAAAATAAGCTAGTGTAGATGTGTAGGTGTTGTAGATGTGGGTGTTGTGGTTGTAGGTATTGTAGATGCGGGTGTTGTAGATGCGGGCGTTGTGGTTGTATGTGTTGTAGATGTGGGGTGTTATAGTTGTAGATGTTGGTGTTGTAGATGTGAGTGTTGTGGTTGTAGGTATTATAGAATTGGGTGTTATAGATGTAGGTGTTGTAGTTGTAGGTGTTATAGATGTGGGTGTTGTAGTTGTAGGTGTTATAGATGTGGGTGTTGTAGTTGTAGGTGTTATAGATGTGGGTGTGGTAGATGTATGTGTTGTAGATGTGGGTGTAGTCGATGCTGAATTCACGACCCAAGTATTCGTTTTCTCGTGGACTCGCCTAAGAAAATGTAAAAGGAAATATTTTATTCTGTCTGTCTGTCTGTCTGTCTGTCTGTCTGTCTGTCTGTCTGTCTGTCAGTCTGTCTGTCTTTCTGTCTGTCTGTCTGTCTGTCTGTCAGTCTGTCTGTCTTTCTGTCTGTCTGTCTGTCTGTCTGTCTGTCTGTCTGTCTGTCTGTCTGTTTGTTGCTGTTCGAGACGACGACGAAGGCACAAAGGGAAGAAATTATTTCTCTCCATGTTCGACGATCTTTGGTTTGCCATTTCAAGACTTGTAATGTATCTCGCCTCACGACCCTGTAGTAGGCGAGCTTCTCAATCTAGGCACATGAGCTGATGTATGTTGTTGTTTCCTCTCGACCCAGTATTCTTTTTAGTGTTTCTCTTAGTTGGCCTTTAAAGCTTGTTTCATCATCATCGAGTGCCGTCTCCGCAACGAAGGTTGGCTACCATGGATCGCCATTCCACTCTGTCTATTGCTTTGATGGTGCAGGTTGTCATAGATTGACTTGTCCATCTTTTGATGTTACTCGTCCATGTTAGTCTTGGTCTACCTCTGCCTCTTTTACCTTGTATTTTCCCATTCAATATTACTTTTAGTAGTCTGTTGTGTCTTTTAACGTGTCCCAAAAATGTCATTTGTCTTGTCTTAATTGTATTTAGTAGTTCTCTTTTTATTCTTAGCTGTTTCAAAACTTCCTCGTTTGTTTTCCTTTCTTTCCATCCAATTCTACCTATTCTTCTGTGAATCCATATTTCAAAGGCTTCAATTTTATGTTCTGTTTTCTTGTCTAATGTCCATGTTTCTGCACCATACAGAAATATTGAGAAGATGTAACATTTTGCTATTCTTAATTTCAGCCCTGGTGTTATTTGTTTTGTTGTTAGTATATTTTTCATGACATTAAAATTACTTTTTGCCATACCTATTCTTTTGTTTATTTCAATTTTACATTTTCCACCATTGGTTATAGTATATCCAAGGTAGCTGTAGCTCTGAACTCTGAAAAATTGTTTACCCATTAAGAATATGAAAGAAAAGAAAATGAATCAAAATAAGCAAATCTCACGTTACAGCCAAGTGCCTTCTTCGGTTAAGATAGAGAGTATCAAATAAAACATTTATGACCTTTGCCGTCTTCACAAACGCCTGGTAGCAAGCAATCATGATAAGTCAGTAGTTTTATAAAAAAATATTAGTGTCTTATGCTGGGTGCTGCTTTGCTGAACTGCTTCTCTCGTGGCTGAATCTGCCAATGTTGGACATAACAGATCCATCCGCAGAACGAACAAGATGTATTCGTTGTGCCTGACCTCGTCTCATTTCTCCCGGGCCTTTTGTCTTCTGAATTTGATATCAGCACTGCCTCGAAAGCTGCTGTGCCCATTTTTATTGTTGTTCTCCGTGTGCTATGATCTGCAGCCAGATTTTCCCAGTTTCTTTCACTGATAGAGAATTCCCTCAAGAAAGCCCTGTAAAAGTCCTTATATCTTAACACTTGTCTCCCCTTTGATATCTTAAGTTCGTCATACAATATTTGTCTACGGCTCCTAAGTGTTGCCGTGAACGGGTGGGAGTTTGGCTCGTTGAAAGACATTAGAGTTGGTTACTTTGTCCTGCCATTTGATGATCATAATCTTTTGAAGGCAACACACATGAAAGCTGTTTAACCTTTTTTCGTGCCCTTCATGGGTAGTCCAAATTTCACATCCGTATAGAAGTGTACTCAGCACACAACTTTGGTAAATGTGAATCTTAGTGCTGATTGTTAATTCGATACAAGTATGAAATACGAAAATATGTTTATATGTTGTCAGTCAAGTAGGTAATAAGATATTCAAAACTAGAAAGTTACAACAGAGGGAAAAAATATTAATGCATCTACACATTTCTTTGCTTTATCGTTTAATTAGTGTCGTTCTTTTCACCATTAAGAGGACCCGTGTATGCAATTTATCACAACTACCTCCAACACCTGATTCATAGGTGCTAAATATCTCACGACAGACACCTAACTGCTCACCCAGCCTCGCTTGACAACACGTTCTGCCTCTTGACATTCGTGTCTTACCTTGTCTCTCTCTCTCTCAGATGATTCCTGTTTTTCTTTTCCAGATTCAGCAAGGCAGTTCCAGTTACCCGAGGCAGGTCGTAGTGCGTCCAACTATGATTTCCAAAAGTCGAAACTACGTCCGGAACCAGCACTACACGTTTGCTGCATATCTTATCTGCCACCCACGTCGCCCAATGTAATTGTTGATTTTGGGAAAGTTACGATAATTGGTGTAGTAATTTTGGGCTCAGTATCGATAAAGCTTTATATAAAGAAATAAAATGTAGCACTCGCACGGTGTCCGTTTTTACCTTATTAGCGGTCGATATAACAAAGATATGTTCGTAGTGTCTACTTCTTCTTCTTCTTTCCTTCCTCATTTGCCTTTCAGCGTCGAGGGGAGATATAATTTGCGGTCTTTTGCTCTTCTGTTGCTGTTATGTTTCCTAGAGTTTCAAATATTTCGTCAATCCATCTAATTCGTGGTCGTTCCTTGGGCCTGTGATTCTCGCAAAGTTTATTGAGGGCTGGTTGTGCTGTGTTTTGAGCACTCTGCCTTGTCACATGGCCAAACCATTTTATCTGTTGTTTCTTTATATATTCTACGGCGGGGGTTATTCCTAGCTTTTTTTTATCAGTTCTTCATTTCTGAAGAAGTAGTGTCTAGGTATGAAAGAAATCTACTTCCCGAAGTTCATATTTCTAGGACAATGTCTTTAGGCTGGGAGTTGATGAATAAGTCAGAACATCGATTAATATATGTGCGTATGTGTGTGCGTGCAGGTGTGTGTGTTCGCATGTATGAGTTTGTGTGTATGTTAGAAATAACCACAATTGTAATTATAACTTTGCTGACAAAACATATCACGTCCATGAGTTACATTCTATTATAGGGCTATATTTAAATATATAATTCTGTATCATAATTTCAGAATACTTTCAATACTGTTTAATATGCTATTAACAATTGTCGGATCGAAAAATCGAAATCAATACCTTAATAACACAGATAGCAGATGCATTAACAAGACTTGAAATAATTTGGCAAGAGCGATCAATCAAAGAAATACTGCTACAACATTATTCGCAATGGTAATATTAGCAGTATTAAAATCACGGGAACATGAATCACAAATGCAGAATTCGACAACAAAATACAAGCAACAGAAATTATGTGCTGCATAAGATCCTGACATCTCATACAATGAATACAATGCAGACTAGAAAGTTTATAAAATGTTCAACAATAATATAGGTCTAGAGGAACTTCTTCCATCAGTATAAACATGAAGCCGGCTTTTCAGCCACCGAAACAGTGGTTTTAGCCGCACGGCACGCGCACACAGAGACCAGTGAAACGTAGAAATAGACAAAGGAAAAACTGATGATATTTCTAAAGAAAATTGAAAAGGAAAACATTCGAAGAAACCGACATATTTACATACAAAGTAAAGATTGCATAAATGTGAGCAGTTTATCGACACAAGTAGACTCCCTGAAGGAAACTAATTTATCTGCCGGCATAATTATCACGCTACGCTGTTTCCTTACTATTTTGTAACACTTATTGACAGCAAATTATGATAGTGATTATAATGACGTTGATGATGATGTTTGGAAGGGGTGGACATCAGCCGCTGGCTCTCACACCATGAAGATTGATATGCCGGATGTAATGGTTTCCTAATTTCGTGGGTTTTTCTAAATATATTATAGTCTATCCGCCTTAGAGGTTCTGCAATACTAGGTTTTCTATACCAAAAGATCCCACCAATGTGGGGGACAATTGTTGATGGCTGACAGTCAATCTTGTCTATGGGAATCAAATCCTTAAGCAGCGATCGATCGTGATACTCCAGCTCTCTCTTTCTCTACACTTTCTCTTATACCCTTTTGGGTGTCGTGGGAGACACAAAGTTCTAGTTCTAGCTGTTCTTGCTGTCTCAACCATTGTCACGTGATGTTGCTGGGGTTCTCGCATGTTGTCAGTCCATCTTATTCTGAGTCTGCAATGGGCTCCTCTTCCATATTCTATTTTAATATCTGTTTTGAATGTTGTAGAATCACTAGATATTCTTTCCACATCAACAAATTATTGCATTCGTTGTCTCTGTAAGGCTTTCAGAACTGATTCAAATGTCCAATCTCTCACTTATGACTTCATTTCTGATTACATTTGTTCTGGTTACTCTAAGCGATTTTATCAAAATCTCATCGGTATGGTGACTAAACTAGATAATCTTGTGTCTGTATGTATCGCTAACCGCACTGTTTAAGAAATACCGCAAAATGAGCGGACATCATATAGAAATACTCATTTAATATTTTCAAAATGGTAACACAGAGAAAGAAATGAAGAAAAGTTTATTAGAATATTGTGAAACGAGACGAACAAATTAGAGCGAAAGGCAGTCGGATAACTGCGTAATACTTTTATATACATGAACGCACATGAAAGTGAAAAACATGTACAAACAATGATGCAGAAATAAATAATGATTATAAAAGACTAAGCCAAATAATACCAAGACTTGTTAGCCATATTCATAAGGACCAAAAGGAATGTTAACATTGATGAAGTTATTGAATTTCAACAAAGATATGTCTTAATTATCTGGACAACCCATCATGTTCAGCGTACGTATTCAATTATTATTTCCATTATTGTTCAGAAAAAAGCATTGTGCTGATTGTGAGCAAACACAATATTTGTTGCTTTATAATTCAGACCACATAATACACATGCATCTTGGGAGGACATTAGATTATAATCTGATACAGAAACGGGAGCTCTAATTGCGTGTTACTGATGAATAAGTGCATATTCAATAACGAAAACATGAATAATTCTGGCAAGTGTGAAAGTCAAGAGATATGTGTCGCTCGCGCATAATTGGGTGGACATCGTTCTATCGCCAAACATGAACTAATTCATTCTATGATAGAGACTGGGAGAAATGATTCCGACGGAATGTGCAAAGCGTTGAATTCTTACCAGATAAATGCAAGGCTAAATCAAGACTTCTAGGACCGTGGTGCACGGGTGATTGATGCACCTTAATCAAGTACCATACCTGCTGGTGTAGTTGATTACGTCTAACCACATTATTCAGTCGGTACATAAAAAAAAAAAAGTTCTATTGTTGGCCCATCAAAATGTTTTATTGAACTGCCTGGTAACCAATGTTTCACTCTAGTCCCCCTCCTCTCAAATGTTTTTAAGTTGCCACAATATACAATTACATAATTCCTTTACTTAACTAAACATTTACGATTGTTTTTCCAAATGTTGGTAATAAATAAGTTAGCTTTTTTAAAATTATAATTCTGTTAGAATGTCCTCATTACTCCCTGTAGCTGCTTCAACATTTATAATTGTTTTGGCCCTTGTCGTAAGGGCGCTGATGATGAAACTCTATAACAAAAGGTGGTAGTGTGAGTAGGTTTATAAAACGAATTATGTGACTCAGATGACGTCAGTGGGGCAAGGACTAGTCTATATAACCAATAGGATTGTGTGAGTGATTGATATAGCCAACGGATATTACGAGCAGTATACATCTAACAGAGAGGTACCTTGTATAACTATCGCATATATCGTGAATAATTTACGTAACCAACAAACGCGGTAGAAAGTGTTTTTATTACTAACTGGGCGTAATAAAGAATTATTATAAATAACGAGACAACAAAGAAGTGTTTATATAACTACCGCGACTGTGGTAAAGAGTTTACATAATAATCAAAGCCGTGAGAACAACTTTATACAACAAAATAGACAGGGCTGATGTAGGAATGTATGTAAACGATGGGGTAATAATCATTGAACCAAGAGGTTGGTAAAAACAACTACTTGAAACCGCAGTGGTTGAAATCAGAAAATCTTTAGTGACCGCTAAACAACACCACGCCCACTTCTTTGAATCCACCTAACATTAAGGGCGTGGATAAAATCAAATACAGTTATAAAAGACATTCAAAATAAAGGTGAAGGTCAAGTATGAGACTTGAATCAACGCCTTAGCACGCGAGTTTCCATCCATATATGCTCGGCTACCTATTCAGAAGTATTTGGAGACTTCTGGATAGTGTCGCTTCAAGCATCGAAACTCACGATACGAGGCGGCATTCCTCACCTTCCCAGAGTACTACTATCTTGGTACCTATTTCTGCCAGCGGCTGGGTCGACCGCGTGGATATTTGTGTTTTTTTTCCAACCACGAGTACAATTCACACTGTTTCCAGTGGGTATCGATCAAGGCTAGTCCGAACGTCGGTAGTCCAGTCGGGTGGTTTCCCAACTAGGCTACTGAGGCCCCCAAACTCATAATAATACAAACCAGTGAGGGCTTTTAATCTATTAAACATGACATCAGTTTCATAGCCATTTCCTTTATGTGAAAGAATGAGATAAACTCCCGCTGTTTTTCTGGCTCTGACTTTAATAACCTTTCATGTATAAATAACTTTACATTCAAAACACGTAGAAAGTAAGCACAACATAATCTTTACTGTTTGGACTCCTTTTCAAAAGATTGATGTCCGATTCAAGGAATTACTGTACCTGTTTAAGGGCCGTGATTGTGCATATAAGATCGTGTTAATGAAGAGTGAGAAAATATATTATATAGTGAGGCTGATGTTAACTTTGCTGCAAAACTATTTGTTGATGTATTTGACGATAAATTGAAAGATGTGAGAGGGCTATCTGTTGTGGGATGAAAGAAATAAAGATGGGAGAAGAAAGTAGTTTTACATAACGATTCACCTAACTTCTTCTTTTCTTTTCTCTTTTCACTGATACCTAAAAGGTGTCGTGGTTATATCATTTGTCGTTCTTGAGCTGCTCTAACTGTCTGAATTAGTGATTTTCCTTTGTTGTTACCTGTCTCTGTCACTGCAATGAAAATAATCAGAACGTTTAATAGGTACTCGGAACATCTGCGGTTAAGGTAATAAAAGCACATAAATAGTTGAATTTATGAAGAAAAGGAATATTCACCTAACAAATTCATTTAATGAACATCACGGTCGTGCACAAGGAATGCGTGTCTCGATTTACACACACACACACAGTTATAGACGCAAATAGTATGCCATTGGCGTAGTATAATAAAGTATGACTACGAATGTATGCGAAAGTATTTAAAAATGTAAGTACATAAACATCATTTATGAAAGCGACATATATTGGCCTTTCAAAGTCCTCAGCAGGGATGATAGAGTATTACGGGAGCTGACATTGTCTAAAAAATGCCGTGGTGTTCTTAAACGGAATTGCAACATAAACAAAATATGGCGCCTTTAGCCACTTGCACCGTATAGGAGCCGCGAGCAGTCATCAAGGTGGTTGCTGAAACTTCGATTGTCAAATAGTATTTTATGCAGCTTCAATGGTAACTCAACTTTGTTTCTCAAACACAGTCATGCATATACAAATGATTAACTAAGCCTTCACTGCACCAAACAAGGAACTATTGTCTAAGTGATTGAAAATAACTTAAAATAATATTATCGACAGAATGTATCCAATGACAAGTTATATAGGAGCAAGCAGTGGTTGTTTAATCTCTACCTGCTGTATTCAGATTCATATTTCAACCTAAAACCTGCCATTTCCCCCGCCAAAAAAAAACATCAAATTTCTTCAACAATGCCGCTACACGAACATCGATTTTTAAAAATGTAATAATCAATAAATTAGAATCAGCTGAGATCCTCAAGGCAATTGATAGCCATAATTTAATACATCTCCAAAAAATGTTCAACATCATTTGGAAAACAGAGAAGACGCCTCATAAATGGAAAAAAGGAATCATTGTTAAGATCCCAAAAAAGGGCAATCTTAGAGATTGTAACAATTGGAGAGGCGTGACACTTTTGTCAGTTGCCTCAAAATTATTCTGTAAAATCATCCTAAATAGAATAAAGGATTCAATAGATACAGTAATGCGTGAAGAACAGGCTGGGTTTAGAAAAGGGAGAAGCTGTCTTGACCACATTTTCACTCTACGACTTATATTGGAGGAACTCATTGAAAAGCAAAACCTTTTGTACTTAACTTCATCGACTTCAAAAAAGCATTTGATAGTATTCATAGAGATTCTTTGTGGAAAATTCTGAAGCAATATGGCTTACCATCAAAAATCATAAATATTATCAAAGACATGTATGATGGTTACACATGTGCAGTTCGAACAGAGGAAGGACTGAGCGAATGTTTCCCAATAGAAACTGGGGTTAAACAAGGATGTATTTTATCGCCCTTGTTATTTGGAATTGTTATGGACTTCATAATGAAGAAATGCTGCACTGGTAATAAAGGCATCGAATGGATACAAGGAGACCATTTGGAGGACCTGGACTTTGCTGATGACATAGTTCTCATCAGCAATCAGATAAAAACGATGCAGGAAAACACAAATGAACTATCATCAATAGCCAGCAAAATTGGGCTTGAGGTCAATCATGAAAAGACTAAAGTCATGAAAAGTTTAATTCCAACAAGTGACAAAATATACATGGAAAACAAACCAGTAGAAGAGATCGATCACTTCATCTATCTTGGAAGTCACATTGATCGAGAAGGGGATACGAGCAAAGAAATTAGAATCAGACTGGCTAAAGCAGCAATGTCTTTCAGAAGCCTTGAAAAGTTGTGGAAATCAAAACTCATTAGCACAAACACAAAACTTAGGCTATTCAAATCAAATGTACTATCAACCCTTACGTATGCGTGTGAAAGCTGGAAAACAACAAGAGATATAGAAACAAAGTTGAACGCATTCGAAAATAAATGTCTAAGGAAAATACTTGGTATAGAATGGAACGAATTCAAAACAAACGAGGAAATTAGAGAAATCGCCAATCAACCACTAATATCTTCAGTAATAAAGAAAAGACGATGGTCATACGTTGGACATGTGATGAGAAGAGATAATAATCGAATAGCAAAGCAAGCCCTCATATGGGAAACAACAGGTAAAAGAAAAAGAGGAAGACCCAGGGAGACACTGAGAAGAACATTGATGAGAGAGGCAAGAGCAGCAGGAATCGGCTCCCTCAATGAGATAGAACTGCTTGCACAGAACAGAGACAGATGGCGAGATTTGATAAAATATCTTTAAAAGAAAACTGCTAGAACAAAAATTCATATAGGAGGTGTATCTTGGTCTACGCCCTATGGGCCGGTTACGGCTCGAAAGGTCAATAGATAGAATAATCAATAAAATATTAACAAAACATCAAAAGAACACTCACAAAACATGACAAAGACGTAGACAAATTATATAAGGCGAAGACCTGACAACATAAATGTATCCGGTTCGAACCATATTTGAAATGATCGTGCTATCTTATCCTGATTCAATAAGATCGAGTAGTTTAACACATCGGAGACAGACAAATAAAAGGGGTCCAGAGTTCAATTTGAGCAGTTAAATAGAGGACAATGCGGCAGAAAATATAAAAGAATAAGCTGTATCAGCTGCTAGCCACCAAATCTCAGAAAAAAAATAGAGAAAATGTATAATTCCCACCATATTTGATAATAACTAACCAGCAAATTTTAAAATTACGACGCAGGAAGTCGACGGTGATACTACGTTCGGGCATTACTTCGAGATCTTAATGCTAACAGGGAAAGATTTAGAAACGATAGCAGGCACTGTTTGAGGATACCAATGATAGACCCAATACAAAAAATATTGATAAGGAAAAGTATGAGCATAGCTTGCCTTGTGAAATTATTTTATGGAAATGGGAAGTGGTCTAAATAAATAGAACATCCCTCTAAAATATATATCTCCTTGTTGGAAAATAGGAGGACGCACTAAAAGCTGCACGGTAAATTTAGAGACGAGACTAAATAGATAGCTTCGGCCAGCACAGTAATGTAATCATTTCCATGACAATCAAGAGCGGTCATTACTGACTGCGTTATTCAGACATGTGGATATGGAAGACAAAGAGAAGCACCATTATTATTGTTCATTGAAATGAATTCATCTATTCTGCGTTCTATTATTGTATTGTCTTTATTACCGTTCATCCAAGCATGGATATCAACAAGAGATTTCTAATGTCACAATACTCAACAGTTATGAACAATTGATCAGATAACACTGTCTGGGGCTATCCAAACGATGGTGGTAATGATCGGAAGAAAAAAAGTGAGGCACTATACAACGCTGATTTGTTCATGATTCTAGTCACTTATATTGTGATAGAATGGCACATAAAACACCTACGGTGCGTGGTTTCAGGGGTACACCTTGTCCTGCCGAGCATCATAGATGAGAAGTATGGCTATGGTTTACAGGAATAAAAGTAGTCCTAATGAAGATCATTCGCAGTGATGAGAAGCATGACTATCATCATCATCATGTACCCTGCCGGTTGGCGTAGGCGATCATGTCCCTCCACAATATTCTATCTACAGTGCATCGTATCAGTTCTGTTGTTGACTGTTTTCCATGCCATGACACCAAGCTATCCAGTATTTTCTCTCTTTGTCGTCCGCGATCTCTCTTTCCTTTTATTTTGCCAGTTGTAACCAAGTATTCCAACTTTCCTCTTCTCATGATGTGCCCAAAAAATGTTGATTGCTTCTTTCTGATGTTTTTTAAGAGCTCCCTTATTGTGGTTGGCCTCTTTGAGAACTTCCTCATTGGTCTTTTTATCTGTCCAGGGAACTTTCAACATTCTTCTGAGAAATCCCATCTCTGTGGCCTCTAACCGTCTTTTCATTTGTTTGTCTACTGTCCATGATTCGCTTCCATAGGTCAGAATTGGTTCTATATAGCACTGATGAACTATCTTTCTCATTTTTATTGACATAGATTTGTTGCATAAGATATTTTTCATTTTCTTAAATGCTATTTTGGCCTGAGCTATTCTGCTTTTTATTTCTGTGGTGCATCTCCCATCTGATGTAATTATTGTGCCCACGTATTTGAAACGTTGCACTTGTTTTAGATTTGTCTCGTTTATTTTTATGCTGCATGATGGTGATGATTGTTTCTTCGATATAACCATTACTTCTGTTTTCTTACTATTCAGACTGAGACCTTTCTTGTTGCTTTCTTCTACTATTATGTCTATCATGACTATGGTTTACAGGAATAAAAGTAGTCCTAATGAATATCATTCGCAGCAAAGAAAAATTGTATGATTACAGGCTGATACCACATGATGAAGAGATTGGTAAAAAGGATTAGTGCTTTCTTTCAGTTATTATAATTGCAAACTCTAAAAGTTAGGTTCATATGTTAACAGCAAGATAGACTGGTTCGCGTCTATCTTCATACATTCTATACAACAAAATGAACTTCCGCTTCGTGCGGTAGACCAAGATGTTCGTCTAGTCAAACCAGGTAGATGATTGGTGACGTTTTTGCTGCAGTGTGTTTTAAAATGATTCTTTCTGGTCTAGATTTTCGTTTGCGGGCGCATCATTGAGCCGGTCGCATTCATCTGACCACAAAGGCAACATGGTTGTGGCACCGACGCGGAGATTCGTGATGAGGGCGACTGACCGTTGATTGAAGTGAAACGGTATTAGGCGCCAGCTCTGCCACATCCTTTGATGGGAGGTGTGATCTATGTTCGACCGCAAATTTGTCACTAACTGGACCGCAGTTGCATTGATTGTTCCGCCGAAGCTGAGGCATGACTTCGTTTGTTGGGACAGCAATTCTTGGAGCACGTTAACTGGCCCCGAAAGTCTACACGGATTCGGGTCGGGAGCATGAAGGTCTGGCTATTCGCCAACCCCGTTATAGCGACCCAGAAACATGCTTCATGCGCTGCACACCTTTTTTTTTCAAACGCAAAACGTTCACTAAGACAGTTGGAACGATCAGAATAAACACTTTGTTGGTTGCTCGATCGGGAGCTGAGCGGATATGGGAATGCCACGCCTGCAATGACGTACTTCCGTTATAAAGTCTAAAGTCTGGTACATACACAAATATGTTCACTTAAGCAATGAACGAGAAATTAATATGTTTACTCTAGGCTAGCTGTATGTGGATCAATAGCACTTTTATATAAGTCAGAATTGCGTCAATTCCGCAGAAAGTACATATCGGGCGCGGCTAGTAGAATCAATAAGTGGGTCATAACCAAGACTTAACCAAGGAATGAATGACTCACTCTTTGCGGATCACAAATGATGATCATTTATGCAATCAGCAAGGACATTACAGAACACATTTAATATCATGCTTAGCACTGTTGGAAATGAAAGTCTTGGTGAGTGCTTCAGACTGAAGTTACATTTGAATAAATCTAAATACAGAGTAAAATAATTAACGATCAGGTTAAAGTGCCTCGATTTTGGAAGCAGTAATCTCTGCAATATGTGCCATTTTGGCACGCAAGGTTTATGTTTTTAAGATTGTGGTACTGCCCTATGTGCCGTCTTCGGCTCTAAAGGACAATAGATAGATAGATAAAGTGCCTAACAATTTTTTTTACTTTATTCTTCACTTCCTATTAATATGCGTTATCACAGTATGGGTGTTAAGAACGAAAAAAGTTATATTTCTCAC
This sequence comes from Megaustenia siamemsis, assembly GCA_032433765.1. Lineage (NCBI taxonomy): Eukaryota > Metazoa > Mollusca > Gastropoda > Stylommatophora > Ariophantidae > Megaustenia > Megaustenia siamemsis. The sequence continues at coordinate 116,984,188 of JAVIAB010000092.1, read as the reverse complement.
TATTTTGGCAGCCTCAAACCCATTCTGGCATGATATAATGTTTCCAATCCACAGGTTACTCTTGGTCTCATTCGGATTCCACTTTTTTCTGCGCTTTCTCCACGGTATAAGACATTCTTCAGGCTGGTCAAACATTTTATTCTTGTCTCTCGACAATGCTCATTTTTGTGTTTATATTATGTTGTTGGATGGAGACGCTATAACATTTGTAGCACTATATAGGGACAATTGTATTTTATGTAGTTTAGTTTAGTTGAAAGATAATTTATTGCGCAACAGACAATTCCATAGTGCTCTGACGCCCTCCTCAGCAAATTTCCCAGTATTAAACACACTAGCCACACATTAACGAAATCAGTGAAGATGACTTCAGTTGAGATATACGAACTCCGTAGCACCGGCGAAGACCATGTTAGCAAAACCTCCTTAGTCGTCTCCTACGACATGCTTGGCACATGACAGTGACTATATTCTTTTCTTCTCTCACTATGGTCAAGACGGTAGTCACACGGGCGATACACAACGTTCTGCAAAGGATCAATCAACCTGATTATAATATAAATAAACATATACTAAATATTCTATTCTGGGTTTGGTTCTTTGGTTATGGAAGGCCCCGGTATCACTACAAACAAATTACAATTTTGGGTAAACTGTTCCAGGCGTTGTCCATATGAGTCGATGAGGATTATATCTGCCAATGTCCTCTATTAGAGTGGGTTTGGGCAAGACTGATACTGCAAAACGAAAATGAAATACGTATTAAAAGTATGCTGCAATATGGGTATGAACGGTATATATTTATTGTCATTACTACACCCCGGACATACCCACATGTGCTCCGAATCTTTCTATGAAATACATAAAACTCCGCAAAGGAGAAAACTGATCCTTGTGCACGAACTTAGTGCTCGCTCAAGGATCCATGAAAGTTTAATGCGAAAACATAACTTTGTATTTACAGGTCGCAGGCTCAGAACGTTTCAGGTGGTATGGGAATGACCTACGTATCCAGGTATGCTGGCATGGTCAGTTATTTGTGACGCATTTATCATTTGGGATATCTAAGGACCAGATAATACTAATTCGTGAAATGTGTAGAAGTAGCCTCCGTCAGTCATAGTTGACTATGGATTTTTCAGCGCACCTTTCTTTTCTTTCGCCGTGTATTCTCTTTATCTATGAATCTGTCTGCTTGTTTGAGGTGAATATTAGAGTGTGTTTCCAGAGATTATGGTCTGCAGCTTTGTCGTCCCAGGCTGTAGGGTTTATGTTCAGAGTCTTGATGTCGCGTTTACACACATCTACAAATCGAAGTTCTCCCCCCCTCCCCATAGTTCTTTTACCATCTGCCAGAGTATTTCTTTTGGTATGCGGCCATCTTTCATACGGTGTACATGGCCAAGCCAGCATAACCTACGTTGTTTGAGCAGCGTGTTAATATTCGGGAGGTCTGTGCTAGTCATGACCTCCACGTTTGTCACTTTATCCTTGCAGGTGATACCAAGAATACGGCGCAGACATCGCATATGGAATGCATTAAGCCGTCTCTCTCCTGCTTTACATAGGTTGTCCAAGATTCTCTGCCATACAGGAGGATACTAATTATGCAAGCATTGTACACTGCGGCTTTTGTTTTAATTGACAGTTTGCTGTTTTGCTAGACAAGCCTAGAAAGACGAACAAAGGTAGTAGCAGCTTTACCAATGCAAGTGTAATTAATTTTCTGTATCTAAAGATAGTCTGTCGCTGATGATGGACCCCATATAGTTATACTGCCGCAAGATATCAAGTTTATAGTTGTCGATAGAGATTGCATGTGTTGCTTCGACGTCCTGACCGAGTATGTTAGTTTCCTGCAAAGTTATTGTGAATAGGGTCATACAACTCAAAATGTTGTTTTCGTTCATGTGTTTTTATGACTGTTTAAACGTTCATGGAAGAAATACTGCTAAAGATCATGTCAAAACGTTGAAAATACGGGTACCTTTCGGTAAATCTATCTCTGAAGTAGTGGTCTACACTTACACTATGTTTTGTTTGGGCCTCGGGCAATAAAAGTTTGAACCACAAAGTTTATTGCCCACAAAGTTTATTGCCCACAAAGTTTATTGCCCACAAAGTTTATTGCCCACAAAGTTTATTGCCCACAAAGTTTATTGCCCACAAAGTTTATTGCCCACAAAGTTTATTGCCCACAAAGTTTATTGCCCACTTATTACCAAGAAAAAGGTGAGATGCAGAATGGTTCAGGCAAACGCAGCTTTCCAAAAAATGAGGAAGATACTGTGCAATCAATTTTTGACAATAGAAACAAGAAAAATAGTTCTTAAATGTTATGTAGAGCCAGTCTTAATAAATGGATGTGAATCATGGACAATAGAACAACAGACAAGAAAATCAATGAGGCTGTTGAAATGTGGTTTTATAGAATAATGTTGAGAATACCATGGACAGCTAGAAAGAGTAAAGCAAAGAGAGAGCTAATTTCCAATATTAGGAAAAAAACAATCATCATGGGCATGTAATAAGAGAGGAACAGTTGGAATATTTTGTAACAAATGGGAATTGAGGGACACGAAGAGTTGGAGGGAAGCAAAGAGAAAAGATACCAGACAGCTTAAGAGAATGGCTTGGCGGAAGGTCAACAACAGAAATGATAAATAACTGTCGAAATCGAAAGTTGTGGAGAGGCTTATTCACCTACGCCAGCAGGCATGGTATTTGAGGATGATTACCATGAACTCACCTAGTAAGGCAGACGTAAAATGTTTGCTATTTTTATAATTACAAAACGTATGTGTCACAATCATCTGAGTTTAATCTGATCTTATCATGTTATATCCATAAATGGCATGGAGAAAATGCATCTTCTGATACTCGACTCAGTTTCTAGCAGTGATAGAGAGAGTTTAATCCAACGGTTTGTTTTATCGAGAGAAGCATTGTATGGGTTCTCCCAATAGGTCGATACGGAAGTCATACATTTTGATCCAGATTACATTAAAAGTTGACTGGCCTAAGGAGAATATGCTTTGCAAGCTGATAGTGGGTTTATTGTCACAATAAAATAATATTAGAATTGTTATGTTGCTATAACGTACATAGTTTAAGTTACAATTATAAATTTGCTTTAAAAAATAAATCACATTATTTAGTTTAATATAATTTAGTATATGGTATTTCCCTTAATACACAAAATAAATCACATTATTTAGTTTAATATAATTTAGTATATGGTATTTCCCTTAATACACTTCACATATCAACTTAGCTGGGACAATAGTCAACTAGTCTGTGGAAGAATTACACCATTGGTCATTTCTGAAATAAAAGATGACCTGCTTGCTGATTTTATCAAATAGTCTTTACTCTAGAATGGAGTGTTCTATTCAAATGGGTATACCTAAGCTGAATTTCTAACTGTATGTATACGCTTCTTGTATAAATAACTAACCAAGCTACATTTCTACTTACATCTTATGTTTTCACATCTCTTTGGTATTTTTACAGTTCATATGACTTGTATTAAAATGGACCGATAACATCAAACGATGGACAGGTGAACCTATGACAACATACATCATCAAGAGGAGATATAGAGTAAAATTGCGCTCCATAGTAGCCAACCTTCGTCGTGCAGACGGCACCAAATGATGATGATCATTTGCATTATTCAACGAAGTACAAGTTTGAGCGTTCATTTTAATATAAATACAGTACCGATACCCTAATGGAAACTGGAGTAGTTATTGCACACATACGAGTGTATATGAAGAAAGAGTGCATATGTGAGAATATATACACAAGAAGTGTATATATTAATAAGGACTGATATTGTGTAACAGCCAATCAAAGCTATGAAAGACCCTAACCCACTGGCTGAGATAACTGCTGATAGAAACCCTTCAACATTCAGCAGATTTGGCAGATCTGCAATTCTAATCAGGGCAGGCCCCTTGTGAAATCAAAGAGATAATAGACTAGTTACAAGACTGCACATACTTGAGACTTTAGAGATGGTCACTAGAGACATAGAAGAACATTTTCAAATTGATGCATGCAGAAATTTCACCAGTTCGTAAACAGGCCTCTGAGTTGCAGTAGCTTCAATGATGAGACAGAACAAATGTCAGCACAGAGCATGACGTCCGTGACAATTTTTAAAAAATGTGGTTTACGTGCTCATTCTGACACAGTGTCTACGTTATATTTTGTCCGACTCCAAAAGAACTAGACTTTAAACACAGGATTTTACTCACAAAAAAAAATAAGAAATAATTGGGAAATCTTGATAATTTATCACAAAATTCTAACTTGTAAATGTTGTTGTTGTTGTTGTTGTTGCGTTCGCCAGCTTTCAACTCTGACGAAGTCCCTAGAGACTAGGAACTGAGTTTTGCGCGTTAATCCATTTTTCCCTGGCAGCCGCGTGCACCGGGGTCCCTCGCCGCACAGGCAGATAACTTCGACTTCGGAGGTACTCATGTTTTTCCGTCGATGAGTAACTGACGTTTCAAGCCGGGCCTCGCTGCTGAGACCAGGGGTGGTTGTCGCAGAGATAAATCATAAATAAAAATCCCAACCAGTTTAGCTGAGATTTAAACCCACAACCTCTCTATCCCGAGGCCGGCGTCTTGCCTCGAGACTAACCAGTCCCCCATGTACTTGGAATATGAGGAAACTGCAACAAGTAACACTTTTCATGCATAGCCTGCAATGGTTTCTGCCGCCTATCCACCATATACCAGACGTTAACCTCCTCCCGAAAATGAAGATCGTCATATTTCTTCAAAAATGTATATCGTTTGATGATGTTAGGCCATCGTTGTTGACTCCAATTTCGAACATATAAACACACAGTTAGTCGTCAGATTATCCCCGTCGCACATCAAACAACAGACCGTAAGATTAGCGTAGGGCCGGTCTAGGGATTTACGATGGGCCATTACGATGACTTGGCACACATAACAATGTAAGCACAGCAGTGACGCACCCTTTAGATTCTTGATTACTCTAGTGAAAGTAGACTACGACGAACAGAACACGGTGCAAATTCCCTAAAGAGATAAAACTGCGGCTGACGAAGTAGTTCACATTTAATGAGAACATATAAATAACTTGCGTCAAGCAAATCCATCAAGGGAGCCGCGATAGCTCAGTGGTTAGTGAACTGGACTACAAAAGACAAGGGGTAGGGTTCGATCCCAACCGACGGCTTCCAGGTTCACCCAGCCTTAAATGGGTACCGGATATTTTTCTGGGAAAGTAAAGCAGCACGGGCGTAATACCGACCACATTACCCCAAAAATCATGTGCTGAAGGTCTGTAAAATATAGGGTCACTAACACCATATTTCCCTATACGCCACTTGGCGGGCGTGACGGGGGTACTTTACTACTACTTAAGCAAATCCATCAACGGTCATGAACAGCACCAATGTGACGTAAAGCGCAGAACAAGCCTAGACGATGGAAGGTCGCTTTCACAACACTTGATTTGTCAAAAATAAAATATTGCCGGCGTACATTGTTTTATCGGCGCAGATGTAATAAGTAGATCATTATCTTGATTTTAACGCATAGGAGTGTAAATTAGAACCGAAATTAACCAGACATCGAATGCACTTTCTGCAGCGATAGACAGAACGTGGACTAGATCCGCCATTTTAGGAACGGAAGTCCAACTTGTAAATAAAGATGGACGTATCGGGCCTGCACGAGCAGATATCACGGATTTCTGTAAACGAGCGACGCAGAGAACGCACGTCCCCTTAGCGGCTGAACGCTACGAAGAAGAATAACCTGTACATTTCTAAGCGACGTCTAACCAATAACTACCTGCGTAGTAAAGCTTAACATAATGGCACGCTGTTGAATGAATGACATATCAATCAATGGCCAAGCACATTTCAAATGACGCCAAAACATGAAATTTATAAAGAGAAACCAGTCTTGTCTCAGAATTTCAAGTAAACTATTTAAATCTAGTTTCTATTCACTTTATAAAAATCGTAACCATCATCACTATCAGGACATGCAGTGCTAAAACGTTGTTGTTAATCTCATTTGATCTTCTCACTGCACTCGGTAACTATCTGACGTTACTGTAGCCTAAACTTATTACCAGAACCTTGAGAAAAACATTAGTTACCACTTCTCTCGTTGATTGTGGAATAACTTTCCGATTCGTTTAAAAAGATGTTCTTAACGTTGTGATCACTGAATGGAGAAAGAATCATCAACAAAAAGGTTTTATGCCAAAGGTTAGCAAAATTTATCATATCGTCATTCATTTTTTACTCCAAGTTGTAGATGGAATGAGACCTGGGAAAACTTCACATATTGTGTATAAAGCATAAAAAAACAGAACGAAAAAAGAAGAATATCTTGATTTAACACAGCGAGAGGAAAAACTTCGTCTCGTTTGAATGAATCATTACATGTTTTTGGAGGTGTTAACAATAAAAGACAAACTAAAACTAAAAAAGGCCTATTTTAAGTATTCCTATGACATGGATGTACTTCTAATTGTTTAATTGGCGGTTAGGAGAAACAAGATCTGCAAACTATAACTATTGTTACCACAGTTAACAAAGAAAAAGCATGAATATTTTATTGTAGCGCATTCATTCTTCAAAACAAAACGTACTTCGATGACAATTTATAAGGCAAGTAAACAAAAACTGCAGAGAATAGTGTGCCAGTTAGTTGTCAAATTGTCTTCATCTCACATCAAACAACTGTCCATGTACGCTCAGATCTCATCCCTAGCGAATCCAGCAGTGTGAAACTATGAACTGGTTCGCAAGTCATCCCCCGTTTTACTCATGACTCTCCTGAATGTAGGCAACATCCCTCATGACATAAATGAAGTAGATGTATGCCAGAATGAGCAAATGCCAAAACTACTGTTGTAATGCGACCTCAATTAGTCAGCAAAAAACAGCGCCTGGCAAATAGACTGAGAAGAGACCCTAAAAGATCTCCCCAAGTGATATGAAGAGACCGTAAAAGATCTCCCCAAGTGATATGAAGAGACCCTAAAAGATCTCCCCAAGTGATATGAAGAGACCCTAAAAGATCTCCCCAAGTGATATGAAGAGACCCTAAAAGATCTCCCCAAGTGATATGAAGAGACCCTAAAAGATCTCCCCAAGTGATATGAAGAGACCGTAAAAGATCTCCCCAAGTGATATGAAGAGACCCTAAAAGATCTCCCCAAGTGATATGAAGAGACCCTAAAAGATCTCCCCAAGTGATATGAAGAGACCGTAAAAGATCTCCCCAAGTGATATGAAGAGACCCTAAAAGATCTCCCCAAGTGATATGAAGAGACCCTAAAAGATCTCCCCAAGTGATATGAAGAGACCCTAAAAGATCTCCCCAAGTGATATGAAGAGACCCTAAAAGATCTCCCCAAGTGATATGAAGAGACCGTAAAAGATCTCCCCAAGTGATATGAAGAGACCGTAAAAGATCTCCCCAAGTGATATGAAGAGACCGTAAAAGATCTCCCCAAGTGATATGAAGAGACCCTAAAAGATCTCCCCAAGTGATATGAAGAGACCGTAAAAGATCTCCCCAAGTGATATGAAGAGACCGTAAAAGATCTCCCCAAGTGATATGAAGAGACCGTAAAAGATCTCCCCAAGTGATATGAAGAGACTCTAAAAGATCTCCCCAAGTGATATGAAGAGACCGTAAAAGATCTCCCCAAGTGATATGAAGAGACCGTAAAAGATCTCCCCAAGTGATATGAAGAGACCGTAAAAGATCTCCCCAAGTGATATGAAGAGACCGTAAAAGATCTCCCCAAGTGATATGAAGAGACCGTAAAAGATCTCCCCAAGTGATATGAAGAGACCGTAAAAGATCTCCCCAAGTGATATGAAGAGACCGTAAAAGATCTCCCCAAGTGATATGAAGAGACCGTAAAAGATCTCCCCAAGTGATATGAAGAGACCGTAAAAGATCTCCCCAAGTGATATGAAGAGACCGTAAAAGATCTCCCCAAGTGATATGAAGATACAGAATCGACGTCGTCTTCTGCGAAACACTTGTGCAGAATGGCTCACTTTGGCTGAGTAAAACTACAAGATGTATCCACGTTGTTGGTAAATATCAAATCGACAAGGCTCGATGACGAGGTGCTGCCAGAAAAGATAAACATAATCAACACCCATGAGACCAACTATGATCACGCCACAAGGCATTTTGTTATATTTAGATTTAGCATGTACCAGCCTATTTATGTGCACACAAGAAAGCCTAGTTACAAAAGGATCAATGAGTTGTCATCATTGCTTGCAAAGAATGGCTATTTTAAAAAAAAATGTGTCTTCTTCTTCTACTTTTCAGCTCCCTGTGGAGCAGTGTAAAGGCCAATGTGACAAATATAACTAAATGGTAACGTGGTCTTTTGCTGTAGTAGTGCGCCCAAACCTGTCCTATGGAACTTTCTACTGTACATACAAACTCATTTCTATTTATTAGGACATTAACATTATTTGCCGACAGAATGTTTTTTTTCTCACTCATTTTCGCTTCTGCATTCTTTAATTTCTTTAACACTAATAATACAACGTGATTGCCTGCTTCATTGTTGACAAATGAATGAACAGAAATGCCAATATAATTTTGAAGGTGTTTGCTTCATTGCATTGTGTGTTTACGCTCAAACAGAAAATGTCCCAACAGAAAATAAACAAAAATAAAATAAATTGAGAGACGGGACTCCTTCACTTGGTCCCGATGTACCTCACGGGAAATTAAGGATAATGGAGTTTAATTTTTCTGCTCCATTGGTTCCGAAGGGCCGTAAACAGAGAAGAGCACACACTGTGAGACTGTTTGTTAGAAGAGATATGCGTTTCCTTTATACACGCATTTTGACCGCAGTGATTCTCAACCCTTTGCTATCACCAGCCCATTTAAATTTGTTATTTCTTCCACAGTTTCCCCTTTCGCTTTTGCTTTAACACAAACAATTTAATGAAAGAGCGTAGTTTAAATGTATTATGATTTAGAGCATGTGTCAATAGATGTTATTTCCGATCAACACATCCGACTTCAGCTAAACATTTGTAGACGAAAATAGGGCTTAAATTTACAAGCAATGTCAGATAATCGCGTGGGCCACGTTAAGACTGGTCGGAGTAAGGTGCAAAGTAACATAAAATTGTATGTTTCAACTTTACAAAAATAGTACAGAATTAACACCTACACGTTCCGCTGTAAAGACGTCACCAGTAGACTATGACACATGCATTATTACATGGGTTACCTTTTTCAGCAATGGAGATATTTCTCGGTCCTTGAATATAAGGGGAGCCGCGATCGCTCAGTGGTTAGTGAACTGGGCTACAAAGGACAAGAGGTAGGGTTCGATCCCAACCGACGGTTTCCAGGTTCACCCAGCATTAAATGGGTATCGGATTTTTTTTCCTGGGAAAGTAAAGCTGCACGGGCGTAATACCGACCACATTACCCCAAAAATCATGTGCTGAAGATCTGTAAAATTAATGGTCACTAACACCATATTCCCTATACGCCACTTGGCGTGACGGGGGCACTTTACTTACTTTTTTTACTTTTACCTTGAATACAAAACCGGAAGCTGAACGACTGAAATGGCTCGACAATTGTCGTTGTCCGCCAAGAATTACAAGACACTTCCACTCAACAGTTTTTAATTAATTGAATAATAAGGCGGCGATATGGAAATAAATAAGAGGTGAATGGTGCGACAGGACGAAGTAGAGAAGAGAAACTCCAAACATACGAGTAAAGAGGAGTACTCCGGTATAGTAAAAAAGTAAAAAGTAAAGTACCCCCGTCACGCCACGTGGCGTATAAGGAATATGGTGTTAGTGACCATTCATTTTACAGACCTCCGGTACATGATTTTTGGGGTAATGTGGTCGGTTTTACGCCCATGCCGCTTTACATTCCCAGAAATAAATCCGGTACCCATTAAAGGCTGGGTGAACCTGGAGACGTCGGTTGGGATCGAACCCAACCGCTTGTCCTTTGTAGTACAGTTCACTAACCACTGAGATATCGCGGCTCCGGGTATAGTAAAATTAAGTAAACTACCCCCGTCACGCCAAGTGGCGTATCGGGAAATATGGTGTTAGTGACCCTATATTTTACAGACCTTCAGCACATGATTTTTGGGATAATGTGGTCGGTATTACGCCCGTGCTGCTTTACTTCCCCAGAAAAAAACACCCGGTACCCATTTTAAGGCTGGATGAATCCGGAAGCCGTCGGTTGGGATAGAACCCTACCCCTTGTCCTTTGTAGTCCAGTTCACTAACCACTGAGCTATCGCGGCTCCCTCCGGGTATAGTAGAAATGAATTTTAAAAACACCAATGTTTATCTGACTCAATTTCAGATAACTCTACCGGGCAAAAAGACAGTTCTCCAGGTCGAACCGGTTACGGTAACATTGCCAGATATTTGGTTACTTTCCCTCTTCAGTCCCTGACCGCTTGGTCAGATTGGTTATTTCCTGCCCATGCACAACTATATGAGATGAAGTGATATCTTGATCAGTTCCGGTTCATTGATCATGAAGGAAACAGACATCTATAAGTAAATCTCTTTCACCTAGGTACTATAATGCATATTAGACCTTTATCATCAAGTACCATGCCTGCTGGCGTACGTGATCATGTCTCTCCACAACTTTCTATATCGACTGTTATTTATCATTTCTGTTGTTGACCTTCTGCCAAGCCATTTTCTTAAGCCGTCTGGTATCTCTACTTCCCTCTATCTCTTTGTCCCACAATTTTCCAAGTTGTCACAATATATTACTGCGGTTCCCTTCTCATTACATGGCCAGAAAATGATGATTGTTTCTTCATAATATTGAAAATTAGCTCTCTTTTTGTTTTTACTTCTTTTATAACGTTTTCATTTCTCTTCTTAGCTGTCGAAGGTATTCCCAACATTCGTCTGTAAAACCACATTTCTACAGCCTTCAGCGATTTTCTTGTCTCTTGTCACACTGCCCATGATTTACATCCATATGCTAAGACTGACTCTGCATAACATTTAATGGCTCGTTTTCTTGTTTCTATTGTCAAAAATGAATTATACAGTATCTTCTTCATTTTTTGGAAAGATGATTTTGCCTGAACCATTTATTAGACTATATTGAATTCCTTGATTCAATCAATTCAAACTAATTTTTAAAATTCTCATTATTTCATAAACTCAGCTGTATTGCCGGCATTTAAAAAGAAAAATTTTCAACTACAGTATCATCTATCTACAATGTTATCCGCAAATCTACTTTCGAAGATCTTCACAAGAAAAGAGATTCAGGAGAGAAATATACAAATAGCCCTGCATTAATCTTGCCAACCCAAATACACTCAGTAATTTATGTAATTTTCTTAACAAATTCAAACAGAAGAAATAATCACAACATATGTGACATGTTTAAGAAGAATGCTGAATGTGACAAGAAAAGACGGAATCAGAAGGACGATATTATAGTGAGTATTAAGAAACGACATATTAGATGGTTTGGGCTTGTAACATAATCTAACATAACATAAAGAAGAAGATTTTGCTTTGTCAATGATATGGCAGATAAATGAAAGACACATGGGAACACTGATTTGAACACTACTTTGTAGATCAAAGCTGAAAGACAATAGAATTATATCAAAGTAAGTTAGGGTATATAGATATTTGCTTGGTAGATGGGTATTGCTAATAAATCTTAAGACTAACAATTTACATAACGCAGTAGGGGCCTAGATCTAGTGTCATCCAGACACTAAACTGAGTGCAGTAAACAACCACAGCTGCCTGCATGTGTCAGGATCGACGAACAACAGAGCTGATCAACCCTGTTCCACCTCACAGCGGTGCTCTAGGAGACAGATTATCCAGTGTACCCAAGCCAGTAGAGATAAAAGAGGGAAAGCAACGATGTACCCAAAATCCCGTACTGAAGTCAGATGTATTGGGCCGAAGGGCGTAAATATCACATTACAGCGGAAAACAGCAAGACAATGCATCTACGCCAATTTTACGCCCTTTTAAGGGAGGATGATGAAGTGAACTATTAGCAGAAAGAGTCACCGGGTGAACGCTAGAAAGAAAGACATAACGCAGTATCTGCGACGATTCATTAATTTTCTATTTCTCACAACATAGTTAGCGCCCGCTTAAATAACTTCAGCGCCATGATATGTAGTCCCAGCACCCCGTAAGGTCGTCCAGAGTTCCTGTTCGGAACTATCCCCGCCATTTGAGCGGTCTCTAAAGTCCATTTAGGTATTCCCAACCTCATTTCGATAGTTCCGGTCAAACTTTTATTTGGTCCCCAGTTCCGATTAGGCAGTCTCTGCGTCATATTAGGTAGCCCCAATGATTATTTACGTACATCCAGTACCCTTTTAATGTATCTACAACATCTATATGGGTAATCTTAAGTATCCTCCATTAATCCTTCGTTTATTTAATCAATATCAGCTATCTTCAGATTTAAGGTAACACATTGTACTAAAAGAAAAAAAAAACCCTTGTATAAGGAATACAAAATTAATGTAAATGTTTTTTAATCGCTATCATTTGGGACCAAAAAGTGGCCATAAAAACTGGAAATCAATTGGGAATGTTTCAAGAAATAAAACAGGGTGTTAGGCAAGGTTGTGTGTTGTAACCAGATTTGTTTAATATGTATAGTGAGATTATTTTAAGATCCATAAGGGGCATGCCTAGAATAACAATCTGAGGTCATAATATAAATAATATAAGGTATGCTAATGATACAGTCTTAATCGCTAAGAGTGAAAATGAGTTACAAGAAATGTTAGACATTATAGTGAAGAACAGCACAAATAAAGGACTCAGTCTTAATAGCAAAAGGACAGAAGTAATGGTAACAACAAAGAAAAAAACATCACTGCAATGCACAATAAAGACAAGTGGAACTATGTTCAAACAAGTAAATTAATTTAAATATCTGGGAACATTGTTGACCTCAGATGGTAGATGTACAAGAGGTGAGATGCAAAATGGCCCAGGAAAAAGCACCGTTCCAAAAAAAAAAAAAATGAGGAAGGTACTGTGCTAATAAAGACTAAAAAGCTGCAGGAAACTGATGTATTGCAAACAAAGAGGGAAGAATGCTAACAGACAACAAAGATAAAATAGATAGATGGCAAGAATATATAACAGAATTATTTCATGGCGAAAGGGACAAAAAGCCAGACATAAAATGTACATACAACTATAAAATTATGAAATGTGAGGTAGAAAAAGCTATAAAAACAATGAAAAAGGGAAAGGCAGCAGGACCTGACAATATACAGATAGATTTTATACAGGCTCTAGAAGATTTTGGCATCGAAGTGATCACAGACATATGCAATGACATATACTATACAGGATACATACCAAACGAACTAAAAACATCAACTTTCATTGCATTGCCCAAAAAGAATGGTGCAGTTGAATGCAGTGATTTCAGAACAATAAGCCTAATGAGCCAGGTAACAAAAATTTTACTAAACGTTATACTGGGAAGGATTCAGAATAAAATCAATACTGAATTAGATGAGCAACAATTTGGATTCAGGAAAAACAGTGGCACAAAAGAAGCCATATATAGCATGAAAACATTGATTGAAAAGTACATAGAAGTAAACAAACCAATATATGTCTGCTTCATAGACTACACCAAAGCTTTCGATAGAATACACCATAACCAACTTATAGATTGCCTAAAGGATATAAATCTAGACGACACAAGCATACGACTAATAAGTAATTTGTACTGGGAGCAAACATCAATAATAAAATATAAAAAGGAGAACTCTACACCCATGGACATAAAAAGAGGAGTAAGACAAGGATGCATCCTATCACCAAGCTTGTTCAATCTATACACTGAGAAAATCTTTAAAAAACATCTCAGAGATGCCAGGCCTAAACATTAATGGAAAGATAATCAATAACCTAAGATATGCTGATGATACTGTTCTACTAGCAGAAAATCCTAAAGACCTACAACAATTGCTTAATGTGATAAACATAACAAGCAAAAAATATGAACTAGATATGAATATCAAAAAGACTAAAACTATGATCATAAACAAAGAAAATTCTCAAGACCTACAATTAAATATCACAGTGGAGGGAATACATCTGGAGACAGTCCAGCGCTACAACTACCTGGGATATACTATAACCAATGATGGAAAATGTAAAATTGAATTAAACAAAATAATAGGTTTGGCAAAAAGTAATTTTAATGTCATGAAAAATATACGAACAACAAAACAAATATCAGCAGGGCTGAAACTAAGAATGGCAAAATGTTACATCTTCTCAGTATTACTGTATGGTGCAGAAACATGGACATTAGACAAGAAAACAGAATAGAAAATTGAAGCCTTTGAAATGTGGATTTATTATAGAAGAATAGGTAGAATTGGATGGACAGAAAAGAAAACAAACGAAGTTTTAAAACAACTGAAAATAAAAAGAGAACTACTAAATACAATTAAGACAAGACAAATGAAATTTTTGGGGCATGTTAAAAACATATAACAACCTACTAACAGTAATATTGGAAGGGAAAATACAAGGTAAGAGGCAGACCAAGACTAACATGGACGAGTAACATCAAAAGATGGACAAGTCAATCTATGACAGCCTGCACCATCAAAGCAAGAAACAGAGTAGAATGGCGATCTATGGTAGCCAACCTTCGTTGCGGAGAAGGCACTCGATGATGATGACTGTGCTATGAGGCTTGGTACTTGATAATGGTGAGGATCATTTGGGTCATGTTGTTACAGCACTACTTAAATATCGTTTTTGTTTTAAAAAATATGAATGATATCTATCTATGGCTGGGTGAACCTAACAAACTCGGAACACAAGACGACTAACTACAGCAAAACTGTGATTCTAGTACTATCAATTACAATTACGTCTCAAATACTGACAGGGGACGTATGACAAACTGGCATAATTAGCATGTGTAGTAATTAAATTATTCGTAGCCATGCAAGCCAAAATAGACACGATAAAAAATTAATTAATTTCCCTACAATATCAACAGTTATTTAAATATGTTCCACCAGTATGAAGTTATCAACACAAACAGCAACATTGTTATGCTGTAAATGATACCGACGTGTTATATAAATAATATAGTAAGTAAAAGGTAAAGAGCCCTGTCGCGCCAACTGGCATAAAAGGAATATGGTGTTAGTGACCATAATTTGTAAGGACCTTCAGCACATGATTTTTGGGGTAATGGGTTCGGTATCATGACCGTGCCGCTTTACTTTCCCAGAAAAATCAGGTACCCATTAAAGGCTGGGTGAACCTGGAAGTCGTCGATCAGGATCGAATCCGACCTCTTGTTTTTTGTAGTCCAGTTCACTAACCACTGAGCTATCGCGGCTCCCCCCATGACAGCAAGCTATCTATCTAGTATTCTCTCTCTTTTTGTCGTCCGCGATCTCTCTTTTCTTGTACGTTACCAGTTGTAACCAAATATTCCAACTTTCCTTATTGGTTATTGGTTAGGTTAACAATAAAGACGATGAATCTCAACTTTTATTTTTTTTTCTGTAGCGATATCTTAATCTCGTCGGTTTTCGTATTTTCCCAAAAGAAGTGAAAGATTTGTTAAAATAATCATAATACTATTACGTTCATTTTGGGACCAAGATGGACAACACATGTGATGAAAGCAATCAACAAATCGTTTATGACTGTCTGCGTCCGGATAAGTGCATCAGAGCTACTTAAGTTCGTATTTCAAATACCGTCAGAGGCTCTGGTAACAGACTAAGATGTCTGGTCTGACAAGCATCGATAAATGAACATATGTCTATTCGTGCACATGCGTGTGAGTGTATGTGTGTGTGTATGCGCGCGCGTGCGTGCGTGTGTGGCACGTTGTTTGAATCATCTGCAAAAAGTGGTGTTAAAATCGACCGCTCGATTAGTAGTAAACACCGAGGCAAAAGGCATTCACCAACTTTAATTTGTGTACGCAAGAAACCTACTCAAACTCTAGAAAAGGAAGCTTTTGAAAATGAAATATTAAAGTGATTAAATGGCTCAGAAAACTCTTAAACACACACTGTAGAGACTTTACACCAAATCCTATAAGTGAAGAAACCAAACAATACGTATCAAGCTATATACGGAGCAGACACCGGAAACACATCGTTCATGTGTTAAGAATGAACGAAAAAAAAATTCGAGCACCATGCCTTTACGTGTACAGGAGTAAAGACACCAAGATGCACCAAAATCGTCTTTACGTGTACAACGGGTGGCTATAGAAAACAATAAAAACCAAAATAAACTCTAAGAAGAAATATTAATGGAGACGGCTCAACTATGGGCTTACGGAGAAAACGAGTCCAACCGGATTTAGCAGGGAATAAGTCGTCAGACATCGAAATTTATGGTTTCTGCTCATTTGCGGTTTTCAGTCCAAAAGGAACTAACATCAGTTGTATAAAATTACATAATTTTTCAATTCCTTTCTATTCCAGTGCTGGAGGATAGTTGGCGCGAGGAATAACCAGCGATGGAAAACATTTAACACACATCTATTTTAAACATGTTATGCAAAGAAAAATATTGAGACAGTTATTTGTCATGGGAACAATATATGGCTCTTTTCGTCTTGTCAGAAGGTCTAGTGGAGGCTATTGTGTATTTTTTTTTGTTTTTGAGGTTTTGTTTTTGTCGAGCAGCTTCTCTCGTGGCTAATTCTACCAATGGTTGTTTGACAAACACACACGGCCACAGAATGAACAAGTCAGGTCCACTGATCCACAGGATTTTTCCATCCTTTTTCATGAGTCATTTCTCTTCTAAGTGTTGCCTTAGCACAGTCTCAAAAGATATTATACCATTCCTTATACATGCTTTCCTTGATGTGCGCGATCACTTGCAGATGTTTCCCAATCATTTTCATATGATGAAGAAGTCATTCAGAGATGATTTACAGATATCTCTGTATCGTAGTTTAGGTCTGCCGATTTGTCTTTTTCCGTGTATTAGTTTACCATATAGAATTTGCTTGGGGGTGCGCTTTTATTCCATTCGCTGGACGTGCCCCAGCCATCTTTGTCTTCGACATCTGAGCATCGACATGATTGTTGGGGTCTTAGCACGTTGCAGGACAGTTAAGTTCGTTATTTTGTCCTGCCATTTGATGTGCATTATTCTGCGGAGACATCGCATGTGGAAGACGTTTAGTTTTTTTCGTGATTTGAGTATGTTGTCCAAGTTTCCGATCCATATAATAGTGTGCTAAGCACACACGTTTGATATATTAAGAGTTTGGTAACTAGTATTAGTTTCGTGTTGTTCCAGGCCCTTTCTGTTAGTTTGCCGAAAGTCGTATCTGCCTTACCAATTTGGCTGTTTATTTCATCATCAATAGAAGTGGTTTGCGTAATTGTGGATCCAAGATACGTGAATTTCTGAACTGATTCTAGTGGACAATCTTTTGAGTGATTAATAGAGGTTTGATGTCGCCTTGACTTAGTATTACTGTTTTCTGAACACTAAATGACAGTGAGAAAATGTCGCATGCCTTGATCAGGTTGTTGATCAGGGATTGTAGGATGGCTTCACTATGAGCGACTAGGGCTGCATCGTCAGCAAATAAAAGTTCTTTAAGTAGAGCAACATTTGTTTTTGTTTTTGCTCTTAGTCGTTTAAGTTGAACAGTGAGCCATCTGAGCTGTTATCTCCTGAGCTGTTTTCGAAGGTGTAATGTAGAACTTCAGCAAAAATTATAACAAAAAGGGTGAGGGCGAGGACACAACCCCGTTTCACTCCGTTGTTGACTTTAAAACTCTCTAATGAACCCCCATCAAAGTGGATTTTAGCATTCATGTTTTCATGAAAGTACATAATCAGCTTAAGTAATTTAGGTGGGCAGTCTATGCTTTCTAACACCCTGTAGAGCCCTTTCTCTATTTACTGAGTCGAAGGCCTTTGTGAGATCCACAAAGGCAATATAGAGCGGCAAATTTTGTTCTCGACATTTTTATTGTAATTGTCTAAGTGTGAAAATCATGTCTATTAGTTGATCTACCGGCTCTAAAGCCGCAGTGAGACTCGGGAAGAATACGTTCTGCAAATCTATGCAGGCGTTTTAGTATTACACTCGCAAAAGTCTTGCCGTCTGTCCTAAGGAGAGAGATGTCTTTGTATTTATTGTAATCGTCTGTGTCTCCTTTGTTTTTGTTTAGTGTTATGATCTCATATCATGAGGTATTTCTCCTTGTCTCCAGCATTTTATTAACAGTTCGTATAGATGTGGAAGTAGTGCGTTTAAGTTTTCCTTTAGTATCTCTGTGGGAATGTTGTAATTTCCTGCAGTTTTTCCACTTGAGAGGGCATTCATGGCCTCAGGTTGGATGGTCCTTACGTTCTATATGCCAAGTTTAAACATTGGTGCTTTCTTCCTCATTTCACTTTGCCTACTCTGCCTGGGCACGGAATATGGAGATAGTGCTTTACCCAGTCGCACTATCCTCCTCTTGACTTCGTTTCAAGAATTTACGGAGGAGGGACGTAGTCCATACGTTCGGAATTAAAAGAAGGTGCAGGGGATTCCAGAAAGTTGGGTAACGCCGTCTACTGCCTTCGGGTCCCTCCCTCCTGATTTTTACTCTGGGTGTACTCCCATAACCTTCGATTCTAACTAGAATCTAGTCCACAAGGTAGTGGAGTGTTTTGTGGTCGAAGTTTCTCTTCTTCTAGACAAGTTGCCTACTAAGGTTTACGAGTCCCGTCTACCTGGAGCGATATCTAAAGATACGCCTTAAATGAGAACAATAGCAGCAAATAAAATAAATGGAGGATAAAGATATGATATCCCGTTGAGTTGTTGAAATGTCCCCCAAATGACTTAAGTCAGTTGTGTAAATCACTCTGGCATCTAGGGATGAGAAAGCAGGAACGTTGTAGTCTCTATCACAGGATCGGTACTGACTGATCGATTAAGTGATTTATTTCTTCACGAAATAACTGATCAACTGATTGAATCATTGTTGGCCCAAGCTATTCTATTTTGACCCAGGCTTAAGTGGGTGTTGGGTATTTTTCTGGGAAAAAAAATGTAATGGTCCAAAGGTCTATTAAAAATATGAGCACTAACACCATATCCCGTAATTGCAGCGTGAGGTAACGGGGTTCTTTTCTTTCTCTTGTCTATCAATACTTGGGTTAAAAACAGTCAACGACTCATAGCTGACTGCTTGTGTTAAGCCCTGAACATCAAACCTAATTATGATCTTAGTCTATCTCTTTGTAGCTGCCAGGGTAACTAACCATTGTGGCCAAAGGGTCCGAGAAGGAAGGCAACCATGCGCCAAGATATACTTAATTAATGACATATATCTCAGTTTGATGTAAACGATAACACGTGATGTTGAAGTGCGAGATGTCAGACGAGAACGTTACGCAGGAATTAAAAAAAAGTCAACAACACAACACCGGTTTCGTTTGTCGCTACACGTTGAGGGATACACACTACGAAGATCTGCACACTTATGGACTTGTCTGATGTCTAATGAGGATGACCTGTCGACTAAACTAAACTAAAACTAAACATCGTATATACACTATTTAACATACTCTTTAAGGACGTTCGAAAGAAATAAACAATCATCGGATGACTGAGAAGAAGAACGGTGAAAATAGAACCATAATCTACTGCGTGTACAGTTTATTATAACAAAATTATTATTTTCTTTTGCATTTTAATGTCACGGTGCCATGTGTTTAACAACAGATTGATTAACACATGTCCACAGCCAGTAATTTGAGCTATGCACACACAAAAATACTCTAAAAATACATAACTATTATGATGGAATTTCATGCATTAAACGCTTTCACAAATCGTCACATTCACAGACACGTACAGTAAATCTGTGGGGAGAAATAAAATACAACACAATTCTGCTTCTAGATCCCTCCAAATGTATCGACAACGTCGTTAATTACTTGCTATTGTCCTCGAACTCGAATTGCTGTCCTCGTTGGTATTCAGCAGGCAGTGCCAAGTTGAGATATCTGCATGTGTTGGGTAGATGTTGAATGGAGCTATTTATACGGGCGTTTGTGATTGTTATGTGGTCTGTATAAGCATCCGGTAATCATGCTCTGCTATGTTTTATCTTAATTAGTAGATTGTGGTGTAGTATTTATTACATAAAAGTAGGTATAGAGCCCCGTAACGGCAAGTGGCGTATAGGTAATATGGTGTTAGTGACCATACATTTTACAGACCTTCGGCATATGATTTTTAGGGTAATGTGGTCGGTATTACGCCCTTGCCGCTTTACTTACCAAGAAAAAAATCCGGTACCCATTTAAGACTATCGATTGGGATCGAACCCTACCTCTTGTCCTTTCTAGTCCATTTCTCTAACCACTGAGCTATCGCGGCTTCCATATTTATTACATACCATTCCTATATTGTTAAAGAGCATGGATGCAGTTTTCGAATTATCATTCACGTTTTGGTTATCATAAGTTTATTTATCAATATAATGATGTTTATTGGGAGCCACGATAGCTCAGTGGTTAGTGAACTGGAGTACAAAGGACAAGAGGTAGGGTTCGATCCCAACCGACAGTTTCCGGTTCAATCAGCCTTTAATGAGTACCGGATTTTTTTCTGGGAAAGTAACGCGGCACGGCGTAATACCGACCACATCACCCCAAAAAATCATGTGCCGAAGGTCTGTAAAATGGATGGTCAGTAACACCATATTCCCTATACGCCACTTGGCGTAACGGGGGCTCTTTACTTACTCTTACTTTTTTAAAATGATGTTTATGACGTTTATTTGCATAAGACACGGATTTAAAAAATAAACAATTTATACACCACAGAGACTGGGGTTAAGAAATGCAAAAATGACACAGCACTTGCTCATTACGTTAATGGCAATGTGATGAGAACGTGTAATGCTGAAAGTAAGGATGGGAACACTGTGTCAAGGGAAAAAACGAATCTTCTGGAAAGACATTCAGCTTTGGATTATGAGATTTATATAAAGAGAAAAGTTAATCTTCTGCAGAGAATTTAAACTGTTGGCTCTTAGCGATATGGCGAAAGAAAAATGCGTTTTCTGGGAAATGTCTTTTAACATTTGGAGTATGTGTTCATTTGGTAAGAATACATTTTCTGAGAAGGTTCAGCTTTTAGCTAAAAGCATACAGAAAATATGAAGGATTAATTATATGGAGTTGTTATCAACTCTTTGGCTGTAGCGTATGGGATCAGAGAATAAGATATATATATATATATATATATATATATATATATATATATATATATATATATATATATATATATATATATATATAGTGGTTTTCAAAATTGGCAATGTTCATGCTACTTACGTTTAGAGTGAAATGAAGATAAAGCCTTCGACATTTCAAACTGATAGAAAAAATAAATAGGTGCTTAAATGGCAGAATTCTTAATCAAATATTTTTCTTTATTTATAAGCAAAGTCGAATTAAGATAGGGCAATCTGACATTTTCGAATTATTAAATAATTAAGAGCGAATTAAAAAAAAAAATAAGCAATCAAACAAACGCTATTCTCTTGTGAAATGTATCATAAAGTCGTTGTTATTCGATTTTCTACCTCGATTTTGTGATTCTCTGACCACGTCAAATATTTTTTTAATTTTATTTCATGAATCGTAATACACTGCCGCTGCAACAACAAAAATAAATATTTAAATAAAAAGTATAACCAGAAATGTTGAATAATTGAAAGCTGATCGAAACGAAAGTTAAGAGCTGGGACCAACAACTAGTAAGTAAAGATAACAACGTGTATTCAAATGAGGTACTAGATGGATACTATTCTTGTACGTTTTCTTCTTTTATTTTGCAGTGTCAAGAGAAAATGGAGTGTGTTCTTCACACTCTTTTGACTCTCTCATGTATCACCTCGCATATAGTGTCAAATGTGGCGTTTGCTGTTTCGCCTATAACTCCTTTGGGAGGTCTCTCTTATATTCAATCACTAAATCTGACCGCAAATGTATATCATGGACTGTCGTCTAGAAGAATCATGGTTACATAAAATATGTTTGACATTTCAGCAGCTTCAAAATCATGATCAACATATTTTTGTCGTTCCCCAGGTTTCGTCTTTGGCGAAGTCCCTAGAGACAAAGAAACTCAATTTTGCGTGTTAATACGTTTTTCCCTGGCAGCCGTGTGCACAGCAGTTCTTCGCCGCACAGGCAAATAACTTCGTCGTCGGAGGTACTCTTATTTTCTCCCGTCGATGGGTTTGGACCCTTTCTAAATCACATTTAAGATAGATCAATATATGTGAGATGCGATGCTTGAGAAAAGTAACAAACAACACAAGAAGAGATAGAATACCAAATGAAACCATAAGAAAAATGGTAGGAACAAAACCCTGCCAAGAATATATAGAACAACAACAACTTAAATGGTTTGGCCACCTGGTCAGAATGAATCCTCACCAATCACCATCAAGGGCGTTCTTCTCGAGAATGCATGGAAAAAGACCAAGAGGAAGACCCAGAAGAAGATGGATAGATGCAGTGACAGAGACATGTAACAACAAAGGAAAATCACTACTTCAGACAATTCGAGCAGCACAAGAACGACAAATGATATAAACCAGGACACCTTTTAGGTATCAGTGAAAGAGAAAAGAGGAAGAAGAAGTAGAAGATGCGCAATTGACGTTTCAAGCTGGGCCTCGCTGCTATCACCTGGGGTGGTTGCCGCACAGAGAAACCACAAATAAAAATCCCAAATGGTGCAGCCGAGACCTCACAACCTCTGACTCGAGACCGGCGTCTAGCTTCGAGACTTACCAGTGCCCCCCCCCCCCCCCCCAACAACATATATTTAGTGACTTAGTCTCATAAATATGTTTTAAATTAAACATTTTTATTTATCCTAATCACAGGTGCCTTAAAGAGTTGTCGGGGCCCTCACTTTCCATCATGATCTAAGTTTGTCACGACAGGTAGCTCTCCGTCTCCGATACACGTTCCTGTGACCCTGTCTACCTAAACCGACTCTTGTTCTCCACCAAGATTGAAGTTTAAATGTCAACACCTAGCTTGAGTCAGAGTCTTATAAACAAGTGTTTGCTCAGTGACTCAAAGGGTATGCTCAGAAAGATTGCAAGTGGCTGTGTTTGACGGCAGTAGTTACGAGTCTTTGGGGAGGTCAATTTTTCATGCCAGGGCACGCGGAGGTAAGAGGTAATGAACGTGCTGACAGACTTGCCAGTTTGGCTCCCATAAGTGTGGCAGGGCAATGGATCGCTGTGATATTCTGAATGCCATCAGGGACGCTGGACAAAAAAACAAACAAACCGACTCAAAAAATAATCAGACTTCACTTCACGTTGAGGTGGGGGATGCCAAACGAGAACGTAACGTAGAAAATCAAAGAAGACTTATCAACGAACACAATACCTGTATCGTTAGTCGCCACCTGTTGATGGGTATTCTTCGGAAGAGATTTGAGCATTTATGGACTTCTCCAATGTGCAGTGAGGATGACCTTCCGACTAAATTAGACTGTCAACATTTGAGAGCGTTATCGTTAGCTACACTCAAGGCTGGATTTACCAATAAGCTAAAGAAGCTATAGCTTAGGTCACACAATCCGATGGGCCATAAACAATTTTTAAAATTTGTTTCGATATATGATGACAAGTTTTGTGAGACCCTCTTGTGTTATTTTTTCAAAGAAGGTTAAAAAAAAACAACTATCTATCTTTACGACACATAGTACCATTGCTGGTGTATGTCGGGGGGCAACGATAGAACCCGAGGGATAAAGGCCGCTTGGTCAAGCAGTCGCCACGACGTGTGAGACTCAGGATTTTTATATCACCCCAGATAGAAAAAATCCTTTCTGTCTACCGCGGGCTTCGAACACTGTACGCAGTCTTTTCAGCCAGCGGAACAGTGGTTTTAGCTGCACGGCCACGCGCACCTCTCAAAGGAGGTTAAGGTAAACAAAAGAAAAAAGGAGGGGGGAGGGGGAGGAGAGAGAGAAGGTGGGGGGGGAGGAGAGAGAGAAGGTGGGGGGGGGGAGACAATTTTCATTTAGCTTAGGGCATCACACAATTTTAATCTGACATTGTGTACACGCTTATGAGATAGTGAAATCAATTTACTTTCTAATTTTCAGTGAGATTGATGCGAGGTCTAATTAATAAACAGTTTAAAATTCAAAATTAAAGACTAAATTTAAAGAAAAACGTGATTATCAGTGCTATTATATAACTACTGCTGTGTCAACCTGGATAAATCTCGACAGAATGGGAACTACTGATGAAGCCTTCCGTGATTTAAGATGACATTCAAGAAGACGATTTCTGCCAATAAAGAACAGGAGAAACCAGACATTGTGTCTACGTGCAATACATCTCTGCTGACTTGCAAATGGAATGACGACGCCGGTTCCTGGAGAGAGATACAATGGGGGCGTTTCCATGTTGGGAACGTAACCCACACTGGGACGTTTGAACGTAGCAGCCATTAAATACATACAGAGGGCATACAAATCGATAAATGCTAAATCTTAGATAGAATAATCAAGTAGAATGACTCAGGTGGCAAGAAGAAGCTGACCGTCACCTGAATAACCCTCTAATTTTGATGCGGCAAGAAAACAAATGACGGAAACTGAAATATTCCGAGCAGAAGGTGGTAGTTTGAATCTGTACTTTTCTCACTAAAGCGCAGTTAGTGCACGTTAGATGATGACTGTAAATAAGATTTGGTGCTTGTCTAAAAGATTTCAATGATCTTTTATTACGTTCTTTTTGACAACCAGTGAATTTAATACGTGTCTAACTGATTCTAATGAGCTTTTAGGACGCTGCATATTACAACCAGTTAGTTTGTTATTTGTCTAATTGATTCCAAGCATCTTTTACAACGATGCCTGTTACAACTAGTTAATTTGTTATTTGTCTAATTTATTCCAAGTATCGTTTAGGACGCTGTCTGCTACAACCAGTTAGTTTGTTATTTGTCTAATTGATTCCAAGCATCTTGTACGACGATGCCTGCTACAACCAGTTAGTTTGTTATTTGTCTAATTGATTCCAAGCATCTTTTTGGATATTCTTTCTGACAACCATTCTAACATCAGACAGCATGTAAGAGGCCAGAGACTGATAATTAACTGTTTGCAGAGATTAATTAATGAAAAAATGATACGGATCTGACTTAATCTCTTCGTGGTGGCCTTGGACAATTACTAACCATCTACTGAAGCAAACGATAAACCCAGTGCCAAAAATGAAGCTTCGAAGTCGGAAGGATCAAATCAAAATTTAATCAAAATCAAAATATATACAACAAACCCCCAGTAAAATATACCACAAAGCCCAGAGTAAAAAATATAAGGGATTAGCAATGAGACGGAAATTGTTAAATAAAAGAAGGAGAAGATTTGTTTTTTTTTTAATATATGAAGTCAATGAGGAATTTGTTAGCAAATGTTATTATCGCACAAGTTACACCAGATTGACATAATAATAAACAAACTATGGGAAGAGAGCACGACAAAAATTCAGCCCAGCAGGATATTAAAAACAGAAAATGAACAAGTTGTGGTGACGCGAACAAATAAAAAGCAACCTAAAAATATAGCTAGTCAGTGCTTGACTGGAATCAGTGACTGGACTAAAGGAATGTAGGACTGGAGGAGGGGAATTTAGGAGACTGGATACGGAGAATTTGCGAAAGCAAGGGGAATTTATGGGAAGATAAGGTCAAGCCAATTGGTCTCATGGTCTAAACTATAGCAGACAAGAAATAACAAAAATCGTTGGAGGGAGAATGATCTGCGTTATGATTCACTTGAAGCGGAAGGAAGTCAATGGATCAAGTTAACTAAGTCGTCTAGACATGTTTTCTTGTCCATCGACTCAAATTCGCTTTCTAAAAGTTATTCTTGTCACTTAGTTCAATGACCTTTATAAACATGTCTTTTATGTTTAAGTCTGATGAGCTGTCTAAACCTCACTTGAATCTATAAACAAGTCAAATAAGTCTTCTAGAAAGTTTTATACTTAATCAAGCCCAGTACTTTTCTTCTTATTTTGCAAGTAGAGCAATTTCTTGAAACAACTAAACATGAAAAGAGAACTACTAAACACAATTCAAACAAGAAAGATAAGTTTTGAGGGACATGTTAAAAGACACATCAACCTGCTAAAAGTAATCTTGGGAACGAAAATACAAGGTAAAAGAGACAGAGGCAGACCAAGACTAACATGGGCGAGTAACATCAAAAGATTGACAGGTCAGCCTGTAACAACCTGCACTATCAAAGCAAGAGAGGCAGAGCAGAATGGCGCACCAAGGTAGCCAACCTTCGATGCGGAGACGGCACTCAATGATGATGATTGAATAGTTTGTCTAATGTAATATAGAGACAGTAGATTGACAAACAAACTGATGACACAGAGAAGGAGAGTATGTGTGTGCGCGCATGTGCGTGCAATGTTCATCACATTTTTTCGTTGCAATTTAGAAACACAAAAACGACTTGTCCTAGTGTGTCTGTAAAATTAAAAAAAAAAAGCAAGACGAATATTTATCAAGCACATTGTGCAATTGACTAGATTGTAGGGCTATTTGTGCTAAAACAATTTGTGCTAAAGAAACACTTCAACTATAAGTAAAGATAGGTCGCTATCAAGAAAACCACTAACAAATCCTGGTGACTGGCTATCCGTGCAATTCGACTACTCTGCAATAATAATAAAGAAGTCCAGCGGTGAAAAACTTCCGTGACCATACAATGTTATAGAAAAGTATTATGTCGTCAAACAAAATGATAACCTTCTTACTTCAACAATAGGGACATCCTCAAATAATTTCCCACGAAAATATGCACCAGCACAGTTCATCTCCAATAACATAGGTCCACTCGCGGAGATATCGGTTATAAAAAGTAATTATATTGGTGAGAATATGTCGAAAAAAAATTATCGATCGTGGAAACATGTCAACGGATAATGGAGAAAGTAGATTGATGATTACAAAGACGGGGAGTGAGAAACTTTTTTGAAAAAAAATTGTGAAATCTGCACGCAAAAGGAGAAAGATGACAAACAAATCGTTATGTTCGGACTTCCCTGATATGGAGTTTAGTGACCAGGCAAGCAATATAAGAAAGAAAAAGATAAATAGTCACTATACATGCATCATATCGTAGTGTTTGTGTGTGTGTGGGGGGGATATAACATTGCACAGTTCTAAGGCATAGCGATATTTGGAGATGAGAGGCATCAGGTCTCATATTCGTGTCTTTAATTGTTCCCCAGCTCTGCGAGCCCCCCCCCCCAAAGAAAAAAAAATGTAAAGTACCCCCCGTCACGCCACGTGGCGTATAGGGAATATGGTGTAATGACCATACATTTTACAGACCTTCGGGGCATGATTTTTCGGGTAATGTGGTCGGTATTACGCCCGTGCAGTTGTACTTTCCCAGAAAACAATTCGGTACGCATTAAAGGCTGGGTGAACCCGGAAGCCGTCGGTTGGGATCGAACCCTACCTCTCGTCCTTTGTAGTAAAGGTTCAATAACCTCTGAGCTATCCCCAGCTCTGTGAGCCAGGTAACCATTATTTATCAGTTGTGTCGACTAAAGAGCGCCAAGCTGCATTTGAAGGAGAGCACAGGATATAGAACTGTAACAATAATACACAAACAATCCGCATTCCCAGTAATGAAGACCGCAAATAAGGAGAAATACAAAGAAGAATTGAAAACAAAAGCACCTGCACAGAAGAATTTTACTGTGAGAAAGGCAGCTACTTGTCAACAACAAGGCTGAGGTTACAAGAAAAATATTCATTGAAATCATCAGGCAAAAATGCAGTCATTCTTGGGCTTGACTCTTTATTCCTCACCATACCAAAGTAGGGTCGCGGAGGCTCATCACTACATATTCAAGTTTTACATATTGATGGCTACGTGCATAATCTTAATTTTTGCATACGTTCCCATTTAGAAACTAGTAGTATAAAAAGAGCGTGAAAACTAGGAAAATATAATACTATGGTCACGGTTAACAACATAGTTGCCTAGAGAGGATAAATATGGCGAGCATAATTTCAGGTTGGGAGCCGCGATAGCTCAGTAGTTAGTGAACTGGACTACAAAGGACAACAGGTAGGGTTCGATCCCAACCGACGGCTTGCGGTTCACCCAGCCTTAAATGGGTACAGGATTATTTTCTGGGAAAGTGAAGCGGCACGGGCGTAATACCGACCACATTACCCCAAAAATTATGTGCCGAAGGTCTGTAAAATTGTTGGTCACTAACACCATATTCCTTATACGCCACTTGGCGTGACGGAGGTACTTTATTTTTTTTATAATTCCCGGTAAACGAGACAGAGGATGACCTAGGAAAAGATGCGTGCAAGATTTCACAGACGACAAGGGAAGCCTTTGAAATATGGATTTATAGACGAATAGTTAGAATTGGATGGAAAGAAAAGAAAACAAATGATGGAGTTTTAAAACAACTAAAAGTTAAGAGAACTACTAAACACAATTAGAACAAGACAAAATACATTTTGGGGGCATGCTAAAATACACAAAAGCCTACTAAAAGTAATATTGGAAGGGAAAATACAAGGTAATAGAGGCAGAGGCAGACCAAGACTAACATGGACGAGTAACATCAAAAGATAGATAAATCAGCCTATAACAATCTGCACCATCAAAGCAAGAGACAGAGCAGAATGGCGGTCCATGGTAGTCAACCTTCGATGCGAAGACAGCACTCAATAATGATGATGATGATGGTATCTTATAAGATTATAGTAACTTCAGCCAAGCAAGAATAGTCTAGGAGATACACACTAACCTGTCTCAAGCATCGCCTCGTCTTCTGCCGGAGAGGGCTCGTTAGTTTTAGCAAGCCATCCCATCATTATCATGTGTCATACAATTTAGAGTAGGTTATCATATCCTTCCACAATTGTTTTTATTAACGGTGGATCGTATGGATTCTGTTTTTGATTGTTTTTATGGCATGACACTTGTGTCTTCTTTCTCTGTTGACTGTTTTCCATGCCATGACACCAGTATCTTCTCTCGTTGTTGACCGTTTTCCATACCATGACACCAGTATCTTCTCTCTTTGTTGACAGTTTTCCATACCATGACACTAGTATCTTCTCTCGTTGTTGACCGTTTTCCATACCATGCCACTAGTATCTTCTCTCTTTGTTAACTTTTTTCCATGCCATGACACCAGTATCTTCACTCTTTGTCGACCGCAATATCTCTTTTCCTGCATTTTGCCAGTTGTAACCAAGTATTCTAACTTTCCCCTTCTCTTGATGTGTCAGAATACTCTGATTGTTTCCTTATTTTGTTTTTTAGGATCTCGCTTTTTGTGTTGGCATTTTTGAGCATTTCCACGTTGGTCGTTTTAATTATCCAGTGAACTTTAAATATTTTTTTGAGAAATTCAATCTCTGTGGCGTCTAATCGTCTTTTCATTTGTTTGTCTAATATCCATGTATCCTTCCGTAGGTCAGAATTGGCTCTATATAGCACTGATGAAATCTATCTCACTTCTATTGACATAGGCTTGTTGCACAAGACGTTTTCATTTTCTGAAATGCTATTTTGGCCTCAGCTATTCTGCTTTTTATTTCTGTGGTGCGTTTTCCATCTGATGTTATTACTGTTCCCAAGTAGTTGATGCTTTCCACTTGTTTCAGATATACCCGTTTATTTTTATGTTTCATGGTGGTGATTGGTTTCTTCGATATGATCTTTACGGTCTGTTTTCTTACTATTCAGGCTGAGACCTTTCTTGTTGCTTTATTTCACTATTATGTATATCATTTCTTGTAGTGAAACCATTCCCATATTGCGCGTTATCTTCCCTGTCGTCTTTTATTGAATAATACCCATGTATATGAAAGGGAGATCGCTCCACGCTCTTTGCACCTGTGACATTCTCTGTTGGTATATAGGTGGTGCGGAATGCTGGCTGTGTAACCATTACTGATTTGGTCGGTGTTTCTAGCATATAAATGATGAAGAAACCTCATCACTCGACTACAAGTGCCACACAGCTGGCAGAATGTGACGATCCTAGGAACTCCCAACCTACTGACTAATTTTCCTTTAGGAACTACGAGAAAAGCATATATAACACCCCTCAAGAAAATTGTTAAAATGCTGTAAAGAGAACTAGCTTACAGCAAAGGGAAGTCAAGTCCTTGCACCAATATTTATAACCTTGTATTTTCTTAACCCAAAACATTTCTAGTTTTACATTTCCCTCCTCCAATATTTTTATTTTCTCTACTTCCCATTTTCCAACATTGTAATTATTCTACTTCCCTACTGTGACTATTTCTATCTCTCTACTCCCCGACTCACACCTACTTCCTAACTGTGACTATTTCTATCTCTCTACTCCCCGACTCACACCTTACTTCCCTACTGTGACTATTTCTATCTCTCTACTCCCCGACTCACACCTACTTCCCTACTGTGACTATTTCTATCTCTCTAATCCCCGACTCACACCTACTTCCCTAGTGTGACTATTTCTATCTCTCTACTCCCCGACTCACACCTACTTCCCTACTGTGACTATTTCTATCTCTCTACTCCCCGACTCACACCTACTTCCCTACTGTTACTATTTCTATCTCTCTACTCCCCGACTCCTATATTTTTCAGCCTCACATTAACTTTTACTAACCGACCGAGACACCTAAATCATCCTACTTGAAACTTTAATCTCCACTCAAAACTGCGTTCTCCCTCGCCTACACGCCCATTATCCCTGATCCCTGCTGTTGTTATCAATCGAATGTAACGCTAGCAGCAGTTATACACAATTTTATTATCTCCTCAAAAGCATACAATCAAACTAGGGGTATACTTTTTTCTTTTTATAAAAATATATTATTGAAAAAATCAATCAACACTCCATCACAAAAAGATACGAATTTGGAAATGCACAATACACGTCTCTGGTTCTTATAAGGCAATAAGAGCCCCTTTCTTATTATTAAAAGATAAAAATGAAGAAAATATTCAAGGTCAAATGTGTCTGAAATGTGCGCAAATCTCCTATATTTTACACATGCCATTGTGCCAGGTCGGCAAGGGTCGCTGCAAGACTGATTGAAACGTCTACGCGATGAAGAATGATTGTGGAAACAAGCTAATTCAATAACCAACATTCCTGGAAGAGCAGGCTTCTACATCAAACTTGTCTTCTTCTAACGGGTAACATTAAGCATAACAATTTTTTGAACAAGCCCAGCAAGAGGATTAATAAGTACTAGTGTTTAAAGCAGTCAGATTTCATGAACATTTTAACAAGCCCCTTTAAACCTTAAGCTTGAGTTGTACTTATGGGATATCTTTTATAGATGTCTAAAAGTCAGACGTCTGTTTTCGTGTCAAAATGGCATTCGTAAAGGTTATGCAATAATTGTGATAGATGATAATCTGTGTCTAATAAACTGACATTATTATCTGACATTTTTGGGGGGTGGTTCTATGTAGTGACATCATACAAAATGTTAGTTGTTTGTAGTAGTGATACGTTAGTTGTTTGTGGTATTAATATATTAGCTGTTTAATGTAGTGATATGTTAGTTGTTTGTGATAGTGATATGTTAATTATTTGTGTTAGTGATATGTTAGTTGTTTGTGGTAGTGATATGCTAATTGTTTGTAGTAGTGATATGTTAGTTGTTTGTGGTAGTGATATGTTAATTGTTTGTGGTAGTGATATATTGGTTGTTTATAGTAGTGATATGTTAGTTGTTTATAGTAGTGATATATTGGTTGTTTATAGTAGTGATATGTTGGTTGTTTATAGTAGTGATATGTTAGTTGTTTTTAGTAGTGATATGTTGGTTGTTTATAGTAGTGATATGTTAGTTGTTTTTAGTAGTTATATGTTGATTGTTTATAGTAGTGATATGTTGGTTGTTTATAGTAATAATATATTGGTTGTTTATAGTAGTGATATGTTAGTTGTTTATAGTAGTGATATGTTGGTTGTTTATAGTAGTGATATATTGGTTGTTTATAGTAGTGATATGTTAGTTGTTTATAGTAGTGATATATTGGTTGTTTATAGTAGTGATATGTTGGTTGTTTATAGTAGTGATATGTTAGTTGTTTTTAGTAGTGATATGTTGGTTGTTTATAGTAGTGATATGTTAGTTGTTTATAGCAGTGATATGTTGGTTGTTTACAGTAGTGATATGTTGGTTGTTTATAGTAGTGATATGTTGGTTGTTTATAGTAGTGATATGTTGGTTGTTTATAGTAGTGATATATTGGTTGTTTATAGTAGTGATATGTTGATTGTTTATAGTAGTGATATGTTAGTTGTTTTTAGTAGTGATATGTTAGTTGTTTATAGTAGTGATATGTTGGTTGTTTACAGTAGTGATATATTGGTTGTTTATAGTAGTGATATGTTGGTTGTTTATAGTAGTGATATGTTGGTTTGTTTTTAGTAGTGATATTTTGGTTGTTTATAGTAGTGATATGTTGGTTGTTTATAGTAGTGATATATTGGTTGTTTATAGTAGTGATATGTTGGTTGTTTATAGTAGTGATATGTTAGTTGTTTTTAGTAGTGATATGTTAGTTGTTTATAGCAGTGATATGTTGATTGTTTACAGTAGTGATATATTGGTTGTTTATAGTAGTGATATGTTGGTTGTTTATAGTAGTGATATGTTGGTTGTTTATAGTAGTGATATGTTGGTTGTTTATAGTAGTGATATGTTAGTTGTTTATAGTAGTGATATGTTAGTTGTTTTTAGTAGTGATATGTTATTTGTTTATGGTAGTGATGTATTAGTTTTTCGTGTTACTTGTCTGTGGTAGTGATATGTTAATAGATTAACACATAAAGATTAAATAATTCAAATGTAGACACTCAAAGTTGAGAAATACTCAATATTCCATCCAAACTTTAAACAAATCCATCCGATAACATCAGCTTGAATATATTATACACAATTAAAACATATCTGGTATATTTAAATACGGCAGGCAATGCACAAGAAAAATATGAACAAATACTACAAATAACTGATGCCACGCAGTAAGGCTGATGATAACCAAATGTCAAGAAAGCAAGCACGAATAAAGAGCACTAAAGAATCGGAGACACTATGAAACCAATTCAAGGTGGTTTGTTGTTGATGGATCAAACAGAGAATTATGAGAGAGGTATCTTTCATTTAGACCATAATCAAAGAAAAGTGGTGGAGGCATATTCGAGAAATGACAAACACCCCCCCCCCTTTTTTTTTTCTCCCACCAAATCATGTATTCGTTAATCTTGTGTGGGTATGTTGAGAACGATGTCACTGGGAAACAAACTCTTTGAAATCGCTCTGGTGGTTTAATGTTCACAATGGTTGTTCCCGCTGACTTTGGTTTCTTCCTCGTTCTTGGCACGATCCGTTCTAAACAGGTCTGACTTCTCCTTTATTTAGATAGCAACTGCCATAACAAATTGTTGTAAAAACAATATTTGTGTAGGGTCACTGCAAGACGTACCAAGACTTGAGGAGACTACTCAGGATGGTGGCCCAGACATTCGAGGGTTGTAAATATAAATGTATTACTGGTGAAGATGGCACGTTATATAGTGTATACAAATATTCATATTACATTTCTAAATATCTCTTTTCGCGATATCATCATCATCATCATGTGCCATACTGGTTGGCATAGGTGATCATGTCCCTCCACAATCTTCTATCCACAGTGCATCGTATCAGTTCTGTTGTTGACTGTTTTCCATGCAATGACACCAAGCTATCCAGTATTTTCTCTCTTTGTTGCCCGCGATCTCTCTTTCCTTTTATTTTGCCAGTTGTAACCAAGTATTCCAACTTTCCTCTTCTCATGATGTGCCCGAAGAATTTTGATTGCTTCTTTCTGATGTTTTTTTAAGAGCTCCCTTTTTGTGTTGGCCTCTTTGAGAACTTCCTCATTGGTCTTTTTAGCTGTCCAGGGGACTTTTAACATTCTTCTGAGAAATCCTATCTCTGTGACCTCTAATCGTCTTTTCATTTGTTTGTCTACTGTCCATGATTCGCTTCCATAGGTCAGAATTGGTTCTATATAGCACTGATGAACTCTCTTTCTCATTTTTATTGACATAGATTTGTTGCATAAGATATTTTTCATTTTCTGAAATGTCATTTTGGCCTGAGCTATTTTGCTTTTTATTTATGTGGTGCATCTCCCATCTGATGTTATTATTGTGCCCAAGTATTTGAAACGTTGCACTTGTTTCAGATTTGTCTCGTTTATTTTTATGCTGCTTGATGGTGGTGATTGTTTCTTCGATATAACCATTACTTCTGTTTTCTTACTATTCAGACTGAGACCTTTCTTGTTGCTTTCTTTTACTATTATGTTTTCGCGATATAATATTTGATAAAACAGTCATGTGACACTTCTTATTCTATTGTCGAATGTTTGGCAGGTCTGAGAAAACAGATATCGTGATATGGGTAGGTCTGATATCGTTGAATATGTTAAATGTACACTTGTATCTATAGCTACATCTTGTATTCTTTTACCTGTGGAGCATTGATCTTCAGCAAGCACTTTCCAAGGCGTTGTTTCTTGCCATTCTTTTATATTCGTTTATTGTCTACTCCAGCCGTCCTCTTCATCTCTGCTTCCACATGTTTTCTCCAAGTATATTTTGGCCTTCCACTTTGTCTTCTCTCCTGGAGATACCAAAAAAGGGCATGTCATGTTATACTCTCAGTTGGCTCCGGTAATGTGTGTCCTATCCAACGCCATCGTTTTCGGGTATCTCTTTGTCCACTGACATTTGACTCATACTTTCACATAATTCTACGTCAGTGATTTTGTCCTGCCATTTCCGTCCTTTCATTCTGTGCAAGCATCAATTACTGAAAGTCTGTATCTTCGTATCATTTTTGGTTGTTCACCACGTTTCACAACCATATAAAAGAACTGATTTAACGTTGGAGTTTTTGCTTTCGTATTTAACATAACTTCTTTGGATTTCTATATATTTCCTAGCGCAATGAAGGCTCCGCTTGCTTTTTGTATCCTTAGTTTCGTAGCATTCTCTGTTTGTTCTTTGTTTGTATATATATATATATACACACACACACATAAAACTTTAAGTCTTGTAGGGGTATTTCTCCAATTGTTATTTTGTTATTAACAACGCCTTAATTCTGATGAATTTGGTCTATCTCTATTTATTTACAGTCCCAGCTGTTGTGATCTGTCGCCAAGTATGTTCATTTTATCTCACACCTATTGATGATTACGTGATAGTTGAGCTATGTCATTAGTAAAGTCTAGGTCAAGTTGCTTGGTCAGTGTCCACTAGATTCCATTTCTGTTGTTCTGTCATTTTCATAATCCGATCTATGGCCAGCATAAAGATAAAGAAATATAAGGCATCCCTACCTTATTCCTGTTTTTATTTCAAATGTTTCTGTAAACTACCCTTCATGGGCAACACTGCATTTCATTCCTTCATGCATTGTTTTTTAATCAGATTAGTAAACTGTCTGTAATTACTGCGTTATTACATCTTGTATATGTAGCGTAAACAAAAGATCAGGTTAGTTGTAGCGTAAACAAAAGATCAGGTTAGTTGTAGTGTAAACAAAAGATCAGGTTAGTTGTAGCGTAAACAAAAAGATCAGGTTAGTTTAAATTTTCTGGGAAGAAGCAACAGGAGAATCTAAAAGCAAACCCTCAAATTGAAATTAGAGGGTAAAAGCTAGAAAGGCCGACCTAGAGAAACAATATATACAAAACTAAGGTGAACGGCGGGAGCCGCAATAGCTCAGTGGTTAGTGAACGGGACTACAAAGGACAAGGGGTAGGGTTCGATCCCATCTGACGGCTACTGGTTCACCCAGCCTTTAATTGGTACCGGATTTTTTTTCTGGGAGTAAATAAGGTGGTACGGGCGTAATACCGACCACATTACCCCAAAAATCATGTGCCGAAGGTATGTACAATTTATGATCACTAACACCATAATACATATAAGCTACGTGGCAAGAGGAAGGGGGGGGTACTTTACTTTTTTTTTAAGGTGTACAGCAACAACAGCAAACATCAGCTTCCTTGTTGAGATTGAAACACTCGACCACATCTGCGATGTGTCCGTGCACTGTGCAAGGTCTGACACTTGATGACAAAGATCGTGGGACAGTCTAAATTGTATGTCCTATCTGTCGTCTTCAGCTGCGGGTGGGCGTGCGGATGGTTGGACAGAGAGACAGACAAATAAAAGTAATTAAAATAACATACACACATATATATGTCATTACATTTACATACAGTCCGCCGAAAGTGTCCAGCAATCATACACTTCTTTTTCACATATAAACAATCAAATATACTTTCATTTATACTTCCTCTTTCATGCTCAGATTGACAACAATAATTTCACTAACGAAAATTCATTATTTTATTCAGAAATTTGTGCTTTTAGTACAGTATTCAAATGTTTATTGAAACTGCATAGAGCAGAACAATATGTGAAACACACGACAACCGAGCCGAAAGAGCACCTTCACACTTCCTAAACCATTAAAAGTTAATACCATCTTTCTGTGAAACTCAGTTGACGTAGGTCGATAGGAGTCCCTACTGTTCTCTATCCTTATATTGACTAGTATTTCTGATGAGTAAAATTCGATGTTTATTGAAACTTCTTACTGCTTGCATAGGGATTGATCAACTGACAATATTAGGCCTTCCATTTTGGCAGTAAGCCACAGGCAATCGTGTCTATACTTGGTACAAAGGTTCGTGGGCACAGTTGTCATGCAAGTTGCCGTATGCGTGTCTTATTACCAGAATTTTCACAACACCCAAGTAAGATTCGATGAAAATGGATATGTTAATAGCATAATAATACAAGCTTAAACAATAACAAGACAATTAAAAACACCGAAAGGCAGAAATGGACATATTATCAAGAATAAAAAGGATTCTTTCTTACTCTTCTTAGTGTTCACCTGTTGCGATTATGTTCATGTTTTGTGTCGCTAGTTTACGACAACCTAGTGATATCTGCGCCTTTCAGTCCGACATATCCATCTTTGATATGAAGTTGATTAATAATTTTTGTTTCCGGGCAGTTGTCATTGTGGCTTAATCTTTTAGAATTTTATTTGCCAAAGAGTTCTTTAACTTGCGCAAGTCCACATGGGACCCTCAGTTTCTCACCGTTATTTCAGAAGGCTAGGGCATAGGACCTCACAGCCCACAGACTAGGGGATGGTATAGCCACTCAGAGATCAATGTTTTAGCTCCAAACCATCCAATCCCCCCGAATAAAAGGATACACCAGCAGTCTAGTCGATTATAGAAGATCGCCATCAATAAGAGAAATTAAAATCATCAGCGGAGTTAATTTTTTCTAACAAACAGAAGTGAAATAGTAGTGGTCGAGTAGTCAGCGCGATCGCTACTAATGACAAAGTTTCAGTTTTTCAAATGTAAGGATTTCGTTTGTTAATGTACTTTTCTTTTTTTTATTTTTTTTTTGTTCTCCTCAGACAGACCACGAATTCGTGGTTAACCAGGCTTATGAAAATGGGCACCAGAGAGTTTGGTTTTCTTTTAAAGGGAGGATGGAAAGAAGAGATGCCAGACGTGTTGTGTGTATGGTTTATAAAATTGAAACCACTTTCATAAAATATCAATTTTCATAAGTAGGAGAGTGTAGTTGACTCCGGACATCTTCATCCATTAACGATGCAAAATGTCCTAGATTAGAATTAAAATGTCACTGTTAGATAACAATAAATAGTTGTATATGTTTATTTAATTAACAGATAATACAGTGTCACGAAGAGATACAAAAGAAAGATATGTGCACTTACGGAGAGAAATGATAATTTACAAAGAAAAATATTCTAAAAAAAAAAGCACAAGAAAATAGTACAGATTTTCTAAGAATTCAATTTTGTGTACTTCCAACTCCCCTAATACCCTCTTTTAGAGAAACATCAAGAATAACGAAACATCTCATTGACCATGCAATAACTCACAGACAATATCAGTCTCTGAGCTCATCATGCAGAACTAGTTTCTACACTATGCTATTTACACACTCACACACACACAAATAAAAAGAACGCACTCTGCTTGAAAAAAAAAATTAATAAAAAGAAGAAAAGACGATGCAACTATATATATATATATATACACACACAAGATAAACCTAAAAAGCATGGCTATGTTGATACAACATTTATGACATTGTCTAGGTTAATTACAGCCATCATGACATAATCACCAACGTCAAGGAATAAGTGAAGTCCCAGTAAATCGCAAATAACTTTCATCAAATATTTAAAGACAAGCAAACTTTCTAATTGAAGGTTATTGATTTTTCCCAAATAGCAATTGTCACCTCCTTCCTCGTCCGCTCGATAACGAATTGCATTGCACTGTACTTTGCTCCTTGCGATTCAGAGCATCCGCTCTCAGAATGGATGTTCAGGGCCACGTTTTTTTAGCTTGGTTTTCTTCGACCTTCATACCATTATGACAGGATACAGATTCTATTTTGACATTCACAATTATGAGAGGATACAGATTCCATTTTGAGATTCATACAATTATGAGTGGATACAGATTCCATTTTGACATTCATACAATTAAAAGAGGATACAGATTCCATTTTGACATTCATACAATTATGAGAGGATACAGATTCTATTTTGACATTCATACAATTATGAGAGGATACAGATTCTATTTTGACATTCATACAATTATGAGAGGATACAGATTCTATTTTGACAATCATACAATTATGAGAGGATACGATTCTATTTTGACATTCATACAATTATGAGAGAATACAGATTCCATTTTGACATTCATACACTTATGAGAGGATACAGATTCTGTTTTAGAGTTTGGTTTTCTTCGACCTTCATAAAATATTAGCGGTTCCAGATTGTATGTATCCACCCCATGAGAGCCCAGAAAACAGTCTCGTCAGTCTGGCGAAGGAGCGCGGATCAAGAAGGAGAGTAAATCCCGAACACAAGACGAAATCTGACATGTCTGTCTGGCTGACAGGATTACAAGATCGTCATTTTTTTCTGGTAAATTGTGATACAACATAACGAGATCATGTTATATTATTTTATAAGAGGTGGGGTCAAATCAGTAATTGTTAAGGTGATCGTCAAAAACATCGATGTATCAAACATAAAAGTGCTTCATAGAGATTTATGTACCACTTCTTGTACTTTTAAAAAAAAAAATCAGAACCGAAGTTGATCGATCAGAATGGTGTCTAAGGATAAAAAACGCAAACATTTATTATCATATTTCTATGTATTTATCTTCCTTTCTTAAAAGTAGTGATGGGAAAGAGGAAAATGAATAAACGGGTTTCTCTCAGACTGTCTGGCCTCATATATCTTCAGAAATTGTCCGACTTCAAACATGGCAGTATTCCAAGAAACAGGACGGATAACTTGGGTATAGATATTGGGTGAAATAAACGAAGAGGTGCAGATGTAGTGGAGATTATTCGTGGGCTGTCATTTTTGAGCATAAACAGTAAAGTTCAGAAATAAATTTGAATTTTAACATTTATATCTGCCATCCATTATATCTTCAAATAAATAAATAAATATATATATATATATATATATATATATATATATGTGTGTGTGTGTGTGTGTGTATGTAACGTATATATATAAATATATATATACACATATATTTGATTGTGTGTATGTAATGTATATATGTGTGTGTGTTTGTGTGGTGTTTGCGTTTCTATGCGGCCTATTTAGAAGAGGAAAGGCAAACCACTGATGTCATGATCTGGTAAAGAGAGAGAGAACGAGAGAGAGGGGGAGACACAGAGAGAGAGAGAGAAGGGAGAAAGAGAGAACGGTTCGGTAATATCTTGTTGCAGTAACGTTAAAAGGTGAAACCTTCCATTGCCGTGTATTCAACAGTTCGCGACATAAAGAAAAGCAAAAATCAGACCAAAAAATCAAGGGATAAGTAAAATTGAAATAAATTATTATATGAGCTATTTATGATGTATTGTCAAGTGATGTCTTACAAAAGTTAGTGTGAATAGCTATACAGTTATATGAATATATTTTCAGTCCTTTTATTCATACATTTGTCAGTAAAAGAGTGTAGCGGTAAAAAAAAAAAATGCACGTTTCAAATATAATATTATGATAAACGACACGTATAAATACACCATACTTGTTTTATACAGGAAACGGTCTTATACAGGGAACAAGGACAGAACAAACAAAAATACGTCAAATGGACTAATCTGTTATGACCTCCAGACAGGTAAATTAGGTCTGGCCTTCTGTAATCTCGAGATAGTAGACGCATGTTCTGAAATCCCATCGATTTTCGAAAAGCATGGCTTATCTTGAAAGCTAAGGCTAAACAAAAAAAAGCAAGGAGTTCGAGACTTTGCAGTCACTTAAAAAACAGTAATACCTGGATGACACGGGTACATACACGCTCATACAAAATGTCTCATAAATCTATTGCACAGCTCCTTATTCTAATCTCAAAGTGATGTTTTAGTTCTATTCCCCAAACTGTTGCAGTATTTGTGGATAGAAAGCCTAGAATTGGTTACGTTCTATTATTTCTTAAAATTTAGATTCTACGGCAACAATATATCATCATCATCATCATTATCATCAATTAGGGGTTAAGGCAAAGAAATGCAAGTGAATGCATAAAAATGCGAAGCTGCAGTAAAGCTGAATGCGAGGAAAAATTGAAAAAAAGGAAAAATAGTATGTTAGAAGCTTTACGTGATTAGTAGACGACACAGATTCGAACGACGTTTCGGCTCAATAGGCCTTCAGCAGGAACAAACAAACATAATTAGTAGGATTAGTTTTATTTATTCACATATCTGTGTGTGTATGTTGTTTGTTTGTTCCTGCTGAAGGCCTATTGAGCCGAAACGTCGTTCGAATCTGTGTCGTCTACTAATCACGTAAAGCTTCTAACATACCATTTTTCCTTTTTTTCAATTTTTCCTTATCATCAATTACCATGCCTGCTGGCGTAGGGGATCATGTCTCCCCACAACTTTCGATCTCAACAGTTAATTATCATTTTTGTTGTTGATCGTCTGCCAAACCATTCTCTTAAGATGTCTGGTATCTTTTCTCTTTGCTTCCTCTTTGTTTTGATGTAATATTTCTGGGGGTTTCGTGACTTGTGATCAAAGGTTACTAAGCAGATCGATGTGACTGAGGATATGACTTTTTTCTTGTCCCAGTTTCTGCTGGAGATGCTTCATTTTGTCAATGTTCGGATGGACTTTGGGACGGTCGAGGGTAATAAGGTTGAGAGAGAGAAATGCACTGTTAGTTTCTCTGTACCAGCCGATCTCAGGATTGAGAATCTTGTCACTCAATGCGATTTCATAAAAAAAAAAACATTATGG
Source organism: Megaustenia siamemsis (assembly GCA_032433765.1). Taxonomy (NCBI): domain Eukaryota; kingdom Metazoa; phylum Mollusca; class Gastropoda; order Stylommatophora; family Ariophantidae; genus Megaustenia; species Megaustenia siamemsis. The sequence goes on along the minus strand of JAVIAB010000092.1, from coordinate 116,942,596 downwards.
AAATAAAGTACTGACTGCACGCGACAATACAGCGCGTGGAATCAAGATTTCCTCTTTAATTTGAGTCTGTAGATGATTCATGAACGTGGTTCACTTGAATTCTCTGAGTTATAAGATAATAATAGGAAATAATAGAGCTGTCCCATCACTGTCGAAACTGGAGTTTAGTAATGTGGGGTTAAAACACGTTGTCACAAACCTACAGAGGTTTATCAAACTACGCGTATATATCATTGTCTAGGTTAAATTACTGCTTCGATGGGAGATGAATTTAAGTTTGTGTCTGTCTTTATGTGTCTGCGCACATGCATGTGTGTTTGCTTGTATGTATATATGTATTCCTATATATATATATATGTATATATATATATATATATAACATGATTTTGATTGTTTGCTATCAACTATCTGCCAAAACGCCAAAGACTATATATATATAGTCAAGCCCTCATATGGGAAACAACAGGTAAGAGAAAAAGAGGAAGACCCAGGGAGACACTGAGAAGAACATTGATGCGAGAGACAAGAGCAGCAGGATTCGGCTCTCTCAATGAGATAGAGCTGCTTGCACAGAACAGAGACAGATGGCGAGGTTTGATAAAATATGAAAGAAAACCGCTAGAACAAAAATTCAGATAGGAGAAGGTGTATTTTGGTCTGCGCACTATGGGCCGGCTACGGCTCGAAAGGTCAATATATAGATAGATATATGCATATAGCCTTTGATGTTTTGGCAGATAGTTATGTATAGTAGATATTTATATGTTGAAGACTGGCAAAGCTTTCATAATATTGTCTATAAGAACAAACAAAATAAAAGTCACACACATATAAATATATACATATATGTATATATATATATATATATATATATATATATATATATGTGTGTGTGTGTGTGTCTTTGTATATATGTATGTATGTGTGTGTATATATGTATGTACGTAAATTTACATGTATATATGTTTATATGTATATTATGTGTGTTTATGTATATATATATATATATATATATATGTATACATGTATGTATATATGTATATAAGTACGTATGCACATTCCAAGTCAAGTGTAGCTATGTCCCTGTACCTATCCTTCATTTCCTGAAATCTCCAGTTGTCCTCAACAAATGCCGTAAAGTATACATGCCAATAGTTTCTGTAGCTCGTCATCTCTGATCTATCCTCTTTGTTCCCACACTCAACTAGTACCGAACTTGGACCCCCAACATCTCCACCCAATGAAATACTCATTCCAGCCAGAATTGTCCAGAAATAAAACAGGTGAATGCTATATAAACGTCATGTTCCTCTAACGCTCAGCAATTTTGTAACATACATTCTACATGACAGTTTATCAATTCACCAGTCAGTTTGATCTTATGCTCATATTATTATAAAATTCAACATACGATACCCTCCATTAGACACTGCCAAGTATGATTACTTATATTTCCTGTCTTGTGCTATCTGGTATATGCCTATTTTTTTCTGCTGATTCGATTGTTTCTAATACCACTTCTGTGTGCATCTGTTTTTGAGAAATCTCTGGAGGTGCTCCGGTTTCATAAAATATTTACGCCACAAAAATGATTTTATTACAATGAGTGAGCCTCGATGTTGACTTACCACACATACAACAAGGCGCACGGGTTGATTCTACTCCAGACGCATTGATCGTTCATGACTGGAATTACTTGCAAAATTTCATTCAGCCGATGGAAGATTACACATTTTGTGGCGATTCAGCGGTGCTGAAAGTTTATTTAATCATACCTCGTCTCCTAGGTGTAGTCTCGTTTAGCGAACGCTTACAGCATGGTAACTTCTCATCATGAAACTGGAATGATATCTCGTCATGGGACTTAACTTTTATATTTTATCTGGAGGATCTGCTAAAGGTAATGTAGAGAATTCAAACTCTCAACCGAATGTCCTCGCAATGACGGTAGTGTCCTTTACAGTTTAAAAGGTGTTACATAACTGGAGTTGTCAGAAAAAGGCCATGAGTATTTACGTTAGGGGTTTCAACCCCGAATTATTTGTCTGGAGATACTTCCGAAGCTAAAAGTGTGTGCGAGTGCTCACGCAACTTTTCTTGTTAAAATTGTCTTGGTGATCAAAGCTAATATTCATTTCCACGTGTACCTCGATTTGTTTTTATCAACACGCTCTTTCCCAGAAATAGTATTGTTATAATTGCCAATTATTGTCAAAAATGATTTCAATGCACTCCGTGCAAAACCTTAAATGTTCAATCGCTTTTAGCAGATGATGATGTGAGCTGAGGAGCCCCGGTGGCTGAGTGGTTAGTGTGCTCGCCTCTGTGGCTGAGTGGTCAGTGTGCTCGCTTCCTGATCAGAAGGGCTCGGGTTCCATCCTCAGAAGTGGCAGGTTGGTTTTTTTTCGGACCGACAAGGCTCCGGGGTGTATCCAGCCTCTAAAAATGAGTACCAGAGATTTTTCTGGGAATTAAAGGCGGTCTGACGTGATATCAACCTCAACACCCATATATATGCCGTGGTCATAGAAGAAATATTGTCACTAACACCATATTCCTACACTCCAAGTAAGACAAGAAGTAAACCTTTATTTTATTTACGACATATTTATTGGAAAGGGCGAAGGGTGGCCTTCACAATATCGAGCTTTCGCATGCACATCATTTCAACAACATATAGTGTCATTCATACAGCTGTTTGTCACTAAAATTGTAGTTCACTTGCGAATGTTTGCTGGGGTCTCAAAGATCTCTAATACTAAGAAGCAACAGGAAGCAAGGAAATATAGGCTAAAATACAAAGAGAAGCACACCTCACAATAAGAACCCCCCAGCAGCCACGCTAGAGAGCACTGACTAGCATATTCCATTCTCCCTCATCCCTCGACGCTGAAAGGCAATATTGGCAAAGGAAAGCAATGACAGTAACATTTCCTTTTTTGTTATCTTATTACAATAATATCTACGTGTTTAGAAGAGATTACGGTTTGAATTTTGATCGCATTCGTGGCAGAAAACGTAATCTTTCACATTAAAATGTGTCAATTTAGTGAGCCGTTGAAATGTGTCTTCTCATAAGCACTCATGTACACAAACATCGCCAACACAAGTATTAACTTAGCTGCAATAATTAGCATTGTTCAGTAGTGTTGTAAACATGAACTTTTATAACAATAATATTTTAAAAACCATGTTAAGAATGAGGGGACTATAGCAGATCCACGGCATCTTCACTCATAAATATTATCTCACAGTACAAGTAGTATAAACCTATGAGGATACAACAAGTAGGATGAGACTATGAGGATCCAACAAATGGGATGAGACTTTGATGATACAAAGAGTAAGATGAGACTGACTATGAGGATACAACGAGTAGGATGAGATGACTATGAGGATACAACGAGTAGGATGAGATGACTATGAGGATCCAACAAATGTGGTGAGACTTTGATGATACAACGAGTAAGATGAGACTGACTATGAGGATACAACGAGTAGGATGAGATGACTATGAGGATCCAACAAATGTGGTAAGACTTTGATGATACAACGAGTAAGATGAGACTGACTATGAGGATACAACGAGTAGGATGAGATGACTATGAGGATCCAACAAATGTGGTGAGACTTTGATGATACAACGAGTAAGATGAGACTGACTATGAGGATACAACGAGTAGGATGAGATGCCTATGAGGATACAACGAGTAGGATGAGACTATGAGGATCCAACAAATGTGGTGAGACTTTGATGATACAACGAGTAAGATGAGACTGACTATGAGGATACAACGAGTAGGATGAGATGACTATGAGGATACAACGAGTAGGATGAGATGACTATGAGGATCCAACAAATGTGGTGAGACTTTGATGATACAACGAGTTACATAAGACTGACTATGAGGATACAACGAGTAGGATGAGATGACTATGAGGATCCAACAAATGTGGTGAGACTTTGATGATACAACGAGTAAGATGAGACTGACTATGAGGATACAACGAGTAGGATGAGATGACTATGAGGATACAACGAGTAGGATGAGATGACTATGAGGATCCAACAAATGTGGTGAGACTTTGATGATACAACGAGTAGGATGAGACTGACTATGAGGATACAACGAGTAGGATGAGATGACTATGAGGATCCAACAAATGTGGTGAGACTTTGATGATACAACGAGTAGGATGAGACTGACTATGAGGATACAACGAGTAGGATGAGACTGACTATGAGGATACAACGAGTAGGATGAGACTGACTTTGATGATACAACGAGTAGGATGAGACTGCCTATGAGGATAGAACAAGTATGATAAGACTATGAGGATCCAACAAATGGGATGAGACTTTGATGATACAACATGTGGGATGAGACTGATTTTGAGGATACAACAAGTAAAATCAGACTGACTATGAGGATACAAGAAGTATCGGACTATGATGACCCAACAAGTGGGATCGGACTATGAGTATGCAACAACTAGGATGAGACTTTAAGGATCCAACAAGGAGGATGAGAATTTGATGATCCAACAAATAGGATGAGACTATGAATATCTAACAAGTAGGATACAAAAAAGTAGAATGAAACTTTGAGCATGGAAGAAGTAGAATAACGCTTTGAGGATACACGAGTAGGATGAGACTTTGGGGATACACGAGTAGGATGAGACTTTGAAGATACACAAGTAGTATACAAAAAAGTTGGATGGAATTTTGAGGGTGCAACAAATAGGATGAGACTTTGTGGATACACACGTAATATGAGACATGAGGATACACAAGTAGAATTTGAGAATACAAGTAATAAGAGACTTTGTGATTACAACAAACAGCATGAGATTTTGAGGAAGAAAAGGAGCTGTGAACACCTCTTTCGTTGCCACGAATACTCGCATCACTTGGCCAATCCGAGTTTATCAAAATCTGCCCATTCAAAACATGCCTTCTACCCAAGTCGGAAACATCGATTGTGCATCTTTTCAGGAAGAAACAAAAGTTTAAAATGTAAGTGTTGTTTTGTTCCCATAATCAATGGTGATGAAGACTACATATTTAATCCAGTTCTTAGATTCCGAATAGGTAACCCGTTTCCCAAACCAGGAGAAAGCGAATTGAATCCCAGTTGGGTCAAAGGTTGTTTGAAATTAAAAACTCAAACCCAAACACCTGGAGGCTACTGTTCAGAACAACCTTTATTCTCCAGCCCTAAACAACAGCCCTTTGTTCGCTGAGTGGCAGTGTTCCCTAGCGTTTGGCTTTTTGTGGCAAGGCGCTGTGCCACTGAGTACGGGTTCGATCCTGTCTTGGTCCATATTTGTTTCTGTTGTTGATTATTTGTCATTTTTTCCGAGTGCTGTAAACATACCTCTTCCTCTGAGTTGATTCACTGATTATCGCCTCGGAAGTTTCCCTCTATAATAATATTCATTTATTATTATTTGTCTCCTTCTCCAGCCCTATATGGGCAGACCCCAGTTATGAATAATGGCTGTAAACAAATTAGATGATTCTGTGTGTATGAATAAACTGTTAAGTACACTGCGCTTGAAAACTTAAGTAATGGCCTATTACAGTAAAAATATAGGTATTAAAACTATTGACAAGCTTTGGTTTCTTTAAAGAAATAAGTGAATATTTTACATATTAATTTTCCAGCTATAGAGAAAATATCACAGTCATTGTACTGTGGCATCAAAATAATGAGTCTCACACGTCCTGGCGACTGCTTGACCAAGCGGCCTTTATCCCTCTGGTTCTAACGTTGCCCTCCGACATACACCAGCAATGGTACTATGTGTCGTGAAGATAGTTTTTTTTTATTATTATTATTTATTTAAAATTGTATTGTGTGCACTGTATTTTTGTCTGAAAACCTAGGTCCTGTTCATAGAAAAAAATATCAATGTTGTCAAATTTCGTACTCAATTAATTTCGATTAAATTTCCCATTGGTGCACCGCAACAGTGTTTATGGAACACTGGTAACACCATTACACCAGAGACAGCACGTGCCTTCAAATTCTGACATGCTAGGAAAATAAACAAGAGCAATTAACAGTGATTGATAACAGATCTAATCAGACAGGGTTCATTACGTAGTCCCAGCTTTAACTGGCATCCCGACATGCTCGGCTCTCCTGCCAGATTGTGAATTTAAGAATTAATCAACCGCATTCCTGATGACATAGGCAGTCAGAGTTCGGTGAAACTGTATACAATAAGAGGGTACGGGTGTCATCACACCTGCTTCTTAGTGCAGTCTACGTTTGTTTTTCTCTCTTTATTTGCGTGTTAAAGACGCTGGCTATGTACCACGGACCGACTACACTACGAATGCAGATTCTAAGCGACCCCCCTCCTCCCCCCCCCCCCATCTACCTCCCATCACGCTCCACACGACCATTCCCCGAATGACCCTTGAAAATAGGATAACCGTGTAAAAGATGTGCTATAATAACACAATAACAGCACATAATAGCACATAATAACACATAATAACAAATAATAACAGCCATTATTTGTGTAAATGTATATGCTAACGTGCACGATAATGGTTCGTGCTAACAAATTAACAACAAAGAATAAAATATCAGAGAAGCATTCCTTATATTTTTCACGCAATAAGCCCCACTTTGACAATTTGGATAAACAAATTAGAAGCAAAGAAGGGGGTTCAAGACACAATTTGTGAAGAAAATATTTGTTTCTTTAAAGATATGTCATTGTCGAGGTAATTGAAGCATTTAAACTTGAAAAAAAAAACAGTCGATGAGTTTACAACTTTATTTTGTTTCTTTGTGATATATTATGGATGCTGCCACTTTTTGTCTAAATATTTTTTTTTTCAACGCACAGTATATGGACCTACACATAGTAGAGTATATGCAGACGATCAGGCACTAATACACGGAAAAATAAAAGACCTACAAGAAATTTTTTTTTTCGATCGTCAGCTTTTACCTCTGACGAAGTTCCTAGAGACTAGGAACTGAATTTTGCGTGTTAATCTTTTTTCTCCCTGTCAGCCGTGTGCACATGGGTCCCTCGCCGCGCAGGCAGATATCTCCGTCTTCGGATGTACTCATATTTTTTTCCTTCTATGAGTAATTGACGTTTCAAGCCGGGTCTCGCTGCTGAGGCCAGGGGTGGTTGCCGCAGAGAGAAATCGTAAATAAAAATCCCAACTGATATAGCCGGGATTTGAACCTACAACCTCTCTAGCTCGAGGCCGACGTCTTGCCTCGAGACCAACCAGTTCCCACAAGCGACGTTTAAATATACTTAACAGCATAGGTACTCAATGCAACATGAAAATAAACATCAACAAGGCAGAAGTCATTAATATCGCAAAAGAGAAACAGAACATAACATAGCGATGGACGTCAGACAGCTCAAACAAGTTTAGGAATTTAAATATCTAGGAAATCTAGTAATAAACGACAATTCACAAACAGCAGAAGTAGACTCAAGATGTAACAAAGCTTGGAAAATTATCTGACAGTTATTACTACTATTGTCCAACAAGGAAATAACTCTAGAGGCAAAACGGGGACTCTGCAGTGAAATTTTCATCCCAGCGTTGTGCTACCAATGCCAGTCCTGGACCCTAGACGGAAGAACAATAAGAAACATAACCTCTACTGAGATGAAGTGTGTTAAACGAATAACAGGAAACAGCCTGAGAGATGAGATCAGAAATTAACTGAGAAAAAAGCTACGAATAACCCCCGCCATAGAATATAAAAAGAAACAACAGATTAAATGTTTTGACCACGTGACAAGGTAGAGTGATCAAAATACATTACAACACAACGAGCCCTCAATAAACGTTGCGAGAACACAAAACCCAAGTGTCGGTCACGAAATAAAAATGGATTGAAGAAGTATTCGAAACACTAGGAAAAAACAGCAGGAGAGGCCAACAAAAAAAATAAAAGGCCGCAAATTATATCTCCCCTGGACTTGAAAGACAAATGCGGAAAGAAAGAAGGAGTGAAGTATACTTGTTGCCGTGTGAATCCTTAGGTCCGTTACATAATTATTTATACAACACGTTTTTTTTTTTTGCATCCATTTTATAATGTCTGTTGTGGTGTTTATTTCGTCCAAAACGGGCTAGGGTGCCAAGGAGGCATTTGCCTCCTCGTTTTCCTCGATTCTTTTCCTTTTTCATTGCCTGAGGTTTTACATTGATGTATGTACATTAAACATAGCTGTTTGTGTCCACCTCCAAGATGCACTTTAGTTCTAATCTTGTAATTGGATCAACATTTATGAACGAAGGTGTATACTGGGCCAAGTACATTCTACACAATTTATATTTTATGGCAGAGGTTCCAATTTAAGACACCGTACATAAAACTTTAAAATTCCTAGATAAAACAAATGTTTATGTATGAATGATATTTTAGTAGTTAATGCTGATCACAACAAGATCAAAGATTGGCTAGTCTAAGGACTTCGGGGAATTCAATATTTAACTATAACAGTTTATTTTTTATTGTAAGATACAGCTTCTTCTAATCAGTTTAAATGTCTAATAGAAGACATTTGTTCTGACCTATGGAAGCGAATCATGGACAGTAGGCAAACATATAAAAAAAGACGATTAGAGGCCACAGAGATGGGATTTCTCAGAAGAATGTTGAAAGTTCCCTGCACAGCTAAAAAGACCAATGAGGAAATTCTCAGACAGGCCAAGACAAAAAGGGAGCTCCTAAAAAAACATAAGAAAGAACAAACAACATATTTCGGTCACATCATGAGAAGAGGAAAGTTGGAATACTACGTTACAACTGACAAAATTAAAAGAAAGAGAGATCGCGGACGACAAAGAGAGAAAATACTGAATAGCTTTGTGTCATGGCATGGAAAACAGTCAACTACAGAACTAATACGACGCACTATAGATAGACGATTGTATATGGACATGATCGTCTACGTCAACCGGTATGGCACATGATGATGATGATGATGATGATGATGGTGATGACAATGAATAGAAGACGCATGTGTGTGTTATCTGCATGGAAAGAAACAAATGAGCATTTAAATAAAGTGTGAATGACAAACAACTGAGTATAACACCAAAACAAACTGAACTCACATAAAAACAGGCAACATCAACATTAAGATTGAAAATAACGAATGTAATAAATTGTCTACACAACATAGAGTGTGGACCTGCCTTGATCCCCCCGAGACGGCTGGCCGCTGTTATAACATGAAAAAAGAGATTGTACCCTAGAAGGCACTTCAACAACTGTCTGGTCGGTAACTAAGGACAAGGTGAAGAACAAGGACCTGCTTCATAAATTTGGCCCAACTATACACCAGCCTTACAAATTGTACCGTCTGCACTCAGAAACCAGTAATCTAAAATGTGCTCCTCAGCATAAGCAGAAAGTGTACTCTTGGCATAAAGCAAGCCCAAATATCAATACACACTGCAGATGCTCAATCAATTAAATATATTAGGACATGCAAACCAGACACCGCACTTTTAATTAATTATGCATGCATCATCAACATCATTAAGGTAAACACATTAATAATTGATTTCCGTCAACGACCGTATCTGACCTGGCCAAAGAGACATACACACATGGTTTCAACAGGCCTCATTGACGCGCTGGAATAGAATTACGCCGTTTTTATGTTTGGTTTAGCATGGAGAAAAAAATACATGGACATATTTTATTTTATCTGCAGCAGACAGCTTGCAAGTGAACTGCAAGCTGATGGGAATTGATGGAGAGCGGGTAGAGCTACGATCTGCTGATATGCATACAGAAGGAACAACGATGGTCAAGCTGACACCAATATGTGTCTATATATCATCACCAGATGTGGTGTCCTTCAATTTAACTCTTTCCGTACGTTTCGACGCAACATGCGTCGTCATCCCGATTTCGGTCATATACGTTTAGCCGCACAGTGCGTCACTCTCCATTTGATTAATGTAAACTGTCATTAAACCATATTCTTTTATTAGGTCTTGAATCACCTTGGTTTGGTGACATCTAATTCAAGGTTTAATTATCTAAAAATTAATATATCGTATATTAAGTGTTAGATAAATATAAACACGTACATTGATGTTTAAAATCATGAAAAGTTTTGTCTCTAAAATCTCTACTGCTGAATTGATAAAAAAAAAAAATCTTCCGTACTGAAATAGTTAATTTCGTGCATTGCATTTTTCTCCCTTAATTTTACTATTCATCTTTGTCTATGCCTACTGATAAGATATCTAGTACTTTCTGTTGTTCACTTCCTCTGTCTCACTATCCACCTACCGTGCCTGTTATTCCAATTGCCAATTTGTCCACTTCTCATAGCATGGTCAAATATATCACATCTGTCTTTTCCCAAAGGGCTTGAATGATATTCTTCTTCATCTCTTTAGCGTTCATTCATTGAGTGGGCGTAGATGCGTTGTGTCGCTAGCTTACGACATCTGTGCTTTTAGTCCCGACTCATCTGTCTTCGGCATGGGTGGATTTGCTAAACAATTTGTGTCCGGGCAGCGAGCAATTTGTGGCTTACTCTTTTCGGCTTTGACCTACAAGAATTATTGGGTAACACGGGACCTCCGGTTTTCGGTTTTCCGAGAGAGACACAAGATCTTACCACTCAGAGGCCAGGGGGTGATAAAGTCACGATAAAACCACGGATTCGAAGTGAAAAATGCATACCGTCTCTGGTGGGTTCCGAACTAGGGACCTTCCTGTCCTGAATTATACGAGCAACCTCTAGTCTACACAGCCCCCTGAAAGGTTATAATCTATCCACACGGACAAATTTTTACATTCCAAAACGAAATCATAAATCTGTGTATATCTGCAACTATGGGCGTGCACACTGAACAGATATTACCAAACGCACGCGTACATAACCAAATACTCATAAACGCATGCGTCTGTATATATTACCACAAACCACGTTACCAACCAAATGTGCAGGTATACATACAGACAAATATATACACATATATAGGTGCGAGTGTGCATGAGGGCAAGAAATGTATAGCAGATATCTTGTGTGTATGAGAGCGATATGTTCATGCCTGGTGGGGACAGTGAAACAAACTGGTCTATGAGATGAATCTTAACAGCGAACCGGCTACGATTGCTGGAGTGTCATGAGACAATGCCAGTGACTTGTATGTTGGATTTACCACTAAGGCCTGTGGAATTGAAACGGTTATTTGGTTATGGAAGGCCCCGGTATCACTGCAAACGAATTGAAATCCATAATTGCTCAACCGCCCGTGCCAGTGGAATCATCCGAATTACTAGCTCATCTCTCAAACAAAGAAAGGTTACTGTAGTCCCCATCATGGCAGTCTCAGCATACGCCAAAAGACACAAGGCGAAACCGCACAAAAAGTTAACACAGCCTACTGTTCCCTGTCATACGATATCATCATTCATCGTAAACAATTGGAATATCAAAACATGATCAAAACGGATGAAACATACAGATCACGGTGTGCACAGAGCACCTAACTCAGTAGCTCCTGCAACAAGCCGGAAAGAATAGAATAAAATCCGCATGGCTTACTTATCTATAGCTCTTACTTTCCTTCTTGACAGAGACTGTACTAGTCGAAGATCACAGCCATTGTCTCTACAACTGAAATCCTCTGCCTGCCATCACGGAGTGGGGACAATAACTGGCAGTACTTGTCGACTGCTCCGCATGTCTTACTTATCTATAGCTCTTACCCATCTATAGCTCTTACTCATATATGACCTTACTTATCTATAGCTCTTACTTATCTATAGCTCTTACTCATCTATAGCTCTTACTCGTCTATGGCCTTACTTATCTATAGCTCTTACTCATATATGACCTTACTTATCTATAGCTCTTACCCATCTATAGCTCTTACTCATATATGACCTTACTTATCTATAGCTCTTACTTATCTATAGCTCTTACTCATCTATAGCTCTTACTCGTCTATGGCCTTACTTATCTATAGCTCTTACTCATATATGACCTTACTTATCTATAGCTCTTACTCATATATGACCTTACTTATATATAGCTCTTACTCATCTATAGCTCTTACTCATATATGACCTTACTTATCTATCGCTCTTACTTATCTATAGCTCTTACTCATATATGACCTTACTTATCTATCGCTCTTACTCATCTATAGCTCTTACTCGTCTATAGCTCTTACTCGTCTATGGCCTTACTTATCTATAGCTCTTACTCATCTATAGCTTTTACTCATCTATAGCTCTTACGCATCTATAGCTCTTACTCGTCTATGGCCTTACTTATCTATAGCTCTTACTCATCTATATCTCTTACTTATATATGACCTTAATCATCTATAGCTCTTACTCATATATGACCTTACTTATCTATAGCTCTTACTCATCTATGGCCTTACTTATCTATAGTTCTTACTTTTTATTACACTGTCTCAAGCTTCATGACCTCTCCTTTCATTAATATTCTCTAGATTCGCATCCCTCATGACTTTATTTTTTTTTTTTTTTGCATTAGGAGAGTTGGGAGTACAAGTCATAACAAAATTACTCAATGACATATATAACACTAGACACATACCCGAAGATCTACTAACATCTATCTTTGTAGCCATACCGAAGAGGTCAGGCGCCACTGATTGTGAAGACCATCGCACTATTAGTCTCATGAGCCATATGACTAAAATATTACTAAGAATAATCATGAGACGTGTAAGGAACAAAATAAAACCAGAAATAAGTGAGGAACAATGTGGATTTGTGGAAGGAACGGGCATCAATAATGCAATATACATCATAAGGACATTGATAGAAAGATCTATAAAGGTAAAGATAGATCTTTATATGTGCTTTATAGACTACACGAAAGCATTTAACAAAGTAAAGCATGTGGAAGTAATAAATATGCTGGAGAAATTAAATATTGATGACAAGGATCTGCAAATCATAAAAAACATGTACTGGCAACAAACAGCAGCTATACAAATTAACAACCAAACAGGACAATTCCAATATATAAAACAAGGAGTCAGACAAGGCTGTGTTCTGTCACCGGATTTGTTTTCACTTTACAGCGAATATATTATGAGATCAATAGTAGACAAAAAAGGAATTGAAGTCAACGGTCACAACATAAATAATTTAGGATATGCGGATGACAGTCTTAATAGCAGAGACAGAGAACGAACTACAAGAAATGATAGACATAATAGTAGAAGAAAGCAACAAGAAAGGTCTCAGTCTGAATAGTAAGAAAACAGAAGTAATGGTTATATCGAAGAAACAATCATCACCATCATGCAGCATAAAAATAAACGAGACAAATCTGAAACAAGTACAACGTTTCAAATACTTGGGCACAATAATTACATCAGATGGGAGATGCACCACAGAAATAAAAAGCAGAATAGCTCAGGCCAAAATAGCATTTCAGAAAATGAAAAATATCTTATGCAACAAATCTATGTCAATAAAAATGAGAAAGAGAGTTCATCGGTGCTATATAGAACCAATTCTGACCTATGGAAGCGAATCATGGACAGTAAACAAACAAATGAAAAGACGATTAGAGGCCACAGAGATGGGATTTCTCAGAAGAATGTTGAAAGTTCCCTGGACAGATAAAAAGACCAATGAGGAAGTTCTCAAAGAGGCCAATACAAAAAGGGAGCTCTTAAAAAACATCAGAAAGAAGCAATCAACATTTTTCGGGCACTTCATGAGAAGAGGAAAGTTGGAATACTTGGTTACAACTGGCAAAATAAAAGGAAAGAGAGATCGCGGACGACAAAGAGAGAAAATACTGGATAGCTTGGTGTCATGGCATGGAATACAGTCAACAACAGAACTGATACGATGCACTGTAGATAGAAGATTGTGGAGGGACATAATCGCCTACGCCAACCGGCAGGGTACATGATGATGATGATGACAAACCATATTTCTGCTTCCATGTTTCCTCAGTTTGTATTGTATTTCTATCCACTGTCCAACCTCTCACACCATATATCATTCTTCTCAATTGCTGTTTAATGCTAATGTAGTCTTGTATGGTTATTAATTAGATACAAAAAGTATTATGACTATTATGTTTCACTTCACTGAAACACTGCAGTTGAGCGCAGCCAAGCACACGGTGCATCCGCTATTTCTATATTGTTTACATGTATTCCTATAAACATTCGATTATTAACCATTTACAAAATAAATTAATTCTGATAGAATATTTATTTTTCTTGTCTGAGACACAGAGTTAGATAGATAAACATTGATATTTCTCTCTTTGTTTCCATCATCATGTGCCATATCACTTGTGTTAGGCGATCATGTCCTTCCACAATCTTCTACCCACAATGCATCGTATCAATTCTCTTGTTGACTGTTTCCTAGGCCATGATACCAAGCTATCTAGTATCTTCTCTCTTTGTCGTCTGCGATCTCTCTTTCCCTGTATTTAGCCAGTTGTAACCAAGTATTCAAACTTTCCTCTTCTCATGATGTGCCCTAAAAATGTCAGTTGTTCCTTTATGATGTTTTTAGGAGTTCCTTTTTGTGTTGGTCTCTTTGATAATTTCCTCATAGGTCTTTTTAGCTGTCCAGGGAACTTTCAACATTCTTCTGATAAATCCCTCTCTGCGGCCTCTAATCGTATTTCATTTGTTTGTCTAATGTCCATGATTCGCCACCATAGGTCAGAATTGACTCTATATAGCACCGATGAACTCTCTTTCTCATGTCTATTGACATAGACTTGTTGCATAAGTAATTGAAATGGTACGACCCCGGACCGCCAGTCTTCTGCTCAACTTCACGAAGATGCTCCCAAAATCTGCTACATAGACGTCGACCAGACTCACCTATATAAGCCATCTGACAACGCTGACACGTTATGGCGTAACTGATAGTACTTGATACACATGTAAAACTCTCCTTGATACGCAAATCTTTGATTGGGAAACAGGACGGAATCGGCGCAGAGTATATAGTCATAAGTGCTGCAGACTCTACGTCTACATCAAACGGTGGCTAGGTGTTTGTGGATTGAGAGGGGAAAGGAGGCTCTTGACAAGAATATATCTCAGACCCCTGTCGCGTTTGAAGGCAACCAACTGACAGATACTTGTTACATAAAGGTAAACATCTGGTTTATCATAAATTAAGACAGCTATAATATTCTGTCGGTTCGTATGTCAAAATACAATAGTCCAGTCTATTTAGATTTTGTGTCATGATAAATGTATCAGATGCTTATAATATCTGTAACATAAAATGAACGGTTACAGGAACTATATATCTGCTTATTTTGAATGATCTATTAAAACAGACTGACCTTCTATAGGTCGCCCATAATCTATGAAGTTGATCTTTGAATCGGTTATCTCTATTCTATCTTGTGTTTTGGTTGCTATTCCGTCGAATTATTTTCCCATGAAACCTGCCTGCTGTTACAAATATATTCACTACACAGATGTTTGTCAATTACATTTTTGTTTTCTTTCTAAATTGCTCATAAAAAGAATAGCATGTTCATGATTCTACTATGATTATTTCAAAAAGAACAAGTTCTAATTAAAATATTTAAAATATTTACGATGGCTAACTGAATACGTAACACCAGAAAATGTCAAACTGGACAACCTTTGAAATGTTTCTTCTTAAAAGCATCAAACAACTAAAATATCATATTCATTTCTATAGATCTACTCGCGATCCCGCACGATGTTTTATATATTAATTATTATACATTATGCATACAAATGTTTGTGATCACTTCCTGCAAAAAAAAAAAAAAACAACCAACAGCCCGGAAGTTAATTAAGCTGGAAACCTTTTTTTTTTTTTTTTTTTAGTTTCACAAATGGGAACCACTTCCATAAAGTACCAATTTTAATAATGGAAGACATGTGGCAGATTCAAGACACCTTCATCATTAACTGTTGCACTAGGAGTATATGTGAAGAGCCACTTCTGTGTTAGAAGCAACAGCTGTTCTTAAAAATTTAACATTTAAATAACCAGTTTAACAGAAAATGGGGAGTAAAGTAAACATCTAAATTGAAATATTAAATGTTTATTTTCCTATTTTAGATCAGGAATTACAACAAGCACTTTCATAGCCCAAAGTGGTTAGTGCATTAGCCCAGGTGGTTCGGGGTTATTTTCCAGCCGTAATGATTTCATGTTGTTTTTTTTTCTGATAACCAACTTCTGTTACAGCTAGGCTTTGAAAATGAGTATTTCAATTTTTCCCCTCTGGGAAAACAGAGCATTGTGGCTTGATACTGAAGTCATTCATAAATATGTTTATAGTAATCGTGGAAAAGTATCCTAACACTGTTTTTTTTTTTTTACACGCAAAAAGACGTGTCGTAACACCTACTGGATGGTCTTCCGGTCAATATAGCGGAAAGACGACAGGAACAGTTGAGGCACTGGATGAAAAGTATGTTTCTTGTTGCAGTTTCCTCATATTCCAAGCTCGGCTTGTTGCCGTAGCAACTGAGTTTAGTGCTCTGTGCACACCGTGAGCAGTGCTTTACATCCGGATGGTGTTTATATATTCATATTGCTTACGATGAATGATAATATCGTATGACGAAGGACAGATCAGCTGCGATCAATTTCGGTGCTGATACGCCTTATGTCTTTTGACGTGTACTGTATTTGCTATGATAGGGACTGCAGCTGCCTTTCTTTGTATGGATATTCGATTAGATGTTAATTCGGATGATTCCACTGGCACGGAGGTTGAGCTATTATGGTTTGTAGTGATACCGGGGCCTTCGAATAATTATAAATATAACTATTCACTGGATTTTCTTAAACGCTAATATTTACTATTCTTATTATCTCTCACTCTATTTTTTTTCTCTCATTCTCTCTCGTTCAATTTTTTTTTCCGTTAAGAGTTAGTAACTCTTCCCCTATTACATTTATATTTATGCCAAAATCTTGATCCCCAAAAATATGGTAGCTTTGAGTTGTGCTGACATTGCCATCCATATATCTCAATGCTCATTGAAACAACACGAACACTAACACAATATTATTTATAAATAATTAATATATAAAAGTGGTACCAAAGAAAAACATAAATTATGAAGTGGCTGTGAACAGGCTCCAACCATGTTGCTCTCCAGATAGCTGACCAACGGCCAACCACTCTTTTGTGCCAATTTGCTAATCAAATAATTGTGTTTTCCTAATGTGCAGCGCAGACAACGCAACATATTACACGTTAATTATCTCCTGCTGGCCTAATTATCCGTATCGTCCATGACAGGTGCTCAATCATGGAATATTGTTCTTTACGTTCACTACAATTGTGTGGCTGTTTTGTATAAATAGACGGGATTGACATTTCGTTACCAGATACACTGAGTAACGTGGTCATTTTACAATGAGCATAGATGTGAATGTTTATTGTTTACTTGAAGTCCAAGGGTGAGGTATTAAATCAATGCGTGTCATGCTTATTGACATTTATAGACGGCTATTGACGTTTACATTTATATATATATAAACAAAGTAAAGAGCAGATAGTGAGACAAAGAGTTGGAGGAATGCAGAGTGAATGACAGAGAGAGAACTTTGGGGGGGGGGGGGCCGCAGGCAAGAGGTGAAAGAGAAAAATAAAGAGAAAACTGGAAAAGAGAAACTGAGACAGAACGTAAATGCAAAACATTAGCGCACTAGCAGCACAATAGAGAAAGGGATGGATGGATGAAATCATTTATATTAAAGAAAGATAATGAAAGAGTGTGATAGAGATATACTTCTTGCGTGAGAGACATTTCATTATTAACACTGAAAGAGACAATAAAGAGTAATAGAAAATACGAGAAAACGATGAGACAGCGTAGATATATAATTGAAAGCAAAATAATGAAAGAAGGAGAGACAAAATATATACAATTTTGAGAAAATATAAACAAGATAAGAGATAAGAACAAGATAGAGAGATGAAAATAAATACATTTAAGAGACACTAGTCTAGCATGATGAAACAAACTACATAATAAAGAAGAGATGAAAGAAAGAAGATGCGAAAAGATGTAAAAGATAGACTAGATAGCTGAGAAAGAAAGAGGAGAAAAGTTAGATGAAGTGACATGGTAAAAGAAAGAGAGATACCATAAAGACATCAGTCGATTAATACTTTTCTCAGATACTCATTCCGGTCTCTGAGCCACCAGTGAAAGATAGAGACCCGTACAGTGGGTTAGACTAATTTGATTTCCTACTATCTATTAAACGTCACCCAGCGCTAGTGTCCGTCATTCAGGGTAATATATAATACAAAACGATGAACTTGCAGACACAGATATTCAGGAAAAGCTACTGGGTTATAATCACGTCTCTACGTCTGTCGAAACAGGGAAAACAAGTCCCTAGGGGCCCCGACAGTGGCACAGCACGATCAAGACATATAGATAAGGAATTTGATATTCCAGCAAGGACCAGGATAAGAAAAAGAAATTGTTTTTATAAGTCACGACCACTGGTGATTTATATAACACAAGTATCCACGATAAAAGATCTGATTATATTATATTATATTATGTATTATATATGTATATTGTATTATTATATATGTATATGTATTATATATATATAGGTGTATTGTATATATATATATATATATATATATATATATATATATATATATATATATATATATAATACAATATATCTCTATCTATTGTCCTTTCGAGCCGAAGACGGCACATAGGGCAAAACCACAATCTCAAAAACAGAAACCTTGCATGCCAAAGTGGCACATATTGCAGAGATCACTGCTCTAAAATATATGGCGTTGTTTCCATAACAATACTTTTTACAATGACAGCTTGTCAAGCAATCGATCAACCTCCTTAGTCGCCTCTTACGACATGCTTGGAAGGTCACAGTGTCACTATTCTTTAATATAATATATGCATATATATAAATTTAAGTATATACACTGTTTCGGATGTTTATGCATACGTATATTAGTGCGCATATATGTATATATATATATATATATATATGTATATATATATATATATATATATATGAATAAATAAATAATATATATATATATATATATATATAAAGTCCTAATTTAGGGGCATAATATAGTGATGTCCCTTTAGTTAGCGTCACATCAAAACTACAGTATTTCTCAGAAATCGCAAAATAAAAATCCCAACTGGTGCCCTCGGGATTTGAACTCACAACCTCTTTGTCTCGAGACCAGCGTTTTGTCTCGAGAAAACCAATCTCCCTCGCTATATTTGAAAGTGATAATACAGATGTTGAATCATTGACCATGGCACTCTATTTAGCTATAACAGATACAACCAACGAAATTCTTGGCAAATGTCAAAGGACAAATAAATCATGAATCACAGAGGACATCCATCAAACGCTATGATGTAACAGGAAAACTAAAATACAGGATAAACAACACCATAATATAGACAAAGATACAGAGAAATAAAGCACATCATTCGCATCAGTACGAAACAAACAAAGGAGAGCTGGATAGAGAAAAATGTAAAGAAATAGAAGATAATTTAAGCACAAATGATAGTAAAGAAACATACACAATTATTAAAAAGTTAACTGTTGATCAACAAAAAAAATCCACGATAACACTCTATCAACAAGAAAAAAGTCTCACCAAAACGTGTAAGAATACCAATTGGTGGACAAAATACATACCCTAACTGTGTGAGACTAACAATAATGAAAACCGAGCTGTACTATAAAGCCCACAGTCTGTCATAAAAGAATATTATCATATAATTCGCGAAGATACTGCAGCAGCCGTGATAGGCATGAAAGAAGGAAAACAATTTCTGGTGTCGTTCACATTCCTGCTGAACGTGTTCTGATAGACTAGGGAGTAGCCATCAGTTTGGACACAGTATTTAATCGTCACTATAGTAGTAGTAGGAGGTGGACACAATGCTCCTGGTTTTTTAGTTGACCAAAGAGAAGGAGGAAAGGAGAAAGATTTCCTCCTTCAAGTACAAGAGTTATATAGAGACTACGGCAAGCCGCGGCAAGCTGCGGCAAGCTGCGGCAAGCCAGAGTGATGTCATGATATATATGTATATATGAATAGGGGTTGTATAGTGCATGAAGGGGTGAGTCATGTATTGGACATCAGTTTTTCCCGCCAAAGTGACTTCCAATAGGAGCTAGTGTGTGTGTGTGTTGTCCGGCTATAGACCACGCCCACTCCGGAAGTGAAACTACCATATTAGGGAGTAGTGATACGTTAGTTATTTCATAGTTATGGTGAGTATATATACATATAATAGTAATAGTAATAGTTATTATATTTACGTGGACGTAAATGGGCCTCGTATTTAAGATATGGACCATAAGTAGGTATATATACATACATATATATTGGCAAATCTTGCTGGCGGTATGAACCGGCAGCTCAATATCTCCCACCGTGGCACATAATGACCCAATCAATAAACCGCTCGCGTGAGTTTAATGATTATTGTCTCCAGCGAGCGCGAAACGCCAACAGGTTATGTAAAAAAGGCGCGTACACGGTTTAATATATTCATTCGACTAGCGTCGGTCGGTCAGTCAGTCACGCGGTACCCACAGTGATAACACTGCTAGATACGTGTCCATATCTGTAAATCTACCACCAGAGCCTCACCGATAATATCCTACCAGAGCTGTAAATCTAACAGCTGATAACCAGAGGTGTTATACTGAAACAACGTCGGAGAAGCTAGGAGAACCACCCTTTAAAAACCAACATTATAAGAATACAGGTAAGTTGAAATTTTGCTTAAAATACATAACAATGTGTGTTTATTATCATAGTTTTATTAATGGAAACGAATTACGTAACATATAGGAACGTGTTCGGTAAGTGTTGTAACGGTCACAGAGCAAAGCTGTTACGAAATAGAGTCCACATCGTCGTATCCTTTTCGTTAGAGAAGTCTTGGAACTTTTTCCAACCTCCGTTTTTTACAAGCCAGTCTCCGAATAATCCACCGATAAACATCCCGGCAAAGAAAGCGAAGTTCTTTTCCAGAGAAGATATATCTGTATCAGAATCGTAAAAGTCTTTGACATGGTTCTTAATTAGTCGATAAGCCAGCGTATAAATAACCACGAGGCGGCCACAGTTTAAAATTCCATCTGAAACCATATAAACCACAATGGTCGCAAACGAGGCGTAAATATCCTTATCCCCGACTCCCAAAGTCATACCAGCGAATAACGAGTCATATCTCTCTGATACCGTATAGACTAGTTTAGCCATTGATTTATAAAACGGGGAAATCTTCTTTTTAGTGTTATCGTAAGTGTGGATAATATCAACAGCTAAGACCACAAATTCGTTCGAAATTGTACCCACACACATTTTACAATCAGAACTAGTCATTTTCGAATCCATATAAGATAAATTCAGAAGCGCGCGTGGTACGTGAAATCAATAATGTGAAACATGTCTGGACATGTTCGGTTATACATTACGCGTGAGTCACACAAACTGAGCGATGTACATGATTAAGTTCCATGAAGCTTATAGTTCCAGTCGCGTTAGTACACATATTGTAAAAGTGGTATGGTTATGATAGTGATATGAACATGATAGGGATAGAGACTCAAATATGTCGATAAAAGCTTTAGTAAACACCTAGATACCCGCTCACCGACAAAATATAATATTTAAAACTAACTGTTAATGGATGCGTGTTTTAGTTAAGTAATAAGTACGTAGATGTTGATAATGTGTTTTGAGTGTAAAGATTAAAGTACTGATAAGGGAGAGCTAGACCGAGAGAGAGAGAGAGAGAGAGAGAGAGATAGAAAGAAAAAAGAAAGAAAGGTAGAGAGAAAGAAAGAAAGAAAGAAATAATCGAAGCATACTGATACAGCATTGGCTGACGGTTAGAGGGAGTTATAATACGATCAGGAAGATGGGCTTTATAACATAACCGCTCACTGATAAAAATATAATTTTTAAAAGTAAGTGTTAATGGATGCATGTTTTATTTAATGAGAATTATGTTCGTTATGTGTTTTGAGTGGAAAGATTAAAGTACTGATAAGGGAGAGCTAGACCGAGAGAGAGAGAGAGAGAGAGAGAGAGAGAGAGAGAGAGAGAAAGAAAGAGAGAAAGAAAGAAAAGAAAAGAAAGAAAGAAAGAAAGAAAGAAAGAAAAGAAAAGAAAGAAAGAAAGATTTGAAACGGTCTGATATAGCGGTGGTAGACGCTGAGAGACAGTTATAGTAAACTAGCGAAAGCGGAGAAATGAGTCATATCTGGCTATAGCGTTAATGATAGTAAGAGCGAAGGATGAGTTTTGAGTTGTACGGGGATGGTGTAAGACATGATAACCGGTGAGGTTAGGTGTGCTAATGAAGTGGTCGATAACTAATAAATGTCTAGTAACATATAGTATGTGTGCGTGCGTACATGTGTGTGTGTGTGCGCGCGCGTGCGTGTGCGAGCGCATGTTATATATGTATACTATTTCAATGTATTTTTGGTACGCACACTAAATGCGTGGTTTTATCTCGTTGACAGATGGCCTCACGTAACGAACTTGTAAGCAGACCACGCCACGTGTGTGAAACGTGTGGGAAAAGCTTTACACGGCGACACGATCTAGCCAGACACGTAGATAGTGCGCACGGCCAACAGAGATATCCGTGTCCTATATGCGGCTGCATCTTTACAAGATCCACAAATCTTACCAAACATGTGGCGAAGAAACACGCAGCATATGCATCTATATCATCGGCACCAGCACCGGCTACATCAAGGGCCCCGATAGTATTCTCTGCAACAGACAACAACGTTGCAGAGACCGGGGATGAAGACCACTCTATAAAGAAACCCCGAGTAGATAACACTCGTGGGGGTGACCAGTCTAGAGACAGTACAGAACACATATCATCTGTACGCATTAATACTAAATACTCGTGTAAAGACTGCGGGAAAATCTTCAAAAGACAAGACAATCTAGATCGGCATGTAGACACTGTTCACAATAAACAGACATACCAGTGCCCTATATGTGTATGCGAATTTAACAGACAGGACAATCTAAGAACACATATTAAAAACAAACACCAACTACCGATATCAACAAGTACAAGCTCAACATCCTCGACAAGACCATCAACCACCTCCACAACAGCAGTGTCAACCACCTCCACAACAGCAGTGTCAACCTCCTCCTCCTCAACACCGTCAACCTCCTCCGCCACCTCATCAGCTTCGATACCGACGACCTGTTCAAAGTCCAGAGCTGAACCAACAAATAAGAGGAAGCGGAATAATGAACAATCGATAGAGAGTCAACACAGCAAGAAGGCGCGAACGGATCTAGAATTAGACAGTTTAGCTAGTTTACCAGCAGATGTTAGACAGGTCTATGTCGACAACTGGTCTGCAATAAGGTCACATAGTAATAATAATAGGCATCTGTCAGTCCACACGGTCTTCCATAAACCAAATTCACCCCTAAGGGCAAACTGGGCAAATATCCTAAATCCCATCTTTAATAACCAAACACGTAGATTTAAAATAAATTATTCTCACAATTTCATCCTGCGGAATAAAGAAAACAATGATCTTCGGTTTTTCCATAGTAGTTTCAATAATAGTTTAATTCTTGCAACTCCGATGGTTATAAATAACAGAGCAGATTTTGATAGGTTCCTCACACAACTACAAGATAGCGACCCCTTAAACCACGCAAATCATAATAGACCGAGCACTAAATATAGCGTCGAAACCCTTCCCAGCACTTCGTTCTATTTCTATAATTTCGTAGAATATCCTATCGGGTGTCTAACCACCGAACTGCCACAACACATTACAAACAATAAATTCATTTATACATTACAAAATAGCAAGCATGGGCCAGCATATACTGATAATCTCTGTTTCTTTAGATGCGTAGCGTTATTTAGGGGTGGTAATCTCAGTAATTTACACACACCCACCAGCGATCTCCTGAAACAGTGGCATGACCACCAGGGGCTAGATATAGACGACGAGTTCCCCGGTGTAACGCTAGCGCAGATTCCCTCACTAGAGAAGTGTTTCGGTATTAACGTGGACGTCTTCGCTTTTGACAAAGACCAAGCCCTGTCCCCAATGCTAAGAGGTAGTACGACTTTTAGCGACACCTTACGAGTTCTATTTTACGAGGAACATTTTATGTATATAGAGGATATAGATAAGGCGGCCCGGGCTTTTTCTTGTCCTAAATGTGGAAAATTGTGGAAAAGTTTACGCCGCATGACAAGACACGAGAAGACATGTACCGGGGATAAGCGAAAAGACAAGTATATCGGAGGAGTTTATAAGAACAAAGAGGGTATACTCGAAACGATAGCTAATAGGGGTATAGAAGTTCCTAATAATTACGTGTATCCCTACAGAGCGACGTACGATTATGAATGTTACTTTAGTAATGTACCGACGACAGATGGAAACACTAGTAGTGTGACCGAATATGTAGCCAGGCATATTCCAATGTCTTGTGCCGTAGCCAGTAATATTCCGGGTTATGAGAAACCAGTATGTTTTGTGAGCGAAGGTGATTCTCAAAAATTAGTGAGTAAAATGATAGATTATCTAGAGACATTAGCGAAACGGGCATATATAATCTTACGCGGCAGTTTCAAACAGGTTTTTGACAGTTTAAGAGACAGGGGTGACTGTAGTGACCTCATAGCGAAACTCGAATCATACTTGAAAGAGCTCCCCGTTATAGGGTTCAACTCTGGAAAGTATGACTTAAACGTTATCAAACCCTATTTAATAAGACATTTCGTAGCTGGGGCGAACAAAGTAGAAAAAGCGAACGAAGAAGATGAAGAAGATGATGAAGAAGATGACGTTGAAGAAGAATTGAAAAATGATGACGATGAAGAAGAAGATGACGATGAAGAAGAAGATGATGAAGATGAAAATGAAGAAGAAGAAGAGCCGAAACAAAACAAAACTAAAAAAGGGGTGACCTCGCCCTTCAAGTTTATCGTTAAGCGCAATAATAATTTTATGTGCATCTCCACCAGTCGACTAAAGTTCTTAGATATTATAAATTATCTCGCCCCGGGGTTCTCTTATAGTAAATACTTGGCGGCGTACAAGATTAAAGAGACTAAAGGCGTATTTTGTTACGAGTATATTACCGATCTAAAAAAGTTAGACGAAACCTCTCTCCCCCCTCATGAGGCCTTCTTTTCGACGCTTAAAAACTGTAATATTTCAAACGAAGAGTACGAGTATTGTAACAAGATATGGGCGGACAATAACATGTCCACTCTCAGAGATTTTCTTGTTTGGTATAACAACAAGGATGTCGGGCCCTTCCTACTCGCATTAGAGAAACAGATCGAATTTTACGCGGGTTTAGGTGTAGATATGTTTAAGGACGCCATTTCAGTCCCCGGTGTGACGTTAAGATACCTCTTCAACACCATACCTAAAAACGTAGTCTTTTCGTTATGCGGTAAACGCGAGGCAGAGCTTCATAAAACACTTAGAGATAATATAGTGGGTGGTCCGAGCATAATCTTTCATCGCCACCACGAGAAGGACGAGACTCGAATCAGAGGTAATCCTCAAAACGTAGTAGAGAGTCTTAAAGGCTACGACGCAAACGCTCTGTATCTCTGGGCATTGATGCAGAAAATGCCCACTGACTTTCCAATTATACGAAAAGTTGAGGACGGGTTTAGACAACGTAAAGTTAATTATTACGATCAGCAGAGTAGAGAGTGGTTAACGTGGGTAGCTCACAAACACAACATTGAGTTGCGAACTCAATACAACGGGGGTGAGGTACCACTGGGACCTCGTAGGATTAGAGTGGATGGCTTCTGTCAAAAGAGTAACCTATCCGCTAATAATAAAGTCTGGCAGTATCATGGTTGTCTGACGCACGGCCATATCTGTCACCTCACTGAAAAACACAAAGGTGTTAACCCTATAAACAAAAAACCCTTGTCCGAGCTATACGACAAGACCCGGGAAATTCGCGAATATTTAACCAATGACGTTGGAGTTGACGTGGTTGAGATGTGGGAATGTGAGTGGCAAGAGCTAAAGAAAACCGACAGCACAATTATTCCGTTTCTTAAACAAGCCCTCCCCAGAGCAAAACCATCGTATGCCCGGGAAAAATTACCACTAACCATCGCGCAGATCTTGAAAGCTGTTAAAGACGAAACGCTGTTTGGTCTGGTAGAATGCGATATTCATGTCCCCGACTCTCTCAAGGAATATTTTAGCGAAATGACACCCATATTTAAAAACGTAGACGTGTGTAGAGACGATATAGGAGAGCTTATGAAGGAATACGCCGTGAAAAATAAATTATTGACGACCCCTAGACGTACCCTGATAGGTAGTTATATCGGGAAGAAAATTCTTTTGGCCACCCCCTTATTAAAATGGTATTTGGATCACGATCTAGAGGTAACCAACATCTACCAGGTGATCGAATACCACCCTGTTAGTTGTTTCAAACAATTTGGGGACACCGTATCCGACGCCAGACGAAAAGGGGATGTAGATGAGACGCAGTCCATTACGGGGGAGACCATGAAGTTGTTAGGGAATTCGGCGTACGGAAAAACTCTCACAGATAAAGCGAAACACTCGAACGTCGCGTACTGCGAGGGTGAGTCCGCTTCCAAGCTCGTTAACGACCCCCTATTTAAACATATGACAGATTTAGGAGTAGGGAATATATTCGAGGTGGAAATGTTAAAAAAGACGACGAGGTGGGACCTTCCGCTACAAATCGGCTACTTTGTATATCAATACGCCAAGCTACGGATGTTGCAATTTTATTACGATTTTTTAGACCGGTTCGTAGAGAGATCATACTTTCAGTTGTGTGAAATGGACACTGACAGTCTGTATTTGGCGTTAAGTAAACCTAGTTTAGCTGCCGCCGTTAGACCGCCTTTACTCGAAACTTTTTATAACGAGTACGATCAGTGGTTCCCCTCAGAGACCTGTAGCGTTCATCGGGAGGAGTTTGTTAGGAGTAAAGGTAAATTTAAGGTAGATTGTCGAGACTGCGAAAAAACAAAATTGTACCATAAACGTACCCCGGGTTTATTTAAGTTAGAGTACGAAGGGGATGGGATGGTATCGTTATGTAGTAAAACATACCACTGTTTTGGAGATTACTCAAAAACTAGTACTAAGGGGCTTAGCAAACATCACAATAAACTAGACAAAGATATATTTATGAAGGTTCTCAAGACACAACAGGCGCAGGGAGGGAAAAATGTGGGTTTTAAACGATATAAATCGAGTGTCTATACATATACACAGCACAGAAATTCTCTCTCTTATTTCTACATCAAACGCCGTGTGCACAACGACAATGTGACGACTTTTCCGTTAGGTATCTAGAGTATTTATATATATATATTATGTATATACAATGATACTTCTGTGATAGATTTATGTCCAGTGATAATGAACATATGTTTGTGTCGTTGTCACGTTTATATTGTATTAAAATATATCATTAAAAAAAGTATGCAGTTTTTTTTTCTATTGTATATACATGTCACGTGGTACTGTCTCGTAAGAATAATATGGATACTCTCAGTATCCTTGGTGTACTACCAGTATACCTGTGTGTAAAACAGAAAAAACGAGTTACAACATCTATGACTTTCACACCTATACAATCCATTATATACGTACACATAAATGACAAATAACACGAGGCATGTTTTGTAATTTATATATATTTTATTGATACAACACAACACCGATACTGCTCATGCAGTACATCTAGACACGACATTAAAACACAACATCTAAATGTTCAGCCTCAGCCTCTTTCTTCGTCTAAGATGACCCGGGGCAATCGTTGTTATTGGTTGAATCTTTTCAACGTTGTCAGTATCGTACACGGGAGTCCTGTAAGAACCATTATTTATCGAATAAGGTTCGTTGCATGCTGATGTAGATACTGGAAGTCTATGATCTGCCGTGGTCGATGGCTCGTTCGAGGGAAGAGGCTGTAGTGTTGTTGCATTAGCCTCGAGACGAGCACAATCGGCCAATAACTCGTCCTGCATAGCCACGAGCTCTTCGTTTCTACTAAGATGACCCGGAGATAGTGCTGGTACTGGCTGACTACTTTCGAAGTTGTCAGTATCGTAGAAAGGCGCCATGTAAAAGCCAGTATTTATGGAATATGGCTCGATACTCGGCGACGTGGATGCTGGAAGTGTGTGATCTAGTCTGATGTCGAGTTCGTTCAATGTATGAGTTTCTGGTTTTATTGCATTGGTTTCGAGACGCTCATACTCGGCCAATAACTCGTCCTGCATAGACACGAGGTGTTCAAATTCTGAACGATTCAACGTGATCCCATACTTGGTGGGATATTTTAAATTCGATGTCCCGAAAAATTTTCGAATATGGATCATAGTCGACCCTCTGTATGAAGACACAGACGCTACTTTCAGCCCTGTAGCCAATGGTTTGACCATTTCACGATCTGCTGTAACGTAGACCCAGCTAGTGGGTACATCGACAACTGGTGTAGCCTCGACGTTTGTCAGCATCTTCTGTATCTCAGCACTGAGCGATGTGTGACTGGCGCTTTCTCACCCG
This sequence comes from Megaustenia siamemsis, assembly GCA_032433765.1. NCBI lineage: Eukaryota > Metazoa > Mollusca > Gastropoda > Stylommatophora > Ariophantidae > Megaustenia > Megaustenia siamemsis. The sequence continues at coordinate 116,913,929 of JAVIAB010000092.1, read as the reverse complement.
CGACTTTTATAGCATAGGTCAGATTATAGATCCGGTTTAGTCCGGATTTTTAAACACTAAAATTCGTGTCCAGACTTGTCTGCGATATTTTTAGCCACTGACGTCATTGCACTAGAAATTTTAAATTTTGCGCCATAAGCTTCGGTGCTACTAGTCGATACACGATTCGATCGTTTATGTGTTGTCTGGTGGATGAGGTAAACGGCATTAAGACCCTTTGCATTGATCCTCCTCGTGTTTTAATCAGTAGAAAATACACAGAGTACAGTCCACACGCGTTACTAACAAGATCTTGTAACTGACGCGAGTTGTAGATGAGAGGTCTGTTCGAATTCCTCTCGATAAAATCGATGATCTCGGTATGTCTGGGAGAAAACCCGAAACTGTCGAAATACTCAAACTGCCCCATAGCGTTGTAGTAGAGGGCGACCCAGTGAGAGCCAGGTAGACAGCTGGGATCTGTATTGATAACGAAGGCTGCTGTTTTAGTTGGATCGATATAACGAGGAAACCGATTGCGAGCCACTACGCTAACAATGGAACACCGTCTCACAAAAATGTCAGACATAAGTACTTTGAGAATATCTCTCGTATTCATTGTCGAAGTGTTTACGCTGTGTAATCTGTAAGAATCTGTCTCGTTTTAGAGATCTCCACCACGGAATCCAGTTCTGCGTAAACTAGGACCTGTATAGGATTAGGCGTGATCGTCGCAAATTTGAGCTCGATGGCGACGGGCCCTGATTTTGCCAGCTCAAATTGTTCGGTGTTCAAAAGACTTGGGCTGAGATCGAATGCAAAAAGAGTGTAGGCGTTCTTGAAGTCGTTATAATCTATTCCGTTACCAGCGTCTGTTCCCACAAGACCCAACGCCAGCATGGACTTGAAGTAGGCGCGAGCGTACTGACCGCGGTCAAATTCGGTAGATAGAGGTTTACCCCAAATACTATGACCGGCGACGGTGATGTTTAAGTAGGTAAGGCCAAAGTTTTTAAAATTGAAGGGGTTGGTGTCGTAACTTCCATTAAATGCAGCCGAGTCCAGTAAGCCGAGGACTAGTCGCGTTGGTGTTTGAGTCAGGAATAGGTTGTCTTGGGAATGAGATAACATGCCTTTAGGAATGGCAAATGTTTTAATCATAACTCTCTTCATGGGGTATCGCGCATTGCCTCGTAAGAGAGCCTTTTCGTGAGCCAGCGAAATGGCCGGATTAACTGAGGCTTTCCTCACCAACAGCGCGGCGTAGGTGATGACACTTTTATAACCGACAGTTTTGTCGTGAGCTATGATGTTAAATACGTCCTTTGAGGGGGTCAACTTAATTTTCACGTCAACCCTGTTTAGCATGTAACGCTCCTGAGCAAAAATATCAGAGTGAAGTCGCCCTATCATATCCAGCTCATGGCTACCTCGGGCCAGATTTCGACGAGTTTTAAGACCCGCATTGGAGTCACCTTGGGTGTCATCCGCGTGTTTGGGAGTATCGGTGTAGTAGAGCGCGCTCGTGAGATAACTTTTCTTAGCTTCCTTGCTATGGTTGAGAGTGGCTTCTAGGTATGCTCGAAAAGGGTAGGTGTTTTCAGAAGCTGAAATCAAAGTATCGTTGAGAGATACGTCGACTTGCGAGATTAGACTGTGCAGAAAATAGTTCACAGGCGCAACATCAACATCATTTGGTATATTGTCACCGTTGGACAGCGTAATTTTTGCTCTCATATGCAGATACGTGTTGGAAAAATCGATGTATTCGTCCGAATTTCCGCTGATGGAAAATTCTATAGGGGCCCCAGATGCCAGAGACGCCAAGGGGGAAACTTCTACAAACTGGGCAGAATCAAGAGATGTCTGAGTCGGTGGAACGCTAAACAAATCTAGTCCAGAATGGAAACACTCGCAAGACTTGGGATGCACTAACGCCATATCGCTTAACCGAATATGTCCGAATAGTTTGTCCTCTTAGCCTTCTTGGATGCGGAATGAGAGTGATCGCGTCGTTTCGTCGTTTTTATTCTTCTTGCCGGCATCCCAGGTGGAGCTGCTCGTCTTTTCCTTCTTCTACCGCTTCCGGTTTGTTGGCCTGTATCGCCACCGGCCAGATGACTGATGGCTCCATGAATTAAACGCTGACCGGATTCTTTAGCTCTTTCTTTAAACGACTCTCCAATGTTTCTTCCCGCCAATGCGTCTTGCGCGACTTGTAGTCCCGTGCCGACACCTTCTCTGAGTAATGCCTTACCTCCTGTTTTTAGCCACGGTAAAATTGCTCTTCCGATACCTCCGAAAAAACTTCCGATACCGCGCCCTCGCTGACTTCTACCTCCGACAAATACCGGGAGGCCGTGGCCGGCTTGATTAAAGCAACACTCTTCGTATAACTTAGCATTTCGATGAAGCGGCGTGTGTCTCACCATTATTCCAGATCGAAGTGCTTCCGCGCTCTGAAATGTAACGTCAGTACCGACGTTCCGGATGTAAATGGGATCGTAACTCCCCTGTCGTTAGTTAAAAGAATTTCTAATCTGTCGAAGGAGAACCTGCTCAGGGGGACATAGTGGGGTTTGTCGTAGATGCGAAATATGGATGTGGTGGTTTTCTCCAAAATAGGAACTGTCCTCAGTAAGGGTACCAGAACATCCCCCACCACTCTGGGTGACACTAGATCGCAATAGACGTACACGTTTCTAGTTTGAGCTTCCAAATTTATTTCTTTCTCGCCGTGCAGGGCCACGTTAGCGTCTGTCACGCGATTCGATGGGAAGCTTAAGATACTTTTCAATTCCTCGCTTATGGTAACCGAGGCTCCTTGTTCAACGACTTTAAAGATGGCCTTATTTTCGTTTTTTTTATAAAAAAATCTCATATTGACGCCGGGTGTTTTTTCCAAAATCACTTTATTTAAAGCATCGATAAAGTTATCCGCTGTCTTGTATAACCCCGGCGCCAGTTCCATTGTTACTGCTGTGATACTAGAGGTTTCATAACGGATCCAGATATCGCCGGGTAGGACGTTGAAATGAGTGTTTGGAAATTGTATCTCGGCCAAACCGACTTCGTAGTTTGCGTTCAGTTCGATAGTTTGAGGGAGTTTGACGAAAAAGTTTCCAGGACTATTTTCAGGATAAATTTGCATCGAAGCGTTGCTGGGGGCTGTGATGTAAAAACTCATCTTCCTTGATTCACCGTCTCGTCTCCAACTTGGGATTTGGAAGCATGTAACCCAGACAACTGCTCAGGAGCGCGATCCAAATCTTTCCGTCCTGACCCTCACCGTTTCCACCCGTCAGATTAAATAAAGCCACGCCGATTACGGCATATATAACGATCATTTGGCAGAGAAAAACGATTTCCATTCGCGGGAGCAGTTTACCGAAAACAGGCCAGAGTGAGGTTCTGCTATCGTGACTGGTCCCTTCGTCGTTCTTCGTTTCTTCTCGTTCAACTACCGTACTCAGAAAAGTTTGCACGTGTTCATCCCCCTCCATTTCGTCAGTCTCTGTATCTCGATACTTGATCGCTCAAAATCCAAGTGTTAAATGCCGAGGTGTAACCGAACCATTTGACTAAGTACTGTTTTTTTCCACCAACTTTCCTCTCTTCTAAGATGGCTTCTATTCGATACACCCGTTTTTCGCCGACTTTCTGAAGCTCTTCTGTATAAAACGACCCTTTCAACTCTTCACCAGAATCATCTTTCACAACGTAGGTTACCGGGTTAGTGTTTTTGTTTACACGACTGATTGTAAACAGTTCTTCCGTCCACGATGGTGTATACCCCTTTTTGAAATTAGCTCTGGCTTGAGCTATCCTAACTCGATCACCTTCTTTATAACGGTTATTGATCGCCACTGACTGTCTATTGTCTCTCCCCGATAGTTTATTATACAACGTGTTCCAGACTTGTTCTTGATTGGCCGAATTTACGTGGACCGGCGCCGTTTTAATGCTCCTGTGATACGAATTGTTGTAGTTTCTGAGTAAGGCGGGTAACGCATCCACATATCTCAATTTGTTCGTTTTCGTAAAAAATTTCCACATTTTCTCTTTTAACGTTCGGTTAAATCGTTCTACGATCGCTGCCTTTATATCCTCGTTCTCCGTAGTGAAGAAATGGACTCCATTTTCCTTGAGAAACTTTAGGAAAGTTTTGTTGACGAATTCGGATCCTTTGTCCGTTTGAAGATGTATCGGTTTGCGCTCGGCAAATATTTCGCTCACGGCCTCCACTAGATTTTTTGCGGTTTTCGACCGTATCGGAACTGCCCAAGCATACTTCGCAAAAACGTCGATACACGTAACGAGATACGAGAACGCGTCGTTGTATCTTCTTAATTGTCTCAGATCGATCAGATCAGCCTGGAACTGCTGATTCATACCACCCACGATGATGGGTCGTCTCTTAAATTTTCTAACAACGGGTTTGTGTAGAGTATAAGCATCCTGCAGACTCAGCCATTCTTTAATTTTTGCAGAGCTTAGTTTTGTACTACGCTGTAAACCACCCACACCCCCGTAGGCACCCGGTCGATTCGGATCGTAGTAACGGCTTCTTAACATCTTATCTACTCGTTTGGCCATGACTCCCAGTTTGGTTTTGGAATTTTACTTTTTCTTCTTTTCCTGAGTCTGTACGTGCCCACAACTTCTTTGTGAGTGACCGCTTTCGTTTTCGGCCTAGGCGCGCTTGGCGCTGACTGAGGAATTTTTTCGTCGACTTCATCTTTAAGTACCGCGGTTGGTGGTGTTGTATTCGCGTCGGGGGATGGGGGTGCCTGTTTAATGTCCACTACGCCTAGAGGTTTGTGTCTGTACTGATCGAGACGTTGCAGATACCGTTGCAATGTCTGCTGATACAGTCTGGCTTTGTCGCGTGGTGACATGTCCTCTCTTTCCAGGACTCGTTGCATTTGCGTATCCAGATCTCCTAGGGTGTCTTTTAGTGACTCGGGTGGCGTATACGCGATTTGGTGGTGATTTACAGACTCTACCAGTCGAGGATCTATCAAAATCATTTTCTTGGCCATCGTTCACATGCCCAGAATACCGCTCAGGATACCCAGAACTGGTTTAATCAGAGCGCCGATAAAACCACCCTTTTGTAGAATCTGTTTTCTCTTTTTCACGGTCGTCTTTTTTCGTGCGAGAATCCTCAGGTCGTGTTTATGGCGCTGCAACCGTCTCTTCTGAGCCGGCGTGAGCCGAACGTTACCTTTTAACACGTTGTGGCAGCATTCGCACAGAGTTCTTATGAGATCAGGCGACGCTGTTTTCATCGCGGCCTTTACAGCTGGTGGTTTAGCCGAGCACAGAAAACGCAACATCTCTCCGTGTCTTTTGACCGACTCGCCCATGTTCCTTATTTTGGGATGTAGACTACCTGCTGTTCTTTAGGAAAAATATTTGTGCGCAGCCTTAGATGATCCGGCGTCTCTTGCCGAAGGTCAATTAATAAATACCCGTGTGGAACCGATGTCGCGTCTTTAAAACTTTCTTGCACGTACGACACGCGCCCCGGGTACATTTGTTTGGCCAGATTCGTAATCTGAGACCCGTCTCTCGGGTTTTTAAACAGAACTATGTAATGACTGTTGAGACTTATCGTCCGCTGTTCCTTGTTTTTGCTAAAGAGATTCTGTACTATATACACGACGCTTATATTTCTATGATGACTTCCCTTGGTAAATAGTTTCGTGACCCTATCGTCGGTTTCGTTCATCAGATCGTCTATGACCAACAGACGTGTCCTATCTCCTCGCCATTGGTCCATGTCGGGTAGCCCTTCGTTAAACTGAACACCCTTCATCGTATCGTACATCGATTGCCACTCGCCGTAACAGTAGATTATTTCCTCTGGCGCGGGTCTGATCATTTCTGACACGTGATCGATAAAGCGCCTAACAAACACACTTTTTCCGCATCCCGTCGGTCCTGCGACTAGCGCCGTAAACGGATGATTCCAGGTTGGATCCATACCTACGACTGTCGCGAGGTAGATTTATGTCGTTATTTTATAACTTACGAACCTTATTTGCTAACACGATACGCGTATCGAGATCATAAGTATTGTTATTAACCTATGTCTTATTGTCTGCTAACCGCGTACCGAGACAGATCGCTCATTAGTTTACACTTGTTGCGTTTCGCGCTCGCTGGAGACAATAATCATTAAACTCACGCGAGCGGTTTATTGATTGGGTCATTATGTGCCACGGTGGGAGATATTGAGCTGCCGGTTCATACCGCCAGCAAGATTTGCCAATATATATGTATGTATATATACCTACTTATGGTCCATATCTTAAATACGAGGCCCATTTACGTCCACGTAAATATAATAACTATTACTATTACTATTATATGTATATATACTCACCATAACTATGAAATAACTAACGTATCACTACTCCCTAATATGGTAGTTTCACTTCCGGAGTGGGCGTGGTCTATAGCCGGACAACACACACACACACTAGCTCCTATTGGAAGTCACTTTGGCGGGAAAAACTGATGTCCAATACATGACTCACCCCTTCATGCACTATACAACCCCTATTCATATATACATATATATCATGACATCACTCTGGCTTGCCGCAGCTTGCCGCAGCTTGCCGCGGCTTGCCGTAGTCTCTATATAACTCTTGTACTTGAAGGAGGAAATCTTTCTCCTTTCCTCCTTCTCTTTGGTCAACTAAAAAACCAGGAGCATTGTGTCCACCTCCTACTACTCACTATCCCAGAAAAGGGAAATCTGTAGTATTGTCACAATTACAGAACCATCAGTTTGGACCCAGTACTTAATCATCACTATTCCAGGAAAGTTAAATCTGTAGCATTGTCACAATAACAGAACCATCAGTTGTATCAGCCATCCAAGCACAGTAATATTAAATATCACACTCAATCAATTACAACCACAATAAGAATACAATTCATAGCTTCGGAACAGGCAGACTAATGTTCAGGTCGAAGTACAATAGAACACATCTTTGATGTTAGAGTTCTCTGTGAGAAATATCTCCAACATCAATAAAACATATATCATATGGTGGCCTCGTAGTCTGGTTGGAAACACAACCCGGCTGGACTACCGACGTTCGGACAACCCGTGTTTGATTCCCGCCTGGAGCAGTGTGAATTGTACTCGTGGTTGGAAAAAAAAATACCCCCACGGTCGACCCAGCCTTTGGCAGAAATGGGTACCAGGGTATTACCCTGGGAAGGTGAGGAATGTCGCCTCGCATCGTGAGTTTCGATGCTTAAAGCGACACTATCCAGAAATCTCCGAACACTTCTGGATAGGCGGTCGAGCACATATGGGTGGAAACTCGCGTGCTAAGACGCCGGTTCAAGTCTCGTACTTTACCTTTATCTTTACATATATCATATGTTTACAGACTTAAAAAAAAAGCATTTGATAAAGTTTGGCAAGCTGACATATATATGATCGACACTGATGATTTACAACTTCAGTGTCAACATAGGTCGTAGTATATATAACATATAGCAGAAACATTACCAGAACAATACAAGCGTAATACTTATAAATGGAGCCCGAGAAGAAAAGTTCAAAGCAATAGATGAGTTCGATAAGGCTGCTTACTCTCTTCTAACCTATTCAACGCCATCTTGGAAATAATTATGATGGATGCTTTATAAGACCTTGGAAGTACTGGCAGTATTGGTAGCAGAACAGTTATCAATCTGTGGTCCGCTGATGACATCGATGGTTTAGCAGGAACAGAACAGAAACTACCAGACTTGATACAACGAATGGATATAATATTTGCTGCAATGATGTTGATTAATTCAGAAGAAACGCAACTAATGACATACAACTTTGGGGGCACTGGTTCAAAAATCAAAATAAATGGACACAAACTAGAAACAGTTGACAAATTAAAATACTTAGGATCAATAGTCTGCGACAGAGGAATTAAAATGTGAAATATCGGCTGCAATAGCGCAAACAACTACAGCAGTCTTTGCAAAGACTAAACCTATTTAGAGAGCTAAGTACATCATTTTTTACTTTAATATCAAGCAGATGCGAACCCATGTTATATAATTTGTTGTTCACACTTGTGAAACACGGACCCTTACAGCAAAGTTGCAGATCAGAATACAAGCTATGGCGATGAAATGTTAGAATAATATCTTGGCCATTTCTTACTTAGACCGTATGACAAATGAAAAATTCGAAAAAGAATAAAACCAATCATCAGAGAACATAATGATCTCTTGACTAAGAAACTTACAACGAAATGGTTTGACCACATATCTCAATTGATTGGCCCGGGCAAGACCATTTTGTAAGGAACTGTTAAAGGAGCGAGAAGGACTGGTAGGCAGAGAAAGAGATGGGTAGATAACATCAAAGAACGAACAGGTCTCCACGTTGCAGTCCGTAAAAATTACTGAAAATAGAGAGAAATGGAAAAGGTTAACAACTCCCTCAGTGGTTCCTCAACGATTTCCAGGATTATGAAATAAAGACACATGTGTGTGTGCGTGTGTTTATGTGTGTGTGTGTCCCCTCTCTCTTTCTCTCTCTCTCTCTCTCATACTGACGGTAAATGAGAGCGTTGATAAAGTAGTGGTCTTGACAGAAACGTGGACACAGTCAAAGAAATCGAACATGTAAATTATACCTGAATCGTGTTGGGGATAGTATTAACATCGAATAAAGACAACTTATCCTGCGTTAATAAATGTCACGGCCTAGTATGTTGATAATTAATCCTTCAAGTTCCTCACTTGTTATACATTTCTTGAGAACACAGGATTGTCAGCATTATATCAACCATCTTTAGTCATATGTAACATCAAAAGTTGCAAAGGACAAACTCTTTTTTATTTTAATCAGGATGAACTCCGGGGAAATAACTCTAGCATAAACCTAATACTAACTGGTCTTAAAAGTCACCTCTGAAAAGAAATAAAAAGACAGCAGTGATTAGGAATACCAACAAAGGTGTCGGGTGATCAAGGGAGGCGCTGAATAAATATAATAGCGCTGCAGGAAAAGCGTTGCGTGCACAGTTAAGGCGCTGGATAACAGAGGGGGGTGCTAAAGAAAGTGGTTTAGTAATAGAGGAGGCGCAGGAGTAGCAATGGAGGAGCAATTGGAATATACGATGTGCTGTAGGAACAAAGAAGAGGCTGGCAAAGAATTATCGGGAATACAATGGGAGCGCTGAGAAAGAAAGAAACGTTGAAGAACGCAGGAGGTGCTGAGAAAGAAAGAAGTGTTCGATAACCATTGGAAGATACGAAATAAAGAAAGAAAGAAAGAAAGAAAGAAAGAAAGAAAGAAAGAAAGAAAGAAAGAAAGAAAGAAAGAAAGAAAGAAAGAAAGCAAGCAAGAAAGAAAGAAATAAAGAAAGAAGCGTCCGAGAGCATAGGAGACGCTGTTGTAAAACGCTGTTGTAAAAGGGTAGCTCGCTACCCAACATTTTTCACAATTTCACTAGAGGATGAAATAAACGCCATAACATGGACGGCACATGACGACTTTCTGGACATTTAGTTTTTAATTACACCCTCTCAGTAAATTCCCCCTCCCACTCTTCCCGTTAGCAGTCTCAAATAGAAGAAAAAAAATAGTTCATACCCTTATATATTATTTATAAATAATTAGCGAAAGTCAAGTAGATTCCCCACTCACGTTATGGGACTCAACAATATAGATCGTGCCGTTATATATTACTTTTAAATTGTTAGCTAAAATCTTTTCCCAATTAGTCAAAAATACAGATCAACTCGTGCATGCGTTTTCAGGTTGGGAAAGGAGCACGATAAATAGAAAACGTGGTTGTTTAGCCCGGCATATAAGAAGGGTTGTGTTAGTTATTTCTTTCTGTAAAATAACAGGCCACTATATCTCGTGAAATTAAAGCGATACGAATGTGAGTAAAATTAGAGCCGAGGTAGTGATGAATGTTCTGGTTGACTATGTGATACTCAGTGAAGGTTATAAGTGTCGAGGTTATAGTGAATTTCATCTAGTTATGTGATACTCAGTGGAGGTTATAAGTGTCGAGGTTATAGTGAATGTTCATCTAGTTATGTGATACTCAGTGGAGGTTATACGTGTTGAGGTTATAGTGAATGTTCATCTAGTTATGTGATACTCAGTGGAGGTTATAAGTGTCGAGGTTATAGTGAATGTTCATCTAGTTATGTGATACTGAGTGATGGTTATAAGTGTCGAGGTTATAGTGAATGTTCATCTAGTTATGTGATACTGAGTGAAGGTTATAAGTATCAACGTTATAGTGAATGTTCATCTAGCTATATGATAATGAGTGAAGGTTACAAGTGTCAGGGTTGTAGTGGATGTTCATCTGATTAACTAGGTGATTCTGAGTTAGAAAGGTTGTCAGTGCTAGGATGTCTGGATTCCGATAATGACTAGTTTATGATATTATTACACCAAAGCACCAAATGGCTGCATCAAAAAATAGTAAAACGTCATAAAAGCATGCTGCACGTAACAAATGATGTGTGAGAAGTAATTATAATTGATCGATCTTAATTAAGTCAGACACACCCATAGGTGCTCAGTCCTTAACAGCCAATACACACTGAATTGAGACCGTACGTTCGTTATAAATATTTGTTAAAGATATTGATGCGATGTGTTGCAGTTTGCAGCATTACTGTGGTAGTGGTAGACCGTCCGGTCTAAACCATTTGACTTCAGCGCATCAATTTTAGAAGCCTTTTTTTTTTACCTTTCAAAATATTTGAGTAGCGGGTTACCTTTCCTCTTTCATCCCTACACGCTTTTCCGGCAGGTATGATGCTTTCAAGAGGACGGCTACGAGATGGGTTAGGATCTTGATCCGCTCTGTTGTTCGTCGATCTTGACACTAAGTCAGCCCAGAGTCGGTGACCGCTCTGTTATTCGTCGATCTTGACACTAAGTCAGCCCAGAGTCGGTGACCGCTCTGTTGTTCGTCCATCTTGACACTAAGTCAGTCCAGAGTCGGTGACCGCTCTGTTGTTCGTCCATCTTGACACTAAGTCAGCCCAGAGTCGGTGACCGCTCTGTTGTTCGTCGATCTTGACACTAAGTCAGCCCAGAGTCGGTGACCGCTCTGTTGTTCGTCCATCTTGACACTAAGTCAGTCCAGAGTCGGTGACCGCTCTGTTGTTCGTCGATCTTGGCACTAAGTCAGCCCAGAGTCGGTGACCGCTCTGTTGTTCGTCCATCTTGACACTAAGTCAGCCCAGAGTCGGTGACCGCTCTGTTGTTTGTCGATCTGGACACTAAGTCAGTCCAGAGTCGGTGACCGCTCTGTTGTTCGTCGATCATGACACTAAGTCAGCCCAGAGTCGGTGACCGCTCTGTTGTTCGTCGATCTTGACACTAAGTCAGCCCAGAGTCGGTGACCGCTCTGTTGTTCGTCGATCTTGACACTAAGTCAGCCCAGAGTCGGTGACCGCTCTGTTGTTCGTCGATCTTGATACTAAGTCAGCCCAGAGTCGGTGACCGCTCTAAGCTCAATAGCTATTGGGCGTCATGGTCTCTATTCAGGATATTACTTTGGTAGAATTCTAAGAAAGATTTCTAATATTTGTATGAACATATAAAAACAATTAATTAGACCCCCCAAAAAATGTACCTGATTTAAATCATGACACGTCTAAACACAATAACAATTGGTTTTTTTTTTCGGTCTCATTTGACTGACGAGATCATATTTATCAAATATCTGTACAGGTTTTTATTTTTTTGTTTTAAACGGACGCGTCTTGACAAATTGAAAGCTGGTATATGATATGATATATATATATATATATATATATATATATATATATATATATATATATATATATATATATGATATCAAAATACTCGGCAAAATCATCATATTTATTTTATCCAACCCGCAGGAGCCCAATGTAAGGAAGAAACAAACATAACACAAGCAGCATAAATTCGATATTCATCACCAGAATCATATAAAATTCAGTAAGATAGATTATAATGTACTTTAAATGATGGTGATTTTTAAAAGGTTTGAATACAATACATAATGAGATCATCTACAAACAAAATCACGACTCTAAATACTAACAAAATAGTAACAATTATAACGTTTATATATATGTATATATATATATATATATATATATATATATATATATAACTAAATTTACACGCAGAAGTCAGGGGAGCTAACCATTCACAGTAGAAATGGGCGCGCGACGGGAGTGATTTACTATTAATTATCATCTTTATTGACTGTATAGACTGGATTCATGAAGGACCTTCGTGGGCTTGCTCCTGACCAGAATAGTCACTCAATTTCCAGATGTGGCGAATTTATTTTTGCAACTGACAACTGGGTTTTGGGGCTAACCAGGCTTTGAAATGGGTACCGAAGATTTTATTTTCTTTTTATGTAGAGTGTTCATCGTGTTACTGATAAAGAAACAAAAAATGCATCATTTATATCGCAAAGTGTGGGGCACTAACACCGTACTCACCAAAAAAGTATATGCCATGCATAAAATACTTACACTGAAAAAAAAAAATCAGCAACCGATAATATTCTTACATACTTTTAATAGGAATGCTCTCATAACTGAAAGACTTACAATACACATATCAGAAAGATAAATAAAAGTCAATCATTAGCAACACAAGAAATGAAAGAAAATGCCATAATCTGTTTCTTCTTCTTCTTCCTTTCAGCTCCCTGTGGAGCACAGGTTTTCAAATAACTTTCCAAGCCGCTCTGTTTCTTGTCATTCTTTTAAGATCATTCCATGTCTTCCCCAGCATCCTCATCTCATCTCTGCCTCCATCTGCCTTCTCCAATAATATTTTGGTCTTCCTCTTTGTCTATTTCGTTGACTTGTCCATGTTTGTGAGGTTTGTGCGGCTTATTTGTTTACGGTGCAGGGTAGCCAGCCCCATGCCCACCCCTCATTAGTCGCCTCTTACGAACATGCCTGTTAGGGAACAGAGCTACAATTCTTTACTCCCCATACGAGCAACCGCAGCGGATGGGCGTATGCCAAAATGCCATATTACACAACAGTAATTCGATTAAAACATCAAACAGGTTTGACGCTAAATTAAATAAAATGCACACTGGTCATTTTTCGGTCAAAGAGAACCAAAATTTACCAACAGCCCATTCTAATATAATCACATATCTAGGAAGCATATCAATACATAAAGAGTTATTGATGACATAAGCAAAAGGATAATAAAGCCTGAAAAATATTGGTCTATGTAAAGATAGCAGATTAAAAAAAAAAAAAAAACTAAAGTAGGCAATTGTGATAGTTGAGCTTTGGTGAATCGGGCACTAACCAAAAGGAATCAGGTTCAAATCCTAGATTTGCTTCTGATTATGTACAGATCCGGCTTCAGAATTCATCATGATTCTGAGAATGAGCATCAGAGGGCGGCATGGCTAAACATCTGTCACATTATCAATAAAATATGTCGTTCGTCATTGACAAGTACTGACACTATCACCGTATTTCGAGGGCGTCTCTCAGCAAACAAACAAATTATTAACAAAAGGTATGTTTACAGCGCTCGGAAAATTCATACATGAAAAGATAGCCAGCCACCGCCAGAGCTGAAAGCAGTCATCGACTAAAAGCTGACTACTTGTGTCAGAATCGGTGTACCAAACTATCCATGTCCTGCTCCATCTGCACGCGATGACCTTAGAAATCGAGTAGGAATCAAGACAGAACGCAATCCAGCAATGAGAAACGTCAAACTGCTGCTGTGTTTGGGCTAAAAGCGCAATTAAGACAGCTCTACTGCAAACCACAACAAATATAAGCTTATTAACGTCCTGCTACGAATGGATGACGAAGAGGACTAATCAAACCTTTAATACTCGTTGGATGAACGCCACAGAGCGAAAAAAGTTACCAATGGGCTACAAGACTTATAATGATCACTAAGGATAATAACAGAATATTTAATTCTACTTTCAGTGCTTCTATAAAAGTAAAGTACAACATTTCAATCCACGCCCTAGCACGCGAGCTTTCAACCATATATGCTCGGCAACCTATCCACAAATGTTCGTAGATTTCTGGATAGCGTCGCTTCAAACATCGAAACTCACGATGCGAGGCGGCATTCCTCACCTTCCCAGAGTACCCATTTCTGCCAACGGCTGGGTTGACCGCGGGGGTATTTTTTTTCCCAACCACGAGTACAACTCACACTGCTTCCAGCGGGTATCGAACACGGGTAGTCCAAACGTCGGTAGACCAGTCGGGTGGTTATCACAACTAGGCTACCGAGGCCTCCTTCTATAGAGACCTGTGTTATAGAGAACTATTCAAGAAGATTCATCCTTTCATAAAATGTACCTGAGAACTATTTTGATGTCAGTTGACCCAAAGAAAACCTACATCGAAGAAATGCTGAGCAGATACAACCAATAGAAAAAGGACGCACTGATAACAATCAGACGTTGATGCTGGATGAGCCTCGTGATCAAAAGTAATACAGAAACCAACACAAGAATGACAGATTAGTTGATATACAGAAGAAATGAAGCAGAAGTATTTGGACCCAATACAATCAGGTAGAAAATAGAATTGCAGTACCCTAAATAAATAACAGATTGTGCAAGTTGAATGCATTTCTAGCAATATACCAGAAGGTGTGCCCACCCATTGCGACTGATTTAGTCCGCTACCAAAGCATAGAAATAAGAAGGGTAGTGAGATACTATTGCGTGCTTTTGGAAAGTAGAAACCAAAATTACACACCCGTTAATTTGTTTCTTCAGACTCGTAGACAGGGCAGAATTCAAAACTCTCCCTTTCTGAGGATTAACTCCTAGCTCTTGCTATAATCTTAAGCATATAGTTGGGCCCTCTCTATTAATTGTATTTCTTAGACATTTTTATTCTGGTCTTCGCTGTTTTATTTTGCCAGTCGGTGTCTTTATGACTGCCTTACGCACGCGTCTTCTTCGTCCATCATGAACACATAACCGATGCACTTTCAGAGTCTTCTCCGGTTTATAGTTTCATGACTAATTCTAGTTTGGTTTCTTCTCTTTTAGTTTCATTTTCTGTAAAGTCTCTCCAATTTATGTCTCAGAGTTTCCGGGGACACTTATTTTCCAAGCCAATTTGTCTCTTTTCTAGAATGTGATTGCATTTCCAGCTATCGTATCCATGTGTTAGTACGGGTATCGTCGAACAGTATGAGTTTCGTGTGCCTACTATTTTTTTTTTATTTCCAAATACGTGTGAGCTTCTTAAAGATAATACTAGAAACGCAACACTAGCCTGTGTGGCGGTAAATGCCTTAAATCACTTTGTTGACTGCAGTTAAATTATATTTTGTCAAATAACTGAAGAGCATGCTATATTTAATGAATAGCTGGATTAAGTAACTTAATGTAAAACATATAGTAACATTTATCTTTCCGAACAGTAAATTTGTGAGTATATAATGACTGAGTAGTCTGAGAGACTTCACTGCGATTCCCGCAGCGGAGCCTAACTTTCCTTTGAAAGGTGTTCCGATCACAGGTACACTACTGCATGATCAGAAAGCCACGGTGTTCCGATCACAGGTACACTACTGTATGAACGGAAAGCCACGGTGCTCCGACCACAGGTACACTACTGCGTGAACAGAAAGCCACGGTATTCCGACCACAGGTACACTACTGCACGAACAGTAAGCCACTGTGTTCCGACCACAGGTACACTACTTCATGGACAGAAGGCCACGGTGTTCCAATCACAGATACACTACTGCATGGACAGAAGGCCACGATGTTCCTTCCAAAGATGAACAAGATAACTGTACATGTGACAAGCAGTTCTTCTCTTAAGTCAATACATGCCATTTTAGGCGACTGCCTTCGAACTTGTTGATAGTCACCGCAAAGGGTGACTTAGAAACTGAGAAGGGAACTCAGATATTATTAGTGGTATTTCAGGTATGAACACCGTTTCACCCACAGCACAACCGGTGAAGATTGTGTGCTGGATGAACTTCCTGTGGAGGTCAATCACTAGCTGTGTGGTACCATTTGATGAGAGTTCTGGCTGCTTGAGGTTTCGCAGTAACATCACATGAGCCCAGCTTTAAATAGACGCATGAGAACAGGATCACCTATCAGGATAGGCTCCTGCGTAAACATTAGGGAAAAGTGGTATATGCCTTACACGATGAAGTAATACATTTCTCGCGATTTGAAAAACGTTAAAAATCTGGCAGTGTCCATCAATCCTTAACATGCAGAGAAGAAAATTAACTACAAAGTTATCAAAAGATCATCATCATCAAGTACCATGCCTGCTGGCGTACGTGATCATGTCTCTCCACAACTTTCGATCTCAAAAGTTATTTATCATTTCTGCTGTTGACCTTCTGCCAAGCCATTCTCTTAAGAAGTCTGGAATCTTTTCACTTTATTTCCCTCTATCTCTTCGTCCCTCAATTTTCCCAGTTGTTACAATATATTCCAGCTGTTTCCTTCTCATGCACGGCCAAAAAATGATGATTGTTTCTTCCTAATATTGGCTATTAGCTCTCTCTTTGATTTGGCCTCTTTCAGAACGTTATAATGACTCTTCTTAGCTGTCCATGGTATTTTCAACATTCTTCTGTAAAACCACATTTATAAAGCATCCAGTGATTTTTTTTATTTACTGTCCATAAGACTGGCTCTACATAATATTTAAAAACTCTTTTTCTTGTTTCTATTGTAAAATATGGATCGCATAGTATCTTCCTCATTTTTTTTAAAACTGATTTTACCTGAGCCTGTCTGCATCTCACCTCTGTTCAACATCTATCATCTGAGGTTAACATTGTCCCCTGATATTTAAATTCATTTACCTGTTTTAATATTGTTCTACTTGTCTTTATTGTGCAATGCGGTGATGTCTTTTTCTTTGTTGCTACCATTACTTCCGTCTTTTTGCTATTAAAGCTGAGTCCTTTATTTTTGCCTACCTTCACCATAATGTCTAACACTTCTAGCAAAACATAGCAAGAGTTATTCAAATTGCTGCATTGAGATCTTGTGACGTATTCTGACTACTTTCGGGATCCAATATATTTTAAAAAATTCTACCCTGGCAAGGCAGTGGCAATACCGAAAGAACAAACTCAACATTTCAGTTTAGTTCGTTAAGTCGGTCAGGCTCGGCGATGTTGTTTATTACTAACAGGCCTAACACGTTTCCATGATCGATAGAAGTTGTTAGTTGGAAGATTTACAAATGGAAATAATCACATTCCTCAAGACAGCGCAAACAAACAACAATGGTTACAAACACGTATTGTCTTCTAGTTCTTTTCTTCTCTTTCAACTAATAACCCTGGGGGCGATGCGGAACTACTGACAGACAACGTCAACCTTTTTAATTTCTCATTATCTTCAGTCATCTTTGGGATTCTGCAAAGTTGAAGCCTGTCCATTTTTTTTATATTATCTTCCCAAGTCTTTCTCTGCGCATCCTATCTTTCTAGTTCCTTTCACAGTTCTTTTCAGAGTGGGCTTTACTAGGCGATACCATCGAGATACATATTTCTTGTGTTTCTTCACAATAGTGAAAAGATCATCGTGAACTCCGATTGCATGTTGTATCATTTAGCCAATTTCTTTCGTCAGTTATCATATATGGCCCTTTTCGTCTTGTCAGACGGTCTAGTGGAGGCTATTGTGTATTTTTTTTTTTAGATTTTGTTTTTGTCGAACAGGTTCTCTCGTGGCTAATTCTACCAATGTTTGACAAACACACACAGCCACAGAATGAACAAGTCAGGCCCACTGATCCACAAGGTTTACCATCCTTTTTCATGAGTCTTTTCTCTTCTAAGTTTTGCCCTAGCGCAGTCTCAAATGATGTTATATTATTCCTTATACATGCTCTCCATGATGTGCGATCCAAGATGTTCCCAGTCATATTCACATATGGAGAAGTCATTCAGAGATGATTTACAGACATCTCTATATCGTAGTTTAGGTCTGCCGATGTGTCTTTTTCCGTGTGTTAGTTCGCCATATAGTATTTGCCTGTGGATGCGCTTTTCTTCCATTCGCTGGACATGCCCCAGCCATCTTAGCCTTCGACATCTCATTTATCATACGATCTAAGTGAAGAATGTCCAAAACCTTAGTTGAACATTTATCATACGATCTAAGTGAAGAATGTCCAAAACCTTAGTTGAACATTTATCATACGATCTAAGTGAAGAATGTCCAAAACCTTAGTTGAACATTTATCATACGATCTAAGTGAAGAATGTCCAAAATCTTAGTTGAACATTTATCATACGATCTAAGTGAAGAATGTCCAAAACCTTAGTTGAACATTTATCATACGATCTAAGTGAAGAATGTCCAAAATCTTAGTTGAACATTTATCTTACGATCTAAGTGAAGAATGTCCAAAATCTTAGTTGAACATTTATCATACGATCTAAGTGAAGAATGTCCAAAATCTTAGTTGAACATTTATCTTACGATCTAAGTGAAGAATGTCCAAAATCTTAGTTGAACATTTATCTTACGATCTAAGTGAAGAATGTCCAAAATCTTAGTTGAACATTTATCATACGATCTAAGTGAAGAATGTCCAAAATCTTAGTTGAACATTTATCTTACGATCTAAGTGAAGAATGTCCAAAATCTTAGTTGAACATTTATCTTACGATCTAAGTGAAGAATGTCCAAAATCTTAGATGAACATTTATCATACGATCTAAGTGAAGAATGTCCAAAATCTTAGTTGAACATTTATCATACGATCTAAGTGAAGAATGTCCAAAATCTTAGTTGAACATTTATCATACGATCTAAGTGAAGAATGTCCAAAATCTTAGTTGAACATTTATCATACGATCTAAGTGAAGAATGTCCAAAATCTTAGTTGAACATTTATCATACGATCTAAGTGAAGAATGTCCAAAATCTTAGTTGAACATTTATCATACGATCAAAGTGAAGAATGTCCAAAATCTTAGTTGAACATTTATCATACGATCAAAGTGAAGAATGTCCAAAATCTTAGTTGAACATTTATCATACGATCTAAGTGAAGAATGTCCAAAATCTTAGTTGAACATTTATCATACGATCTAAGTGAAGAATGTCCAAAATCTTAGTTGAACATTTATCATACGATCTAAGTGAAGAATGTCCAAAATCTTAGTTGAACATTTATCTTCGTAGCTTGCATTTTCTTCTCTATCTCTGATGTAATAGTAAATGTTTCGCAAGCGTTTAGAAAAACTGATACAACAAGGGTTCGCCACAGCCTGATTTTACAGCAAAGAGTAATGTTCTTATCTCTCCAGATAGGTTTTAGCTCTGCAAGAGCTGCTGTGGTTTGCAAAACTTCAACAGATATTTCAGGTAAACACATTTTGAAAATTCCATTGCATGATAAATAGTTTTAAAAAATTTATTTTCTTTAAATAACACTGCCTAAGTAAAACTCATATTCACAATATAGCTAAAAAAAAATATAAAATGTATGATAACATTGCAAATTTTCTTCACCTGATAAGTTCTACTGTTCGAATTGGATGATCTAAGAAGTTAATTGTTTCTACATATACACAGATATGCGTGTGTGTGCGTATATGTGTATGTGATGGTAGGAGTGCGTGTTTATGAGTGTATAATGTGGCACTTTGACTATTGAGCGTGTAAGCACAAACTTGGAATCAACTTTCAAAACGAAATAAAAATCCCTACAAAAGCATCACTAGTACACATGAAATTATTTACACATTGCTCATTGTTCTATGTGCAGTGCGTTATAAAGTGGAAAATCACCAGTGTGGATGGATTAGTCTGTTGCAGGCCGATAAAACGACAGGAAAATTGTAGCGGGCTGTTATCGGTCCGGTAACAGCGGGTTATAACAAAGAGTACTTGAACATTATTTTAAAAAAAAAAACAGTTAAAGGTTGGCTAGCGGTCAATATTCCAATGTCGAGTTCCAGAATGTGGCGGCTGAGATGAGAAGAGACAAGTTATACTAAAGATCTTCCAAATACAAATATTGACACAAGAGTACCAGGCTGAAACATCGGTAATGTCCACTAGAAAAACTAACAGACCACATTCGACTTTGTAAATGAGCGCAAAGAACCATCGGTGCTTACTATTTCATTTTTTGTTCTGATAAAATTTTTTTAACCAATTAGCAAAAAGTATTAGGGTGGTGGGGGCGCTCATTTTCCATGCGCAAAACGAGGGTTCGAAATATGTCTCTGAGTTGTCAAAATTGATGCAAAAAATTGGTAGCTGACATTCATTCATTCAGTGAAAGAAAGGCGCACAAGGAGATAACTCTCCCTAAAAAAAAATCTACACATGAGAAGCGAAGGCTACAAATTAGACTGGCTAACTGCTGAAAAGCGTGTGATAACCTTATCATGACCTATTGCATTTTAAAACAATAAATATGTTAATGACTTCCCTTACAAATCAATACGGTTATTGTAATCACAAACACCTGATAACTTAAGCAGTATTTGTGCTACTTGTTTGGATTACGATAATTATACACCAACATTTAGGAAACAACAAAGTTAATAAAATAATAAATATGTCACTCTCAATGGTGCATTGGGAATATGGTGTTATATCCACATTTTCTTTTGTCATCAGTACCATTTTATATGTTCAGCATTACGTCAGTGTCACTACTTTCCCTGAAAAATATGTGCTACACATTTACGCCTGGTTGAACATAGAAGTCGACCATAAGAATTGAATGCGACCTCTTAGCCAGTGTTATATAGCGACTCTAAAAATTGTATGGGGAAAAAAAACAAAGCTGATTTACTGTTAACGGTACAACCAATTATAGTCAACCTCATTAACATCCATTAACAATGAAAGACAGAAAAAAATGTATGTAACAGCTAATATGAATAACTGTGTATTTAACTGTCTACGTTTTATACAGCTTTACCGCAGCTCTCGTCATCCTATTCGTTAACACATGTTTACAGTTAAACAACTGGCAGTCGTGAAATATGGCAATAACGATAGAGTTAACTTATTAGCAACAATTTAAAACAAATAGCAACATCATACACATAAATAGTAATACATAGTAAACTAATCACTATGCATATAGTCCATGAGTGAAATAAGCACTATCGATCAACCACCTCGGTGTACTATAATAATAATAACAACAACAATCAACGAATCGTATGTCTTTACTTGTACCAAATAAAATTAACTGTTACGGCTGTTTAATCAAGGGTCAAAACACACTGCACAGCCATCAATCATAAAGACCAAAACACAAGAACACTGAACAGCTTCCAACTCAAAAACTTTGAAGATGAACGCAAATTTCGGGAAATAAGTCAAAGCGACACGTTCTAAAGCGGAAGATCCATCGCCGTATCTAAGCTGATATTGGCGAAAGTTAACCTCCTTCACCACCCACGACTGATCGATGGGAGGGTGCCCGCAGACCTCTCTATCCTGCACTGCCGAGTTGGCAACGCAAAGAATTACAACGGTAGACATTTGGGTCTGCGATGACGTCATGTACCCTGCAGTAAGGGCGCGGCCGTAGCAATTTAAATCTAATAAACATCTAGGAAAATATTTAGGAAAATAGACAATTGTAAAAGTAATATTTTGAACAATAAATAGAAGTAGTCAAAAGTTATATAACCACACAAAAACACATAAAAGTAATACAGTCTCTCTCTTTCTCTCTCTCTCTCTCTCTCTCTCTATATATATATATATATATATATATATATATATATATATGTATATTATATAATATAATATATAATGATATTATATACATGTATATATATATATCGTAAAAAGCGACATTTCCATGGCTGTATTGCGCATTTAAAACAAAAATAAATAATCCTTTTAAAGTGTTATTGCTAACACGAAAGCTATTCAAATGCCACAGGAATTGTTATTATTGTTTGTATTAGTAAATGTGTAGACCAGAGGTTCCCAAACTATGATACCCGCAACCCCCTTTCCCTGCTGATCATAAACCATTGACGCCCTCGTGGCAGTTACTGTTGTATAATCGGGTAAGCTCTGATTCTCAGATAGGATATATAAGATGATAAGTGACGACTCTGAATTAACACTATTATGTGGTTAGTGAACTGGACTACAAAGGGCAAGAGGTAGGGTTCGATCCCAACCGACGGCCTCCGGGTTCATCCAGAATTAAATGTGTACTGGATTTTTTCTGGGAAAGTAAAGCGGCACGGGCGTAATACTGACCACATTTCCCCACAAATTATGTGCTAAAGGTTTGTAAAATTTATGGCCACTAACACATATTCCCTATACGCCACTTGGCGTGACGGGGGCTCTTTACTTTTATTTTACTAAATGGATCTTGTCAGTTTTATTATTTCTAACTACTAAGTAGGCACACGACAATATATTTGGCGCAGGGTCACTGCCAAAGCTTAGCGACGCCTTTCGAAGCCGCGGCGCACAATATGAAAACCCCTGGTGTGGACTTATAGGTAGGTAGTCCATCTGTTACTTTGAGAGTAGTTCCCTTGTGTTAGCTTGCACCTGTTTCAGCACTTCTGTCAATGACGAGTTTGGCTCTTGTACACATTCTTTTTTTTAATATGCCTCATTTTTCTCTTGAAATGGCAGTCTTCAATATAATTAAATCGGTGGTGACTTTCGTGATATCCTTAAGTTGTGGGGACAAGAAGTCACAGTAAGTTCAGTGGAGCATGAAAATGTGTGTGATCAATAGCATGTTGTGTTTAGCCAAATAGTCAGGTGTTGTAACAGATTTGTGAGCACGTCATTGTCATTGTGTAGAATTCAACTGTCAGTGCGGCACTTCACAGAGCTATGTGTGCGGACAGTCATGAAGTCACTGCAGGACTATTATCCCAACATCTTTTGCAACGTCTTTGACATCCGAACTTGGTTATAGCCTATACTGCTTTTTAACACATGCTACGGTCTCGTCCATCTGAAATGTGGAAGGTCGGCCTTGGAAGTACCTTGTTCTGAGAACCGACATTTGCTTCTGAAAGAGGAATATTAAAATGTATGATCTCGACTTAGAAATGACTCTCCCAAAGTAAAGTAGTAAAGTACCCCGTCACGCCAAGTGGCGTATAGGGAAATATGGTGTTAGTGACCTTATATTTTACAGACCTTCAGCACATGATTTTTGTGGTAGTGTGGTCAGTATTACGCCCGTGCTGCTTTACTTTCCCAGAAAAAAAATCCGGTACCCATTTAAGGCTGGGTGAACCCGGAGGCCGTCGGTTGGGATCGAACCCTACCCCTTGTCCGTGGTAGTCCAGTTCACTAACCACTGAGCTATCGCGGCTACCGACTCTCCCAAAGCTCAGGCTAATTGCGGCATTAAGAAAGTTCAAATAAGCACCCCCTTCTTCACAAGAAAGAATAAATCAGTGCACTCACTTGCTGAAAATGAATGTCCATTTTCAAAATCCGTCAAATGTAGAATCGCGTGCGTTTTTGGCGTACCACATTTAACATGCCCAAAGATTGTGGCTTTCGTTTTGGCACAAGTACATGTAGATTGTTTTGACATGCACTGTCTAGGAGCCACCTCGCTACACACTATAGTTTTCTAACCAAAAAAATACTTTCATAAATGTGGAAACATCACTTGTGTACTTCCTTGAACGATAACCAATGTGGTCGTTGGTAGCACCACTGACGCATTTCATCAACCTTCCAATAGCGTTCTCTGACAAACGTTGCTTTATTTTACTGTAACATAAGCCTTCGAAGGGTGCCGCTATAGTTCAGTGGTTAATGAACTGGACTACAAAGCACAAGAGGTAGGGTTCGATCCAACCGACGGCTTCCGGGTTCACCCAGCCTTTAATGGGTACCGGATTTTTTTTTCTAGGAAAGTAAAGTGGCACGGGCGTAATGCCGACCACATTACCCCAAAAATCATGTGTCGAAGGACTGTAAAATTTATAGTCACTAACACCATATTCCCTATACGCCACTTGGCGTGACGGGGGCACTTTACTTTTTTTTTTTTTCAACGTTCTTTATAGTACTATTTATCTATCTAATGTACATTCGAGCCGAAGACATGACATATAGTACAAAGTCTAGACTCAGACAATCTTTCAACTGTCAGACCTTGCATAACACCTGCATTGCATTTTCGCCATACGGTACACATTAATTGCATATTATTTAAACAATATTGTTTGATAAATTATTTATAAAACATATTTAAAAAAACCAATCCTGAACATGTGTTAATGCTGAAATACATCTTTACAAGATAAAGAAATATAACCATAATATGATTTCTGTTAACACTGTATCACCCTTAAAAATCGAAAAGCACAAGAATTTCTCAGAAATTGCTTTGGAATTATTAAGGATAATGGAGAAGGACCAGAAATACTCAGAGAAGAAGTGGAAGATGCCTTGCGCAATATGCAAGCAGGCAAAGCTCCTGGACAAGATAATATAACTAAAGAAGAGATTGAAGCCATGGGTGATTTTGAAATAGAAATAATAACAAAAATATTGAATGATATCTACAACAGCGGATATAAATATTTGGGAACTTTGTTAACCTCAGACGGAAGATGTACAAAAGAGGTGAGATGCAGAATGGCTCTGGCAAAAGCACTTTCCAAAAAATGAGGAAGATGCTATGCAATCCATTTTTTGACAATAGAAACAAGAAAAAGAGTTCCTAAATGTTATGTAGAGCCAGTCTTAACATATGGATGCGAATCATGGACAATAGGACACCAGACAAGAAAATCACTGGAGTCTGTAGAAATGTGGTTTTACAGAATAATGTTGAGAGTACCATGGACAGCTAAGAAGAGTAATGAAGATGTTCTGAGAGAGTTCAAAGCAAAAAGAGAGCTAATTTCCAATATTAGGAAGAAAAAATCATCATTTGTGGCCATGTAATGAGAAGAGAACAACTGGAATATATTGTAACAACTGAAAAAATGGAGCGACGAAGAGATAGAGAGAAGCAAAGGAAAAAAAAATAACAGACAGCTTAAGAGAATGGCTTGTAAGAAGGTCAACAACAGAAATGATAAATAGCTGCCGAGATCGAAAGTTGTGGAGAGACATGATCACCTACGCCAGTAAGCCCGGTACTTGATGACGATGAATAAATTATGTGAGAATGAAGTAAGACAAGAAACAATAAAGTAGGAATGAACAGGTCGGATGCGAGACTAGCACCCTAGTAATGTAAAACGGCCATTTAAGATAAAGAGAATATTTGTATGTTCAAGCCGATGTAATACTAAAATAAATTAATGCTAGACCAGTGTGTGCATCCAGTTCGGTCTATATTAGCTGCATTTCTATGACGGTAATGGGATCTTTCATTTCTACAGGGGATACGATAATAAACACAATCTGGACAGCGTCGTGTAAAACAGTCAACGAGTGTGATTTACAAACCGCAGTCTCCCTTTTAATTATTTCGTCGTTACGTATAGTATATTCAAGGGAACGGTTGACCATTGGTTAACACCCTCACTGAACAACAGATGAATTCAAAAGGGCTTCGATATCCCCCTCAAGAATCTAGAAAATCGAAGGAGAACTCTGGCAGACTCCGTAGCGCGAGCTGGGACTCACGGTGTGGGTAGGTTTTTGCTGGAAATTGTGACCGAGCAGTGGTCAAATTGTATGACCTTTCTTTTCGAATTTAACTGCCAAAGAATCCTCAACGTGCGCAAGTTCTATTTTTTTTTTTTTGGCCGTTATTCCAGAAGGCTAATCATCGGATCTCACTATCTCAGGAGAAGGTAAAATCACGAAGAAACCATGGATTCATTTTTCCTAATTTTTTTTTTTTTTTTTTTTTTTTTTTGGGGGGGGGGGGGGGGGGGGGGAGAGAACAACCACCCGCGCTAGATTTTAACCCGGGTTCTTCCTCTCCAAAGGTTGACGTCATACCTTTAGTCTACCCAGGCCTCGGATCAGTGGTTATTGAACTGGTCTACTGAGGACACAATGTAGAGTTCGATCGCGATCGACGGCTGATGAGTGGATCAGACTTAAATGGGTACTGTTTTTATTGTTTAAGAAAGAAATATAGCACTTGCGTAATGCTAACTACAAGACCCAAAAATGTGATGATTGTAACATTAAAAAAAAAAACATTGGATACACACTATGCACCCATTACACGTCAAAAGGCACAATGGATTTCTTTCTTTCTTCGTTAGCCCTTCATATGTTTTGTTCCATGAAGACAGCGGGGTTTAGATTAGCGATCCCAACAACTTCATCCAGCTGCAGGTAGAAAGAGACTGGGTGTTGTTTCTTTCATTATACTGAATGTTTACAAAGATGTTTATTTGTAAGAAACCAGTGTCGTATTTGTTACACGCAGCTGTCTTCTCGTGCGTTTGTGGCAGGGATGATGGACACATTATTATCATGTGCCATATAATTTGGAGTAGACGATCATGTCCTACCACTATACCCTGTCCTCAGTGCATCGGATCAATTCTGTTGTTGACTGTTTATCGTGCCACCAAATTATTTGGCCTCTTTTCTCTATGTCGTCCGCGATCAACTGTCCCACATAAGGGAGTACCATTAAAAGTCCTTGAAGTGTGCAAGTTCGATATGATACAATTATCGACATATATGCCGTTTTGAGAGAACACTACTTCATAATAGAAAGTGGAAAATGTAGAACTGGCAACGTGAAGGAAGAATCTACATGTGTGCACATGCGGCGAGCTACATAAACCATCAGTTTGTGCATACTTTGCCATCTTCTGAAAGCATCCGACCACCTATAGGAAACTCTAAATTGCTGTGATGTCAACTCTAACAATACCAACAACAATGAATGTTTCTTCAACCTTGTACTTGTGATTGTTATAGTGTCTCAGTCTCTTATGTTTTGGTTCCTAGTGAAAAGATAATTATTTATGTGGTGTGATCATCGACATTAAACGTTTCTGAAAACCACTACTATAATTAAATTCGTAAGATTGCCAAGCTACACATCATTGTGCCAGACTGATCCGAATACTTTAATTCGATCCCCAACTACGAGTTCCAGTCAGAAAATTAAGTTAAGGAAGTTACGAATGTTGGTTCAGTTTAAACAAACATTTAATTAAGTCTTTGTCGGTTCATTTTTACCATGCACAATTTTTGTTCCTTTAAAAAAATCACATCTTTAGAATCAATGTCAGATGGTTATTTCGATTTTTAAAGCCAACAAACTATTCCATCTTGGTAACAACAAAAACAATGTTTACGTTCAGAATATAGAAATTGGAGATCGGTACAAATATATGATACAGTGCATGACCGCTGGAATGAAAGCTTGGAACAATAATTATACAATTGCATATAGCAGCTTTACTACATGAAAGACAGTCACCATCATCAAGTACCATGCCTGCTGGCATAGGTGATCATGTCTTTCCACAACTTTCGATCTCGACATTTATTTATCATTTCTGTTGTTGACCTTCTGCCAAGCCATTCTCTTAAGCTGTCTTGTATCTTTTCTCGTTGCTTCCATCTATATCTTCATACTTCAATTTTCCCAGTTGTTATTATATATTCCACCTGTTCTCTTCTAATACATGGCCAAAAAATTATTATTGTTTTTTCCTAATATTGCAAATTAGCTATCCTCTTGCTTTGACCTCTTTCAGAACGTTTCCATTGCTCTTCTTAGCTGTCCATGGTATTCTCAGCATTCTTCTGTAAAACCACATTTCTACAGCCTCCAGTGATTTCCTTGTTTGTTGTCCTATTATCCATGATTCACATCCATATGTTAAGACTGGCTCTACATAACATTTAAGAACTCTTTTTACTTTCTCTATTGTCAAAAAAATGCATTGCACAGTTCCTGATATGGACGACAGTACAAAATAATAAATGCTTCGACTACAGGTCTTCGTCATTATTAAAACTACTTACAAAATATAGACATTTATGCCAGAGCTGCCAGCGAGTGTATCGGCTATTTCATTGCCATGTACACCAGCGTACTGTACGCTCCGGTTAACGCGTTTACTCTACAGTCATCAAAGAGCTGCATCCACTCCTACCGTAGACACTGTCTACCAATCTTCTTTAGCATACTTTGCCAGTCAGTGACTGCGAGATTCACATTGTGTAATTAAACCAACCATTTTCAGCGATCTTCTTTGTTTGTTCTTTTCTTTTATAAATTATTATTATTATTCAAAGTGATCACGACATTGTAAGTGCTTTCTTTTTACTGGAATCACCGCCTGTGATGTGGAGTTTTAGGTCGATACCGTCTTAGCATTAACAGCAACGACACCCATTTTCAATAAGAAACAAGGACATCCCGGCGGTGCGCAAAGGAAAAAGAGAGATCGAAAACGAAAACAGGAATCGAAAGTAGAGAGGCTGTGCAGGAATTATGTCAATGTTGAACACTGGAACTGTACCAGTGCGAAACAACGAGGACTGGCTCTTGCTCGCTTGGATTATTCTTCTCCTTCTACGATAATGGCTCATTCAGACTAGGATTCCGGACTCGTTTAGATTATGATTTCGACAAGAGACGCAAGCGGACAATTTGAACTTCTGCGGTTATTTGCTGCCACGGACATCCGATGCAAGACAGTCACCATGGAGGCCATTATAAACAGGGACACCATTCCACACATAGTCTTAGACGAAGCAACAAGGACAACAAGGAGTTGCAAGGACTTAAATCTTTATGTATGAGAAAAAGTGGAACATTGTCAATGTGTACACCCGACCGGTCTTACTGAAGGCGGGCGAGGACACGCTTTCTGCACCAGCTACAGGAACTGCCAGACGACATTTTACTGTTGTGTGGCGATTTCAATACGCCGGGTGTGTACTGGGGCAACCCCAATGACAAAGCTCAGGGTAGAGCCTTAGATTCTGCCCTTGCAGATATAGACCTGGCCGTGGTGAACTGCGAAATGATGACACGACTCGCAACAGGACAACTGATCCGGACTCGAACAGTGACCTTGCCTTGGTTTCAACGAATGCTGAACTGGACACCCGCTGGGATCAATTAAACTATAGTGGCAACGATCACCAGCCCTGTGCTGTTGGCATCCATAAAGGGACGAAGAGGAAAAAGGATAACGCATTTTTTTCAGGTGTAATCGGTGAGAATCATCTGTGTTGAGGCAACTACGTATACGGGCACGGGGATCTAGGGAAAGACAAGTCCTAGCATATAGACCCAGTGGTGGACACAGGAGGTAGAGTTGGCCTGGAGCGAGAGTTGTGGCAACGATGCCAAAAATATAACTTTTATGATCGTCGTTGAATGACGGATCTTGAGCGGGACATGAAAAAAGCCACCAATAATTTGCAACAACTGGCAGTAGACATAAAAAGCCACCAATAATTTGCAACAACTGGCAGTAGACATGAAAAGGCCACCAATAATTTGCAACAACTGGCAGTAGACATTAAAAAAGCCACCAATAATTTGCAACAACTGACAGTAGACATGAAAAAGCCACCAATAATTTGCAACAACTGGCAGTAGACATGAAAAAGCCACCAATAATTTGCAACAACTGGCAGTAGACATGAAAAAGCCACCAATAATTTGCAACAACTGGCAGTAGACATGAAAAAGCCACCAATAATTTGCAACAACTGGCAGTAGACATGAAAAAGCCACCAATAATTTGCAACAACTGGCAGTAGAGGCTGAGAGAGAATGATGGATTCGGTTCAGGAAAGAGGTGGCAGCAGACAAAGCACTGTATAAGTTTTGGTCTCTCTACGCTCGCATGAAGATGACAACATGCCCTAGCTCTAACAATGTCATCATGGACACATGAGGGTAGAATTCTACTCAAAGATGAGTAAAGAGGTAGGACCTTGCTGGAGAGGTACATTACACAAACAGATCACGAAACTGAAATTGTAAAGAGAGATACTGGAGACTTCAATTAGGGCATCAGGATTGGCGACGTTCCAGAAGAAACCTTAAGTTCAAGTAGTGTCAAGTCCACTGTGTTTCTGCTATTGATACCATCACAAAAACAACAGAACAATGCTGTCTCCTACGCAAACACAGACTGCATGTATATTTATTAGCAAAATATCAATCTGTATAAATGAGTTAATGGTTCAATTTAAAAAAAAAATAAAAAAATTGGGTGTTTCAAAATTATATGTTTCTCAATCGGGGCGATTTGGCCCCACTGGAAGGGGAGGGGGAGCAGAAGAAATTCCAAAGGCGGTGCGGATAAAAATGGCATAATTGGGGGGAAGGCCATAGCACGAGGATAGGGGTCACGGCACGAGATTTAGAGGCCATGCATAGGGATACATATATTTGTAGAATACAGCACTCAAGTGTCACTTATTTTCAATCAGTGAGTTGTTTAATTAGAAGCACATACCAGAGAAACCAAAAATAAATATTAATTAGAACAATACAGTACTAGGGAAGGCTGAAATATGGGGCTAAGAAACAAACAAGATTTACAAAAACTAGTATAAATCGTCTACTGTGGAGAATTATAACTTGCATCCTATGTGCCGTCTTCGAGATATGTATATATGTATATATATATATATATATATATATATATATTTATATATATGGGGATGTTGAGAATACCATGGACAGCTAAGAAGAGTAATGAAAACGTCCTGAAAGAGGCCAAAGCAAAAAGAGAGCTCATTTCCAATATTAGGAAGAAACAATCATCATTTTTGGCCATGTAATGAGAAGATTACAACTGGAATATAAACTGTAACAACTGGGAAAATTAAGGTACGAAGAAATAGAGAGAAGCAAAGAGAAAAGATACCAGACAGCTTAAGAGAATATCTTGGCAGAAGGTCAACAACAGAAATGATAAATAACTGTCGAGATCGAAAGTTGTGGAGATACATGATCACCTGCGCCAGTAGGTCGGGTACTTGATGATGATGATATAAGGAAAATACAATCTATTTGAAAAGCATTTACATAGCGTTATTTTTCACGAAAGGACAGGGGTGGCCACGGAAACAAAACAAGGTCGGAAGGGGGCCACAGTAGAAAAAAAGGTTGAGAAACACTGGCCCTGATCTGCCTCTATACAGGCAGGTCCAGTGTTCGAATCTCGCAACAGGCAGTGGGATTTTGTTCACTTCAAATCCATGTTGACTTCGTGGCTTTACTTCCCCCTAACTGTTACCCGATGTCTAACCCTCTCCAATAACGACGACAAACTGGACTTATCGTGTTCATTCTGTGCACGTTAAAGAAACATTGGCAGTTAAAGGGGGCCTCGGTAGCCTAGTTGGGAAAACCACCCGACTGGACTACCGACGTTCGGACAACTGTGTTCGATTTCCGCTGGGAGCAGTGTGAATTGTACTCGTGGTTGAAAAAAAAAAAATACCCCCACGGTCGACCCAGCCGTTGGCAGAAATGGGTACCTGGGCAGTACCCTGGGAAGGTGAGGAATGTCGCTTCGCATCTGAGTTTCGATGCTTGAGGCGACACTATACAGAAATATCAGAACATTTCTGGATAGGCGACCGAGCATATATGGGTGTAAACTCACGTGCTAAGACGCCGGTTCAAGTCTCGTACTTTACCTTTACCTTTATCTTGGCAGTTAAAATCATCATCATCATCATATGCCATACCGGTTGACGTAAGCGATCACGTCTTTCCACAATCCTCTATCCACAGTGCATCCTATCTCTTCTCATAAGACTGAGACCTTTCGTGTTTCTTTCTTCTACTATTATATCTATCATTTCTTGCATTTCGTTCTCTCTCTCTCTCTCTCTCTTTCTGCTATTAAGACTGTGACATCCGCGTATCGCAAATTGCTTATGTTGTGACCATTGACTTCAATTCCTGTTATATCTATTGTTGATCTCATAATATACTCGCTGTAAAGCAAAAACAAATCCGGTGACAGAACACAGTCTTGTCTAACTCGTTATTTTATATATTGGAACTCTCCAAAATAATAGGCCATAATGGCAGCTGACAGCGCACAAATTGTTAAATAATCAACCTATCCCTTGTGGAACTCAGTGCTACTGAGTCCGTGCTCGTGGGTATAAGTTATCTTTTGAGTTTCTCACTATTTAAATGAGGAGATCGGAGCACCTATGCGCGTACACAGAGTGCAGTAATGATGATCCTAACATAACATATAAGAACTGTGTAGTAAAAATCGACTCAATCTTTTGTCAGATCTAATTATTCATGGGCGAGGTTGTCAGAACTGGCTCATGCCAGATAATGAAGACAAGGCGATACGAAGCCATCTATTTATAACCGTATGTGTGTTGGCATGCACACTGATCATGTCCCAGCATGCAAACATGCCATCAACGCAAACGGATTTTATTTTGTTAATTCAGAAAAAAAAAATCAATGTTTACATTGTAATATTACGAGCCAATGCGACGAACAAATATACAGGTCATAGGAAGATCGAGTGATATTCAGTTTTTTAGTGGAAAAGAGATGAGGATCTGAAAAAAAATCTTTCTGAAGCATGAGTTCGTCAAGTAAAACAAATATAGACACGACTAATTCAAGTAGATGTTCACGTGTGAAGGAAATCAAGTAGGTTTCTAATATTGAAGAAATTCAGGTACATATCCAAGACTGGAGGAACTGAAGTAGATGTTAAAGATTGGAGGAATTTGTGTAGATGTTAAAGATTGGAGGAATTTATGTAGATGTCTAAGATAAAGATCTACAACAATTACTTAATGAAATAAACATGACAAGCAAAAAAATATGAACTAGGTATGAATATCAAAAAGACTAAAACTATGATCATAAACAAAGAAAATATTCAAGGCCCACACACAAGTGGATATCAAAATAGAGGGAATAGACCTGGAGACAGTTCAGAACTATAGCTACCTTGAACATTCTATAACCAGTGATGGAAAATGTACAACTGAAATAAACAAAAGAATAGGAATGGCAACAAGTAATTTTAATGTCATGAAGATCATACTAACATCAAAACAAATAACACCAAGGCTAAAACTAAGAATAGCAAAATGTTACATCTTCTCAATATTCCTATATGGTGCAGAAACATGGACATTAGACAAGAAAACAGAACAGAGAATTGAAGCCTTTGAAATGTGGATATATAGAAGAATAGGTAGAATTGGATGGAAGGACAAGAAAACAAACGATGAAGTCGTAAAACAACTAAAAATGAAAAGAGAACTACTAAGCACAATTCAAATAAGACAAATGCGATTTTTGGGGCATGTTAAAAGACACAAAAGCCTACTAAAAGTAATCCTGGAGGGGAAAATACAAGGTAAAAGAGGCAGATCAAGACTAACATGGACGAGTAACATCAAAAGATGGACAAATCAGCCTATGGCAACATGCACAATCAAAGCATGAGACAGAGCAGAATGGCGCTCCATGGTAGCCAACCTTCTTTGCGGAGACGGCACTCGATGATGATGATGATGTCTAAGATTGGAGGAATTTATGTAGTTGTCCAAGATTGGAGGAATCATGTACATGTCCAGGATTGGAGGAATTCAAATAGATTTCCGAAATTGTAGGAATTCATGTATTTGTCCAAGATTGAAGAAATTCAAGTAAATTTATAAGATTGGAGGAATTCATGTAGATGTCCAAGATTGGAGGCCCGTAGAAGACGAAAAGAGATAGAGAAAGAGATAGATAAAGATACAAATAGAAAATCAGTCTGGTGTTGGGTCGGACGAACGGAGAGACAGTCCGAAAGGGAGTCAAACAAATAGGCGGACATACAAAAATACAAACATATGGACAGGCATGTAAGGTGAGATAAATTAATAGACATCCAGAGTCGGGAAAAATTGACAGAAAAATAATAAAATGACATATAAGAAAAGTAAGAAAACAGAAAAAGTAACTAATAAATATAACTCTTTAAAAGCTACGGTACTACAGCATTAAACATATAGCAGTCAGTGACTCGTAGTTGACAACTGGCGCCAGAGTCAGCGAACCAACTTTAAAGAATATCCAACTCCACATTCATAAGATGGGCGACAACTCGTCCTGGACAAGTGAGTAGGAATCTACGATAAGGGGAAAAATAAACAGGCCGAAAAAGATGTCTTGGAGAATTCTTGTGTCGAATCAAAAGGTGAAAGTATCGCAGAATGCTGTAAGCTGCGCCTCAACACAATGTACGCCTTTTATATGTATATATATATATTTTTTTTTTTAAGCAAATGACGAGGATTGTAAATCCAATATGCAACTTTCGTTTTAACGAAAAACTTCATTGGTGGTGTTAAAAATATGTCTATATTACAAGAATGAGGAATCATATTAATTAATCACTTAACTTCAAGATACAGGTACTTAGATGCTGGTGTCCCAAAACTGCATAACAATGTGTGACGTTATAGTCAAATTTGTAGGCGTCCGTGGCTTAGAGGTGGAGAACTCAGTTTTATGGCTTAGATGTGGCGAACTCGGTTTTATAGCTTAGAGGTGGAGAACTCGGTTTTATGGCTTAGATGTAGAGAACTCGGTTTTATAGCTTAGAGGTGGAGAACTCGGTTTTATGGCTTAGATGTAGAGAACTCGATTTTATAGCTTAGAGGTGGAGAACTCAGTTTTATGGCTTAGATGTGGCGAACTCGGTTTTATAGCTTAGAGGTGGAGAACTCGGTTTTATGGCTTAGATGTAGAGAACTCGGCTTTATGGCTTAGAGGTGGAGAACTCGGTTTTATGGCTTAGAGGTGGAGAACTCGGTTTTATGGCTTAGAGGTGGAGAACTCGGTTTAATAGCTTAGAGGTGGAGAACTCGGTTTTATAGCTTAGAGGTAGAGAACTCGGTTTTATAGCTTAGAGGTAGAGAACTCGGTTTTATAGCTTAGAGGTAGAGAACTCGGTTTTATAGCTTAGAGGTAGAGAAGTAGGTTTTATAGCTTAGAGGTAGAGAACTCGGTTTTATGGCTTAGAGGTGGAGAACTCGGTTTTATAGCTTAAAGGTGGAGAACTCGGTTTTATAGCTTAGAGGTAGAAAACTCGGTTTTATAGCTTACAGGTAGAGAATTCGGTGATATAGCTTAGAGGTAGAAAACTCGGTTTTATAGCCTTGAGGTAGAGAACTCGGTTTTATAGCTTAGAGGTGGAGAACTCGATTTTATGGCTGAGAGGTAGAGAACTCGGTGTTATAGCTTAGAGGTGGAGAACTCGGTTTTATAGCTTAGAAGTAGAGAGCTCGGTTTTATGGCTTAGAGGTAGAGAACTCGGTTTTATAACTTAGAGGTGGAGAACTCGGTTTTATGGCTTAGAGGTAGAGAACTCGGTTTTATGGCTTAGAGGTAGAGAACTCTGTTTTATGGCTTAGAGGTAGAGAACTCGGTTTTATAGCTTAGAGGTGGAGAACTCAGTTTTATGGTTTAGATGTAGAGAACTCGGTTTTATAGCTTAGAGGTAGAGAACTCGGTTTTATGATTTAGAGGTAGAGAACACGGTTTTATAGATTAGA
Organism: Megaustenia siamemsis; assembly: GCA_032433765.1. Classification (NCBI taxonomy): domain Eukaryota; kingdom Metazoa; phylum Mollusca; class Gastropoda; order Stylommatophora; family Ariophantidae; genus Megaustenia; species Megaustenia siamemsis. The sequence goes on along the minus strand of JAVIAB010000092.1, from coordinate 116,878,419 downwards.
GATAGAGAACTCGGTTTTATAGCTTAGAGGTAGAGAACTCGGTTTTATAGCTTAGAGATAGAGAACTCGGTTTTATAGCTTAGAGATAGAGAACTCGGTTTTATGGTTTAGAGGTAGAGAACTCGGTTTTATAGCTTAGAGATAGAGAACTCGGTTTTATGGTTTAGAGGTAGAGAACTCGGTTTTATGGCTTAGAGATAGAGAACTCGGTTTTATAGCTTAGAGATAGAGAACTCGGTTTTATGGTTTAGAGGTAGAGAACTCGGTTTTATGGCTTAGAGATAGAGAACTCGGTTTTATAGCTTAGAGATAGAGAACTCGGTTTTATGGCATAGAGATAGAGAACTCGGTTTTATAGCTTAGAGATAGAGAACTCGGTTTTATGGCTTAGAGATAGAGAACTCGGTTTTATGGCTTAGAGATAGAGAACTCGGTTTTATGGCTTAGAGATAGAGAACTCGGTTTTATGGCTTAGAGATAGAGAACTCGGTTTTATGGCTTAGAGATAGAGAACTCGGTTTTATGGCTTAGAGATAGAGAACTCGGTTTTATGGCTTAGAGATAGAGAACTCGGTTTTATAGCTTAGAGATAGAGAACTCGGTTTTATGGCTTAGAGATAGAGAACTCGGTTTTATAGCTTAGAGATAGAGAACTCGGTTTTATGGCTTAGAGATAGAGAACTCGGTTTTATAGCTTAGAGATAGAGAACTCGGTTTTATGGTTTAGAGGTAGAGAACTCGGTTTTATGGCTTAGAGATAGAGAACTCGGATTTATGGCTTAGAGGTAGAGAACTCGGTTTTATAGCTTAGAGATAGAGAACTCGGTTTTATGGTTTAGAGGTAGAGAACTCGGTTTTATGGTTTAGAGGTAGAGAACTCGGCTTCGCAACCCGGAGGTTCGGGGAACGAGTCCCGCTGAGTGCGGTTTTTCTTTAAGAAATCACATCTCATGATTATTACTGTCCTCATGTCTGCGCCTACCGTCAGACGGCAATGGCAAACCACTGACGTTTAATGCCTAAAATTACACAGCCCAAAACTTAATACTAATAACATTTAAAACTGAACAATTTCAAAAGTCTGAACTATGATATTAAATAGCTATTGTTTAATATATATATATATATATATATATATATATATATATATATATATATATATATATAGTAGTAGTAGTAGTAGTAGTAGTAGAAGTAGTATATATATATATCCGATATTTTCCTACTACAAGGGTCTGCCTTACAGGTTCCGAGAATAATGGGCTGCTTGTCCATCGTTGTCACCACGAAGTGTTCAGGTCTGAGTATTTATTCCATCCTCCATTGAAAACACTTTTCATCCTTGCTATATTCGAACCAGCGAATTGTTGCACTGGGAAACATATGGAAGTCCAAAGAAAGTAATTTAAATACAAAATTTAAAAATTTTTAACTCAAATGTTAAGGCAGTCTTATTATATGGCTGTGAAACATGGAGAACAACAAAATTAACAATCATGAAGATACAGACTTTCATTAATGGATGCTTACGCAGAATAGAAGGGAGGAAATGGCAGGACAAAATCACTAACATAGAATTATGGAAATGTACCAGTCAAACACCAGTGGATAAAGAGATACGAGATACAGCGAAGTCGATGACTCTGGATAGGACACACACTATGGAAGCCAACTGAGAGTATTACACAACAGGCCCTTTTTTTGGAATCCCCAGGGGAAAAGACAAAGAGGAAGACCAAGGAAGTCTTGGAGAATACAGATAGAAGCAGAGATGAAGATGATGGGGAAGACATGGAATGATCTAAATAAAAGAGTGGCAAGAAACGGATTGGAATGTGTTTGTTGAAGACCTATGCTCCACAGGGTGCTGAAAGGTAGAAGGAGAAGATCCATTGTAGTCACTGCGAAGTGTTCAGGTCTGAGTATTTATTCCAGCCCCCATAGAAAACACTTTTGATCCTTGCGATATCCAAACCAGCGGTCTTCAAGATATTGTTTGTGAGGCGATGATTCTGTGGTTGGAAATTATTATTTAAGAATGTAAATTTCACGAGTAAAATGCTCTTTATTGCTGAGCGCAGTTAGAATGTGTAGCAAACATAACTAGGCGGAGAAAGAATATTGAGTAGTAAATGATGGACAGATGGGGGAACTAAACATCACAGACGTAGGATTTTACAAGCACTTTAGAATAGAAACGAGTGATTATGTGACGGCTACGACCGTTTCTATGGTAACAAGAGGTAATAATCTAAGTACATCATAAGTCAATGTCTGTGGAGAAGACCAAATTCTCCTATCAAACAACTATGTTCGGTAATACAAATGTACATCTCCGCTGGTGCTTGTTTGTGTATCTCCATTCATCAAGAGTAATTAATATGCACTATTTAACAATCAGAGGGAGCCGCGATAGCTCAGTGGTTAGTGAACTGGACTACAAAGGACAAGGGGTAGGGTTCGATCCCAACCGACGGCTTCCGGGTTCACCCAGCCTTAAATGGGTACTGGATTTTTTTCTGGGAAAGTAAAGCAGCACGGGCGTAATACCGACCACATTACCCCAAAAATAATGTGCTGAAGGTCTGTAAAATATAGGGTCACTAACACCATATTTCCCTATACGCCACTTGGCGTGACGGGGGTACTTTACTTACTTTTTTTTATTCAACAATCAGGCAGTAATAACATAGAATACTATCATCATGACGAAGTACTGTCTGCCTGCGTAGGTGATCAGTGATCACATCTCTCCAGCACTCTGTACTTCTAAGGCCAATGACTGACTACTGACCAAGTTAATCCAGTCAAATAACAGGCAACTTTGCTCTGCTTTCCTCTAATTCTTTTTGGTTAATCTCAATTTCTTATCTGTTTGTCACTAAATATTTAAAAAGTTCTTCTCAACATTGCTAATAATGGTGATTGTTTCCTCCCGACGTTTCGGTAAGAAGCTTCCTTTTCATGTGTAAAGTTATAGAATATCATTGTTAATATTCTTAGATACACATTTCATTTTTAATATTCTTCTGTCAAACAACCATTGCAATGATTCCCTTGTGTTTTGCTCGATTGCCCAAGATTGACTTCAATACATCAAATAATGCTGAAGAACAAATTATCTTATTTGCAATGTGCAGTCTCTCCCACACCCCTTCCATCTCTTTCTCTCTCTCTCTCTCTCTCTCTCTCTCTCTCTTTATATATATATATATATATATATATATATATATATATATAACTGGTTCTTCTAACAATGTTTACAACAGGGGATGACTTTATTTTACTGGAACAAATTATAAGAGAGGTAGGTCAAAGATTATGTTAACTATGTAAGAGCAGGATGTTCGCAAAGCATAAAAACGTGCTATCAAACCTTAATACAATTAGATTAAAGGAACAAAGTCTGGGAAAGGTGACTGGATCAAGGAGAACCTTAGATTAAGTGGTTTGAAGGCGTGTCTGTGCCGCCAGAAACTAGTCAGGATATCCTTCTTTCTGCATACACTTTTAAGCGTCAATCTTAATAACTTGAAATAAATCAACGATCGACCTAGAGACCTAACCTCACTAAAGAACTTGTTCATGTGTGTTTTTGGATGACTATACTAAACTTAGGCTATTCAAATAAAATGTACTATCAACACTTACGTATGCGTGTGAAAGTTGGAAATTAGAGAAATCGCCAATCAACCACTAATATCTTCAGTAATAAAGAAAAGACGATGGTCATATGTTTGTTGAACATGTGATGAGAAGAGATAATAACCGAATAGCAAAGCAAGCCCTCATGTGGGAAACAACAGGTAAGAGAAAAAGAGGAAGACCCAGGGAGACACTGAGAAGAACATCGATGAGAGGCAAGAGCAGCAGGATTCGGCTCCCTCAATGATATAGAGCTGCTTGCACAGAACAGAGGCAGATGGTGAGATTTGATAAAATATCTTTAAAAGAAAACTGCTAGAACAAAAATTTAGATAGGAGAAGGCGTATCTTGGTCTACGCCCTATGGGCGGTCTACGGCTCGAAAGGTCAATAGATAGATATATACTAAAGGGGTGTGAAAGGAAGAGAGATACACACGAAATATGTAGACATAGATAGTTTTTTTTTTTAACGTGGAGGAGTAAAAATTATCGTTTAAAAGGTTCACGTGAGAGGTCGATGTATAGGCCTAAAAACACCATTTAGCTGACACCAGGGGAATATGTATATGTGTCCCCATGAGAAATGAGAGTTATTGGAATTATTCTTAGAATAACAAAGTCAAGGCCTTTAACACAAACGTTAAACATAGAAGAAACGCATTGAACGTTCCAGAAATCAGTGTCTAAGTGTAGAAACACTTGCAAAGTTTATGGGATTAATGTCACAACTCAAATTAATACACAGTTACGTTGAACATTAAGAAGGTCTATATCTTACAACAGAAACACTGTGACGTTTACGAGATCACTGTCTCACAACAGAAAGACAATAAACGTTTCTGAAATCAATAGTTCACAAAAGAAATACAATAAGCGTTTATGAGATGAATGTATCACAACAGAAACACAGAAAACGTTTATAGGACCAATGGCTCACAACAGAAAACGTTTAAGAGATTAATGTATCACAACAGAAACACAGAAAACGTTGATGGGGTTAATGTATCACAGCAGAAATACAACTTTTACCAGATCAATATGTCTCGCAATAGAAACACTAATAAAATTATGATATTTAAGTTTAAGTACCCCCGTCACGCCAAGTGGCGTATAGGGAAATATGGTGTTAGTGACCCTATATTTTACAGACCTTCAGCACATGATTTTTGGGGTAATGTGGTCAGTATTACGCCCGTGCTACTTTACTTTCCCAGAACAAAATCCGGTACTCATTTAAGGCTGGGTGAACCCGGAAGCCGTCAGTTGGGATCGAACCCTACCCCTTGTCCGTGGTAGTCCACTTCATTAACCACTGAGCTATCGCGGCTCCCAAATTATGATATTAATGTCTTAATTTAAATTAACACTAAATCGCTTTGGAAGTTTAGAAGATTTGTGTCTTACAACAAAAACACTGTGAACGTTTATGGTATTAGCAACACAACGTAAATAAATGCACGTTTCTGATATTACTGTCCTACACGAGAACACGTAGAAAGCAATGATCTATGGCAGACTCCACGAAGCCATGAAATTACTTTTTTTTTTCAAAATGTTCCGTTGAAAATTGTGAAGAGAAAAAGCAGCAAACTGTTCACCACAAATCATCATCATTGCGCAGGGTTTTCTGGACTTTGTCATCTCCACCCACAAAATGTGTCCATTGAGCACTCAAGCATTTCACTTGCTCTTTACTTTCTTTAGTTCCCGCCCACCTCTCTATAGGCGTAATTTTGTCCCAGTTTGGCTTCTGCTTCTTTCAAGTTTATGTCCATTGAAAGTATCCGGTCTCTTTTTGTTTATTTTCGCTATCTTTGTACTTTTAATTCCGTTTTATGAGCATACATAATCATATATGTGATTTATTAGATGCCCATAATGTTCGGTGAATTCTCACAGAGCGGCTTTCTGCTGCATAAGATCATTCTATGAGTCATTAACAGAAGAAAAAAAACAACTAAGAATACGACATGTATGGGTTCTGCCGGGGGGGGGGGGCGCTCTACAGGACTGGGGAATAAACGTCGCATGCACAGCGCAATCGCCACCAGGTGTTCAGTGCAGCGTTTTTTGGTTTTTTTTTACTTTAAACAGAAGAAAACCGTTTAAATCTACTTTGATTCAGATCCAATTTCTCCTGATTTGACGCACAAGTTATCCATCTGGTCCCCTGCTCTCACTGACAGCCAATTACAGCACAATGTTTTAATGTGTTTTAATTGTTCAACAAAGTGAAAACGATCGAGTCATAGTCAACATCAGGGGTTTCAAGTACGGTAAAGGAATCGAGTGAGAACAAAACAAGGATATAAACGTGGTGCCTCTAGATAGGGGTCCATCGTAACAGCTTAACATTTCCCATTTTTAACTGACGATATTTGCTTTCCAACCAGGAAATAACACTAATAACAAAACTGGCACTGTACAACACAATCTTCATCCCAAAGTTGTGCTGCCTATGTCAGACCTGGACTCTAGACTCAAGAATAATAAGAAATATAACCTCAAGAGAAATCAAATGTGTAAGACGTATGACAGGATACAGCCTTCGAGATACGTTCAGAAAGGAAAAACTAGAAATGAGAAAGAAAAAAGGCTACGAATAATTTCCATCACTGAATACATCAGAAAAAGTAACAGTGATTTTGCCGCGTGGTAAGACAGAAATATCAAAATAAAACAACAAACGTTGCGAGAACACCAGACCCAGGGACGACCACCAAACAGGATTTATGGAATATTAGCAACACTAGGAAACATACCAACCAGCAGTAGAAGTCAGCAGAAGAGCAAAAGACCGCAATTATTTCCCCCTCGACGCTGAAAGGTAAATAAAGATGGAAATGAAACAAATAAGACTAAAGGTCTCGGCACCAAACTGAAGTGCTAGTGTAATTCGATTTCTTTAATTCAGCACAATAACTTCACCATATCTCAACAACTGTTACTATGTGACTTAATGGCACTTAGTTCTTGGTAAACATCGCATTGAACATCACTGCAGTTGTAGTTACAAGGGCAGACAACTCCACTTAAGTTTCAAACAGTTTATTACATTAGTCTCTCAGCCTTTGATACAATAGTGACCATAATCAACATCACATCAATGTCTTAATAAATTAATTCTCCCGCACATTCATAGCTGCCCTTAACTTAACTCTCAACGCATAATTACATTAGTGCAGAACTATAATAAGGTCTCAGCTAAATGGATTCTCTATCCTAATTAAGATAAGACCGCCATAACATAAACTGCTTGATGAAATCTGATCTGACAAGAAGAAAGTTGCTGCTATTGTAGATATGCTATAAACTGTGGCAGGGCTCACTGACGTCTTTGCTGAGGAAATGAAGTTGATAAATGGAAAGCTGCACAGAAAGCCGACCTTACTGCACGCAAAGCATTTCTAGGGTTCTCAGTTCTTTCCACGTGCACACACCATCTTTATAAAATGGATTTTATTTGATTAATTCAGAGAAATACAAATTGTTAACTTTTTAATTTTATCAGTTGATGCTCGGGATTTGTGTTTTCCAATATATCAATACAGTACACTATGCGCAGACGTAGAAGTGTGGTTTTACAGAAGAATGTTGAGAATACCATGGACAGCTAAGAAGAGTAATGAAAACGTTATGAAAGAGGCCAAAGCAAAAAGAGAGTCAATTTTCAATATTAGGAAGAAACAATCATAATTGTTTGGCCATGTAATAAGAAGAGAACAGCTGGAATATATTGTAACAACAGGAAAAATTGAGGGACGAAGAGATAGAGGGAAGCAAGGAGAAAAGATACTAGACAGCTTAATAGAATGGCTTGGTAGAAGATCAATAGAAATTATAAATAACTGTCGTGAGCGAAAGTTGTGGAGAGACATGATCACCTACGCCAGCAGGCCTGATACTTGATGATGATGACGATGCGCAGTTACAATGTAAGAAATAAACGATATCTCTTGGCATTAATGGTGTATGCTAGAGACGTAATCAATGTCACCGTACAAGACCACATCATTTGGTGAATGTGAGTGTTGCCGTGCATGTCCTCGGTGTCGGTACCTATCAGCTGAGTTGGCTGGGGCGGATCTGCTGGGATAAAACCACAATCATCAGGGAGCCGCGATAGCTCAGTGGTTAGTGAACTGGACTTCGATCCCAACCGACGGCTTCCGGTTATACCGACCATATTACCCCAAAAATCATGTCCCGAAGGTCAGGTCTGTAAAATGTATGGTCACTAACACCATATTCCCTATACGCCACTTGTCGTGACGGGTGTACTTTACTTTTTTTTTTATTTTATCATCAAGTCAGAGCGCTAACCACCACACTAATAACGCCGAAACGTCGAACGAAAATTCTGACCAATACTTAGTAACTCATGTACACTTTGATTGGAAGCTCGCTTATGTTTAACAACAGAAACCGATAAAGAAAAGTCACGTGATAAATTCAGTCATCAAGGTGTGAAATATACAATGTCACCAGAGAGGGCTCATCATTTGGATGTGAGGGGGCCAGTTATATTCCTCTCGGTGAAATCCACTAAGTTTTGTTTTGCTTAATCTTCCTCTTTTCTTCCACATTTGCCTTTCAGCGTTGAGGGGAGATATAATTTGCGGTCTTTAGTTCTTCTGCTTACCTCTGCTGCTGTTATGTTTCCTAGTGTTTCTAAAATTACGTCACTCAATCTTTTCGTGGTCGGCACTTGGGTCTGCTGTTCTCGCAACGTTTATTGAGGGTTCGCTGTATTGTGGTTTGATCTTTCTTCCTTATCACGCGGCCAAACCATTTTATCTGTTGTTTCTTTATATATTTTATGATGGGAATTATTTCTAGCTTTTTTCTCAGTTTTTCATTTCTGATCTTGTCTCTCATGCTGTTTCCTGTCATTCGTCCAACACATTTTGATCTTCGTAGTTGTTACTTTTCATATTTTTCTTGCATCCAGGGTCCAGGACTGACATAGGTAACACAATGTAGGGATGAAGATTGTATTGAAAAGTGCCCATTTTGCCTCAACAGTTATTTCCTTGTTGGACAATAGTGATGATAGCTTTCCAATTATTTGACAAGCTTTGTTGCATTTTGTGTCTATTTCTGCTGTGTGTGAGCTTTGCTTAATAACTCTCAAACTATTCAGCTACAAAGATACAAAGACGTTTCAAAGGAAATAATAAACGAAAAAGATGTTATGACATTCTTTTAAGACGATTCCATCCTAGATTCCATTTCCAGGATCCAAGAAAAGCCATTATGCATCCTATCGTTCCATAAACGTCTGGAGTTGTGCAGAATGCCTCAAGATTTTATGTGAAATGCTCATCTGTCAATGTGCGCACAACCAACATATAAAATAACATGTCTAACAAACGAACTCTATAAAACTGTTTTATCAAGAGAACGCACGTGACCACACTTCACGCGAGAGCTTAAAAAAACTTTAAGAGTAAACCTGGCCAGGTGTTTATATTTGATTAAAGGCGTTTAAGGAGGCACACGAATTATCGTGTTTTTATGTCTCCACCATCTGTTACACTCACATCCGTCTAGTTACCATTTGAGACCAAGGTGCTAGAAAGGGTATGGGCTGAAAACTACCAGCGGCTCGTAATTGTTTGCGTAAAAATCAACGAAACAAATCTGATCGAAACCTCACTCTACCTTCCTATACTGGCTCTGGAATGAGACGGCTAACAAGTTTGGTCAATCGAATGGAGATTAAAAATGGAAGATACAAAGTGTCTAAAAACGTCACGCTGAGTCGAAGGTGTTAGCCGAAAGACACAGATATCACCACCTGTTGTAAATGACGACACAACGTTAAAAAACAACCTAACTAGAGTGAGTAATAATATATATATATATATATTTGTCAGGTGAATGCGTGAAAAGTTGGCAATAACCTAAAGCATATTGTAAATGGATGATATTAGAGGATTCATCATCAAGTACCGTGCTTGCTGTCGTAGGTGATCATGTCTCTCCACAACTTTCAATCTCGACAGTTATTTATCATTCTCTTTTTTGACCTTCTGCCAAGCCATTCACTTAAGCTGTCTGTTATCTTCTCTCTTTGCTTCCCTCTATCTCTTCGTCCCGAATTTTTTCCATTTATTACAATATACTCCAGCTGTTCCCTTCTTATTACATTGCCAAAAATTATGATTATTTCTTCCTAATATTGGAAATAATTTCTCTCTTTGCGTTGGCATCTTTCACAATGTTTGCATTACTCTTCTTAGCTGTCCATGGTATTCTCAACATCCTTCTGTAAAACTACATTTCGACAGCCACCAGTGATTTTCTTGTCTTTTGTTCTATTGTCCATGATCCACATCCATATGTTAAAACTGGCTTTACATAAGTTTTAAGAACTCTTTTTCTTGTTTCTATTGTCAAAAATGGGTTACACGGTATCTTTCTCATTTTCTGGAAAGCTGCTTTTGCCTGATCCATTCTACATCTCACCTCTATTGTACATCCACCATCTGAGGTTAACAATGTTCCCAGATATTTAAATTCATTTACCTGTTTTAATACTCTTCCACTTGTCTGTATTGTGCGTTGCGGTGATGACTTTTTCTTTGTTGTTACCATTACTTGTCTTTTTGCTATTAAAGATGAGTCCTTTATTTTTGCTTTCTTTCACTATAACGTTTAACATTTCTTGTAACTCATTTTCACTCTTAGCGGATTAAAATTGATTGAGATTAACGGATTGTGAAGAGAGTATTGTAATTGTAAATACATTTGTAAATCGCTGTACCGTAAGGTTCTCACATCACAATTAGGAGGTGAATTCTAAAGCAAGCAGTCAGTTTATGAGCCGTGGCGCTGTACCGTCGATCTGAAGTTCTTACATCATAACTAAAAATGTGGAGTCGTCAGTCGGGACTTGCTGAGGAGGGGATCTGAGCACCTATGGACACGTTCGGAGTGCAATGATGATGACCCGCAAATAACTCAATAACTAAAAATACATGTTAACCGCTGTCCCTTGAGTATACAATTTTCACTTCACAATTAGAAATAAACATGTGAACCGTTGTACCGGGAGAATAACATTCTCACTTCACAATTAAAAAATACACGTGAACAGATGTACTACGAGTATAACGTTTTAACTCCACAATCAGAAGGTACATAGTTCAAATATCAACTGGAGCGATGTGCGCCAAATATCGAAATAGGTGAGACCCAGTACGTAGTCATACAGAAGATAAAAAGATGAGGTGCCGCGTTCACATTGTGCAGGTAAAGGAACCTCTGACAATCGAAAATTTAAAAAATAAATGTATAGGTTGCATGCAGCTGCCTAGGGCCAAGTAAAAAACAATTCTCTTCTTCTTTCCTTCCGCATTTTCCTTTCAGCGTCGAAGGGAGATATAATTGCGGTATTTTGCTCTTCTGTTCGCCGCTGCTGCTGTTATGTTTCCTAGTGCTTTTAATATTCCATCCATCAATCTTTTTCGTGGTCGACCTTTGGGTCTGGTATTCTCACAGCGTTTGCTGAAGGCTCGTTGTTTTGTGTTTTGATCTTTTTGCCTTGTCACGTGGCCAAACCATTGTATCTGTTGTTTCCTTATATATTCTATGGCGGGGGCTATTCCTAGCTTTTTCCTCAGTTCTTCAATTCTTATCTTAACTCTCAGACTGTTTACTGTCATTCATATATACCTTTAAAAGAACTCTTCAGAGTGGATAGCAGGTAACCAATGCCGGCTCAGCCCATTGCAGAATATGCATACCAAAAGCCATAAGCAAAACGTATCTAACAGGCAAAGCCACTCAGACTGCTTTATCATATTTCAGTCTAGTAGGTAGACACATAACATAAATATAATACTCAGTTATAATATAATCACAAAGCTCAAACCTTGAGGCTGTGTCTCACAATAAACAGTAAAGAGAAAGAAAAAAAAGCTCTAGCAACTTAAATAAAAACAACAATAATCAGTGGCGTCTCCTGATGTTAGGTGTGCTAGTTTTTTAAAAAAAGATTCTAGATTGACTTTCAGGCGATATTTGCTTACTTTAGTGTACTAATATTATAACAATGAATATGCAATACTGGTAAATATAAATAATCTGTTGATATTTGTTTTATTTTAAATAAAATGGTTTATAGCAAGGACAAATGCGATTTTTGGGCCATGTTAAAAGACACAATAGCCTACTAAAAGTAATCCTGGAGGGGAAAATACAAGGTAAAAGAGGCAGAGGCAGACCAGGACTAACATGGACAAGTAACATCAAAAGATGGACAAACCAGCCTATGACAAGCTGCACCATCAAAGCAAGAGACAGAGCAGAATGGCGCTCCATGGTAGCCAACCTTCGTTGCGGAGATGGCACTCGATGATGATAGCAAGGAAAAATGCACCAAGCCTGTGGTATGGAATTAGAGCCCTTCTATTTTTAAAATGTTTTAACATATTTCTAATCAATAAAAATAAGACACTATCTATACGGAATTTTCCCATTTCTGTGATCTGCTGGGAGTCTTAAAGGATATATGCATAATCTATTTTACTCAAGAAATGTAATAATAACAGCGTTTTCTCTCACATTCTAAATATAATGTTGAATGATAATACAAATATTGTTAAATATGCTAGCGAATAATACACTGCTCATTGATACACCAGCTTTTCTTCTTTCCTTCTTTAAAAGAGAAATACTTTGATTATTCAAACGGACTGTATGCTTGTCAGGAGATAGGGTAGTGAGAATAAAGAATTCTTCATCATATACTTGTTGATATCTATACATATGTAGCAGTTAGTTCGGCCAATAGAAATTCGTTGGCGAGGGGAAAAGAACTCAAAATACAAAATTAAAGTGTTGTGTCAAATCTTCGATCATCTGGGACAAAAGCAAAGAAAGTCTCTCTGGGAACATCACAAAGCATGTTGAGGAAGAGATCAAGGCTTTGTGGATCTGTTCATGTGTGCAGCACCTGTTTGTTACTGACTGAGGACGCTATGTTTGCCGTTGGGAGCTTAGAGAGACTGCCACACAATGACCTACCTCAGCCTACATAGGCTTCTGTATTTTTGTAAAACTGAAAATGTTTGAGGGGAGATAATTTACAATGTGAACGCCATCTTGAAAAACAATCCATCACTACTGGATGAGCAACTCTGTATTAATCTGCTAGTCATGTGCAGTGTTGAGTCAGTGCTCGCCATGTTTTCGGAATGGATGTTCGTGCTGATGAACAAGCTCGCTATTTCGGAAAACAGCACCATGGTTCCCAGGGGTGGTTTTGAGACAATGAGTAGAACTCTCCAAGAAGTAGCGAAGGAGTGATGGGTAGATTCATCATTCTGCCCTCTCTCTCAGAATGAGAATGGGGGTCCATATGAGAGGTGACATTTCCGGGGTAAAGGTCTTCTGAATTCCTGCTAAAAACTGTGATTGGATGGTACCTCAAGTCTGAAGGAGAGCAGAATATCCTTGAAGAGCTGGACACAATTAGTAACAAACCTATCATATCTCAGAGTCAACAAAAAAAAAAAAAAAGATCCTGCTGTGCGAGTTTCTATTCTGTCTCTAAAGTAAGACAAGTTTACACAATTAATTACAAGCTACTAATTAAACTTTGGAGCCGCGATAGCTCAGTGGTTAGTGAACTGGACTACAAAGAACAAGGGGTAGGGTTCGATCCCAACCGTCGGCTCCGGTTCACCCAGCCTTTAATGGGTATCGGATTTTTTTTCTGGGAAAGTAAAGCGGCACGGGCGTAATACTGACCACAATACCACAAAAATCATGTGCCGAAGGTCTGTAAAATTTATGGTCACTAATACCATATTCCCTATACGCCACTTGGTGTGACGGGGGTACTTTACTTTACTAACTAAAATTATTCAGTCGGTTAAACATGGTAAACTTGTTCACTACTACATGCAAATGGTTAATGCTGTCTACCATCTCATAGAGTTTCTGAAACGCCTCAATCTTTCAGGATTATCAGCTGACAATCTTTTTTTTTTTTCAAAACTTGGTCAGTGCAGAGAAGAAGATATACACAAATATTTTTTTATATTTATTCTGTTCACATTTCAGAAAACAAATATTCATCCCATCAATATGATTAATATAATTACTGTGAGATATTGTTTAAGGGTAATTTATATATTTGTCAAAGCCCGAATGGAAATTTAACCACAATCAACATTGATTTAATCACCCACACTCTATGTCAAAGTACAGAAATAATGCAAAGATACATACAAACAAAACAAAAAACTATATGTATATATAATTAGGTGAAGGCAGAAAAAGTAGCACCATTGTTTGGAACTGAACCAAGACCACCTGATTTGTAGATCACCTGCACTTACCACTTTGCCACTGTTGACTTCAATTTGTGATAAGAATGCTGATGGACATGTTTATCTTCTGGCTGATCTCTGTACATTTAAATCTTACCTTTATACCTTACTGTAACATATCACCATATTATCAGTAAGTGTGAAAGCCTTTATCAAAACAACCAATGTACAGTAAGAACCAATCTTGACTACTCAGACGCTTTAACCACCAGATCAAGTGTGTGTACTGCCAACCATCTCATTCATCACATAAATAGACCACATTGTATAAAACAGCTAACACAGATTAATACACCTTCACAGAGCTTCCTTCTCACAAATGACCAAACACTAATTGCAACATAAATTTTATTAAAGCAGTTAAATAACTTTAACAAAGTGTACAAGGATTACAAAATAAAAATTAGAACAGAAAAGATAGAGCTAATAACTGTAGCAAGAAAATGAAAAGATACACAAATATTGAGAACAAATGAAAGCAAATGACAGGTTTGAATATATATTTAAGTGCATATCATTCAATGGGAAAATGCTAATGACTAATAACAAATGCAAAGCAAACAAAGCATTTGGTCAACTCGCTTCATTATTACAAAACAAACATATAACATTAAATACAAAGCATAAATTACTCCACATATTCTACTAACAGTGCCAAATTTGACACTAACAGCCAAAGGAAGAGCGACACAACAGAAATGGTATGCCTAAGAAGATCATTAAATGTGAGAAGTAAAGACAGAAAAGGAAATGAGGATGTAAGAAGAACTGTTGCAGTAGCGCTAGTGCTGGATGATATTAAGAAAGGACAGATCAAATGGTTTGAACAAGTAGCAGTATCCCTCAAAGAGCTTTAACACTCAGAAACAATAGGAAGAGCAGAAAAGGAAGATCTAGAGGTAAGTAAAAAGTAAAGTAAAGATTCCTTCCTTGCTCTGCCATATGTGCCATCTTCAGCTTGAAAGGACAATAGATAGATAGAACAGAAGCTCTTCACTTATGAAGCCCTGCATTGTAGAATTATATTAATAAGTTTATTTGTAAGGTGCTGTACATACAGAAGAAAAAGAGTTCTTAAATATTATGTAGAGCCAGTCTTAATATATGGATGTGAAACATGGACAATGGGACAACAGACAAGAAAATCACTGGAAGCTATAGAAATGTGGTTTTGCAGATGAATGTTGAGAATACCATGGACAGCTAAGAAGAGTAATGTAAACGTTCTGAAAGAGGCCAAAGCAAAAACACAGCTAATATCCAATGTTAGGAAGAAACAGTCATTATTTTTTGGCCATGTTATGAGAAGGGAAAAGCTGGAATATATTGTAACAACTTGGAAAATTGAGGGACGAAGAGATAGAGGGAAGCAAAAGATACCAGACAGCTTAAGAGAATGGCTTGGCAGGTCAACAACAGAAAGATAAATAACTGTCGAGATTGAAAGTTGTGGAGAGACATGATCACCAACACCAGCAGGCACAGTACTTGATGATGATGATGTACATACATACTTAGTGACAATGCGATAAATGTGAAAATACTGCAATGAAACAAAAAATATAAGAAAAATGCAAACCAAAGAAATAAAAAATAAACAACAGACACTTATGTTCAATTATCATTCAATAAGCACAATTTAATGCAAATAAATTAAAGATGTGCAAAGAAAATTGCATTGGGTTAAAATATAAGGCATGGAAATACACGTGACAACAGAAAATAAAAAGGTAACATTAAAGATAAGATACAACATGAAAAGATGAATGTGAAAGCAATGAACATCATGTAAAATATTGCTTTTTTTTTTTTTGCCACTAGACATGATGATTTTGATATCTCACCTTCCCTTAATAAAAAAAAGAAACAAAACTTAAATTAAAAACGGTGATATTAATGCAACACTGATAATAACTCTAAAAGAATGACAGAAACAACAGAGGTTGCTAGCAACCTCACTATGAAAATATGAGGTCTTTAGATTAATATTTACTGTGGGTAATTCTCATCTTCCATTTAGTCTCTTCTTCTCTAATATTATTACCCTGAAACTAATATGAAACATTAACATAATTCTACTCCTGTTCTTGTTTACAGGAACATAAACAATCCACTCAGACAGTGACTATTACCACTCTAATCTGTAATCTGAATCATGTAACTACATTCATAACAAGTAATATGGATTCAAAAGCTATTGCAACAGAAAATAAAGCAAAGAATGGTCTCCCAGACCTGTCTCAATGATTCAAGTTTAGAGCAACATACTCTCCTTCTATCAACATGTCCAGTTCACAAAATTCAAGTGCATGAACATTGTTTATTCAATAGAAGAAGAATTGGTAGGATGAAAATCTATGATGCCTATGACCAAGAACTGTTTTGTTAAAATGGGTGGGGACATCTAAGTCTGAGGGAAAATAATATAGGGTAAAAATACATCAATTAAGGCATCTACTTATAGATTTGTAGTTTGTTGGTCCTGCTGACAAGTAACCAAACAAAAGACACTAAAAACACAAGCTGAGGGCCAAGACACAAACCTGCACCTGGAATAAAAGGAGGCAGTGACTTCTTGCACAAAGATTGGTAAACTAAATTTATCCAGAAATTGCTTAACCTCTTTGCTATACCATTAGTACCATGTTATCTGGTCTCTCTAAGAAAGTAGGGAATAGGAGGGAACGTAAATCAACAATTGAAAACACTTACAATATAATAAATCTGTTGGACAAAATGGTGCAAATATCGCTCACAACTTTGAACCACAACACAATGATTTTTTATGCACTTTGCATCCTTCTACTGGCAGATAATGAAAAGGAGCCGTAACTAGGTGAATGCAGAAAAAGATGAAAGTAAACACTTGCTTAAACAGTCAATAATAGTTACCATAGTCAGTTCTTAAGACTGTGTAGAAGGTGAAACAACATTACAATCCCCCAAAAACGCTCATGATATTACACAATGCAACAACAGATGACATATAAGATAAGAAGGCCTAATCACTTGCTTTCAGAATAATGACATATGAACCTTACAGCATAGACAGTCAAAAATAAAAGTATTACATTACAAATAAATAAAAATGTATTTCTCTTTATTGCAAAAGACAGACAAGGCATTTACAGATTTTTTTTTCAGATAATGGAAGTGAAATATTACTAGGATACAAAACTGCATCAACATCATCTTGTTCTGTCACTGCATCAAGTTTGCTACCATAGAGCACCATTTCACTTTGTCTCTTGCCTTGATGATACATGCTGTTATTGGCTTTCCTGTCCATCTTTTGGGGTTGTCAGTCCATTCCCGTTATTGGTGCCTTCCTCATTTTCTTTGTATTTTCCCCTCTGAGATGACTTTCAGTAAGTTATTGTGTATTATTACATGTCTAAACAGTTTTTAATTGCCTTGATCAAATTTTGTTAAATAGTTTTGTCTCCATTTTTCAGATGTTTCAAAACTTTATTACTCCTTTTTTCTTTTCTGTCCACCTCATTAATCTCATTCTCCTATAAATTCAAATTTTGAAAGTTTCAAATTTCTTGTCTGGTCTCTTCATTAGTGTCCACATTTCTGCACCAGACAGAAATGTTTAATACTATATTATCATTATTTTTCATGTTATTTGCTTTCACATCAGTACATACTTCAAATTGCAAAAAATGCTTATTCATTATTTCCTTTCTTTTCTATTGCTCATATTTCCCATTACTTAATTTGAATGTCCAAAACAGTTGCATTCTTGAACTCTTCTTGTAGTTCTTCTGGTCCTTCTGCCAGTAATACAGCATCACTACCATATCTTAAGTTGTGTTAATGATATTTCAATTAATCTCTAAGCATCTACAGGTTTTCTTAAAAGATAGTTTCCTTGTATACACAAAACAAACACTAAAGCAGTAATAGGAAACTCTTTATACAAAGCTTTGCAGCAGGAGGCAATCTGATCATCAGACGATGACCCTGTTAGGCAAATGTTTCGGTCCGTTAGCTTCTTGACAATCTAAGGGAGGTGGGCCCGCCTGGGTCATGACTCCCAGTTGTCGACTTCCTGCTGCATTGACAATAAAGCTTACAAATGTGGCAATATCTGACTTTTCACTTTATAGCAACAGATGCAGAAATCTCCCTGTTTTTAACTTACCACTGCTGTCTTGTTCCCAGTAAAAGTGACATATCAATGGTATGTCTGCATCATAAATATGTACATCTTTCAGACATTGTATTAGTTGTTTGTGCTGTACTCTGACAAAATTATGAACAATGAATAAATTGATTTGTTTACTTGTGTATAATTTTGTGAAAACATCCGCATGCAGAAGATAACTTCTTTTGAACCACTGCTTTCTGAATACAAATGGCTGTTCTCAACTGAATCATCATCATCAGATTACACATACTTTGTAGAACATTGCATTCACCACAGCCCATCTAAAAAATCTGTCTCTAGGCTGATCTTCCACTTCTTCTGTTGCGAAGTTCAAGGTATCTTTGATGTTTTGAAATCACCTTCTTCCTGGACTGTTCATGTCTCGCCTTCCATTATTGTACTTTCCAGCCCACTGTGACTTTTAACATGCCAAAGGAATTTTAAACTCTTTTGTAGGATGATGTTTATAAACCAGTTCTTTTCAATGATTAGGTTTTTTAATGTTTTCACTGCTGTTTTTCATTATCCATAGTATACTAAGGATTTTTCTTTAGCATTTTATTTTGAATGAACCAATTTTCTTCTTTATTGTTTGTGAGACTTTCCATGATTCACAACTATATGTTGAGAAGATATATGTCCTCATTAGTTTTAATTTTACTGCCTTATTGGTACTGTACTGTAAAAAAAAAAAGTAAAGAGCCCCATCATGCCAAGTGGCGTATAGGGAATATGGTGATAGTGACCATAATTTTTATAGACCTTTAGCACATGATTTTTTGGGTAATGTGGTCGGTATTACACCCATGCCACTTTACTTTCCCAGAAAAAATCCGGTACCCATTTAAGGCTGGGTGAACCTGAAAGCCGTTGATCAGGATCGAACTAGACCTCTTGTCCTTTGTAGTCCAGTTCACTAACTACTGAGCTATCACGGCTCCCATTATACTGTATGTTCTTCATATTATTTCATTTTTGTGTTGCTATTGTTAGTGTTCTTTTTATCTCCTTCTGGCAGGCTCCATTGTTCATTATTACTGATCCTAACTTCAAATTGATTTTATTTTGGATTTCTAGTAAGATTTTTGTTATATGGCTTAGCAAACATATTGGTCTAAAATCACAGCTTTCTGTGCAGTCAATCTCTTTAGGCAAGATAATGCTAAGGATCTTAGGTAAAATGGTATATATATATACTGTGATGTATATATAATTACACAGATCTGTCATCCTTTCAATGCCAAAATCTACTAGTTTCCCTTCATTTCTGTCTGTATACTGTCAAGTCCTACAGGTTTTATCTTTTCATAGCCATTTACACTACAGATTTTAAGAATGTACATCATGTCATACAATCAAGGTCTATTTTTCATTTTTGTCATTGAACAGCTTTGATGCAAATATATTCCTGTCATCTGGTGTTAATATCTTTACTGTCCATCAGCATTTTATTTCTTGGCTTACAATGCAGCCACTCCCTGCAACTTTTATTTACTTGAATGGTCCTTCTCTTTATTTATGTATGTAAAATAAAGGTTCTCTCCAATATGGTGTTAGTGTCCATATATTTTTCATGACCAAGACACATGTTTTGGTGATGTAGTCAGTATCATGCTAGTCAACCTTTACTTCCCAGAAAACTCTCTGGTACCCATTTTTAGAGGCTTAGTGAACCCTGGAGCTTGTTGGTTTGAAATCAGAAAAAAATAAAAACCACTACTGGTAATTGAAACCAGACTTTTCAGATCATGAAACGAGTGCACTAACCATTCAGCCACTTGAGATTGTATGTATTTCTCATAAATCTTGTTTTGTTTCCAAGGCTTCTATTATAGGGCATTTCTTATTGAACAGATCATCATTTGCCTGTCAGCACATTCGTTGTATTTTTTAATTTATTTTGGTTATTTAACTACTGATTTACCATTTCATTTTACTTCTCCATTATTTTTTTGGCATCTGTCATCCATTTTCCTTTTCAATTCATCTCCATCTTCAGCTGTCTGCACATCAAAGCTTGGCTGTCATAGAGCACCAGTCACCTTGTCTCTTGCCTTCATGTTGCCACCTGTCATAGGTTCTCCAGTTCATTCCTTGATGTTGTCAGTCCACTTTAGTCTTTGCTTCAGCCTTATGTTCTCCCTTTCAATATAATTTTCAGTTTGTCTAAAATTTCAAATTAAATTCTGTTTTTTTTTTCTATTTAAATGTTCCTATTTGTGCTCTGTACAAAAACATTTAGTAGAAAAAGCACTTTATTACTTTACATGCATGATAAAAACATGCTTCATATATAGCATGTTTGTATACTTTTCTATACATCACTGTCATTTGGCTGCTATTTTGTTCCTCTGAATTTTTTTTTCACTTTAGCCCAATCTCCTCTTCCAGGAACATTTTATATATGTTCTTTACTTGCACTGCAAAGCATAATACATTTTAAATTTGAACTTATAGATGTTATATCTAGTAAAAAGTAAAGTAAAGTACCCCCGTCACGCCAAGTGGCGCATAGGGAAATATGGTGTTAGTGACCCTATATTTTACAGACCTTCAGCACATGATTTTTGGGGTAATGCGGTCGGTATTACGCCCGTGCTGCTTTACTTTCCCAGAAAAAAATCTGGTACCAATTTAAGGCCGGGTGAACCCGGAAGCCGTCGGTTGGGATTGAACCCTACCCCTTGTCCGTAGGAGTCCAGTTCACTAACCACTGAGCTATCTCGGCTCCCTTATATCTAGTGGTATTGTTTATTCAGTTATCTTTATTCTGTACCTGTTTTGCTTTCATTTTACTGTCAATTTGATCATAAGGGAGTTATGGTCTGAATTAATATCTACTCCAGGTTAGGTTCTGGCAATTTGATACTGCTTCAAAATCTGTGCTACAAATATAGTTTTATTTTCTGCTAACTCAACAAAGGCATTACATATTATTAGCATTGTTTCTTTACAATGTTGTATCAATCCTTCTTTACTTTCATTCTTTCTTCCTTGGCAGTAATATTCCACTACATATGTTCTTATACATATTTTACTTTAACATTAATGTCATCTATTACAAATTTTAAAACTGCCAGTTGACTTTACTTATTTCATCATTTGTGATTATTTCTTTTGATATCTGTACAACATGGAATGGGTGTACACATTGTTTTATCAACATGTTGAAAGATTTTGCTTTCATTTTGAGCAATATAACTCTGTTGTTAATAGGTCATGTACACACTTATGCATTTTTGTAGTTCACTTTTTAGCATTCTTGCTGCTAAAAAGTGAACAACCTACACCTGTTGATATTTTGTATTGCCTAAAGTATATTTTTCTTCTTGAATGTGTTCACATTCTTACTATCTTGTTTCTGCTATACCTAAAATATGCCCCTATGTCAATTCTTTCTGCTTTTAGCGTAGATTGTCAAGTATATCATTTGATAGAGTCCTAATATTCCATCTACACATTCACAAATCTTTTACTTAACATAATTTTTGTTGCTATTGTTGTATAACAACTTTACACAACTGAAAAGAAAAAAAAAGAATTTAACAAAAACTAGAAAAATAAGAAAGAATCCAATGTGCACACAAAATATGAAATTAGTAATACAAAACTGCACTGCACTAACACTTACACTATAAGCTAGGAAACTAAGCACAATTTGGCAATAAGAGAGAAGTTGCTGGGAAGGAAGAACTGTAAAAACTAGATTGAAATCGGTTGGTGTTATCATGCTTGTAAATAGAAGTCAAATAGATGTCTAGAAATACATGGAAAGTCAATCAAAATAGCTATAAACTAACAAGAAGTCACAAAATCTGAAGACAAAACAATATTATAAAAGACTGAATAGGATTCCACATGCAAAGGAAAGCTGTTGAGTTTTATAATATGATATTCTCTGTAGCAAACCTTCTAAGGAAGAAGAAATAAGCTCAAAAAATAAAATAACTCTTATATTTTTAATATCATCGTATAGGAAATGCAAACTATTTCACTCATGGATAAAGATCAAGTACACTTGCTAGATAATTTTTTTTTTTTTTTAATAAAAGTGTGTGCTGGTATTTTTGTTGTGATTTTATGACTCATTTAAACAATCAATAAATTACTTCACTGTAAATAAAATTAAAGTCTTTTTCTACAGCCGAAAATAATTATTTAAATTGTTTGGATTATCACAATAAATACATATATAAAACAACACTAATTCTGTGCAACCATTTACTGCTATAGAAATGCATTAACTCATAAAATAGTACCGGATATGTGAAACATAGTTAAATTAAAACACCAAAATCTGTCAAACTTAATATCATTATGTAATAATAATATATAATTATATAATTTGTAATCTAATGGATTAAAGTGAAACACATTATCTATTATCTACAGGAGGGATCTTCTTCCACTGAACATGCTTTTAGAGGTCAGCTCTAATAAACTCAAAGACACCAGAGGTCAATCTAAAGCTACTGGCATTGCTCAGACTAACTTGACTAGTAACACCATTAAAGTGAAAAAGGTTACAAAATTAATTTTGGAAGAGCATGCCTCCAATTTGGTGCTTAATGAGTAATGCAATAGATGAACTACTTACTATATGCACAATTTTTTTCCAAAATAAAAATATATATTTAAAAAAGTTTAAAAACTAGGCACACAACAAGTTATTTTTTAAAATCACATACAAAAATTTAAATGTGTGAAATGAAAAAATAACAAAAATAAAATACAGCATAATCAATCAATTTAAAACAACAGTAAACTAAACACAACGTAATAAAACAAATACATAAGGCCTTATCAGTGCACTAACGATGATGTTTGAAATAGTAAAATATGCATGACTATTATTTAATGTGTACAGAACAGAGTGTACATTCTCTAAAATTAGTAAAATGTTAATACAACACTAAGAGAATATTTCAAAGTGGTGCAAAAATTGGATGAAACCCAGCTATACTACAGCAGAAAAAATGTACCTCATCTAGATCCTGCTCAGATCTGTTGCTAATTGATTGATTGGATGACTTGCACTTTGAGAAAACATGACACATTTAATGAAAATTATAAAACAAATAAAAATATGAAATATACACATAAGGGTGAAACAAATACAAGATTTATGAAAATAAGACAAATTTAAATAGGCTTACTTCATATTTTTTAACAATAATATAATGTTTACATTGGAATTATATTTTGAGCAAAACAAACTTAAGCCAAAGCAATAATAATTAACAAACTCATTCCAACAATGCACAATGAAACATGCCAATATTGGTAGCACATTACACATTTTTACAATATAAGATGATATGTGAAGAAAGTTTACAGACACAAGAATAGAAAAATACCAGGATACAATTAAAAGCTTGGGTTTCACATCAAATATAACAATAAATAACGAAACCAATCATATTAAAGTGATGCCATAATTAACAAACACATTCGATACACACATGTAGTCTTATGTGGATATAACTCACACACATGTGCATGTGCGCGTGCGCACACACATGGTCCTAAATACTATTATGATAAAGAAATGGATAGGCTAACAGTTATTGAATTACTTGCAACTTGTAATCCAACACAACAACTTGCAATCCAACACAACAACTTGTACCCCAACACAACTGTTTTGTTTTCCGGGGGTGGGAGGATGAAGTGCATAGCCTCTTAACAATTGGAAAAAATTGATGGAGTTTAAAATTATACAATTTACATATACTTGGAACTGTGAAAGATCAGTGGTTAGTGAACTGGACTACTAAGGACAATAGGTCGGGTTTGATCCTGTTCGATGGATTCCAGGCTCACCCAGCCCTAAATGGGTACCAGATTTTTTCTGAGAAAGTAAAGCAAGACGGGCATAATACCGGCCACATTACTCCAAAATTCATGTGCCAAAGGTCAGTAAAAATTATGGTCACTAACACCATATGTTTGTGCAGTTCCAACAGAAGAGGGACCAAGTGAATGTTTCCTATAGAAACTGGGGTTAAACAAGGATGTATTTTATTGCCCTTGTTATTTGGAGTTGTTATGGGCTTCATAATGAAGAAATGCTGCACTGATAATAGAGGCATCGAATACAAGGAGACCATTTGGAGGACCTCAACTTTGCTGATGACATAGTTATCAGCTGTCAGATAAAAACAATGCAAGAAAACACAAATGAACTATCATCAATAGCCAGCAAAATTGGGCTTGAGATCTCATGAAAATCTTAATTCCAACAGATGACAAAATATACATGGAGAACAAACCAGTGAAGAGATCAATCACTTTATCTATCTTGGAAGTCACATTGATCAAGAAGGGGATACAAGTAAAGAAATTATAATCAGAATAGCTAAAGCAGCAATGTCATTCAGAAGCCTTGAAAAGTTGTTGAAATCAAAACTCATCAGCACAAACACAAAACTTAGACTATTCAAATAAAATGTACTATCAACACTTACATATGCGTATGAAAGCTAGAAAACAACAAGACACACAGAAACAAAGTTTAACGCATTCAAAAATAAATGTCTAAAGAAAATACTTGGTATAGCATGGAATGAATTGAAAACAAATGAGGAAATTAGAGAAATTTCCAATCAACAACTAATATCTTCAGTAATCAAGAAATGATGATGGTCATATGTTGGACATGCGATGAGAAGAGATAATAGCTGAATAGCAAAGCAAGCCCTCATGTAGGAAACAACATGAAAGAGGAAAAGGGGAAGATGCAGAGAGATACTGAGAAGAATATTGATGAGAGAGGCAAGAGCAGCAGGAATTGGCTCCCTCAATGAGATAGAGCTGCTTGCATAGAACAGAGACAAATGGCAAGATTTGATAAAAGATCTTTACAAGGATTGAAAACTGTTAGAATAAATATTTAGATAAGAGAAGGAGTATCTGGGTCTATGCCCTATGGGCTGGCTACGGCTTGAAAGGACATTAAGAAGAATATCATCATCATGTACCCTGCCGGTTGGCGTAAGCGATCATGTCCCTCCACAATCTTCTATCTACAGTGCATCGTATCAGTTCTGTTGTTGACTGTTTTCCATGCCATGACACCAAGCTATCCAGTATTTTCTCTCTTTGTCGTCCGCGATCTCTCTTTCCTTTTATTTTGCCAGTTGTAACCAAGTATTCCAACTTTCCTCTTCTCATGATATGCCCGAAAAATGTTGATTAAGAAGAACACCATATTCTTAATAAGACACTTGACGTGACAGGGATCTTTACTTTTTACTTTCATATACTTAAAAGTCTACTAATGTGAAAGAGAGAAATACACAGAATATATGTATGCATGTGAGACTGTGAAGGATAAAAAGAAACCAATTTTATCATTGCAATTCTGACATCAAAGTGAAAAAAGGAAACAGAACATAAAAAACAAATTGAAAATATAAGCCCCTGATTAAAAAAAAAAAAAATCACCATCTATTACAGCACGGCCCCATTTCTGGGATATACTTGGAGGTTAATTGAGAGGCTGGAGATCAAGACCTCATGATGCTCAGTTGCAATTGTCAACATCTTTCAGGTTCAAGCTGTTAATTCAAAACTCTTGTAAAATCAATTAAATGGGTGGGTTTTTTTTTCCCCTCTCCAAGCAAAATAAAATCGAAGAGAGAAGGTGACCTTGGCAATAAAAAACCATAATGAAGTTGGATGTGTCAGGCTGATAGGCACAAACATCACAGCTTGCTTGTTAAACACAACACATTTCATCTATGCCCATGTCTTTCTCAGGAGCAGGAAAAAATAGAGGAGTTGTTGTCAAACAAACAAAGAGAAAGAACAGAAATTAAAGGAGTTACCGCTGAAATTAATTACGTTTTCAAAGACACAATTGAATGAGGTAATTATCATGACAAACTCTCAGTTACTGGTACGAAATTCTTCGAATATAAATGTCTCTGGCATGACTGGGTGATATATATATGTATTATTTATACATGGCTATGAAAGAGTTGATTAGATAGGCTAGCTACAGTGTATCTGTGGTAAGGATGCAGGCCATGCACAAGAAAACCACTCAGCCAAGAAAAAAATTGCATTTTGAGAAATTGACACAGGCTATTAATGTGGAACATAATACTCATGAACAAGCTAAAGTAATAACCAGGAAGGATCATATGTACTGCCAGCGAGCTACAGGATATATCAGTGTGCACCCAATTTGTCAACTGTTGAAAGCAATTAAGCACTTATTTGTTTGTCTACGGTGTTGTGATGTCCACTTTAACTACAATGAACAGTTCAAAATAATTATATATATTTCTGTTTTCTTAGGTCCATAATCTATTTTAAATCTAAAAATGAAATATAAGACATACAAAAAAATATGTTTAATTAAACATATGAATTATATTACTGTATTACTAGATCTATTATTTGAGTGTATTACATTATATTATCAGCAGAACTAAACAAAATAACACTTGAAATATTGCAATATTCAATAAAAGTAACAAGATTTGTGAACATTTTGAAAATAGAGATAACAATGTGAACATTTTATTGAGAAAAATTAACACAACCTACTAATCTATTAAATAAAATATTTTGGTCATGTAAAATTACATAAGGGTAGATAATTATGAGAAGATAATTATGTAGGACAAAGTGCCAAGTAAACGAGAGTGAAATGACCTAGAAGAAGAAATGGGTTCAATATATCGCAGACGAACTGGAATTAACTACTGCAGAAGCTGGACTTCTCATGCAAGACAGAAAAACTTCCGCGTAACTAGAGGTTGAAGAAGAGAGGTAAGTTCCAACAGCGACAAGGTAGATGATGATTTATCTGCTACTATAAACACAAAAGTGATATAGAATTGTTTTGCTTTTAAATTTTCACATGTACCTATTGTAATCTAAAAATCGTTATTCATAATCAGTGCTCCTCTACTTCTTATTCCCTTGTTATAGCTAATGTTCCATATGATAGTGTGTGAAAACTAGACCAGGGGCAGATTGCAATAGTGATCATGTGCCAGTTGTGGGGAAAGCTTAGAGTAAAATTAAAAACAACAAAACGAGCCTCAGTTAACATCAAGTTCAAATTTATATTTACTAAAATCAGACAAGAAGATGCAAGACAAACATAAAATCACAATTCAGAACCGGTACAATGCAATAGAGAAGATACAAAGTATTGATGAACAGTGGGAAATGCTAAAAGAATCAATGCAACAAACATCAAAAGAGTTCATACCACCAGTGAGGACAAATTCAAGAAAGAAATGGATGACAAATGACATTTTGCAGCTAATGGATAAAAGAAGAAGAAATAAAGGAAATAAAGATGAGTATAAGAGATTAAATAAAGAAATTGTAGTAAAATGCAATGAAGCAAAAGAAGCATGGCTAAAAGAGAGATGCAAAGAGATTGAAATGCAACAAAAAGGAGATGCTAAAGCTATATACAAACAAATTGAGGAATTAATAGGAAGAAAAACGCAATCAAAAACTGGATGTCTAAGATCAAAGGAAGGAGAACTGTTGATTGATCAAGAAAACATAAGGGAACGATGGACAGAATACATTAAAGATCTTTATAATGATGAACGAACGGAAGTAAATATTAAGGATAATGGAGAAGGACCAGAAATACTCAGAGAAGAAGTGGAAGATGCCTTGCGCAATATGAAAGCAGGCAAAGCTCCTGGACCAGATAATTTAACTAAAGAAAATAATTAATAATTGAAAAAAATTTCAATAAATTGAAATAAGAGAAGAAATAATTTGAAGCCATGGGTGATTTTGGAATAGAAATAATAACAAAAATATTGAATGATATCTACAACAGCGGATATATACCAGACGGCATGCTCAAACCAATATTCATAGCCCTACCAAAGAAATCGGGTGAGATTGAATGCAATGATCATCGCACAATAAGCCTTATGAGTCGTATGATTAAGATATTACTAAGAATCATCATGCGAAGAGTGCGAAGCAAAATCATTCCAGAAATTAGCGATGAACAGTGTGGTTTTGTTAGAGATAAAGGAACAAGCAATGCCATTTATATCATAAGATCTTTAGTAGAAAGAACCATAGACGTGAAAACAGATCTATACCTATGTTTCATAGATTACACCAAGGCATTTGAAAAAGTAAAGCACCAAGAAATAATCAAAATTTTAGAAAGCATAAATGTAGACAGCAATGATCTAAGAATAATAAAGAACATGTACTGGCAACAAACAGTGGCCATAAGAACTGGAAACCAATTGGGAATGTTTCAACAAATAAAACAGGGTGTTAGACAAGGTTGTGTGCTGTCACCAGATTTGTTTAAAAATTTATAGTGAGATTATTTTAAGAACCATAATGAGCATGCCTGGAATAACAATTGGAGGTCCTAATATAAATAATCTAAGGTATGCTGATGATACAGTCTTAATCGCTTAAATAAAAATGAGTTACAAGAAATGTTGGACATTATAGTGAAAGAAAGCAAAAATAAAGGACTAGCCTTAATAGCAAAAAGACAGAGGTAATGGTAACAACAAAGAAAAAGACATCACCTCAGTGCAAAATAAAGATATCTATTGACCTTTCGAGCCGTAACCGGCCCATAGGGCGTAGACCAAGATACACCTTCTCCTATATGAATTTTTGTTCTAGCAGTTTTCTTTTAAAGATATTTTATCAAATCTCGCCATCTGTCTCTGTTCTGTGCAAGCAGTTCTATCTCATTGAGGGAGCCGATTCCTGCTGCTATTGCCTCTCTCATCAATGTTCTTCTCAGTGTCTCCCTGGGTCTTCCTCTTTTTCTTTTACCTGTTGTTTCCCATATGAGGGCTTGCTTTGCTATTTGATTATTATCTCTTCTCATCACATGTCCAACGTATGACCAAATAAAGATAAGTGGAACAATATTAAAACAGGTAAATGAATTTAAATATTTGGGAACTTTGTTAACCTCAGACGGAAGATGTACAAAAGAGGTGAGATGCAGAATGGCTCAGGCAAAAGCAGCTTTCCAAAAAAAAAAAAAAAAAAAAAAAAAAAAATGAAGAAGATACTATGCAATCCATTTTTGACAATAGCAACAAGAAAAAAAGAGTTCTTAAATGTTACGTAGAGCCAGTCTTAACATATGGATGCGAATCATGGACAATAGGACAACAGACAAGAAAATCACTGGAAGAACTACAGAAGAATGTTGAGAGTACCATGGACAGCTAAGAAGAGTAATGAAGATGTTATGAGAGAGGTCAAAGCAAAAAGAGAGCTAATTTCCAATATTAGGAAGAAACAATCATCATTTTTTTGCAATGTAATGAGAAGAGAACAACTGGAATATATTGTAACAACTGGAAAAAATGAGAGACGAAGAGATAGAGGGAAGCAAAGAGAAAAAATAACTGACAGCTTAAGAGAATGGCTTGGCAGAAGGTCAACAACAGAAATGATAAATAGCTGCCGAGATCGAAAGTTGTGGAGAGACATGATCACCTACGCCAGCATGCCCGGTACTTGATGATGATGATAGCTAAGGAATATTAATTATCAAGTTATAAAAAATGAAATGAAAATGAATTATGGTTACCATTTTCAAGAGTTGATTTACAGCACTTTGAGTAACACTGTTGAATGTATTAGCTTGAAAGGAAATAAACTTTATTTTTATTTAGTTTCAAATTATAATAATAATCATTTAATACATACCTTTGGATCAAAATCTTTCCCATCTTGAGTCTTAACCAATGGAACACTGACTTCCCTGTTAGCCCCAGCATCTCCCATTCTAACTTTGTCATTTCCTCGTGATCGAAACATGGTTGAATATTTATCTCCACTACTTGTCATACATAGAACAAGCACAAAATATCTCAGCTGGTTTTGTGCATTCCAGATGCAATATTCTAGAGGAAAAATGATGTATTATGCATTATTATCAAACAAATACAAGTTAATTATAATAGTTGAAAAATATATATTTATTGCATGCATCCATTTTGCAGAACCTGAGTCAGACCAGGCTAAGAAAGATATGAAAGAAAACTATACAAAAGCAGCACTAAATGGCAAAAGTTGAGGACACAGCATGCGATTAGGGCTACAGTTTTCACAAAATGGCAGCACCCTGTGTTTATCTATGTTGTGAAACAAGAAATTTGGATTTGAATTATTAATTTTCAGTGGGAATATAACTATGAATGTGTTGTAGTATACTGATGCCAGTGTTTCCATTTCTTATTTCAAGGATGTTGAAATAATATATGAACTAAGCTTTATTGTTTTGTTTCTGTTTCTCTAGAAAAATGCACTAATTTCAAAGTAGTGGCAGTGTCACTGCTTACAGCCATACAAAATCTCAACAAGCAAGAGCAAGTAACTCCAAAAATTGTCATCCTCAGTAATGCAAGGTCAGTCCTACAAGTGATATCACACCCAAAACAGGACAGACTCATCCAGGAAATTAGGAACAACATATGTACACCATCAGAAAAGACAGAACTAGTTCTGCAGTGGATACCAACACACTGTGGCAACCCTAGAAATAAGAAATCAGAAAAACTTGCAAAAGCAGGTGGGGTAACTTAAACAGTGCAACCAAACCTAGAGCCTGAAAGAAGTAAAGACAAACCTGAAACAATCTAAGAAAACGGAAAGGAGAGAGTTATATGAAAAAGATGAGCTAGAACATGAAAGCTTATGCAGACCAAGATCTTCAGACTCAGTAGAGTCCAGTGGCAGCAGAGCACAAGATAGAATGTATCTTTGCAAAATGTGATTGTGTAGCATTCAGACAGATCCCAGAGCAAATCCTATAGGTTTGCCAGCACTCTCAACACTATAAGAATGCAAATATTGCTCACAGAGACAACCCTGCTTATCAAATTATGATGAACTAGTGAAGAACAGGTGCTGGTCTAAACACCTAAATGCATAGCTATAGTGGATGGTTAAAGAAGAAGTTTCCATTTCTCTTTCTACTGGCCATAGATTGGATCATGAAAATAACTCAAAACAACAGAAATGGAATCTAGTAGTCACTGACCAAGCAATCTGATGATATAGACTTTTCTGATGATATAGCTCTCCTATCACACAGGCATCAACAGATGCAAGATAAAATGAGAGATCACAACAGATGGAACTGAAAATAAATGGAGATAAGGCCAAAATTATGAGAATTAATGCAGTTGGCAATAACCAAATAAAATAGGAGAGATACCTCTACTAGACGTACAATCTTATATATATCTGAGTAGTAATATAGCTAAAGACTACGCAACTATGGAAGCCAACTGAGAGTATTACACAAAAGGACCTTTTTTGGAATCCCTAGGGAAAAAGACAAAGAGAAAGACCAAGGAACTCTTGGAGAAGACAGATGGAAGCAGAGATGAAGATGATGGGAAGACATGGAACGATCTTAAAAGAATGGCAAGAAACAGAATGGTTTGGAAAGTGTTTGTTGAAAACCTATGCTTCACAGGGAGCTGAAAGGTAGAAGAGAGAAAAGAGAAAGAAGAAGTTTCTGTTTCTCTAAACATTTGCATTCTTTGCTGCAAATCTAATTATGACAGTACAGGTATACATTGTGATTATGTGTTTAAACTTCTTAAAAATTCCAAACTACGAAGCAAGTGGATAAAATATATACCATTGGTCTCCTACAGCAGTAAGTGTTAAGTGAGTGTTCAGTAAGTGTTGTATGTAAAAAACATTTTCAGGCATCAGATGTAATTATAAATGATACTTTCAAAGATAACGTTGGACTGTGCACGTCATTCACAAACGTGGAATTATGGAAATGTACCGGTCAAATACCAGTGGATAAAGAAATACAGCGAAGACGATGGCGATGGATAGGACACACACTACGGAAACAACTGAGAGTATTACACAACAGGCCCTTTTTGGAATCCCCAGGGGAAAAGACAAAGAGGAAGACCAAGGAATTCTTGGAGAAGACAGATTGAAGCAGAGATGAAGATGATGCGGAAGACATGGAATGATCTTAAAAGAATTGCAAAAAACAGAACGACTTGGAAAGTGTTTGTTGAAGACCTATGCTCCACTGGGAGCTAAAAGGTAGAAGAGTGCACGTCATCTTCAGAAGTCATCCATCTTTCAAGCCAAGTGTGCACCCAACTATTTTTTCAGAGTTAGCTGCATATCTTCAAATACCAAATTAAGTGACAAAATCATGCAAAGATACAGGGAGATGGAAAAATAAATTGTAAAAAGCAATAAGAAAATAACAGGAAGTGGTTGTTAACGCACATTTTAAATTATTTTTAAAATGCAAAGTTACATATTGTGATGAACATGAATGGTTGAAAGATGGTCACTGCTGGAAAATTTACTTATTACAAAGAATTTAGCCTTTATAATAGTCAACAAAACAAAAGTGTGCACGACTTTGCATACATTAGCTTACATATTAACAATAATGTTATGTATATAGACCTAATGATACAAAATATGATAAAAGGTTAAGAAACTGATCTGAATTGCAGAGCAGCTGCAGAGGCAATGAACACAATCTACGGCTAACAAAAGAAAATTGGTATCATTTCTGCATTGATCATCCAACTGTTTTATCATGACTATCTCTTATCCGCTCTGAGACACTGCTGTAATTAAAGCTGTGTTATAGCTTGTTTCATAACTCGTGCCCAACTTTTAAAATCAATATCTTTTTAACCGCTTGTTGTAAGTTGTTCAAAATTTACATGTAAAGGTATAATGATTAGAACCCAACAGGGAATTAATTCATAAAAAAAAACATTTGGTTATTATTGTTGCTTATTTGATTTATATAAATTTATAACGACCATTGATGTAGTCAAAACTTAATGTTTACAGTATTTTAAGTTAAAAATAGCGAGTAAAAATCCATACACGGTAAAATTGACGTGTTTGCACGCTTTCGCCGTGGTTTTTTTGACACAATTAGACACTGAAGAAATTGTGTGTTCCATTTCCGTTCATTCAGAGGTGTAGACGTGAAATTCGCAAAATGTTGGTTATGAATGAAACTGTTACAATAAGAAAATAAAAATTTCGCTGAAAAAGAACAACAGTATTGAAATATCAAAGTCTACATTATGGAGGAATGTGAGAGCTGCAGGCTTTACATTCAGAAAGTATTCCAATGGACGAAACATCATCTGTGAGAAGCCACATATAGTAGTCATGAGAAGCAGTACTTACATGAAGTAAAAGAGGTGCACAAGCAAGGTTATGATATTGTGTACTTGGATGAAACATGGATCAATGCTCACCACACTAACCAAAGGAATGGCAGTCATCAGATGGAAAGATTAAGAGATTAATACCTAGCAGCAAAGGACAGCGCTTGATAATTGCTCATGCAGGTAGTCGACAACATGGACTAATACAGAATGCAGAACTCATTTTTCTTTCAAAATCCATAGACAATCGGGATTATCACTCTGAGATGAATGGTCACATATTTAGACATTGGATTGAAAATTCTGTTCTCCCATCACTAGATCGACCATCTTGCCTAATAATAGACAATGCAGCGTACCACAACATTGTTGCACTTGAAGATAAAGTCCCGACGTCATCCAGTACAAAAGATGCTATTAAGATATGGCTCACAAAGGAGCACATACAATTTAATAACATGTACTTAAAACCTGAATTACTATCTCTAGTAAAGCAAAAAACAAAGGACAAAGATTTTTCAAATAGATAAGATTATCCAAGAGCACGGTCATATAAGTTTGAGGCTGCCACCTTACCATGCTCATTTAAATCCAATAGCACTAATTGGCAAAATTAAAAGGACAAGTGGCAGATGAAAATTCAACATTCAAAATATGCGATGTAAAGACTCTTGCTAATCTCGCTTTATTAAATATAGACAAAGATTATTGGGCTAAATGTGAAGATCACGTCATAAAACAGGAAGAGGAATATTGGAAAAATGATGGTTTGTGGAATGTTCAACCTCAAACAGTTATTAATCTTTTAGACTCGTCTGATTCAGAATGAAAGTATATAGCCCCCACAATGTGGCCCCTATATTACCTTAAATTAGTTCAACAAACGATCCTTTTCAGGACCACACAACTATGAAAATTGGACATACAGGTATACCTTGATATTATCGTCCGTCCTCGAACTGAGAAGACAATAATTCTCCTGGTATTTCCCCATTACGGCCACGCCTTTACCTAGTGAAAATTAATCATAGACCAGCAACTACGGTAATTTCTATTATTTAGGGGTCACAATTTACAATTTTGACAAACATCAAAGAAATTCGCCGCTTTAAGAAAACTGCAGCTGCAAGATATTTGTTAAATATATATTTAAAGGGTCTTTTGCATTCTAATAACATTTGAAAATTTCAACAAATTTAACAAACGGTTACTGAACAATAGCGTTTTGAAGTTGGGCAAGTGATTTGAAACGAGCTATAATTTGTGAATCCTTATGTTAAGCATTTTTCTCTGCCATCATGAAAACGAAGCCTATTATAAACCATAGTCTGGTACTAAAAATAAAGCTTAAGTTGATAGGTGTATGACATTTTGCTTGTGCCTGGTTCATTCATACTGAGCCTCCTTAGTGACATGAGCCAGACATGGTAATAAAGAGGCCTACATGTTTTGACATTGATTTGACTGCATGCAGCAGACATACCATTTGTGATGGCTATAACGTTATTAATTTTCCATTTTCTGTCAACCATGCCTGGCAGGTAAGTATTCCATTTACTTCACTTTCATTAGTCTACTTTATTAAAATTTTTTTTTACTTTGTTGTCTATAAACATTTTACAAAACTCATGCTGCATGCACTACAACCAAGAACAGCCGGTTGAATAGTAATGCCACAAGTGCATGCGATACAACCAAGAACAGCCGGTTGAATAGTAACGCCACAAGTGCATGCGATACAACCAAGAACAGCCGGTTGAATAGTAACGCCACAAGTGCATGCGATACAACCAAGAACAGCCGGTTGAATAGTAACGCCACAAGTGCATGCACTACAACCAAGAACAGCCGGTTGAATAGTAACGCCACAAGTGCATGCACTACAACCAAGAACAGCCGGTTGAATAGTAACGCCACAAGTGCATGCACTACAACCAAGAACAGCCGGTTGAATAGTAACACCACAAGTGCATGCGCTACAAACAAGAACAGCCGGTTGAATAGTAACGCCACAAGTGCATGCGCTACAACCAAGAACAGCCGGATGAATAGTAACACCACAAGTGCATGCGCTACAACCAAGAACAGCCGGTTGAATAGTAACCCACAAGTGTAACATTATCTGTCAAGGTTCAACCAAGCATGCAGGTCTTATGCTAAAGTTGGCTGTGGGTTGAAGGGAACAGAATAGCAAGAACTAGAATAGAGACTCTTCTGAATGCGGTGATCCAGAAGTAGAAAAACATCAATTTTAATTCAAGTTGATCCTGATACTCAATAAAGAACGGCAAAGATGAGATTTATTAAGACACATTCGAAAGTAAACAATAAAACATTTAGATATTATGTAAAGGGTTAGGACATAATGTACAGCCATTTATATAAAATCCACCCTTAATTACATGAAGCATTGTTTTGCATCCTTTGTATGTAATTTTTTATTTATGTGTCAATCACACTGAAAGAAATGTGTACTTCATGCTGATGTTTACACAAGGGATACAGTATTTCCACTTTTTGACTGGAACATTCAACAGCGATTTGCTTGATATTGTCATCCATTCAAAAACCAAAAATTTTTGGACATGTGAAGAGACCTTACTTCTTCTAAAAGTCATCTTAGAAGGGAAGGTACTAGGTAGATGAGGCAGAGGCAGACCGAGACTAGAGTTGACTGATAAATTCAAAAGCCAGACTGGTGAATCTATGACAACATGCACCATCAAGACAAGAGTAAAATGGCACTCCATGGTAGTCATCCTTTGATGTGGAGACAGCACCCAATGAATGAATGAATTCCACAACCAAATTTGAATCTTTTATGGCATGCTATTGATGCAGCTTCCACAGAAACAAAGTGTTTCAGTGTGGTTTTCAAGAAAAAATCAAGCAAAAAGAAAGGTAGAAAAATATAGACGTTTGGGCCCATGTAATTATGAGGTGTAATTTTTTTTTTTTTTAAATTAAAACTCTATATTCGTTCTTAAAATCGATACATTTCATTTTACAACAAACAAATTCATTTATGTGATTTGATCATGATGAATGATGATACATGTTGTGATTAAAAATTAAGTAATGCATTCACACCACACGGCAAAGGGTTTAAAACCAGGAGCGCCAGTGGCGCCAATACAGTTTATCCCCTGACGTCTGTGTCGGCGGCTTCAAAGATAAATTTCTTTATACCTGGAGTCTATTGTCTGCCGCCACTGATATGTTGCACAACGAGGCGACAATAGCCTTGAGCGCCCCGACGTCTGTGTTCTGGGATCTCGTCGCTGTGTTGATATTTGGCTTTGATGTCCTTTCCACCTTTTTTTTCCCAGTCAGGCTGAGTCAGCTTGTTATTATTTATCTCTTTCGTTCGCATACGTTCATTCACAACAGTAAACTTTTGCAATTTAAGATATACATTGTTCTTTGGTTAAAAATGTGTAGAAAAAGTGGGAATTAAAATTCGTACATAGCCTCATTCCTGCAAGTCCATATTATATGTCTGTATTCTGATAGTAGTATAAGTAGTTTTGTATAGAGATCTTGTGTTGTTGTTTTGGCAGTGTGTTAAGCATAATAGATCTGTATGTGTCGACTTTTTGTGTTGTGTGTAATTTTAGTATCTGTTGCAGTGCCTTCTCGCCGGTATGATTGTACTGCATCTATAGAATAGGTGCTCTTCTGTTTCTTGAATTTTTTGTCTGCAGAGGGGGCATCGGGGTGTCCGTCTTAATCTGTGGGTTGGTCTCTCTGTGGTGGGTGTCATGTTATATATAAGTCTGTATGTGACCTCCCTTGCTTTGGGGGTGATGTGTGAGTTGTGGAGGTTTGAGAATGTGTTGGTGTAGTCTGTGAGAAAGTATTTTGGCCTCTCTTGATTCTGTGATGTAGTGGAGGTGTTTGTTCTTTAACTAGATGTTTGTAGATGTTGTTTGTCCCTTGGTGTAGTAGACTGTCATGTCCTTGGATGGCCTGTATACATGTTTTGTAATATGTAGGTGTGGTACCGAAATGGTGAGGCAATGAATTGTTGAGTTTTCTGAATCTGGTTAATCTCAGCCCCATGTAGTAGTGAGCAAAGGTGTGGTTGTCTGGTTGGTGATGATGCGACTTATATGATTTATTCTGATAGCTTTTATTTTTGTGTGTATGTCCTGTAGTGCGATCCCTCCCTGTTTTTTGTGCTGTATCAGTGTTTTTGTTTTATGCTGTGTATTGTGTGGCCAAATACAAAGGTTCTTATCAGTTTGTTTATCTCTTTGATTGTTGAATGCGGTGGGTCGAAGACTGTGCTGTGTAAATCAATTTGGGGATGATGTATGTGTTTACTATGATGCTCCGGCCAAAAATTGTTGATGTTTTGTATTTGTATCTCTGTAGCATGTCTGTTATTTTTGACTAGGTTCTGCCATGTTGGTTGTGTGTTTTATTTGGGTTGCATGGATATGTTATCCGTATAGTTTTAAGTTGGTGACCGGTGTTAGAGCTGAGGGAAAGTCCGCTTTGCTCTTCCACCTGCCTATACCCATAATAAAGGATTTTCTGTATGTTTATTTGTGCCCCGCTGCCCTGCCCGAACTCTGTGAATGTGCTGAGGATGTTGTCTATTGATCTAGTGGTTGATGGAAAGAAAACAGCGTCATCAGCGTAGGCTAACAGCTTCTGTTCTCCTTTCCCTGGTATGAGTGTGCTGCTATGGAGTTGTTTTGTCTAATGCTTTCTAAGAGTGGCTCTATAGTCAGTACATAAAGTAAGGGGGATAGAGAGCGCCCTTGCCTGACTGATCTTGTTAACCTGAAAGTCTCTGTAAGAGTTTGGTTCACTAGGATCCTGCTCTCAGGTCTAGCATAAAGAATGTGAATCCATTGTCTGAAATGTTCTCCTATGTTACAATTGAGCAAAGTCTTGTGGAGGTATGAATGGGCTACTCTGTCAAAGGCTTTTTCTTGGTCAAGAGATAAGATAGAGGATTGACTGTCTTTTCGTGTGTGTAAGTGATAATGTCTCTTATAAAGTGTGTGTGCTGGTGAATGTTTCTGCCCTGAACACTACATTGTTGATCTGTATGGATGAGAGACGTCATGAAAGGTTTAAGTTTATTTGTCAATGTCTTTGTTAGTATCTTGTAGTCTGTGTTGAGAAGTGAAATGGGTCTGTAGTTTTTTAGAAGTGTTTTATCTGTGTTGTCTTTGGGGAGCAGTGTTATGTAGGACGTGTTTAGACTTGGCGGTAACTGTTTCTTTGTGAATGAGTGTGTGTACATTTTGAGGAGAAGAGGACTAGGATAGGAAAGAAGTGTTGGTAAAAATTCTACTGTGAGGCCATCAGGCCCTGTGATTTGTTCTTTTGCATTGCTTGTACTGCACTTGTTATGTCTGCTAGTGTGAGTTCTGCATCGAGCTTCCCTTTTTCTGAGTGTTAGTTTTTTTGTATATTGCATGAATTTTCTTGTATGTGAGGTTGTGTGTTACTTTCTGTGTATAAGTTCTGGTAGTAGGTTTCAAATGCCTTGGTTATATTGGGGGTATCTGTTTGTATGTTGCCGTCTGAGTCTGCTATTTTCCTTATTTGCCTGTTGCGTTGTATATCTGTTCTATTCCCAAGTATTGTTTGCTTGGAGTTTCCTGAGTGATTGTCCTTAACCCTGTACGCAGTAATGCTCCTGAAATCTATGATGTCTGTTACTGTAGCAGTTCCTCCTCTGGTGTCAGGATGTTGGGTGTATGTTTGTCTATTTGTTTTGCTAGATGTATGGCTTCTTCTAACATTTTCTCGTGCCTCTGTCTGACCTTGTTTATCTGTCATGACAGAATTTGTGTTCGTTCTTTATCGTGTCTTTCAGGAGTTCCCAATGCACCTGTACGTTCATCTATGTCTTTGTGGTCAGTGTACAAGTAGATGAGTTGTGTTATGTGTTGGACGTATGTTTGTTCTGTAGTAAAGTGTTGTTGAACTTCTATTATGAGGTGTAAACTGAAAGCTCTCTTCAGATGTTTGAAACATTTGATGGTTATGAACATCATTATACTGTGTATATATTTTATACTGTAACAAGTAGAAATAACATGGTGTCTGATACAACAATATTCAAATGTAGCAACTCTGAGCCTGTAAGGAAACAGTTTTAATATAAATACTTTCATACTCAACAGATTTTTATTTTTTAATTCAAATTTATCATTCACACCGCATATAAGTACCAAAGCAACACATATTCAATGATAATAAATTATACCACAAGTACTTTAACTAAAATTTTAAGAAATCATTCCCTTTTAAGAAAGATTATTATATTTTTTCCCACTTCATGCCATAATTTCCTCTTTTTTCATTAATTGGAAGATTGTGAAGAAGAAGCAATCATTCCTTCATTGTCAAACATTATGGGCTGGATTTTTTCCTGACATGAGGTAGTTTATACATTTTTCATTGCAATCAAAAGCTTTTTAATTGCAGCCTTCATGGATTTAAAGAACATAAATTCTGTAGCAAGCATGGTATAACAATGGACCACTATATAATGTACCTGTTATTAAAAAACTAGTCACAAAGAAATACAAATTATGTACTATAATTAATTAAACTATACAACATATTTTTAATTAATAACATGTTATTGATTTTAAAAAAAGAAATTATTATTGCTGCTATCTCTAAGCAGTAATGTTTTATTAGAAATAACCAAGGACCTTCTGTAGTTTACAATAAAGATTAGGTGACCAAAAAAAAAAAAAAAAATCTCCATGTCTGATAATTCATTGATAGGTTTTAGCATTAAACTCATTAACATCAATTAATAAATATATCATATCTGTATGGCCTTAGCATCTTGAAAGACAGTTGGTAGCAAGCAATCATGATAGTCAGTAGTGTTGGTAAAGTATTGTGTCCCATACTGGGTGCTGCTTTACTGAACAGCTTCTCTCAGGGCTGAATTTGCCAATCTTGGACAGACAGATCCATCCACAGAACAAACAAGGTGTATTTGCGGTATCTGGCCTTGTCTCTTTCTCTTGCGCCTTTTGTCTTCTGAATTTTATATCAGCACTGTCTCAAAAGTGCAGTGCCATTTTATATTTTTGCTCTCCATGTGCTATGTCACATTTTCCCAGTTTCTTTCACTGATAAGAAATTCCTCAAGGAAGCCCTGCAAACATCCTTATATCTCAGAACTGGTCTGCCCTTCTGTTCTCTTTCCGCCCTTAAGTTCGCCATACAATATCTGTTTGGGGATACGATTGTTTGCCATTCTTCTTACATGGCCCAGCCACCTTAGTCTATGAATCCTAAGTGTTGCCATGATCGATGGGAATTTGGCCTGTAGTAAGACATTAAAGTTAGTTACTTTGTCTGCCACTTGATGTTCATAATCTTATGAAGGCAATGTATATGAAAGCTGTTTAACCTTTTCTCCTGCCCTGCATAGGCAGTCCCAATTTTCTGATCCATATAGAAGTGTACTAAGCACACAACTTTGGTAAGTTTGAATCTTAGCCCTGAGTGTTAAATTGGTGTTGGCCCATATATCATATCATGATTATGATATTACTATTATTCAACTAAATCACTAATAAATAATATAATTATTTCACGATTTTGAGTTAAATAAAATATATACTTTAACATACAACAAAACAAAGTAACTTTTGTAAATGATCAGCACTCCTTTTTTACCCTGTTAAACTTTAAATTTCATCTGGTAATCAGGGCCGTCTTAACCCATAGGCCCGTTGGGCATTTGCCCGGGGGCCCACGATCATAGGGGCCCCATGCGAATATGTTGTAGGGTTTCGGAAAACCGTATAAAATTTAGTATTATTTTATAAAAATCTCATAATTTTGTTTTTGACTTTGTTCAGCACCTGTATACATTTTTTGCTGGTTCTACGCATCGCTGGAATGTATTGACATCATATTTAGAAAAGATGTGGTCAAGCGTCTGTCTGACACACGTTGGTCAGCATGTAGGCAGCACTCTTTCTTTGCCCAGGGGCCCAAAATGGTGTAAAGACGGCCCTGCTGGTAATGTGTACGGTGACCAGGCGTCCCAGTTTGCCCGGGACATGTCCCGGAATTGAATCAGCCGTCCCGGCGTCCCCGAAAGGTTGGGTTTTGTCCCAGTTGTGACCAGCCGTCCCATTTTGCCCGGGACATGTCCCGGAATCAGCCGTCCCCGAAAGGTTCGGTAACGTTTTCCGACGAACTGTGTACTTTTCCCGTACTAGATCCGTTGCTGATAGCTTTGCGCGCATTTATCAAGCGGTCCCGCAATTTGCCCGCAAATCGAGTCGGCAAGAAGAGGAAAATGTCGGAAATTTATTTTTTTTTCAGCAAAGAGTTCGCACTAGATAGACACTAGATTTGTGAATATTCATTCATTGTTGGTTGTTTGTTTAAAAATGTTTTATTTAAATTATTACTAACCAATTTAATTTTAATTGAAAAGACTGAAACGTTTATTTTATAACTTACTATTTTTTTAACTTTAACTATTATAAGAATTAGATACGTATTGCTGTACACATGCAGTATAGGCTATACATTACATTGTAGATGTTTGCCTCTGCCTCTTCCTTACACTTACAACTGAATTTTAATTTGTTTCTCTTCACAGCTTAGACTGTGACTCAATGTGAGTGAGTGGTCCACTTCTTTTCTATCACTGACACTGTGCATGATGCCAAAAAGAACCTGCAAATTTAATGAGACTTTACAGAAAAAATATCCTTTCATTAAACGCACAACTAGTGAATCTGACGTACTGTGCAACATATGTCGTGCAGAATTTTCTGTAGCACATAATGGCGCGACAGATATTTCTAACCACTTGAGTACAGGCAGGCACACTAGAGCAGTTGGTGCAAGTGCGTCTTCAAAAAGTCTTACAGAGTTCTACGCAAATGCAAGTTGTGGAACAAAAGAAAAGCAGTTAGCTGCTGCGGAAGGTACTTTGGCATACCACACAGTCAGTCACAACCATAGCTTCCGTTCGATGGACTGCACCTCCAAGCTGATCCAAAAAATGTTTGAAGCAAAGTTTACTTGCTCAAGAACCAAGGCAGAAGCAATTGTTGTGAAAGTTCTCTCGCCACTTGCAATGAAGCATTTTGAAAGATGACCTGGAAAATGTAAACTTTGTGTCTATGTCATTGATGCATCTAATCATAAGGAGGTGAAATTATTTCCAATACTTGTCCGCTATTTTTTGCCATCATCAGGAATTCAAGTAAAACTACTTGAATTTAAAGATTTACCCGGAGAAACATCTGCACTACAGCACCAATATATTATGGAAACACTGAATCACATCAG
Source organism: Megaustenia siamemsis (assembly GCA_032433765.1). Classification (NCBI taxonomy): domain Eukaryota; kingdom Metazoa; phylum Mollusca; class Gastropoda; order Stylommatophora; family Ariophantidae; genus Megaustenia; species Megaustenia siamemsis. Next base: position 116,835,788 of record JAVIAB010000092.1, on the reverse strand, counting down.
CTGTCACAGAAACTTATCGCTTTCTGTGCCGATAATGCCAATACAAATTTTGGTGGTGCAGAGAGAAAGGGAAAGAACAATATATATTGCAAACTAAATGAAACACTCAGTCATAAAGTTCTTGGCCTTGGATGTGCGGCACACATTGTTCACAATGCTATTCAGTCAGCAGCGGAATGTCTTCCTCTAGATATTGAATCAGTTGTTCATAAATATATATGTACTTTACATATACACCGTTCGAGTTAAGGCCTTACAAGAATTCTGTGATTTTGTTTCATAGAGTATCAGAAGTTACTAAGCTACAGCAAAACCAGATGGCTAGATATGATGCCAGCTATAGAAAGGATTATAAAAATGTTCCTGGGCTGAAATCATATTTTCTCTCATTAGACAAATGCCCTGTCCTGCTACAAGCTTTTTTGAAGATCCATCTGCAGAGCTGTGGTTATATTTTGTACATAATCAGGCAGCTTCATTTCAAGCAACTGTTCTGCAAATTGAAAATCAGACTGCAACATGTATTGAAGTGTACAGATCTTGAAAGATCTTAATGAAAAATGCAGGGAAAGATCAAGTCAGAAGTTCATTCCCATCATACTTCAAAGTAAGTTGAAGGAGTGGAGAAAGAGATTGATACCAAGAAGCTCCAGTCACAAATGATTGAATTTTATGAAACAAGTGCAAATTACTTGGACCGCTGGTCCATTCAATTTGAAGAGATAAATATATTTGATTGGGTGCTTTTGAGATCGCAAACATCATGGGAAGATGTTCAAAAGTGCGTTGCTTTTGTAAATGGCATATTTCCTGACAAGATAAATGACAATGAACTATTTGATGAGATCTCCTATATCCAAAGATATGTCACGGCAGAAAAAATTAATGAGTGGTCTACACCCTCAGCACAAGTCCCAGTAGAAAAACGATGGATGGAAATCTTTCAGCACTTTGCCAATCATTATGTTCCATGTGATAATGTGAAACTCATGGCAGAATTCACATTATGTCTTCCAGGGACAAATGCTCCCACTGAAAGAGTCTTTTCTCTTATCAACAACATTTGGACTCCTGATAAATCGCAACTTAAAGTTGAAACATTAAAACACATGCTTGTTGTTAAATGCAATTACACTAATTATTCATGTAACGAGTTCTATGACATGTTATCACAAAATTCTGATGTTCTGATTGCCATCCACTCAAATCAGAAATATTAGTGTGTCATGATTATGAGGTTGATCATACATGCGTCAGCTGTGTCAATTTATTTTAACATCATGTCATTTGTTAGTATTTAGTTATTTACTAACAATGTTTTTTTATAAACATTCAAAGCGAGATGTTCAGCCGCAGACCTAGGAAGATTAATGAATTAAATATTTTGTTTTTAAATATATTATTTTAATAAGTTAAACAATTTCTACTTTAATTTACTTTCTCAAATATTTCACCCGCGAATTTTGTATTTTTTTTCACTGGTTGCTATTTTCACAATTGCCCTAGTCTGTCCCAGGTTCGGCCCAAATTGTCCCAGGTTCGGCCTCCATTTGTCCCAGGTTCGGCCCAAAATAATCTGGTCACCGTAGTAATGTGTAATTACTGTAATGACCAGTTCATTTAATTTCAATTTACAGCTGAGTGACTACGATTAATTACAGAAACTCGAATTACTACTCTAAGACTACTGACTTCGCTGAGTTCTCACTCTCATCTGCTCTCCTACTGAGCACTCGGCACTGACTGTCAACAAACATTAGTTATTGATTAATTAACAACAACAAATATTAGTTACTGTTACTGATTAACAAAAACAAATAAATTTAAATTATCATGACAATTAACATCAATTCAATGAATAACAATTTAAATGATGATAAACTAAATATAATAAACAAAAACAATATTTTATTTCAAATTTTATGATTATAATAAATATGCACTCAAAACAAAGCAGTTGAAGTAGTCAGTAATCTATCTATCTATTGACCTTTCGAGCCGTAACCGGCCCATAGGGCGTAGACCAAGATACACCTTCTCCTATATGAATTTTTGTTCTAGCAGTTTTCTTTTAAAGATATTTTATCAAATCTCGCCATCTGTCTCTGTTCTGTGCAAGCAGTTCTATCTCATTGAGGGAGCCGATTCCTGCTGCTCTTGCCTCTCTCATCAATGTTCTTCTCAGTGTCTCCCTGGGTCTTCTCTTTTTCTTTTACCTGTTGTTTCCCATATGAGGGCTTGCTTTGCTATTCGATTATTATCTCTTCTCATCACATGTCCAACGTATGACCATCGTCTTTTCTTTATTACTGAAGATATTAGTGGTTGATTGGCGATTTCTCTAATTTCCTCGTTTGTTTTGAATTCGTTCCATTCTATACCAAGTATTTTCCTTAGACATTTATTTTCGAATGCGTTCAACTTTGTTTCTATATCTCTTGTTGTTTTCCAGCTTTTCACACGCATACGTAAAGGTTGATAGTACATTTGATTTGAATAGCCTAAGTTTTGTGTTTGTGCTAATGAGTTTTGATTTCCACAACTTTTCAAGGCTTCTGAAAGACATTGCTGCTTTAGCCAGTCTGATTCTAATTTCTTTGCTCGTATCCCCTTCTCGATCAATGTGACTTCCAAGATAGTCAGTAAAGTAAACAATTAATAAAACAATGATAGTATAATAACAGTAACGAGAGTACTGAGTAATTAATATTAATATTAATAATTTTTTTTTATATCACAAGACAAAACAAACGATGTAACATATGATATTCAATTATTTAAATTAATAATTGCAAGCCTCAACATTATCGTGCACTTCTATGAACAAGAATATAACGAAGAGTACACTAACCATTTGCTGTGTAGATGAATAATGAATTATCTAATAAACTTACTCTTACCACATCATGTAATGAATATGTATAGAAGAGTAGTAGTGGAGTTGTAGCAGCCACGAATATCCTTTGAATTGCTAATTTGTTATACAAAAACAGGAAGTCAAGATTTATTGCTTGGAGTTATTTCCCTTATTATTTTTATCTAGTAAAGTGTTTTATTAATGAACATTCTGGTTAGGTTTCTAGATATCAGTGAAAACCATTACTTTTAACTGGAACAACGCAATAAATACCAAATTTATCATAAAGAAAGAACACTGTAGCGCAAACGAAAGATATTATTAGTTGCCATATGTTTACTATTATTGCATATACAATGCTTATGCAATGTGGTCAGTATCATTCTCATCATCATCATTGAGTGCCGTATCCGCATCGAAGGTTGGCACCATGGAGTGCCATTCCACTCAGTCTCTTGCTTTGATAGTGCATATTGTCATAGGTTGACTTGTCCTTCTTTTGATGTTACTCGTCCATGTTAGTCTTGGTCTGCCTCTGCCTCTTTTACCTTGTATTTTCCCTTCTAAGATTACTTTTATTAGTCTGTTGTGTCTTTTAACATGCCCCAAAAATTTCATTTGTATTGTTCTAATTGTGTTTAGTAGTTCTCTTATCATTTTTATTTGTTTTAAAACTTCATTGTTTGTTTTCTTTTCTTTCAATCCAATTCTACCTATTCTTCTATAAATCCACATTTCAATTTTATTTTCTGTTTTCTTGTCTAATGTCCATGTTTCTGCACCATACATGAATATTGAGAATATGTAACATTTTGCTGTTCTTAGTTTTAGCCCTGGTGTTATTTGTCTTGATGTTAGTATATTTTTCATTGCATTAAAATTATTTTTTGCCACACCAATTCTTTTGTTTATTTCAGTTGTACATTTTCCATCACTGGTTATAGTGTGTCCCAGTTCAAATTTTATTTATTATAATTATAATAACATATGCACTCAAAACAAAACAGTTGAAGTAGTAATTAATAGAAACAGTGATAGTAACTGAAATCATTCTACTATCCCATAAAAAAATGCGGCATTTGTTTTAGTAAAAGTAAAGGTTCCCCCCACGCCTGGCTAGGCGTTGCGGAATATGGTGTTGGTGACCATATTTTTCTATGACCACGGCACATTTTTGGGTGATGTGTCGGTATCACACCAGGTCGCCTTGTCTAAGATAAATGATTAATTCACTTAGAATCCGTTGATCAAAACAGAACTCGAAATCTATCCATAAAATTGATTCTCGATCCAGATTTTTCACAAATGCGTCATCTTGTTTCTTTAATCATTTGCCTTTTAGCGTCGAGGGGAGATGTAATTTGCGGTCTTTTCTGTTTGCCGCTGCTACTGTTATGTTTCCTAGTTTTTCGAACATTATGTCAATCAAGCATTTTCGTGGTTGACCCTTGGGGCTGGTGTTCTCGCAACGTTTTTTTTTTTCCAGGCTTGTGTTGTGTTTTAATCTGTCTGCCTTTTCACGTGATCAAACCATTTTATTTGTTGTTTCTTTATATATTCTATGGCGAAGATTATTCCTAGCTCTTCCAGTTCTTCATTTCTGATCTTATCTCTCATGTTGTTTCCCATCATTCGTCTAACACACTTCATCTCGGTAGTGGTTATTTTTCTTATTGTTCTTGCATCTAGGGTCCACAACTGACATTGGTAGCACAACGTTTGGATGAAGAATGTATTGTTAAGTGCCCGATTTGCCTCAAGAGTTATTTCCTTCTTGGACAATAGTGATGATAGCTGTCCAATGATTTAACAAGTTTTGCAGGATATTGGGTCTATTTCTGCTGTTTGTTAATTGTCGTTTATCACTATACCTTCTAGGTATTTACATTTCTCTACTTGTTTTAGTTGTCTGCCGTCTATAGTTAAGTTGATGTTCTGTTTCTCTTTTTGCGATATTCATGACTTCTGTTTTGTTGATGCCGATTTTCATATTGTATATTACGCTTATGCTGTAGAGTCTATTTAAGTGTTTCTTGTAGGTCTTATATTTTTAAATGTATTAGTGCCTGTTCATCTGCAAATGGAAGCTCGTTGATCTCCCTTGTCTCTGATGGTTAGGCTAACTTGCTTATAAGTCAATGTATGTAAGCAAACAATAGGGATGATAGTACTCACAGTTGTCTTACACCTGGTCTAACTTCGAGTGGTACGTGTAACCTGACGCTGTTCTGACTGCAGCAGCTCTTTATGTAGAGACTTTTATTTAGGTTGGTTAGTTGGTTAGATGTTTACTCACTATGTTGTTAGTATCACCACGGTTATTCTCTCTTTACTCAGTCAAATGTTTTTTCCTGGTCAATGAAAGCTTTTCTGGTCAATGAAAGCTATGCACAAGTTTTGATTTCAAAAATGAATTTCACAAATATCCAATTATGCCACTTTTGTTACAAGCACATGTAAATATTAACTTTTTGACAGATTTGTTGTTTTTAGTAGTAAAAAGTAAAGAGCCCCCATCACGCCAAGTGGCGTATAGAGAATATGGTGTTAGTGACCATAAATTTTACAGACCTTCAGAACATGATTTTTTTGGCGTAATGTGGTCGGTATTACGCCCGTGCCGCTTTACTTTCTCCGAAAAAAATCCGGTACCCATAAGGCTGGGTGAACTCGGAAGCCGTCGATTGGATCGGACCCTACCTCTTGTCCTTTGTAGTCCAGTTCACTAACCACTAAGCTATCGCGGCTCCCTATCTGTTGCTTTTAACTTACACATTTTCTGCATTTCCAACGATCGTTTGTACAGTTGTAGACTGCAATGTCCACAGCTCGATGTCCTTCTGTAAATCTATATAATAAATGTAATAACTTCTAATGTAACACTTTTCTCTTGTTATATCACATACCAGAAGTGCTGCAGAATTTAACGCGGTTTATTCTTTGCTTGATATATTTGTAGAAAGGTTTCTGTGGCTGTCGGAAGAAAGTCAGCAAAAAACATATGGCCCCTTAGGTGACCCTTTGCTCCTAATATTTTAATTAAATGTATTTTTATATCGCCCCTCCCCCCACCAAAAAAAAATCGCTAAAACGAAATGACGTTGAATGAAACCACGTAAGCGAGGAGCTGCAGTTGGTGTACTACTGTCTGTACTTGAAGAACATATCAAGAACACGTTGTCAACAGCACAATCAATGTGAAAGTTAAAGATGAAAAAGGAAACGAAGATTTTAAGATCGTATATATATATATATATATATATATATATATATATATATATATATATATATATATATATATCATCATCATCATCATCATCTAGTACCTGGCCTGCTGGCGTAGGTGATCATGTCACTCCACAATTTTAGATCTCGACAGTTATTTATTATTTCTGTAGTTGACCTTCTGCTAAGCCATTCTCTTAAGCTGTCTGGTATTTTTTCTCTTTGCTTCCCTCTATCTCTTCGCCCTCAATTTCCCCAGTTGTTACAATATAACCCAGTTGTTCTCTTCTCATTACATGGCCAAACAAATGATGATTGTTTCTTCCTAATATTTGAAATTAGCTCTCTTTTTGCTTTGACTTCTTTCAGAACGTTTTCATTACTCTTCTTAGTTGTCCATGGTATTCTCAATATTCTTCTGTAAAACCACATTTCTACAGACTACAGTGATTTTCTTGTTTGGTGTCCTATTGTCCATGATTTGGATACATATGTTAAGACTGGCTCTACATAACATTTAAAAACTTTTTTTCTTGTTTCTATTGTTAAAAAATGGATTGCATAGTATCTTCCTCATTTTTTGGAAAGCTGCTTTTGCTTGAGCCATTCTGCATCTCACCTCTTTTATACATCTACCATCTCAGCTCTGTTGTACATCTACCATCTCACCTCTGTTGTACATCTACCATATCAGCTCTGTTGTACATCTACCATCTCAGCTCTGTTGTACATCTACCATCTCAGCTCTGTTGTACATCTACCATCTCAGCTCTGTTGTACATCTACCATCTCACCTCTGTTGTACATCTACCATCTCACCTCTGTTGTACATCTACCATCTCACCTCTGTTGTACATCTTCCATCTCACCTCTGTTGTACATCTACCATCTCACCTCTGTTGTACATCTTCCATCTCACCTCTGTTGTACATCTACCATCTCACCTCTGTTGTACATCTACCATCTCACCTCTGTTGTACATCTACCATCTCAGCTCTGTTGTACATCTACCATCTCACCTCTGTTGTACATCTACCATCCCACCTCTGTTGTACATCTTCCATCTCACCTCTGTTGTACATCTTCCATCTCACCTCTGTTGTACATCTTCCATCTCACCTCTGTTGTACATCTACCATCTCACCTCTGTTGTACATCTACCATCTCACCTCTGTTGTACATCTACCATCTCAGCTCTGTTGTACATCTACCATCTCACCTCTGTTGTACATCTACCATCCCACCTCTGTTGTACATCTACCATCTCACCTCTGTTGTACATCTTCCATCTCACCTCTGTTGTACATCTACCATCTCACCTCTGTTGTACATCTTCCATCTCACCTCTGTTGTACATCTACCATCTCATCTCTGTTGTACATCTACCATCTCACCTCTGTTGTACATCTACCATCTCACCTCTGTTGTACATCTTCCGTCTGAGGTTAACAAAGTTCCCAAAACCACCGTCGTAACTTCTTTGTACAATCATGAATCGCCACAATAATAGAAACGACAAGAGTAAATTAGCAATAACATGTCAATGAGGGTGTTAGGAGAGAGACAACAACAAGTGTGAATGCGGGAAAGCAAAGTAAGAATTGGAAAACAAAATACTTTGGGCAGTTAACTCTGCCCAGTGAGTCTGGTTAAGTCTAATATTGTTGTTTAATATTATATTTATTTCCTAGTAATGTATGTTCAAAATCCAGTTTTAGATTTGGTGATTTAACAAATTATTTTATACAATTATTGATGAAGATTTACCTTGCTGTGACAGATTTATCTATGCTGAATTACTACTTCATCTTGACTCTACCGTAAGGTGAACTATAACTTGAGTGAGGAAGTTTTGCACTGTTCACGAACCGTTCTCAGATTTTCTCGAAATTTTCAATGTAATTATAAAAAACACCTATGGATTCAACCGGTGTGCAATGATGATGATCCTAACCAAACATATACTCTATACAATCAAGCTAGAAACACTTCTAAAATAAAAATAAAAATACAGAATAGCAACAAATGGATGACGATTACAGCCCAAGCAATTATCTCTCTCTCTCTCTTTCTCTCTCTCTCTCTCTCTCTCTCTCTCTCTCTTCTCTCTCTCTCTCTCTCTCTCTCTCTCTCTCTCTGCGATCAAGACTCAATCAGAGAAGGATTCCAGACTCTCTCATGAAGCCAGCTGTCAGTTTAAGTGAGTCTATTGCCCCATATAGTTTCTCTTCCAGGGAGGTGGGTATGGACCACATTGCTCTTCTCAGGTCTAAGCAATAAACTAAGCAGGAAAACAAATACTATTTATGTGCAGAGCTCGCTTTGTGATCTGAATGTACGTACTGAGAGAATGAGTAATATAGACACGATACTTGCAAGATGATATAGCATGACCGTATGACAACTACGGAAAATGAAGAACATTGGCAACAGAAAAACAACGATATTTACTTGCTTCTAATAACAATGTTTTGTTTTTAGTCAAGTATACAACTATCCTAAGCGTTGTAACGAAGGATCGAGATTACCAATGAAAAAAGTTGGCTGATAATATAAGGACATAACTCGCATAACTACTAGATCATTTTATGAACTGAAGAGTACTAATTCACTTCACCTCTTTGCTTGATAGGATAAACACAAGAAAAACGATAAATTTGAAGAATTGAAGAGATACGAGAATGTAACAATTTTATTATTTTGCAAAGTAATATTCTCGTAAAATAAACCCGGATCGATGAGATTTGTCAGTTATGACAGACAGCTGATAAAGGAAAAAGCAAACTATTATTCCAAACCGCCTCAGCATTGCAACTTTACCTTTACCATAACCCCACTCATACAGTATATAAACCCCACACATACAGTATATAACCCCAACTCATGCAGTATATAAATCCCCGCTCATACGGTATATAAAACCCCACTCATACAGTATATAACCCCACTCATACAGTATATAAAACCCCCACTCATACACTATATAAACCCCAACTCATGCAGTATATAAATCCCCGCTCATACGGTATATAAAACCCCACTCATACAGTATATAACCCCACTCATACAGTATATAAAACCCCCACTCATACAGTATATAACCTCCACACATACAGTATATAAACCCCAACGCATAGAGTATATAACCCCCACTCATACAGTATATAACCCCACTCATACAGTATATAACCCCCACTCATACAGTATATAAACCCTCACTCATACAGTATTTAAACCCCCACTCATACAGTATATAACCCCCACTCATACAGTATATAACCCCCACTCATACAGTATATAAACCCCACTCATACAGTATATAACCCCCACTCATACAGTATATAAACCCCACTCATACAGTATTTAAACCCCACTCATACAGTATATAACCCCACTCATACAGTATATAACCCCCACTCATACAGTATACAACCCCCACTCATACAGTATATAACCCCCACTCATACAGTATATAACCCCCACTCATACAGTATATAACCCCCACTCATACAGTAAATAACCCCCACTCATACAGTATTTAAACCCCCACTCATACAGTATATAACCCCCACTCATACATTATATAACCCCCACTCATACAGTATATAAACCCCCACTCATACAGTATATAACCCCCACTCATACAGTATATAACCCCCACTCATACAGTATATAACCCCCACTCATACAGTATATAAACCCCCACTCATACAGTATATAAACCCCCACTCATACAGTATATAACCCCCACTCATACAGTATATAACCCCCACTCATACAGTATATAAACCCCCACTCATACAGTATATAACCCCCACTCATACATTATATAACCCCACTCATACAGTATATAACCCCCACTCATACAGTATATAAACCCCCACTCATACAGTATATAAACCCCCACTCATACAGTATATAACCCCCACTCATACAGTATATAACCCCCACTCATACAGTATATAAACCCCCACTCATACAGTATATAAACCCCCCACTCATACAGTATATAAACGGTTAAAGGCAGTAAAAGGCGTAACAACTGAGAAGCTGATGTAAAGCTGATGATCAAGATGAACAGAAAAATGGTGTTACGGTTACAGCTTTACGTCGGTGAGGAACAACACAAAATCAAAACGACGTTGGTGCTCTGCCTGCAGCTGGAACAATGGACAACTCACACAAATACCAAATGAATAAACTATAAACTACACAGCCACTTGATTAACAAATATAGGAAAAAGAAACTATAAGAAATGAATAAAAGAAACTTATCTGCAGTGTTTGCTGTGACCAGGTAAAAAGGCAAATGATCCTCACGGTCGGTTGGACTGGGCAAAGGGGGCTGACGGGAGCGCAAGGAGGTAATATTTCTGATAGGTTTTAACAAATATATAAGAGATGGTTAGCCACGAAAGTATGAAGAGCATTGTTTCCCTTAACTATATCTCTACCAGCAATGCCTATTCACACATACATACATACATACATACATACATACATACATACATACATACATACATACATACATACATACATACATACATACATACATACATACATACATACATACATACATACATACATACATACATACATACATACATACATACATATATACGTACATACATACACGCACGCACGCACACACATACACATACACACACATACATGTCATGTCATCGAGTGCCGTCTCCGCAACGAAGGTTGGCTACCATGGAGCGCTATTCTGCTCTGTCTCTTGCTTTGATGGTGCAGGTTGTCATAGACTGATTTGTCCATCTTTTAATGTTACTCGTCCATGTTAGACTTGGTCTGCCTCTGCCTCTGCTACCTTGTATTTTCCCCTCCAGGATTACTTTTAGTAGGCTGTTGTGTCTTTTAACATGGCCCAAAAATCGCATGTGTCTTGTTTGAATTGTGTTTAGTAATTCTCTTTTCATTTTTAGTTATTTTAAGACTTCGTCGTTTGTTTTCTTTTCCTTCCATCCAATTCTACCTATTCTTCTATATATCCACATTTCAAAAGCTTCAATTCACTGTTCTGTTTTCTTGTCTAATGTCCATGTTTCTGCACCATATAGGAATATTGAGAATATGTAACATTTTGCTATTCTTAGTTTTAGCCCTGGTGTTATTTGTTTTAATGTTAGTATATTTTTCATGGCATTAAAATTACTTTTTGCCATTCCTATTCTTTTGTTTATTTCAGTTGTACATTTTCCATCGCTGGTTATAGTATGTACAAGGTAGTTGTAGTTCTGAACTGTCTCCATGTCTATTCCTTCAATTTTGATATCCATTTGTGGGTTTTGAGTATTTCCTTTGTTTATGACACATACATACATACATACATACATGTTCTGTCTCCAAGATGGCGGATCTAGTCCACGTCCTCTCGATCGCTGCAGACAATGTACCCAGGGTCTGATTACTTTCGGATCTTCATTGCACTTTTCTGCGTTAAAGTCAAAATGATGATATGCTTGATACATCTGTGTCTCTGAAGCGAGGTCGCAGGCCGACAACAGTCTGTTTTTTTTACGAATCAAGTGTTGTGAGTGAGACATTCCACCGTCTAGACTTGATCTGCGCTTAACGTCATATTGGTGCTGTTCATGACCGTTGTTGGAATTCTTTGACGCAAGTTATTTCCATGTTACACATTAATGTAAACTACTTCGTCAGTCGCAGATTTGTCTCTTTGTGGAATTTGCTTCGTGTTTTGTTCGTCGTAGGATGCTTACACTTGAGTAATCAGACATAAATCTAAAGGAATCGAGATTATTTGTTCGGCGACATTGTTGTGTGCTACGTCATCGTAATGGTTCCCTAGACCGGCCGTGCGCAAATCTTACGGTCTGCTGTTTGATGTGCGACGGGGAAAATTGTACGTATATATGTGTCTATATGTTCGGAATTGGAGTCATCAACGATGGCCTAATATCATTAAGTGCTACGACGATCATCATTTTCGGGAGGACGTGAACTTCCATGGTATATGGTGGATAGGCGGCAGGAACCATTGAAGGCTATGTCTGAAAAGTGTTCCTTCTTGCAGTTTCCTCATATTCCAAGTCCGGCTTGTTGCAGGAGCTACTGAGTTAAGTGCTCTGTGCACGCCGTGAGCTGTGTGTCTCATCCGTTTTTGATCCTGTTTCGATATCTTGTTTACGATGAATGATGATGTCGTATGACAGGGAACAGTTGGCTGTGTTCACTTTCTGCGCGGTTTCGCCTTATGTCTTTTGGCGTGTGCTGAGACTGCTGCGATAGGGACTACAGTTACCTTTCTTTGTTTGGGAGATGAGTTAGTAATTCGGGTGATTCCACTGGCACGGGCGGTTAAGCAATTATGGATTTTAATTCGTTTGTAGTGATACCGAGGCCTTCCATAACCATAACCATACATACATACACGCACGCACACACATACACATACACATACACACACACATATACATACATACATACACACATACATACATACACACATATATACATACATACATATATACATTCATATATACATATACATACATACATACATACATACATACATACATACATACATACATACATACATACATACATACATACATACATACATACATACATACATACATACATACATACATACATACATACATACATACATACCCCTGAATATGAATACATGTATATATGTATTAATATATTATCAACCCACATGTGTCCACACATATGCCTAAATGCATATACAGAGCATTACGAATTGCGCAGTAAGAGTAAATGGTCACATTAAAACAGGTCAATGAGTAAAATATCTAATAATAGAGATGTACTACAAAGGTGTGCTTGAATGATGAAAGGGCAACAAGAATGGCCACTCGAACAGTGGACTCTGATAGTGTCATATACCTGACACTAGTGTCTTCCACCTTCGCACCGGTTTGCAGGTGGAATGCACTGGGGTTCCACGGAAGTGATCACTATCCACGTGTCCTCCTAATTGAGAAAAGCAGAAATAGAAGTAGTAAAGAAAGACACATTCCACTACTAGAAAACAGATCAGGAAGTCATTAGCAAAATCAGACATAGGAAACAGAGCGCAACTCGTAGGAGGCAGGAGAGATGGACGCTGCCACCCTGGTGGAACGTAGAAGTCGAGGCAGCTTGGCAGAGCAAGAGACAAACGGCCAAGACATGGCAGAAAGCCAGAAAGAATGAAAGAACACAACCTGAGCTCTTGAAGCGTCTGAAAGTAGAGGTCGACCAAAAAATAATAAATAATCTTGCTCATACAAGAAGAAGATACGAGTTCGCCGGAGTGTGGTGTAACAGAGGGGTACAGAGAGTACTGTGGTCAATAAAAGAGAAGGAAGAACGTATAGAAAGACGAGATCGGAATAAAAACTAATAAACAACAGTGGGCATTACTCTCTTTCTCTCTCTCTCTCTCTCTCTATACACTATACATATATATATATATATATATATACATACACACACCCATATTTATATACATATACATACAAGTACATATACACATATACATATCATCATACTGAGTGCCGTCACCGCCTTGAAGGTTGGCTATAAAAATATGTGTGTACGATAATTGATTGTAGAATTATAAGGATCAACTAGATGAAGGGTATGTGGATGAGTGTGACATAGCCATGCCTCATGGAATCAGCGAACCCATCTTGACAATAAGGCGATGATTCTCAAGAGCGAAGCAGCTACGGTTACTGGAGTGGCACGAGGTAATGTCAATAATGAAATGTCGTGTTTGTCCGTGTGGTCTGAGGAATTGAAATGGGAAGTCTCCGAGTGACATATTTTATTTAACATCCCGAAGGCTCGCACTAAAACGGTCCGCTAACCGTGTCCCACCAATTTAGGTCATTTAACAACACTGGTATGGAGTCGCGATAGCTCAGTGAATAGTGAACTGGACTACAAAGGACAAGAGGTAGGGTTCGATCCAAATCGACGACTTCCGGGTTCACCCAGCCTTTAATGGGTACGGAATTTTTTCTGGGAAAGTAAAGCGGCACGGGCGTAATTCCGACCACATTACTCCAAAAATGATGTACTGAAGGTCTGTAAAATCTGTGGTCACTAACACCATATTCCCTACACGCCAATTGGCGTGACGGAGGCACTTTTTTTTTACAATACTGGCATATATATAATGACATAAATAATAATACGGGATAAAGAAGGTCGTGCCTATATATTAAAAAGATCGCTAATAAATCCAGAGAGCGAAAGCAAGTCAGGAATCTGAATTCCGAAGGTCTGAATCCAGCGATTGTATTTCTGATAAATCCTACAACGCAGCTGACGCCAAGTTTTGAGGCCTTCAAATATTAAATATTTATACTGTACATAGTTTTAAGTGAAAATGCAGCATTCAAACTGTAGCGTTTATGTCGAAAAAGAGAAATTACAATCTGCAATGGCAAGCCAGGCGTGTGCACAAACCCTGAGCTACCGGTACTATATAAGAATGAGCACCTATGTGTTTTCCATGGTTGCTATGATGCAAGTATTCCAACTTTCCTCTTCTCATGATGTGCCCAGAAATGTTGATTGTTTCGTTCTGATGTATTTTAAGAGCTCCCTTTTTGTGTTGGCCTCTTTGAGAACTTTCTCATTGGTCATTTTAGCTGTCCAGGGATATATATATATATATATATATATATATATATATATATATATATACACACAAAATGAAACCTGACAATATACAGATAGAGATGATACAGGCTCTAGAAGAGTTTGGCATCGAAGTGATCACAGACATATGCAGTGACATATACCATACAGAATACATACCAAACGATCAAAAAAACATCAACTTTCATTGCATTGCCTAAAATGAATGGTGCAGTTGAATGCAGTGATTTCAGAATATAAATACAAATAAGACTAATGAGCCAGGTAACAACAATTTTACTAAAAGTTATACAGGGAAGGATTCAGAATAACATAAATACTGAATTAGATGAGCAACAATTTGGATTCAGGAAAAACAGTGGGACAAAAGAAGTCATATTCAGCATGAGAACATTGATTGAAAAGTACACAGAAGTAAACAAACCAATATATGCATGCTTTATAGACTACACCAAAGCTTTCGATAGAATACACCATAACCAACTCCTAGACTGCCTAAAGGATATAAATCTAGGCGACACAGACATACGACTAATATGTAATTTGTACTGGGGACAAACAGAAATAATAAGATATAACAAGGAGAACTCTACACCCATGGACATATAAAGAGGAGTAAGACAAGGATGCATCCTATCACCAAGCTTGTTCAATCTATGCACTGAGCAAATCTTTATCAACATCTCAGAGATACCAGGCCTAAACATTAATGAAAAGATAATCAATAACCTAAGATATGCTAATGATACTGTTCTACTAGCAGAAAATCCTAAAGACCTACAACAATTGCTTAATGTGATAAACATAACGAGCAAAAAATATGGACTAGAAATGAATATCAAAAAGACTAAAACTATGATCATAAACAAAGACAATTCTCAAGACCTACAATTAAATAGCACAGTTGAGGGAATACATCTGGAGACAGTCCAGAGCTACAACTACCTGGGACATACTATAACCAATGACGGAAAATGCAAAATTGAAATAAACAAAAGAATAGGTATGGCAACAAGTAATTTTAATGCCAAGAAAAATATACTAACAACAAAACAAATATCAACAGGGTTGAAACTAAGAATGACAAAATGTTACATCTTCTCAATATTCCTGTGTGGTGCAGAAACATGGACATTAGACAAGAAAACAGAACAGAAAATTGAAGCCTTTGAAATGTGGATTTATAGAAGAATAGGTAGAATTGGGTGGAAACAAATGATAACAAACGATGAAGTTTTAAAACAACTGAAAATAAAAAGAGAACTACTAAATACAATTAAGACAAAACAAATGAAATTTTTGGGGCATGTTAAAAGACACAACAGCATACTAAAAGTAATATTGGAAGGAAAAATACAAGGTAAAAGAAGCAGAGACAGACCAAGACTAACATGGACGAGTAACATCAAAAGATGGACAAGTCAATCTATGACAGCCTGCACCATCTAAGCAAGAAACAGAGTAGAATGGCGATCCATGGTAGCCAACCTTCTTTGCGGAGAAGGCACTCGATGATGATGATGATGGTGATGATATATATATATATATATATATATATATATATATATATATATATATATATAATTTAATGTTTTTAAAAACGTAAAACAGTTATATGTTTCACACGAAGGATATCCTTTAATAGGCCTTTATAACTTTGTGTATCTTTCCATGCGGAAGCTTTATATCAATGCACCGGAAGAGATTTTAGAGAAACAATTTTTTTAAAGTTTTAAGAATCAATCTAAGTATTTATATTTTGATTGAATATCAGACAGATGAAGAGAATGGCTTGGCAGAATGTCAACAACAGAAATGATAAATAACTGTCGAGATCGAAAGGTATGGAGAGACATGATCACCTACGCCAGCAGGCCCGTACTTGATGATGATGACGATGATTATTTATATTTATCTAACACATGACATATTATTATTTATATTATATATGTTTTAGATAATTGAACAAGGTATAATATTTCACAAATACCAAGATGACTCAAGACCTGTATTTATGTATATATATATATATATATATATATATATATATGATGGAAGTAAAGATGGTTAGATTTAGAAACGAGAGGCTTAGTGGGAGCATAAGAGGACTTATCAACCAATACAGAAATGGAGTCTACAGGTTAGTCGCTTTATGCTGGAGGGCCTGTTGAGGGGGATCTTATCACCTGTGGATATGTTTCTAATGAAATGATGATAACCCACAAATAACTATATATATATATATATATATACACACACACACACTCACACTCATACATACATACCATATTGTTACAAAGAAGATAAAATCAGAAGACAAATATAAAATATATTAAATATTAAATACTATGCGGTACCACAGAGAACATGTTAAATAAACATAAAATTGTATGAAGCAGCTTAATTAGTTTAGAGACGAGAAAAACAACATTTCGGCAAAAACCTTCATCAGGTACAAAACTATTTAAAATTAAACACAGAAATATTAACACGAAAGCAAACCACCTAAATGAAAAATGGAGGAAAGCCACCTTACCAATATATATATATATATTATTGGGGGGGGGGGAGAAATAGAAAAGAAAAGAAAAGCAATTAAAGCTCAAAGTAGTAAATTGGAGATGAAGTACAGACAGTTTTACATTTAGAATAGTTTTAAGTACAAGAATATAGAGCACTGGTTACATATCATAATCTTCATACACTTCATTGGATGTTTGTTATTATATACATTTAAGTTTCATAAGTCGTCGTATTATAGCGCCACTTGAAATTGTTTGCAGGACGACGAACGCCTTGTGTGACCAAGCATGCTGATTTAGGAAGGCACAATTGCTTGCAAACACTGCAACAAAGAACTGTTTATCGCGTTTCCGTTGTTCTTTCTTCAACCAAATGAAGTTATTTTTCTTTAACGCTGTTCTTCAAGCTTTTCTATAAATGTCCTCGCAACTTGACACGATCTTTTGCAGCTTTCTGCCATGAATGTATGTTTGCGTGACCATGTCTTATGTCACGTAGATATATATTTTGTTATGCCAAGTGCGGATCAGGATTCAAGTCTTTAATGCGTTGTACATTATCTAGCCAGCGTAAACATTGCTAGTTTTACGAATGTGTATAGTCTAGAGATATGTTTCTTCGAGCACTTTGATTTTTGATATGTGGTCGTTTTTTTAAAGCTTGGATTTCGCAAAAAGTCTGGATGACATAAACATGTGTAGACTTATCTCTTCAAAAACTCACCTAAAACAGTTGCGTAATCGTCTGGCTGAATTTATAAAACATAAGTGGAAACACGGTAGGTTCATAAATTGTTTTGATTTATTTTTCTTTTGTATTTCACGGGGTTTATTGGTTACACAGTACTACTTCTCTTGCTAAAAGAGACCGCTACAAATCTGAGATCTGTATGTAAGCTACTTACCTATACATACATTAATTACATTTACATACAAATTATATATTGAACTCATTCCATACCACGAATCACAAATCATGGCTTTCGTAGCCGGCGCGCCGAGTTCATAAATCGCGGCTTCGATCAACATTTCCGCAATTATTTCAGCTTAAACCTGCGAATCCTCTTATTACCAGCTTTTCCGGCTTCCTGAATAGATTATCTTAATAAAATCCCTCTTTTAGATCAATTTTAATTTATTGTATCGCCGTTATTCAAATTGTAGCAACAAAAAAAATAAAAAATAATAATAATCCGGAAACGGTGCGGCCACAGCCTGTCAATCCCCTTGGTAGCATTGTCTTCTTTCCTTCCACATTTGCCTTTCAGCGTCGAGGGGAGATATCATTTGAGATCTTTTGCTTTTCTATTTGTCTCTGCTGCTGTTAGTTTCCTAGTGTTTGGAATTATTGGTTATTGGTTATGGAAGGCCTCGGTATCACAGCAAACGAATTAAAATTCATAATTGCTCAACCGCCCGTGCCAGTGGAATCATCCGAATTACTAACTCATCTCCCAAACAAAGAAAGGTAACTGTAGTCCCCATCGTAGCAGTCTCAGCACACGCCAAAAGACATAAGGCGAAACCGCGCAGAAATTGAACACAGCCAACTGTTCCCCGTCATACGATATCATCATTCATCGTAAACAAGCGGGATATCGAAGCAGGATCAAAACAGATGAGATACACAGCTCACGGTGTGCACAGAGCACTTAACTCAGTAGCTCCTGCACTGAGTTTGGAATATTCCGCCAATCAATCTTTTTCGTGGTTGACACTTCGGTCTGGAATATTCCGCCAATCAATTTTTTCGTGGTTGACACTTCGGTCTGGTGTTCTCGCAACGTTTATTTCAGACTTGTGTTATGTTTAGATCTTTTTGTCTTTTCACGTGACCAAACTACTTTATTTTGTTGTTTCTTTATATATTCCATGGCAGGGATTATTCCTTGCAATTTTTTTCAGTTTTTAAATTCTGATCGTATCTCGCAGTCTGTTTCCTGTCATTCGTCTGACACATTTCATCTCGGTGGTGGCAATTTTTCTTATTGTTCTTGCATCTGGGGTCCACGACTGGCATTGGTGGCACAACGAATTGATGAATATTGTATTGTAGAGTGCCCGTTTTGCCTCTAGAGTTATGTCCTTGTTAATACCCCTTAGTAGCAAATGTTTTCAAGGTTTCCCTTCAAGCCTAAAGGCGTATATAGTGTTCATGAGTTAATATCGCTGTTTTTCAATGACATACGGCTCAATTTATGGGTGGTGTGGTCGGTATCATGACATGCCATCCCGTTTTTTTCAATGACATACGGCTCAATTTATGGGTGGTGTGGTCAGTATCATGACATGCCATCCCGTTTTTCCAGAAAAATACATCTTGTACCCGTTTAAAGGTAAATAAATCCAACGCAGTCGATGGGTATCGAACATGACCTCATGTACTTAGTAGTCAATTAACTAGCCACTGAGCTACCGCGGCTCCATATATATATATATACATATATTAGTAAAGAAAAGTAAAGTAAATTACTCCCGTCACGCCTATTGGCGTATAGGGAATATGGTGTTAATAACCATACATTTTACAGACCTTCGGCACATGATTTTTGGGTAATGTGGTCGGTATTACGCCCGTGCCGCTTTACTTTCCAAGAAAAACATCCGGTATCTGTTTAAAGGCTGGGTGAACCGGAGCCGTCGGTTGGAATCGAACCCTACCTCTTGTCCTTTGTAGTCCAGTTCTGCTGACCAGTAAACTAATCGTATAATTTGGCATGTTTATAAACTGATCGGGAATACTTTACAAAAAAATCCAATTCTTTAATATAGTTTTTCAGCAGTACCAAGTGCGTCCACCCGCGCGACCTTATGCAAATTATGATACAACGTAACGTACGCTCGTTAGACTAGATTTTTTGAGTGATTGAATAGAAATAATAGTCGTATAACAAACACAAAATGAAAAATTATATGCAATCAGAATGTGGTGAACGAACAACAGGACAAAAGCGCAGTTAATATTTAAAATGAATACTAAGATTTGAACACATATTTAAATTGTACTAGTTAGACAAGAAGATGATATGGGGATCCAAGTTCAGCTGCACACAATTACTAATGCGCACTTGATCAGAGTTCTAGATTTTAACCTAAGACGTCGCCAGCAAACTGTTTGCTAACACCATACATAATAATTTTTTGCACTTAGTGGTTTCATGCTACATATATCGAGCCAACATGTTAGTACCGAGACTTCATAACATGTTATACGTACACTTGCAATGGTAAAGCTTTTTTTAAAAAAAAAAGAAAACATTAATATTTTCTTTCAGTACATTCCCTGTGCTCTTCATTTCACGGCAAAGGTTAGTATATAGTTTTTTAAAAATTAATTATGTATTTATACTTTTTTACACACATATATTTACACATATATACACAAGTGGCGAATTCTCTATGATACCGCAGCTACCGCCGGTAGCCTGAACATATTAACGAAATACAAAATTAAATGATAATTTATTATATTTTTAAAAATAATTATATTATACATTTTCGAATATTCTATAACACATTTCGTAGGCCAATATGATTTATTTGCTTTGATTTACATTTATTAAAGCGGGTTTTCCTCTGGCCACTATAACTTTTATGAATGAAACCAAAACTACTATACATTGAAAACTCTAGAAGCCAGCGGTACACTTTTCCTATATCCGGACCTTGTATTAACGACATTGAGTTTCAAAAATAGGAGTTAAAATATACAGCGGTTGTTGCCGCAAAAAGAAATGCGGTTTCATGGGTTATTTTTAGCTCTAGTCAATCAGAATCGTCACAAAGTGAAAGTGAAACAATGTCTGATTACCTGAACTTCCTTAGCTATTTATAACTACGTTATGCGCATCAGCATCTGTAGAAAGAACTGTTACTGCTCTCAGGAGAATCAAATCTTATTGTCGCTCAACTCAGACACAAGAACGCTTATCTGGTTTGGCATTAATGTCCATTGAGAAATCATTCCCCCAGAAACTTAGAAACCAACCCAACTGTACTTTCAATGACAAAGTCATCAAGATATTTTCGTTCCAAACAAAACGGATATAATTAAGATAAATAAGTAAGTAACTTAAAATGTGGCGATGTCATTAGAAAATATTACTTTATGTTAGCCTACTGAATAAATGTATGTTTTTATTTATTATTTCAGCGGTAGCCCAAACCCCCAAACCAGTATACGCCACTGATATACATACATGCATACATTTTAGTACTTATCACAAGCTATGCATATTTACTTTAGCCAGGTTCAGATTAACACGAAGTGTCGTCCTAAGCTGGACTAAGCAACATGAAACATTGAGACCTCCTGTTTAAAAAATTAACACCAGAAGGTCGCGATTTTGGATTACAGTACGAACAAATTGTGAAACGCGATAGCTCAGTGGTTAGTGAACTCGACTACAAAGAACAAGAGGTAGTTCGATCCCAACCGACGCCTTCCGGTTTACCCAGCCTTTAATGGGTACCGGATTTTTTTCTGGGAAAGTAAAGCGGCACGGGCGTAATACCGACCATATTACCCCAAAAATCAGATGCCAAAGGTCTGTAAAATTTATGATCACTAACACCATATTCTCACGCCACTTGGCGTGAAGGGGTTACTTTACTTTTACTTACGAACACATTTGAAGCCGCGCGGATTGTGAGTCTCTAATCTGTGGCTTATTTCAAATTAGTCCTAAATCCTACCCTTATTTTACCAGATGGTACAGAATTCAGAGAACCACTACAAGAGATATGTTAAACAATAGTCTATACAGAACTTAACTAAAACAACCCGAATGGGAAAAGTCTATGACGGTGGATTGGGCGGAAGAATCAGAATTGATCAACGGCCTAAAAAACGAAAACAGCAAAGTGTGTGGTACACATGAGGCATATTCAGAACACGAAAGAAGAATTTGGCACGAGAGACGGCACTCAATGATGATGATGAACTAAAACAGTCTCACTTATGACAGGCTGTGGAAAATTGCTCAGAACAGATATGAGTAAACACCTAGTGCATACTGAAGGCACTATGTTGCAAATGGTACCAAGAGCGTGAATTTTGGTGTACATTTTTCAAAAACCAAAGTACAGGAAAAGACATAAATGATGTAATTTGGAACGTAATTGAAAACATTCTTCTGTGATATTTATTAATGTAAATTGATTATTTACACAACCATTTTTTTCTGCATATTCTGAAGGAACCAACGTACTAGTGTATATGTATAATACACAGCAATCTATAGTTTAATGAAAGCCTGCGGGCTAAAATAAAAATCCTGCAATCACCCAAAGCTTGTGATGTTATCGGCTATACTAGCTATAGTCGGTTGACGTTATTCTATCTACAACCGCCCCTGCTCGTAATGTTGAAAACGTTACAAGCTCTGTGTGATTACTTTCAGCCCAGGGGCCTTGTTAATACTTGTGATGGCTGTGCATAATATCTTACTCTTTAATTAGAATCTTCGATAGAGAAATCGTTAGTGAAAACAAGTAAAAAAGTAAAGTACCCCCCGTCACGCCAAGTGGCGTATAGGGAAATATGGTGTTAGTGACCCTATATTTTACAGACCTTCAGCACATGATTTTTGGGGTAATGTGGTCGGTATTACGCCCGTGCTGCTTTTACTTTCCCAGAAAAAATCCGGTACCCATTTAAGGCTGGGTGAACCCGGAGCCGTCGGTTGGGATCGAACCCTACCCCTTGTCCGTAGTAGTCCAGTTCACTAACCACTGAGCTATCGCGGCTCCTACTAATTTTTAGGGAATTAGTAAAACCCAGGTGTCCTCGCCAGGGAACGAACCCCGGCTGTTGCCGTGGTAAGCCAACCGCCTATCGATTGCGCTAACCGGACACCCTTAGTGAAAACAAGATCGACTGAAAACAAGAAGTCTTGTTTATTCCATTGACCAACCTGTTTCTATGTTAACCCAAACTTCCGTGTGTACTGCAGGCATAATTTCTAGGAAGACGGACTTGCTTAGTGCTGACCTCAATATAAAAATGTGTCAATGGTCAGGATGGAGTACGAGCTGTATCTATACTATATTCTCTGTCGGTCACGACTCAGGCTTCTATCTCCTTTACGTTTCAATTAATTCATTCTGAAGAAATAAGAGTAGACGAGATCGATGCAGACCAAAACTAAAGTGGACAGATAATATCAAAAGATGGACAGGTGAACTGAGGCAACGTGCACCAACAATACATGAGCCAGAGTAAAAAGGTGCTCTGTTGTAGCTAACTTTGGAAGGTAAAACGGCATCCTATCAATGAATTAATGAAGTCTAACTGTTATGCGTTGTTTTGTGTACAACATTACTCAAATATCTACTCCGTCTATTACTAAGTTTGAAAGGAGGAAATCAGTTTTTAACTAGTTTCATACTCTTATCTGAGAGATAATATCAGACGTTAAGAACTGATTAAAAGAAAGCTGTGAATTTCCTTGTCCAGAGGGATTATTGTATTTCTGCCCTCCACTCCCCCTTTCCTTTCATTGGGTAGTTGTTGTTTTTTTTAATTCATGGGGAAATAGTGGAAAACTAGCATTACTTTCACGTGTTACAATCTATTTACTCAATGTAACTTATATAAGAGTTTAAGCAATTTTCTCACAAATTTTCAAAAGATTATCGAGTTAAAATATAATTTATTTAATATGTCATACAAGGTAACATTAACACTGTGCTGTTGGATAGAACTTTATTCTACTGTTTCCATTGCAAGTTTGTGAGGACATGTTACTGACAAACCCAAACAAACCTGTTGACAAATAACAATACATGAACATTATTATGGAGGGGAAACTTAGTTGGTCGTGTGCGCTAGCGTTTGGTTTCTCGTGGCAAAGCGCCATGATAATATATATATATATATATATATATATATATATATATATATATATATATATATTGATGTTGGGTTAAGATGGCGCCCGTATGTGGACAGTGCTTTCCGTTACAGCGTGTGTTGTTTCCAAATACACCAGCTACACGGTGTGCTGCTTGGATTTAGTGTTCTGCTATTGCCTGTTGTGGTTGTTTAACTTCTGACAAGCTTGTGGTTGTTTAACCTCTGACACGCTTGTGGTTGTTTAACTTCTGACAGGCTTGTGGTTGTTTAACCTCTGACAGGCTTGTGGTTGTTTAACTTCTGACAGGCTTGTGGTTGTTTAACTTCTGACAGGCTTGTGGTTGTTTAACTTCTGACAGGCTTGTGGTTGTTTAACTTCTGACAGGCTTGTGGTTGTTTAACCTCTGACAGGCTTATAGTTGTTTAACTTCTGACAGGCTTGTGGTTGTTTAACTTCTGACAGGCTTGTGGTTGTTTAGCTTCTGACAGGCTTGTGGTTGTTTAACCTCTGACAGGCTTGTGGTTGTTTAACATCTGACAGGCTTGTGGATGGTGGGCATTCTCATTGTTAATTCTATATTTTCTTCTGTTCTATCGGGATAGATCTATTGATGATAGGTCATTGTTTTCACCGTCGCATCGGCGAACGCATTTATCCTACAGTAGCTTTCTTGTCCAACTCGCTCACTACCTCGTGAGAAGACTCGGGGAAAGTTCGTAAGCTACAGGAGTAAACCCAAACAGGAAAATCCTGGAGGGAGGGACTCTAAGGTAGTCGGTGGTGTATTATCCATCTTCTGGCATCCCTTGCAACTCAACTTTGTTTCCGAACGTAAAAACCTAGTCCCTCCTTCGGAACACTTCAAAGAGAAGACGATGGGAAGGGGGGTAGTGCATTTTGGGCAAATCATTATCTCCATATTATTGGCCCAGACATAGCAGGCAAGCAGAAATGTCAGTTCCATCCTCGTTATGACACAGTAGAAGGAAGACACAATCTCTCATACTCGGCACATGGAACGTTAGAACCATGTGTCCTGGATTAAATAACACCAACTTCACGAATGTAGAAAACATAAAGAAAACAGCCCTCATCGACATGGAGCTGCAGAGACTACATGTTGATATTACAGCCCTTCAGGAAACAAGGCTTGCAGATTGTGGTTCAGTCAGGGGAAAAAATTACATCTTTTTCTGACAGGGAAACCTGAGCAGCCTCGCTTACATGGAGTGGGTTTTGCTGTGCATAATAAGCTCCTATATTCTATAAACACCACAAAGGTACACCAGAACGCATAATAACACTAAAAGTCCACCCAAAAGCTGGACCAATTAACATCGTTAGTGCATATGCACAAACAATGTCTGCAACTTAAAGGACAGGCCAGTGCTGATATATAAGGATGTCTGCGGAGCTTCCATGAGGGAATATTTTATACGTGAAAGAAACTGGAAAAATGTGGCCATGGATCGTAGCACATGGAGAGCAAACATAAAAAAATGACAGGAACTTTCGAGACAGTGCTGATATCAAATTCAGAAGACAAAGGGCGCAAGGGAAAAGAGGGAAGGCCAGGTACTGCAAATACACATTGCTCGTTCTGTGGATGGATCTGTCTGTCCAGGATTGGCAAATTCAGCCACGAGAGAAGATGTTCAGTAAAGCAGCACCCAGTATGAGACACTAATGCTTTACCAAACTACAAACTTATCATGATTACTTGCTACCAACCGTCCAACATATATATATATGTAAACAAAGTATTGTATGGCGAACTTAAGGACGGAAAGAGACCAAAGGGCAGGCCAGTGCTGAGATATTAGATTGTTTGCAGGGCTTCCTTGAGGGAGTTCTCTTTCAGTGAATGAAACCGCGCCTTGTGGATTTAGATTGTAGCACATGGAGAACAAAACAAAAAAATGCCACATCAACTTTTGAGCTAGATATCAAATTCAGAAGACAAAAGGTGCAGGAGAATGGAGACGAGGACAAGCTCCACGAATACATCCTGTTTATTTATGCATTTATTTTTCAAATATTGGCAGATTCCGTTACGATAGAAGCTGTTCAGCAAATTAGCATCCAGCGTAGGACACTAATATTTTACCAAACTTCTGACTTATCATGATTGCTTGCTACCAACCATCTTTCAAGTCATGATTGCTTGCTATCAACCATCAGTCAAGACGCCAAAGTCCGCATAGAAAAAAAATAAAGTAAAGTACCCCCGTCACGCCAAGTGGCGGCGTATAGGGAATATGGTGTTAGTGACCATAAATTTTACAGACCTTCGCACATGCTTTTGGGGGTAATGTGGTCGGTATTACGCCCGTGCCGCTTAACTTTCCAAGAAAAAAATCCGGTACCTATTTAAGGCTGGGTGAACCCGGAAGCCGTCGATTGGGATCGAACCCTACCCCTTGTCCTTTGTAGTCCAGTTCACTAACCACTGAGCTATCGCGGCTCCCAAAGTCCACATATATATAATTATATATATATATATATATATATATATATATATATATATATATATATATATATATATATTATATGCACTATTCCATTCATTGATTCTGCTGGGGTGGTAATACGTTTGGTTTAATCAATTGATGGAAATACTGCTCACATGTCCAGTGCAGTCGCTACACAGTGTACAGGCTATAAGAATAATTATTTCAACATCCTTATTGTTATCAAGTCTGTGCTCGTGAGTTTAGGCAATCAAGTCACTTGATCTATTCCTCTTCTCGAAACATTCTCTATCAGCTGAGCTTTTCATCTCATTCTATGCCAAAGCTCTACGTTGTCGAAATTCTCTTCTATTGTTCCCTTTCTTTCGACTCTGTTTCCTTCCTTGTTGCCCCACTTTCCCATAAAAGTTGTTTGATAATGTAGATAGACTTAAGTCTACTGATGTCTTTTTTTTCTACTCATCAAACTGACAGTCTAATCGTGAACGAGAGAAATGAAAAAAAAAGGTTTCTCAGGATCTAAAGGGAGAAGGTAAGATTTTTTTCTAATGCGCTTCAAAATGTTGTCTTCTTAAATTTGCTTCGCTATAGAAGTCTTAACTTAACAATTATTTTTCAAAGACACACTCACAGCTATTGTGTAACACATTTCTGCTGCCTTCAGTAATCGTCTTGTTTGTACACTAATCGTCCATGACTGACTTTTGTATGACAAAACCGAGTCTACGTAGCACATAAGTACTCTATATCTTACTTTTAATGATATACACCTGCTACAGAAAATGCTTTAAATGTTACCGAACACTGCCTTTATCTGATTTATTTTGTATTTTATTTCAGAGCTGCATCTCCTATCACAAGTTTTTTGTACTGAAAAGGTATACCAGGTTATTTACCTGTTTCAATGCAACATTGCTCCTTCATCACTTTTTTTGTATTTCGGCAACTATTACTATAGTTCTCTTACTATTTAACACAACTTAGAGCAACCACTACCACTAGATTCACTGTCTTACATTATTATCTGACTATGTTTCTCGTTTGCACTAATAGTTATTATAAAGTTCATTAGCTTTTATGTAGTTGATCTTATTAAATCCACCTATTGATTCTTCTGGCACGAAGTCTGTGAGTAGAAATGATTTTACTGCACAGATTACATCGACCGAGTTACTACAGTATACATTCTTGTTTGTACAATACCCTGTTTTACTGTCTTAACGAGTTTATTGGGTTAATTGTTATCACTGTTGATGATACAGTCGTAATCACTAAAAAGGAAAATATTTTACAGGAGATGTTAGACATTACAGTGAAGGACAGGGAAAAAAAAAGGACTCAGCCTCAATAGAAAAAATACAAAAGTAATGGTAGCAACAAAGAATAAGCCATCACCGCAATGCACAATAGAGACAAGTGGAACAATATTAAGACAAGTATCATCATCATGTGCCATAACGTTTGGCGTAGGTGATCATGTCCCTCCACAATCTTCTATCTACAGTGCATCGTATCAGTTCTGTTGTTGACTGTTTTCCATGCCATGACACCAAGCTATCCAGTATTTTCTCTCTTTGTCGTCCGCGATCTCTCTTTCCTTCTATTTTGCCAGTTGTAACCAAGTATTCCAACTTTCCTCTTCTCATGATGTGCCCGAAAAAATGTTGATTGCTTCTCTCTGATGTTTTTAAGAGCTCCCTTTTTGTGTTGGCCTCTTTGAGAACTTCCTCATTGGTCTTTTTATCTGTCCAGGGAACTTTCAAAATTCTTCTGAGAAATCCCACCTCTGTGGCCTCTAATCGTCTTTTCATTTGTTTGTCTACTGTCCATGATTAGCTTCTATAGTTCAGAATTGGTTCTATATAGCACCGAAGAACTCTCTTTTTTCAATTTTATTGACATAGATTTGTTGAATAAGATATTTTTCATTTTCTGAAATGCTATTTTGGCCTGAGCTATTCTGCTTTTTATTTCTGGAGCATCTCCCATCTGATATTATTATTGTGCCCAAGTATTTTAAACGTTGCACTTGTTTCAGATTTGTCTCGTTTATTTTTATGCAAAAACAAGTATACTAATTTAAATACCTAGGAACAATGTTAATCGCAGATAGTAGATGTACAACAGAGGTGAGATGTAGAATAGCTCAGGCAACAGCAGCTTTAAAAAAAAGGAAGAAACTGTGCAATCCATTTTTGACAATGGAGACAAGAAAAATAGTTCTTAAATGTTATATACAACTAATCTTAACACATGGATGTGAATCATGGACTATAGGTAAACAGACAAGAGAATCACTGGAAGTTACAGGAATATGAATAAAATAGTAACAGGGAAATATTATAATAATTACGATGCAGGAATCCAAAAAATAAAGTTGGCAATATAAAAAAAAACTGCTGAACAGTAATCTTGGTCCACAGCCTGTAGTGTTTTTGACAGATGATCAGTACTCCAGGCACAATAATCCAGAAAAGTATTGCCACATCTGCAGACCCTATTGACTGAACTGTGCAAGCACCACAGGGTTGCCCTGCAGTGGATATCATTTCACTGTGGAATTCCAGGAAGCGAGAAAGTGGATCAGCTGTCAAAGGAAGGCGCAACATGCACACAACCTGATGCACCGGTTACATACCATCATAAGAAACATATATTCAAATCAATCAGAGGATCACAAGCAGCAAATCAGGATGCCTTTCATATTATGAATAGATGTGAATAAACTATCATTATACGCTTCAGAACAGGGCACACTCGACTCCACAGTCACATGTTTACAAAATTCAAGATCGTCACCTCAACTACACGAACATGTGGACATGCGTCCCAAACTGGTGAACACATACTCCAAAATTGCACTGAATATAGTAGACTGAGGAAAACTCATTGGCCCATAGATACAACACTACAGACAAAACTATATGGGCCACTGCAAGAATTACAAAATACAGTAAAATTTATACAGGAAACGACATTGCAGATATAGACAAAACTTCAGGCGAACGCAAGATAGATAAATAGACTGGAGGCTGTAGAATTGTGGTTTTAAAAAGGAGAGTTGAGAGTACCACGGACAGCTAAGAAGAGTAATCAAAACATTCTGAAAGAGGCCACAGCAAAAAGAGAGCCAATTTCCAATATTAGTAAGAAACAATATAATTTTGTGGCCACGTAATGAGAAGGGAAGAGCTGGAATATATTGTGACAACTGCGAAAATTGAGGGACAAAGAGGTAGAGGGATACAACGAGAAAATATACCAGACAGCTTTAGAGATTGAATTGGCAGAAGGTCAACAACAGAAATGATAAATACTGTCGAAATCGAAAGTTTTGGAGAGACATGATCACCACACCAGCAGTCATGTCACTCGATGATGATGTGCTGTTTTCTGCCAGTAATTTTATTTACTTTATTTCATATCGTTAATATCAATGTTTGCCCTTCTTGAATGTTGATAATCTCTTGGTGGTTGACTTTCAAATTTTTCTTTTAACACATTTCTCTTTACTTCAGTCACTCTTTCCATAATTTTTTTTTTTTCTATTTCACCAGCGATTAAATAAAACAAATCGTGGCCCAACTTCGACAAGTTTTCATTAACTGGCAAAAGATCAGTTTAATCTATTCAACAGTCCGACGGTTCAAATTTCACTACATGTATATTACACACTAGCCTATAATCTATCATCATCATCATCATGTGCCACACCGGTTGGTGTAGGCGATCATGTCCTTCCATAATCTTCTATTTATAGTGCATCGTATCATTTCTGTTGTTGACTGTTTTCCATGCCATGACACCAAGCTATCCAGTATTTTCTCTCTTTGTCGCCCGCGATCTCTCTCTCCTTTTATTTTGCCAGTTGTAACCAAGTATTCCAGCTTTCCTCTTCTCATGATGTGCCCGAAAAATGTTGATTGTTTCTTTCTGATGTTTTTTAGGAGCTCCCTAATTGTGTTGGCCTCTTTGAGAACTTCCTTATTGGTTATATATTATTTTATTATATATTATTTTACTATAATCTATATTCTGCCCAAATAATATTTATTTAGTGCTGAGGTATATGGATGTTTGCAGTGCTTACTTGAGTGAATTCTCGATCAGTGAAAGAAACTGGGAGGATTTGGCTGCAGATCGAAGCACATAGAGTACAACAATAAAAAATTGCACATCAACATTCGAGGTTGTGTTGATATCAAAATTAAGACGACAAAAGGCATAAGAGAAAGTAGACGAAGCCAGGCACACGAACACATCTAGTTCATTATGCAGTCGAATCTGTCTATCCAATATTGGCAGATTCAGCCACGAGAGAAGGTTGTTGAGCAAAAATAACATCCAGCATAAGGCACTAATATTTGACTAAACTATCGACTTAACATGATTGCTTGCTACCAACCGTCTGTCAAGACACCACCGGCAATATAACTGAACACTCACTCACTCACTCACTCACTCACTCACTCACTCACTCACTCACTCACTCACTCACTCACTCACTCACTCACTCACTCACTCACTCACTCACGCACTCACTCACTCACTCACTAATCACACACACACACACTTATATTGAGTTATTGAGTTATTTGCGGGTCATCATCATTGCACTCCGAACATTTCCATGGATGCTCAGATCCCCTCCTCAGCAATTCCTTCAGTGTTCAGCGACTGACGACTCCAGTTCTATGTTGGTTAATAAGTCTTCTTACACGGCCACTAAGTTTCTCATTTCTGGCTTAGCCCATCTTACCTCCCATTTCCATCATCCGAAGAAGTGACGTGGATCTGTGTTTGTCGAAGTCCTGTGCACTTCCCAAATCTAGGATGGCTTTGATGATGTCCGCCCGATCCATTGGTTGCCCGTCCTCAACGACAGCGCAGCTAGCCAACCTGTCCGATCTTTCGTTTCCTCGTATTCTCGCATGTCCAGGGACAGAGACAAAGGTGACCTTACGTATTTTTGAGCCATGTCTCTTTGTTATATCTATAACCTCCGAGTGTGGGTGGGATCACGCGTTTCTGTTCAAGGTGACAGGTGAGGACACGGGCAACCATTATCTCCAGCAGCTTGCCCGCAGTGTTCTGCATTGTGATCAATTGTACTATTGAACTGTGTTGTTGATTGCACTATTGAATGTGTAAAAAATGGCGGTTTGTTTACGCCGGTCTGTCCTCAAGGACGCGTAATTCATTTAATTTGTGAAAGGCTCACAGTGTATCCGCGTGCTGACGAGCTATTTACTGGAGTTGGCCAGTTTATAACGTGGAAACGGGTTCTGGACCGTGCACGTGAGTCTAGACCATCCACAGCATCGACGTTCAGCGACAAAATCATCTATGACGACGGTAAGTGTAAGTTTTCAGATGCAGCCCAATGTATGTATTCAGATGCAGCCCGATGTATGTATTCAGATGCAGCCCAATGTATGTATTCAGATGCAGCCCAAACGACATCATCGAAGAAGGAAAACACGACAGGGCAAGCGTGGTGGCATTAAAAGATCGAAGTGTGAGAGGCTAGGCCTAAAATATGTGCGCGTTACTTATTGGAATTGTGGGTCCATAAAACAACGACGGCTCATTCTTGATAAGCTACTGTGCGGCGCCGATATAATGATTTTACAAGAAACTCTTCTTGGTGACAGGACAGTAAGTACTCCTGGATTTCATTGTTTTTACAATAGGCGACACCTTGGGTAGGCCATCCTTGTGCTCAACAATATGGCGGCAGCTGAGGTTGATATGTCTGCGTGGAACAATGCAGAATTGCAAGTACATGCGGTTAGGATGTAGACCCCACTTCATTTCGTGATTGTTAATGTGTATGCCTGTAATGGGAAGGTGAACACACAACAATGACAGAATCTCTTTTAGTTCGATGAAGAGAAAGTAATTTTCTGCGGAGACTTTAATGCTAGTGGAAACCAGTTGGGTAACGTCATAACCAACAAGCAGGGAGAAGACCTAGAGAACGCACCGGTGTCGGCCGATTTAGTGTGCTTGATTGATTGAAGGGCAACAAGAATGGCCACTCGAACAGGGGACTGATTGTGTAATACACTGGTGCCTTCCACCTTCGCACCGGTTTGCAGGTGGAGTGCACTGGGGTTCCACGGAAGTGATCACTATTCATGTGTCCTCCTAATTGAAAAAAGCAGAAATAATAGCCAGAAAAGAAAGCTCCACACATTCAACTACGAGAAAACAGACCAGGACGTCATTAGCAAAATCATACATAGGAAACAGAGCGCCCCTCGTAGGAGGCAGGAGAGATGGACGCAGCCACCCTGGTGGAGCGTAGATGTCGAGGAAGCATGGCGGAGCAAGAGACAAACGGCCAAGACATGGCAGAAAGCCAGAAGGAATGGAAGAACACAACCTGAGCTCTTGAAGCGTCTGAAAGTAGAGGTCGACCAAAAAATGATGCACTTTAAACTATGTGCTGAGCAGGATAGACTGCCAAATGGGATTACTTCTGTAAAAAAGTGTGCTCAGAAAAATCGCTCGCCACATCCTGGCGTCTTCATCAGAGCATGAATGGCACAACACGACACAGAGGCATACCAGACTTTCAGAGCACAGGCCGGATATGACACAAATCTGATGAGAGCAAAGGGAAGGCCTGCTTGCCCGCTGCATTGAGCAGACGGATCAAAGAAATGAGGCTGAAAGAATGAGGATAAGGGGATCGCTATCAAAATTGCGTAAGGATATAGGGCTGGAAGAAGATCTCACAATCACAACCGATACCATTCGCACGATACACTTTATATATATATATATATATATATATATATATATATATATATATATATATATATATACGTATTTGGGTGATAGGGGGAGGGGCGCAGCTTAAAAAAAAGTAAACAAAAATTGAATGTTGTCATAGTACATCATTTAGATATTGCTGACAAATTCAATAAAACGTATATATGGCATAATGAACATTTTTTATAATTATATTTAAATTCTTGCTCTGTTTTCCTGTTATAGTAGATCGTGATATCTATTTCATAGTTCTGCATAATGAAAGGAGTCATGATATGTTTAATTATTATTATTAAAATATTATTAATATTTTATGTTATTGCAATTTTAACACGAGTATAATACCAATTTGTAAAACATATTGCTTTTTTTTTTCTACAAAGTAAATAAGATCGACTTAGTTGCATCACAAAACCGAAAGTCGAGCAAAGATATAAACTAGTTAATAAAAAAAATATACATCTTCAAACAAAATTCCATAATATATACTTCAGCACAGTGTTTCTTAACCCTTTAGGTGTCAACTATGGCACCATAAGAGTGAGGCTGACAGTGCTTAGCCGCCCGGGTGGTGGGTTGACCAGCTAAGTGAGATTAGCAGAAGACGCAATGCGACATTATATGATATTGACAGATGTTCTGTCCATCCAACTAATATTGTTATTGTTATTTGATAGAAATAAATTAGAACCAGAATAGCGAAAGTAGCAATGACTTTTGGAAAACGATAAAATATCGAAATCAAAATTACTAAGCACGAAAACAAAACTCAGGATATTCAAATCTGATGTTTTATATACCATTACTTAGGCATAAGAGAGCTGGAAAACAAATGAGGAAATAGAAAATAAATAGGATGCATTTGAAAATCGGTGCCTTTAGGGTAATACTTCGTATAAAATGGAATGAATTTAAGACTAGTGCAGAAATAAGAGTAATGGCAAACCATTCAAAAATATCATCTGTAATCGAAGGAAGAATATACGCTGGCCATGTGATGCAAAGAAACCAGAAAGCAAAAGAGAAGAGGCTGACCTAGAGAAAAATTAAAAAGAACACTGAGGTGAGGGGCAACATCTGCGGGTATTAGCCCTATCGTCGAGATTGAGGAGTTCGCCTAGAAAAGAGACACGTGTCGCGAAACAATGCGGGTCCTGTGCAAGGTCTGATGCTTTATAACAAAGCTCTTTGCCTACAGAGAGTCTTGTATTCCTGTCTTATTCTTGTGCCATTTTCGACAAGACTATATAGATAGTTTAGTTTAGTCGACAGGTCATCCTCATTGCACCACGAACAAGTCCATAAGTGTTCAGATCTGCACCGAAGTACATACATCAACATATAGCCACTAACGACACCGTTTTTTGTGTTGGTTGACAATTCTTTGGATTCCTGAGAAGCGTTTCCCCTTGGCAATTCCCACCTCGACATGATTGTTCGTGAAGTCTGTTTATGGTTCCGAAATCAGGGTCACTTTTAGGATAATTTTCACGTCCAGCGTCCATGAGGGCACCCAAAACGTCAAAGATAGATAGATTGGGCATATTCCATTTTCATCTCATCGTATCAATTATTTGTCTCCTCTTTGTGATTTATCGTCATTAATAGTCTTGTTTATTCCTATGGACGCTAATTTTCGTTTTGATATATTTCAATCGAAAAGCATCGTTTTGTTAAATAAAGATCATATTTGCAAACACCAATACAAACAGGGAACACGATAGAATGCGGACTACCTCATGTTATCTTTGAGCTTGTCTAAATCAAACAGTTTAAAAACTAAAAGAAAAAAAAAGTATTTCGATTATAGATAAGCCTTTACGATATTTTAATTTAATTTGTAATATTTGTTTGCTTTGACAATTTTACCACTTTTGACATAACTGCTTGCCGATAAAGACAATAGATGTTTTTTTTTTTTCATTTTTCCGCAAACATGCAGTTTGAAGAGGTTAAATTCTAAACATAATCTTTATTCTTAATACGTGAAGTGCCAATTGTTGATAATGTTAAAGTAACTTTAATTTTAATTTTGAATGTCCTAAAATGCCTGTAAAAAAATTTCAAGTTTAAAGCAGCTTCTTTGCAATGTTTAAATTAATAAAGGTGACCTCAGCAGGGAGAAGATTCTCTGCAGCGTTTTTCTTCAGGTGAATTTGTCAAAACATTTATATTTTAATTCAAATTACAAACTTAAACCCAGCGATAAGAAGAGGAGACCTGAAGCTGAAAAAGAGCCGGGAGCATCAGATGTCCGCGCTAAATAATAAAAACATTCAGATCTGAAAATGTGGAGATATATCCTACCTATTACAGATAACGGTGAATTTAATAAAACTGAAGTCGAAAAAGTAAATTCGTAACAAATGGAACCACGAACTCAAAACCAACCGAAGAAGGAGTGATAATTTACATTTTAATCTGCTGGAACTGAAGAAAAATTTGCAGCTTAAAAAAAAAAAAAGATAAGGAAAGAAAATTGTGAAGAGTCGATGCTTCAGTTGCAGATCTTATCGAAAACTGTGAAGAGTCGATACTTCTTTTGCGGATCGTATAAAAAACTGTGAAGAGTCGATACTTTATATGCAGACCGTATCAAAACCTGTGAAGAGTCGATGCTTCAGTTGCAAACCGTATCGAAAACTAAAAAGAGTCGATGCTTCAGTTGCAGACCGTATCTAAAACTAAAAAGAGTCGATGCTTCAGTTGCAAACCGTATCGAAAACTAAAAAGAGTCGATGCTTCAGTTGCAAACCGTATCGAAAACTAAAAAGAGTCGATGCTTCAGTTGCAGACCGTATCTAAAACTGTGAAGAGTCGATGCTTCAGTTGCAGACCGTATCTAAAACTGTGATATATAATATGATAACCTCGATACTTGACCTATCGTAAACTCAAACAGCCTGCGACAAGAAATAGTACAATCTGTTAGTTTTTGAGTAAAAAAAGTTTTGTAATGAATTGCCAAGAGACTTTAACGGTAGAGAATTTCACAATACTTTGTGCTCTATACGAGAAGAAAGATTAACAAAATAAGAGCACATTTTTTGTAAGAATGGTTGACATAAAGCGCATCAAAATAAAGTATTTACTTTCTGTGTGTTGAATTGTTTCCAACACAGATAGCATAAGCTTGATTTAGTCCAAAAAGAGATTTTGAAGACACTTTGAATTAACATTTTGAAAAAAAAGTGATATATTGTTTTGGAGCCTAAAAAATACTTAACGTATGAAACAATTTTTTGGCTTGGAAATTACATTTGTGGTCAGTAAAATGGATTGGTATTGATAAAGAAACGTCCGAACGTAAACCAATTTCAATATGCAGGGTTTTGACAAAGCCTAACATGGACGAGTATATCAAAAGATGGACAAATCAGCAGATGACAACCTGCACCATCAAAGCAAGAGACAGAGCAGAATGCGCTCCGTGGTAGCCAACCTTCGTTGCGGAGATGGCAGTCGATGATGATGATGGGGGTTTGGTGTATGTATTTATAACTGTTCAGTAAAACTATTTTACAAAAATTAAAATCCAAAGTAATATAATTTGATGCTTTCACAATGTTGTTCAAATGTCTTGGGTAGTATCAGGTCTATTAATGGTTACAATAATTATTTTTATGCCAAAAAAAGAGCCGGAAGGAATTTCAAAACCCTTTTAGTGTATTGTGTGTGAATTATTTAGAAGTGACGACGTTTTAATGTTGACAATTATATAAATTGAGTCATGTGAACACTGCATAATGCGCATTGTGACATACTATGCAACTGCTGATCAAGGTTGTATTGTAAATATACATATTTGTATACATTATTTTGGAATTGTTTACTTTGTTCAAGAGTATAAGTTTATCGAAATACAACTAATACTTAATTAGACAGCTTACATATTTTGTTCTTTCAATTTTCTACACGCCTTTAACAGATCAACATTGTCATACCAGTATTATCTACTTCAAATTAGTACATAAAAAAATGGAACACATTTAAAAATGAACGTATATCTAGAACGTATAGACACATTCAAATAACATTTGTCGTGGTAGCGGACATTAATTTAGATGATTTCATTTACTGAAGAAAAAAAAATTGACGTTACAATCTCTTGTAAATTATTTCTGTGTGGCCATGTTTAAATACGAGTATACTTGTGAGAGCTATGTCTATGTATACATAGCTCTCCTATCACACAGCCATCAACAGATGCAGGATAAATTGAGCATACTTGATGAGAGATCACAACAGTTAGGACTGAAGATTAATAGAGATAAGACCAACATTATGATAATTAATACTGTTGGCAATAACCAAATAAAAAAAAAGTAGTAGTAAATTACCCCTGTCACGCCGAGTGGCGGCGTATAGGGAATACGGTGTTAGTGACCATAAATTTTACAGACCTTCGGCACATGATTTTTGGGGTAATGTGGTCGGTATTACGCCCGTGCCGCTTTGCTTTCCCAGGAAAAAATCCAGTACCCATTTAAGGCTGGGTGAACCCGGAAGCAGTGATCTCTGCAATATGTGCCATTTTGGCACGCAAGGTTTCTGTTTTTGAGATTGTGGTTCTGCCCTATGTGCCGTCTTCGGCTCGAAAGGACAATAAATAGATAGATAGAACCCGGAATATGTCGGTTGGGATCGAACCCTCCCCCTTTTCCTTTGTAGTCCAGTTCACTAACCACTGAGCCATCGCGGCTCCCTAATAACCAAATAAATGTAGGAGAAACACCTCTACTAGACGTACAATTTTACATATATCTGGGCAGTAATATAGATAAAGAGGGAGGAACAGAAAATGATCCCAAAATAAGGATATCAAAAGCAAGAGGTGCTTTCATTGCACTGGGAAACATATGGAAATCCAAAGAAATTAGGTTAAATACAAAAATAAAAATTTTCAAATCAAATGTTAATCCGGTCCTATTATATGGCTGTGAAACATGGAGAACAACAAAATTGACAATCACGAAGATACAGACTTTCATTAATGAATGCTTACGCAGGATAAAAGGATGGAAATGGCAGGACAAAATCACTAACATAGAATTATGGAAATGTACCAGTCAAATACCAGTGGATAAAGAGATACAGCGAAGACAATGGCGCTGGATAGGACACACACTATGGAAGCCAACTGAGAGTATTACACAACAGACCCTTTTTGGAATCCCCAGGGGAAAAGACAAAGAGGAAGACCAAGGAATTCTTGAAGAAGACAAATAGAAGCAGAGATGAAGATGTTGGGGAAGACATGGAATGATCTTAAAAGAATGGCAAGAAACAGAACTACCTAGAAAGTGTTTGTTGAAGACCTATGCTCTACAGGCAGCTGGAAGGTAGAAGAAGAAGATATACTTGTGGAAAACGTTGCTGATATTTTCTGAAGTAAAACTAAATGTTGAGATAGTAATAAATTAACGACACACTCACTCTACTAAGGAAAGTCCTTCTTCAATAATTGTGGAAGTGGGTGGAGGAATCCTCAAGTTTAGAATAACTGCCTTAGTAAGACAGAAATAGATGATTAGGTTATGCTCAAAACAGCATCAGAATTGTAGAATATCTATTTTGGATTTTAAAAAAAGGGTCTTAACACCGCCCCCTCCCTCTCCTCCCTTTAAGGAACCCCCTTTCTTAGGCATTTCTCTCTCTCTCTCTCTCTCTCTCTCTCTCTCTCTGCGATCAGGGCTAAATCAGAGTAGGATCCCAGACTCTCACTTGAAGTCAGCTGTCAGGTTAAGTATGTTGATCGCCCCCACAGACAGCACATCACAATTAGAGTCTGCCAGATCCACTCTGACCGAACACCCGTTAAAACGTTGCACTGTGTTCTGCGCCACTGGCCCAGTGCATCCGATTTCAGCCAGCATTTTATTCAGGTTTGCATTCCTTAGCCTTTGATCGTCCCCAATCTTCCTGCAAGGCAGCAGATTATCTTTTCTGTAGGGGGACTCTGCCCTTAGATTCTTAGGCATTTGAAGAAGAAGAAGGGGAGAAAGAGAGAGAGAGAGAGAGAGAGAGAGAGAGAGAGACAGACAGACAGACAGACAGACAGACAGACAGACAGACAGACAGACAGAGAGTTTTGTTTTCAGTTCTCGTCCTATAAATTAATTGTGTAGCAGTTCCCACCTTATATTTTTGTCACCGCCCACTCATTAAAGCGTTTCTGTTGTCGACACAAAATAAAAACAACAAACGCTGCATTATGAGCTTTTGAACTTGCTTTACTTATGCAAATTGTGACATTATATAGAACATATTTAAACTGGATCTTTATTTATCTGGGTTCAACCGTTGCAAATAGCCACACATTCTATATATATATATATATTTGTTAACATTATAATGTTTTGGATACGTGTCGTGTTCAAAAACCTTTATGTAGTATTAACTCAACCTGATTGTCTTCACTGTGTCATTTGAAACCATAGCTGTGGTATTGAGCGCCTCTTCTACAACTATATTCCTGTAATCACACACGGACTCAATTACTTTGTATTCATGTACTGTTGAGGTAATATAAGGTTTATATGTATACTTTTTAAATTAGACGCTTGCGGTATAACAATAAATTACATTGGTTTAGAGTGTCTAGATAAATTAGATGCTTTTTTAGAATCACATACACACATATGCGTATACATATACGCATACATATACTCATACATATATTCATACCAGTGGCGTATACTGGTTTTAGGGTCTGGGCTACCGACAACATAATAAATAAAAATATACATTATATTCAGTAGGCTAACATAAAGTAATACTTTCTAATGACATCACTACATTTTAAATTACTTACTTATTTATATGTTAATTATATCCGTCTTTTCTGGGACGAAAATGTCTTGATGACTTGTCATTGAAGGTACTGTTGGGTTGATTTCTTAGTTTCTGAGGGAATGATTTCTCAAAGGACATTAATGCCAAACCAGATAAGCGTTTTTGTGGCTGAGTTGAGCGATAATAAGATTTGATTCTCTTGAGTGAAGAAAGTTCTTTCTACAGACGCTGATGCGCATAGCGTAGTTATAAATAGCTAGGGAAGTTCCGGTAATCAGACATTGTTTCACTTTCACTTTTGACGTTTCTAATTGGCTAGAGCTAAAAATAGCCCATGAAACCGCATTCCTCTAGCGGTAGCTCCCGATATATTATTTTGACTCCCATTTTTGAATGTCAAAGTCGTTAATACTAGGTTCGAATAGAGGAAAAATGTACCGCTAGCTACTAGAGGATTCAATGTAGAGTAGTTTCGGTTTCATTAACAAACGTTATAGTGGCCAGAGGAAAACCTTGCTTTAATAAATTCAAATCAAAGCAAATAAATCATATTGGTCTACGAAATGTGTAAAAGAATATTAGAAAATTTGTAATATAATTCTAATAATTAAATTAATATAATTGTAATATAAAAAAATAAATAAATTATCATTTCTTTTTGTAATTCGTTAATATGTTCAAGGTTACTGGCTGTAGCTGCGGCAACATAGAGAATACGGCACTGACATATACATATACTCATACATATACGCATACATATACTCATACATATACTCATACCTATACTACTCACACATATACTCCTACATATACGCATACATATACTCATACATATACTCATACATATACGTATACATATTATACCAAAGCGCTTGAAGGCGAAAGGACTGAAAGCAGACAGTGATGAACTGCTAGTAACTGGATCAGAAAACAAGAACTGGTGAAGATCCTATTGCAAATCCATGCGGGGACTTGCCAAAGTTGTAGACCTGACCTGGATAGCATCCACATTATTCGTTAACTTTCATAACCCTGGAGAACATTTTTAAAAATAAACATATAGTGACCATAAACAGCAGCTATAAGAGCTGACAACCATACAGGATAGTTCCCACATGTAAAGCAAGGAGTCTTAGTCAACGTTGTTCTATGCAATAAGGCAGAAAGACCACAACACAATACAACAAACCTTTATATTTTTATTATTCCGAATAAACGTTGTGAGAACACCAGACCAACCACGAAAGAGATGGGTTAGTAGAATATTATAAACCCTAGAAAACGTAACAAAGAAGAAGCCAATAGAGGAGAAAACGACCGCAAACTATATCTCTCCACGACGCTGAAAGGCAAAAGAGGAAGGAAAGAAGAAGTACAAGATGTTTCTTGTGTAAAGAAGCGTTTGAATAGGTGATAGTGTGAATGATATAATTATTTTTTGCTTGAACTACTAATGGCTATACAATAGTTTAAAATAGTATTGTTGCTATGTTCAATCATTTTAGACCTTTTACATAACAATAGTCAGTTTTACATCACTTTATTGTAGTTGATTTTCTCATTTGTTCATATCACAAATGTAACATGTGGTGGTTGGTCTTTGAAGTACAGGCCTTCATCTTGACGGGACACGACCCGTTCCAGCTCAGACTATGTTTTTTATGCTATTTTAGACCCCAAATAAAATTAGAAATTATATTTAAAAATCCATTTTTATATTTTTTAAATATCATTTTTAACCTTTTCCGTACGTTTCGAAGCACTGTGTGTCACTCTCAGTTTGATTAGTGTGAACCGTCATCAAACCATTTTTTTTCACATGTATTGTATCATCATAATATTCATCATCATCAAGACCGGGCCTGCTGGCGTAGGTGATCATGTCTCTCCACAACTTTCGATCTCGGCAGCTATTTATCATTTCTGTTGTTGACCTGTCAAGCCATTCTCTTAAGCTGTCTGTTATTTTTTCTCTTTGCTTCCCTGTATCTCTTCGTCACTCAATTTTCCTGTTGTTACATTTTTTCCAGTTGTTCTCTTCTCATTACATGGCCAAAAAATGATGATTGTTTCTTCCTAATATTGGAAATTAGCTCTCTTTTTGCTTTGACCTCTCTCATAATATCTTCATTACTCTTCTTAGTACTGTCCATGGTACTCTCAACATTCTTCTGTAAAACCACATTTCTACAGACTCCAGTGATTTTCTTGTCTGTGTCCTATTGTCCGTGATTCACATCCATTTGTTAAGACGGGCTCTACATAACATTTAATAACTCTTTTTCTTGTTTCTATTGTCAAAAATGGATTGCATAGTATCTTCCTCATTTTTTGGAAAGCTGCTTTTGCCTGAGCAATTCTGCATCTCACCTCTTTTGTACATCTTCCGTCTGAGGTTAACAAAGTTCCCAAATATTTAAATTCATTTACCTGTTTTAATATTGTTCCACTTGTCTTTATTTTGCACTGAAGTGATGTCTTTTTCTTTGTTGTTACCATTACCTCTGTCTTTTTGCTATTAAGGCTGAGTCCTTTATTTTTGCTTTCTTTCACTATAATGTCCAACATTTCTTGTAACTCATTTTCACTCTTAGCGATTAAGACTGTATCATCAGTATACCTTAGATTATTTATGATATGACCTTCAATTGTAATTCCAGGCATGCCCCTTATGGATCTTAAAATAATCTCACTATAAATATTAAACAAATCTGGTGACAGCACACAACCTTGTCTAACACTGTTTTATATTGATAATCATAATATCATATTGACGATCATAATATTGGTAAAAACTAATATCTTGTTCAATTATCTAAAAATGTATATAATATGTTATATGTTAGATAAATATAAATATGAAGATTGATTCTTAAAACCATACAAAATATTGTCTCTGAAATCACTTCCGTTGCATTGATAATAAGCTTCAGTGCGGAAAGAGTTATTGTATAAGTCACGCATACTAATATAAGAAACCCTGTATAAAGATACACATGAGAATTCTGATCGGCACACGTAGTCTCGTCCGTATATGTAGCGACGTTTTAATGCAGGAGGAAGCCATTGAAGATCAATGTCTAATGATATAGTTTACCGTGGACAAGAGGTAGGGTTCATTCTCTCGAGCGATCAGTTTGTAGGTTCGCTGAGCCTGGATCGGCACGGAGACATTTTCAATGAAAGAAACATATAACTGAATGTATTGTACACCACTATTTACAATTTGGGATGATACCAAAACAGTATGGTCACTAATACCATATTTAATGTACACCACGATCGAGACGTAAAGGGAATCTTTCTTCTTTCTTTCTTTCTTTCTTTCTTTCTTTCTTTCTTTCTTTCTTTCTTTCTCTTTCTTTCTTTCTTTCTTTCTTTCTTTCTTTCTCTTTCTTTCTTTCTTTCTTTCTTTCTTATCAATACAAATAAAACAAATAGAAACCCGTTATCTCAGAGACAAGAATTGCAACGCGTACAAACAAGAACTTCGTACAAATATTGATGCGCGATTTAGTGTGTAGTTTAAAACAATGAAATGATTCATAGTAACATATACGTTTCGTGTCCTTAATAAATTACGGTTATATTTTATATCTTACTGCTTCTACTTTCCGTAAATCTTGTTGTTTCGTTTGTCCTACTGCCTTTCTTCTTTTTTGGTCTTACTTTTCCTATTTGTTTTTAGCCACAAAGGAAGATTGTTTCGCTTTCTCTTGATTTTGATTGGCCTTTTCTGCTGTCACTCTTCAAGGACACGACCTTTCAGTCTGCTGTTTTCAAATCGTTTTTTTACGCGGTTGAATAGTAACTAGTTACTTCTGTTATGTTACATGTCAAAGCCATTAAATTTACTGTACCTTTATTATTTTCTTCTTCTTCACACATCATATGTGTGTGGTTGTTATCTTATTAATTGTTCTAGAATCTAGCGTCAAAGTTCTACATTGACATCACAATGCTTGGCTGACGAGTGTGTTGAAAGGCGCTGACTTTCTTTGTACTTTAGTCTTAGTCTTTAGTCTTTATATCGAACAGGTGTCACAGCAGCTGGAGCATTGTCATGTCCGCTCTCTGTCTATTCGAGCAATCATCGAAGTTATCATCTACTGACTATTGCTGTCCTGCATTGATTGATGAGCGTGATGCGTTCTTTTCCATGGAGAATCCTTTTCTGCTTCTTTGTACTGCTTGTACCGTGCAGCTGGATTATTGCATTCTTTAGTTTAGTATTGTGATGTTGTGTAACCGTATTTTTACCTGGCTGGACTTTTATATCTTTAACCTGAAATGTTCGTCTAGTGTGCTCATACTGTACGTTTGTTGTGTTTTCTTCTGGTCAGATGTCGTTAGCATCCTATTTTTTTTAA
The DNA here is from genome assembly GCA_032433765.1 of Megaustenia siamemsis. Taxonomy (NCBI): domain Eukaryota; kingdom Metazoa; phylum Mollusca; class Gastropoda; order Stylommatophora; family Ariophantidae; genus Megaustenia; species Megaustenia siamemsis. The sequence continues at coordinate 116,791,244 of JAVIAB010000092.1, read as the reverse complement.
TGTTCGATATAACTATCTATCATAGGGAGTATGCCTATGCAATGTTGAGAATAGCGTGGACAGTTAAGAAGAGTAATTAAAACGTTATAAAAAAGGCCAAAGCAAAAAGAGAGCTAATATCCAACACTAGGAAGAAAAAAATAATTTTCTGCTCATGTAATGAGATGGGAACAGCTGGAATATATTGTAGCAAATGGGAAAATTGAGGGACGAAGAGATAGATGGAAGAAAAAAGAATAAAGATACCAGACAATTAAGAGAAAGACTTGGCAGAAGGTCAACAACAGAAATGATAAATAACTGTCGAGATCGAAAGTTGTGGAGAGACATGATCACCAACGCCATCAGGCATGGTATTTAATGATGATGATCCATATGTATTTTATCACAGTCTCATTTTTTAATATTCTGGAGCCAGGAGCACAACATAGCGAAGGGGTAGCTATAATGCTATCAAAGAATGCACAGAAGACACTAATAGAATAGGAGGCAGTGGGACCAAGACTGTGAGAGCAACATTTAAAACAACCAAAAACAAATAAAATTACACATTATACAATGCTATGCACCAACCAACGATAAGGATGATTCAGTTAAAGATGATTTCTATAAACAGCTACAATGTCAGATGGATGCAAGACGAGCCAAGGATATTATAATCTTGATGGGAGACCTAAATGCTAAGGTAGGATCAGACAACAGAGGCTTCGAAGAGATTATAGGAAAACATGGACTTGGAGATATAAACGAGAATGGAGAGATATTTGTGAATTTCTGCGCCCTTAATCAAATGAGCCTAGGAGGAACAATATTCCAACATAAAAGAATACACAAAGCTACATGGTGTCACCAGATCATAGAACGGAAAATCAAATTGATCACATATGTATTAATAATAAGTTTAAGTCATCCTTACAGGATGTAAAAGTATATAGAGGGCAGAGTAGCTTCTGATCATCATCCTGTTAGCCAAAACTTAAAATTAAACTAAAAAGATATACTACAACGAATAAGGGTACAAAGTATTTCAATGTAGGGTTTCTTAAAGAACAAGGAATTAAAGATAAATTTGCAGTCACAATATCAAACAAATACCAAGTCCTCCAACAACTAGAAAATACAATAAATATAGAAGATCATTGGAAACAGGTAAAAGATATATGGAAAGAGACATGCGAAGAAACACTGGGAAAAAGAGAACGCCAGAATAAGGCATGGATAACAGCAGAGACCCTGGACAAAATTAAAGAAAGAAACAACAAGAAAGCAGACATAAATAAAAGCAAAACAAGAAGAAATAAAGCCAAGACACAGGAAGCTTACACAGAGGTGAACAAGAAGTGAGAAGATGCATTAAAAGGGATAAGAGGAAATATATAGATGAACTAGCTAAAGAGGCAGAAGAAGCAGCAAATAAAGGGAATATGAAAGAACTGTGCAACAGCACAAAGAAATTAGGTGGAAAATACAAACAGATCAACGCCTTTATCAAAGATAAGAAAGGAAATCTGCTTAGTAATATAAGGGAACAAATGGAGAGATGGAAAGGGCACTTTAAAGAACTTTTGAACAGACCCAGCTCAAATAATCCTCCAGATATACTACCAGTAGAAGAAGAGTTACACGTTAACTGCGGAAAACCAAGCAAAGAAGAAATAATGAAAGCCATCAAACTATTAAAAGATGGTAAAGCCACAGGACCAGATGAAATTCCTTCGGAAGCCATCAAAGCAGATATTAACACCTCTACCAAGATGTTACATGATCTATTGGATAAAATTTGGGAGAGGGAAGAAATACCTAAAGACTGGAGAGAAGGTTATATGATCAAACTACCAAAGAAAGGAAGTTTACAGGAGTGCACAAATTGTAGGGGAATTATGCTACTATCAGTGCCAGGAAAAATATTAGGCAGAATCATTCTGGAGAGACTAAAAGAGGCTATAGAGAAACACTTGAGAGATGAACAAGCAGGTTTTAGGAAGAACAGATCATGTGCTGATCAAATAACTACTCTACGTATAATAGTTGAAAAAAGTTTAGAACTAAAATCCCCACTTTATATTGGATTCATAGATTACGAAAAGGCATTTGATAGTTTAGACAGAAGAATGCTTTGGAAGTTGCTGAGTCATTACGGAATCCCCATAAAGTTTATTAACCTGATAAAAACGATGTATGAAGGAACAAAATGTAGTGTGGTGCATGAAGGACAGCTTACAGAAGCATTTGAAATAAGAACAGGAGTAAGGCAAGGATGCCTTCTGTCTCCATTTCTCTTTCTAATGGCCATAGATTGGATTATGAAAATAACTCAAAACAACAGAAATGGGATCCAGTGGTCACTGACCAAACAACTTGATGATTTAGACTTTGCTGATGACATAGCTCTCCTATCACACAGCCATCAACAGATGCAGGATAAAATGAGTATATTAGATGAGAGATCACAACAGCTAGGACTAAAGATTAATAGAGATAAGACCAACATTATGAGAATTAATGCAGTTGGTAATAACCAAATAAAACTAGGAGAAATACCTCTACTAGACGTACAATCTTACATATATCTGGGCAGTAATATAGATAAAGAGGGAGGAACAGAAAATGATACCAAAATAAGGTTATCAAAAGCAAGAGGAGCTTTCATTGCACTGGGAAACATATGGAAATCCAAAGAAATTAGGCTAAATAAAAAAATAAAAATTTTCAAATCAAATGTTAAGTCCATTATATGGCTGTGAAACATGGAGAATAACAAAACTGACAATCACGAAGGTACAGACTTTAATTAATGGATGCTTGCGCAGAATAAAGGGATGGAAATGGCAGGACAAAGTCACTAACGTGGAATTATGGAAATGTACCGGTCAAATACCAGTGGATAAAGAGATACAGCGAAGACGATGGCGATGGATAGGACACACACTACGGATGCCAACTGAGAGTATTACACAACAGGCCCTTTTTTGGAATCCCCAGGGGAAAAGACAAAGAGAAAGACCAAGGAATTCTTGGAGAAGACAGATCGAAGCAGAGATGAAGATGATGGGGAAGACATGGAATGATCTTAAAAGAATTGCAAAAAACAGAACGACTTGAAAAGTGTTTGTTGAAGACCTATGCTCCACTGGGAGCTAAAAGGTAGAAGAAGTATACTCTATCACACCTTATCTTATTTGCAACACATCTAATCTTATACACCTTATCTTATTTGCGACGAATCTAATCTTATAACCTGTCACGTTTTATCTTATTTGCAATGAATCTAATATTATAATCTATCACGCTTTATCTTATTTGCAACGAATCTATCTTATAATCTATCACAGTTTATCTTATTTGCAACACTTCTAATCTTATACTCTACCCCACCTTATCTTATTTGTAACGTTACCTATGCATCTCATCACGCACGGTTTTATATTTCAAGGACAGTTCTCATCGTGACCTTTGTGACATAATGTTGGTATATAAAGCGTCAATATTTTTCGTGCTTGCATAGTAATATTTTTATGCTTCATGATATATGCTTTTTGATAGTTTATATTGTTTGGTTTTCCTTATTCTGACTTCAATTTTTGTATCTTATTTGTTGTTTTAAGTGTACGGATTAATTACATTCATTGTTTATTTATAGAGGTGCGCGTGGTAGTGCGACTAAAACCACGGATCCCTGGCTGAAAAGCCGACGTTCGGTATTCGAAGCCCGCGGTAGACAGAAAGGATTTTTTCTATCGGGGGTGAAATAAAAATCCTGAGTCTCACACGTCGTGGCGACTGCTTGACCAAGCGGCCTTTATCCCTCTGGTTCTAACGTTGCCCCCCGTCATACACCAGCAATGGTACTATGTGACGTAAAGATAGTTTTTTTTATTTTTTATTGTCTATTTTTTGTTTCGTGACTTTTCGTTGTTAATTGTGTTAACTTTGTGATGCACTTCAGTTCGTTAACATTAATTCACGTTTATTTATTAAACAAGTACGGGAATGTGTATTTTACACCTTATTTATGTTTGCCATTTCTTGTTTACAACATATACCAGTAACGCGTGTACAGAGTTCGACGTTTGTTGCAGCTGCTAATCAATTGTTGAAAATAAAACGGTATATGTTTATACTGTAATAAAACACGATATTAAAAACCCGTTTTGTTATTATTTGATCAGATATAGTGCGCAGTGCCAATTACATGAAAGCAAACATATGAATGTTGATTAGACACAGTTACTTGATACAAGTATATGCTCCGCTAACATTTGTCAATACATTTGTTATTTTTGATATACCATTTAATGAAAAAGTCTGTTTGGCAATTAAATAATCAAAAACAAAGTATCTATTTCTCTCTCTCTCTGCGATCAGGACTCAATCAGAGTAGGACTTCAGACTCTCACACGAAGACAGCTGTCTGTTTAAGCCTGTTAGATCCACTCTGCTTGTATACCTGTTAAAACGTTGCACTGTGTTCTGCGCCAGTGGCCCAGTGCATCCGATTTCAGCCAGCATTTTGTTCATGTTTGCTTTCCTTAGCCTTAGATTGTCCCCAATCTTCCTGCAAGGCAGCAGATGGTCTTTCCTGTAGGGGGATTCTGCCCTTAGATAGTCGGCCCTCCCAGGTTTACGAGCACCATCTGTCCGAGTCACTAGAGGTGACTAACACAGACATGCGACTTGGAATATGAGGAAACTGCAACAAGGAACACTTTTCATGCATAGACTTCAATTGCTCCCGCCGCCTATCCCCATATACCGGTAATTCACGTCCTCTTGAAAATGATGATCGTTGTAGCACTTGATGATGTTAGGCCATCGTTGTTGACTCCATTTCCGAACATATAGACGCACAGTTAGTCGTCAAATTATCCCCGTCGCACATCAAACAGCAGACCGTAAGATTAGCGCACGGCCGGTCTAGGGAACCATTACGATGACAAAAAAAAACCAATGTATTAATTACCCTTCCGTATTGGGTTGTCACAATTTAGGTGTGAAAGTAGTTATTTGCAGTATTTTTATAACCAAAATGAAGCATACATTGAGGTGTAAATCTTTGTGATAGATGAGTTTTGCAAGCAATAAATAATATTATTATACTATGATTTTGGTAAGTAATAGATTTTTTTTATCTTGATAAGTATTTTTTTAATGCTTTTTAATTGTGATCATGTCAATAGTGTATGTAGTTAAATAATATTTACATTTGACAAATGTTCGCGCGCGCGCACACACCATACACCACACACATAAAAACTTATGGTTTAGCTTATGGCACCATTTATTTGTGGGTCTTTGTCTTTAGACCATCGTCACTACACTCGGACAATATCGATTATTATTTCTATAGATAAAAGATGTCAGTGCATGAACTCAGCGTAACATCGGCTCGGGGATCATGGGATAATATAATCCCATCGGTCTATAATCTAATCGGACAATCGATTCATAGTTTACTGTGAAATTGGTGGAAACTTTTGTACGAAAGTCTCGGTCAACCTATAACAAGCCTGCGTATATACAATTACTTGTATTGACATGCATGCCGCCGCGCGTGTGCATATATCCCGTATATGTGTATATACAATTATTTGTATTGACATGCATGTCGCCGATCGTGTGCATATATTTCGTATATGTCTATATATACAATTACTTGTATTGACAGGCATGTTGCCGCGGATATATCTCGTATCTGTGTATATGCGGCCTACTCTATTCAATTTTCAACTGTCAATGACGTTCTCACCGTGAACACGGGACCTACCTTTACTCGTCAGTTTCCGCTGGACTAGGTGCTATCTCTGGCCTACATTTAGATGTGGTGATACCTTGTCGCTCCAAATGTAGTACGAGTTTGGGATCCTCTAATCGTGACAAGGGTAACTTATCCTCTATGGGATCTTCCTCAGCATTGCACAGATTTAATTTATCTAATTGAAAATGTCTTTTCTCTCTTATATATATATATACACACACACACTATATTGCGCCTACATCAATTGGTGGAACGCATCCTTCCTGAGCCCCAGTGTGGGTTTAGAGCTGGACGGTCAACAACGGAGATGATTTTTACTCTCCGCCAGCTGTAAAATGCAAGGAACAAAGAAGACCTCTATTTATAGCCTTTGTTGATCTCATAAAGGCGTTGGGCATAGTGAGCAGAGCAGGTCTATACAAGGTGTTGTAAAATGTTGGTTGCCCTCCTACATTACTTAAGCTGATCAAGTCGTTTCACAACAATGTTTGCTATCATCCAGTTTGATGGTCGATATTCCCAGATCTTTGAGATGAACTGTGGAGTCAAACAAGGATGTGTCCTTGGCACTACTCTATTCGGCATATGTTTCGCTGCTCTTCTACACAATGAGTTTGAAACCGTCTCTGGAGACAACTATATCCGTACAAAATCTGACGGCTCCTTATTCAGTCTTGCACGTTTGAAGTCGAAATTAAAAACAACTGAAACCCTAATCAATGAGCTACTATCTTCTGATGATGCAGCACTGGTTGCTCACGATGAATCCGTCCTGCAGTCAATGACTGACAATCTAGCTAGATCATGAGATTTATTCTCCCTATCAATAAGTATACAGAAGATTGTAGTGCTTCAACAAGGTGTAGCCAGCCCCGCAGCTATTGCATTAAATAACATACCTCTTGAACCTGTGAGAAAGTTCACTTATCTCGGTTATATGGTTACAACCAGTCTCCATTGAAGAAAAAAATAAATTCTCGAATCGAAAAGGCAGCTTCCACATTTGCTAAACTTATAGACAGAGTATGGGCTAACACCAATTTAACACTCAGGACTAAGGTTCAAATTTACCAAAGTTGTATACTTAGTACACTTCTATACGGATCAAAAACAATGGACTACCTATGCAGGGCAGGAGAAAAGGTTAAACAGCTTTCATGTACTTTGACTTTGAAAGATTATGAACATGAAATGGCAGGACAAAGTAACTAATTCTAATTTCTTACAACGAGCCAAACTCACATCGATCATGGCAACACTTAGGAGTCGTAGACTAAGGTGGCTGGGTCATGTAAAAAGAATGGCAAACAATCGTATTCTCAAACAAATATTGTATGGCGAACTTAAGGACGGAGAGAGACCAAAGGGCAGACCAGAGCTGAGATAAAAAGATGTTTGCAGGGCTTCCTTGATGGAATTCTCTATAAGTGAAAGGAACTGGAAAAATGTGGCTGCAGATCGTAGCACATGGAGAAGAAAAATATAAAAAAAATAGCACAGCACCTTTCGAGACAGTGCAGATATAAAATTCAGAAGACAAAATGCGCAAGAGAAAAGAGACAAGGTCAGGTACCACAAATGCACCTTGTTCTCTCTGCGAAAGGATCTGTCTGCCCAATATTGGCAAATTCAACTACGAGAGAAGCTGTTCAATAAAGCAGCACCCACCATAAAACACTAATATTTTACCAAACTACTGACTTATGATTTGCTACCAACTCTCTGTCAAGACGCCGAAGGCCATACTTGTATATGTATTTATTATATATTACATACACACTATATAATATATATATGTAGTGTGTTTATAGTTAGTTTGTACGTAAAATATATGTACACAAACATACTATACATTTTTAACCACATTTAATGCAGCTCTGCATAATTGTATATGTCACTATTTTGAGAAGCGACTACTTTGAATAGCAAACGTTACATGCCTGTTTGCACTTTAAAACGTATACAATTTATAATTGGCTCGTTTTTTTCTGTCCTACCATTTTACAATTATCATAACAACCGCAACGTCACAACGTTATTAAATTGCCAAAGCGGTTAACTTTTGATCAGTCTGAATGGAATACAAATTCGCTTATCAAAAGCAGTGGTTTAAAAGATATCTATTAATGCACTTTTCTTATATATATATATATATAAATATATATATATATATATATATATATATATATATAAATTAGAAAGATGCACTACTAAATGTTTTTTTAAGCCACTGCTTGAGTTTTTATTTAAACCTCATATATAGAAAAAAAAAGGAGGAGGGGGGAGAGCAATAAACCTATGTTGACACCAGAGCGGTTCGATCGCAACTTTGAAATTTTGTTGTTGTTATGGTTATGGTTATGGTTATAGAAGGTCCCGGTATCACTGCAAGCGAATTAAAATCCATAATTGTTCGACCGCCCGTGCCAGTGGAATCATCCGAATTACTATCTCATCTCCCAAACAAAAATAGGTAGCTGTAGTCCCCATCACAGCAGTCTCAGCACACGCCAAAATACATAAAGCGAAACCGCTCAGAAAGTGAACACAGCCATCTTTTCTCCATCATACGATATCATCATTCATCGTAAACAATCGGAATATCGAAACATGATCAAAACAGATGAGACGCACAGTTCACGGTGTGCATAGAGCACTTAACTCAGTAGCTCCTGCAACATGCCAAAGACTTGGAATATGAGGAAACATAGCCTTTAATGGTTCTTGCCGCCTATCCACCATATTGACCGGAAGTTCACGTCCTCCTGAAAATGGTGATCGTCATATCTTTTTAAAAATATATAGAGCTTGAGGATGCTAGGACATCGCCTTGACTCCAAATCCGAACATATGAAACACAGTTAGTCATCGAACTATCCCCGTCACACATCAAACAACAGACTGTAAGATCTCCCTGCAATGTGAATTTGTGAAATTATGAATCCCTCCTAACTAACATGAACCTTCAGAAGTCACCCCGGTGCAGTCAAGTCATATAAGAAACTCCATTCCACCTTTCACTATTAGCGTACGACCGTTATACAATCAGCCATTGTCAACAACTTATATATATATAAGAATATGTTGTATAAATTTGTTGTTTGTTGTTCCAGCTGAAGGCTTACTTGGCTGAAACGTCGACTTTTGTTTTGTTAATTACCACGTTAATCTGTTACCATACCACTTTTTTCTTCTTTTAAAAAAAATTGTCATTATCATCAGCTTTACAGCAGTTACGCATCTCTTTGCATCTTGGTGCAACTTGCTGCCCTTACACAAGGTACTTTTGTAAATTGCTAAAGTCCACTACTCTATAAGTAAAACGTCGGACGTAAAACAACTGTTTTATTTCTGCCCATACATAAAAGAAAATAGGATAATAAATAAATGATATGGAAATTCGATATCACTGTTATATATCAGTTTTTAAAAAATTGTTTTTATTTCTATTTGACGCTGCTTTTTTTTATTTATATATTTTTTTTAAACTTTCTATAATTGTGAATTTGTTTTTGTTCGATAAAAGTCTGATGCAAACAAATGTTTCCGAATCCTTTGTTTTATTTTTGATAGCGTGCAGCTGTGTATATATATATATATATATATATATATATATATATATATATATATATATATATATATATATATATAAAATTACATTGATTATTACAGAATTTTAAATTGTGTATTGGTATGTTAACATGTGAATAATAATATGTTAGAAGCTTTACGTGATAAGTGGACGACACAGACTAACCGACGTTTCGGCCCAATAGGCCTTCATTTTCGTTTTGGGCCGAAACGTCGTTTAGTCTGTGTCGTCCACTTATCACGTAAAGCTTCTAACATACCATTTTTTGTATTTTTTAATTTTTCCTCGTATTCAGCTTTACTGCAGCTTCGCATTTTTATGCATTCATTTGCATTTCTTTGCCTTAACCCCTAACATGTGAATAACTTGTGCCGTTACTCGTCAGCTCTAAATAAGAGCGTGTGTGTGTGTGTGTGTGTGTTGTACGTACGAGTGTGTGTGTAACATTGTGTTTGAGAGAGAGAGTAGGAAAGCTGAAGAAGTAAAGCGATAGACACACATTTTAATAGGATCTTCATATATTTCTTATTTCCTTCCTCATTTGCCCTTCAGCTTGAAAGAGAGATAAGTTTGCGGTCGTTTGCTCTTCTGTTGGCTATAATAAGGACAGGACATTTAGAAAGCAAAACACTTTGTTTTGTTTTTGTTTTACTTAAGCTGTGTTGTAACATGCTATTATAAATTAGTTCATTTGGGCACTCATTCAGATATAGCATATTTAGCTTATCCAATGTTCCCAAATGCTGATTAATAAAATGCACCCTTATACTGTTGCTCTTATTAAAATATGTTATATCGCCTCATCACATGCATAATTATTACACTGTATTGTACATTCCTTAGATCATTTATAATTTGTCTTAATTTGTGTGATTTTGTTTATAGAGAAGTCTATTCCCATAAAACTAACTGTCTGCTTGGTAATTTAGTTGAGGAGCTTCTAGGTTCGACAAAGTGCGACATTTAAGATTTATTTTTAAATTTCAATATAATTTTGTTAAAATGTAAAACATAACAGATGTTTCTTCATCCTTGAAGTAATGTCCTTTATCAGAGTGTTTATCTTATATGTTAAAATTTATATCATAGACACATAGAGGAAACATTTGTCTGGGTCATTGCTTCTAAGTTTACGCTTTTCATGCATTCAGCCTGAAAGTTCACAATATGTTCGCCTTTAATAGAATAGGCCCTGGTCTGCACACACTTTCTAATATACCGTGCTATTCATAGTCAGACATTGAACATAGTCAAGAATACGGTCTCTTGCAGGGCATGTCAGATTTGACATGCAACAGTATAACTATATATATAACCTTATTCTTAAGTTAGGTTTAAAGTATTGAAAACTAACCAGAAGACATTCCTACATTTTGTGGATCTGAAACCGTGCAACTGAGACCGTACACACGGGTCAGAGTTTTCGGAGGTTTGTTAGTATTTAGAGAAGATCGGAGAATTTATCTTTGAGTGCGCAGTGTGGTGAGCATGAAGTAGCATGATATCATCGTTGAGTGCCGTCCCCGCAACGAAGGTTGGCTATCATGGAGCGCCATTCTGCTCTGTCTCTTGCTTTGATGGTGCAGGTTGTCATATGCTGATTTGTCCATCTTTTGATGTTACTCGTCCATGTTAGTCTTGGTCTGCCTCTGTCTCTTTTACCTTGTATATCCCCTCTAGGATTACTTTTAGTAGGCTGTTGTGTTTTTTACATGGTCCAAAAATCGCATTTGTCTTGTTTGAATTGTGCTTAGTAGTTCACTTTTCATTTTTAGTTGTTTTAAGACGTCATCGTTTGTTTAGCATGATATAATATGAGATAATAAAGAAAAGTTGAAAACAAGAAGTTTCGTTTTAAGATATTTTATTTTATAATCCTTATCACTGCACTCAGGACACATCCATAGTTGCTCAGATCGTCTTCTCAAAATGATTACCTCAACATTGAGCGACTAACTGAGCCAGTTTGACATGTTAATCAATGAGAAACCATCATATCCATAATAATTGTAATTTAAATATAAAATAAAAAAGAACCTACCTATTTTCATATTTCAATTGTATCACAAATAACACTTTTCTTGGGTTTTCTCCCCCCACAGTGACTGGACGGATGGAGATGACTTGGTTCAAGCGAGCACACAAAACTCGGCGTGACGCACTACTCCGGAACATTCTCAATAAGGCAACGTTCTTCAAGGTCTTTCTCTCCGTTTTGCTTACTATTGTCTTCGTTGCGCCTTTGAGGAACATCTTTGTGCCTTGCTGGCCTCACGTGTACAGAGACATGAGCACATTTAAGGTGAAAAGCTGTCTAACAATTGAAGAGTTTATTTTGCTTGTGCGGACACGATCAATCTTTGTTAAAAATTGTTAAAGGTGCATTAGTATTTGTACTTTACCTTACTTTATTTTACATTACTTTACTTTACTTTGCTTTACTTCACCTGAACCCATTTTACTTTACTTTACTTTAATTCACTTGACCTCAATTTACTTCATTTTACTTTACTTTAATTTACCTGACCTCAATTTACTTTACTTTACTTTACTTTAATTCACCTGACCTCAATTTACTTTACTTTACTTTACTTTATTTTACTTTACTTTACTTTACTTCAGCTGACCTCAATTTACTTTACTTTACTTTAAATAACTGCGTTCAACAATATTACAAAACAACTTTGTTGCATCTACAAAAAATCGAATGCAATCACGTGAATCAACAAAGAATATGCCGTATATGATTCCTATAGTTCACTGGCTTTGGATCAATTCAGGTGGCTAATTAGATGACGATCTCCAAACTAATTGCTGTTGTAGGGGTCGGGAGGGGGGTCTCTTGAAATTGAAGGCCAAGTAATACAGTGCTTGTAGGATAGATATTATTTCAGTTTCTTCAGAAGAAAATGAGGCATCAAGAAAGTTCTAGTAGACCTCACGTGACCGCTTTATCTAAAATATAGTGGCTAGCTTTGATATAGTGAGATTACATCAGCATCATGGATGTTGCTTATAGCTCCGGTTATTTATCAACTGAAAATATTCCGGTTTCGGCCTCTCATTCAGCTCTTTTCAACATTAATGATGAGAACGATCTTAAATCATACCTGATTCTGTATTAAATCTTCAATGATTGTTTCGTCAACACGAACAGCTTAGCTCCCAATTATGAAAACATCGTTCCTGTTACAAACAATCGACAGCATCATTCATTGTCACTTGCTTCACTGTTTACTAAATAATATTCATGTAAAGAAACATCTGAATTTACAGATTTTGATTATGAATTTGTCTATATTCATGTATTTAATCAAATCTTAGTCTACATATTCTGACTATGAATTGTTCTATATTCGTTCATGCAAATCATATATGCTTACATATTCTGGCCATGAATGCATTCATTTTTCATGCATGTAAACATGTCAACTGACTTATTTTGGTTATGAATTTGCCAACAGGTAATACGTATCTACATTGAAGACTGGTTCTTCTATGTAAATACAACATCATTTGATGGTTCCTGCGAGTTCGTTCATCGACAGCTGTCAACGGTCGCAATGCCTAACCTGGAAGAGATGACAGTATACGATATTGAGGATTGGAATCGCCATATGGACACATTAAGACCAATTTTATCGGCAGAGGAACTTCAACTTTTGGACAAATATAAACCTTCTATGAGTGTCACTGAGCAAAAATACATCATGTTTGCTATGCTGTCCGCAACACAAGCATTTACTGCTTTTAAAATCCCGTATCTTGTTCGGGGTGGATCTCTTATAGGCTACTACAGACACCACGGAAGAATGCCATGGGATGAAGATATCGATATTCTTCTCAGCAGTGATTACTGGGAGTTAGCTCGGGCAGTGCTGTCATGCCTTCCTGATTTACAAATTAATCTGGGACCTGAATACATGTGGAAGCTGTTTCACAAACACGCGGAGCTTTGGCTAGGGGAGAAGTTCATTAAGTTTCCGTACGTTGATATCTTTCTCTACAGAGAGGATTCAGAGCATGTGTGGCCTTTAACAATTTGGATGAAAATGGTGACAATGAAAAGAGATTTAGCATTACCACCATCAAAAGGTGTTTTCGAAGGTTGGCAAATTGCTATACCTAACAATCCTAGCGCAATTTTGCATGACTTGTATCCAAACCGCGTCATGGTCGATTGCTATTCCCAGGTTTTTAATCGCCGGAGAAGACAGCCTGTACCTCTGAATGAAAGGGCTGTTATTCCATGTTCTATGCTTCGTAATATTTATCCGCTCGTTCTGAGAAGGATAGACACTGGAGTAGTTATAGAAGAAAGATTGCTCGGGTCTAAAAAGTTGTCGACATTCAATACTACATATCAGGGATTTTTTGATTGAGTTTCTCAAAGGCATTACAATTACGTATATTGTGACGAACCTCTGCTAGTTTAACAGTAAAATTAGAGACAGCCCAGTCGATTAGACAGATATTTATTTGTTACAAGTTACATTTTTTTTTAACAATTTGCGTAATATTATGAGGAACATGATGAAGTTAAAGCAAAATTTGGGTTGGCGAAAGATACAAAAATAAAAGATCGAGACACTTCTTCATTCGTGAAAAAGACAAGAAATAGCTGATAGAAGATTGTAACAAATAAACAATTTCAGGAATTTATTCAGAAACATTCTGAAACGATTTAAATCAATCAGTTAGAAAATAACAGACTCTTGACAGAAAAGAAGTATAAAGCAACGCCATACATTTGTCTTGATTAATTTACTATCGAGTCTGTAATTTAAGTATTAAAGCATCGGTTATGAAAATCGATGAAGGCCAGCGATCGAACACATGTAAGGATGCACTTATATATATATATATATATATATATATATATATATACACACACACATACATATATATATACCATTAGGATGGTCAACTCCTGGGGGTCATGAACCATGACGAGAAGTCTGTAAAAAAAATTTAAAAAAAACATGTTAAACTTGTGTGGTGAGCATGATAATAATCTCCGATACTCAACCAGTAAATAATAGAAAATCACATCCTTCTCGAACCAACGGGACAGCTTAATTAGATACATTTGCTTTCCGCGGAAAGATAAATCTCACAATATAAACAAGGTATTTAACGTCATATAATGAGCGTTTTTTTAATGAGCGATGGTGGCCGTAAAAGCAACAATGTACGCTGACGTAGATATTAAACGAATGTAGGTTCAATCCCAGCTTGAGGCTCTCAGCTGTCCCACTGAAAACTTATGTACCTGACCAACTGCATAGGACAGTTGGCGTAACTACAGCGAGAAAAACGATTAGCCTAAACACTTCCAAATTATGTGTTCTAAAATTGTGACTTAAATACTACACTCCTTTGTGTCATTTCATGGGGCTTTTCTACATGTTTTCCTCTATACTATTTTTGTACGAGGATTTATATAAAATAAATAAGAAAATAATCTGTTCTAATATATGATCTTATTACCTTGGCTTTAGATACTCTCTTGTCAAATGTTAGCTGGCCGGCAATAACGGTATGTAAAAAAAATCGATAATGAATACACACATACAAACCGATAGAAGTAAACACTATAGTCTATGCATGTTTATAGTGTATACAATTCCGTCCACGAACATCCACACACAATAAACACTGAGATTATATTCTATTCTTTTCATGAAATCAGTTTCATTGCCGTCGTGGCATTCCCATATCCGCTCCACCGACCGTCACATCATTTCTCGAAGCGTACGTGGACTGATTGTTTCTGTAAGGTGTTAATTATAGATATATCTACTTTTCCCAATTAGCACCCAGGATCGACCAGATCCCTTTTGACCTCTCCAGTCTTTCAATATATATTTAAATATATGTATATATAATTGTTCCATCCATTATCCTCCTTTTCTCTTAAGGAATGAAGAACAAACTTGTTGATGTCCTATTTGTCCATAGTACGGCCACACTCAGTGCCAGAGCTGCCAGCGGGCTTATCGGCTATTTCATTGGCAAGTTACTCCAGCATGCCTTGGACAGTACATCAATGTTAGCGCTTTTACTTTGAGGTTATCCAACAGCTGCATCCACTCCTGTCGCAGACACTTAAATCATACGTATTTATATGTAAAAGTGTGTTATTGAACACACATAGTAAACACAAACTTTCGTACACTTTTAGATATGCCATCCCGTCGAGTTGAATAAAACGCACATGAACACACACACACATGGACGCCCTGACACAAATTAACACTGACGGCGTTGGCGATCATGTCCCTCCACAATCTTCTATCCACAGTGCATCGTATGAGTTCTGTTGTTGACTGTTTGACGTATAGCATTTAGATAATGTATGGCCCTTTTCATCTTGTCAGACGGCCTAGTGGAGGCTATTGTGTATTTCTTTGAGAGGTTTTGTTTTTGTCGAACAGCTTCTCTCGTGGCTAGTTCTACCAATGTTTGACAAACACACACGGCCACAGAATGAACAAATCAGGCCCACTGATCCACAGGATTTTCCATCCTTTTTCATGAGTCTTTTCTCTTCTAGTTTTTGCCTCAGCACTGTTTCAAATGATGTTATACCATTCTTTATACATGCTCTCCATGATGTGCGATCACTAGCCAGATATTCCCAGTCATTTTCATATATGGAGAGTTCATTCAGATATGATTTACAGATATCTCTATATCGTAGTTTAGGTCTGAGATTTGTCTTTTTCAGTGTATTAGTTCACCATATAGTATTTGCCTGGGGATGCGTTTTTCTTCCATTCGCTGGACGTGCCCCAGCCATCTTAGTCTTCGACTTCTGAGCATCGACATGATTGTTGGGGTCTTAGCACGTTGCTGGACTGTTAAGTTGGTTATCTTGTCCTGCCATTCGATGTGATCCCACTAATATCACTAGCGCTCATACCTTTTTAGGTACAACATTCCACTAATCAACACTCACAAACAAACACGCAGATTATAGTTTAAAATGTTGTACTTGCACAGGTTTAGATAAAGTAAACTCAATTGAAAGGACTTCTTAAGCGTCAACATTTAGAATCACTTCATGTGCAATAGATCGCATGATTTACGGTTCCTATTGAAGAAATATTAACTGTAACAACCATAACCCATAATGCAATACTAGATCCTTTAAATGTCCCACATAAGTATATGCACCACAACGGTTTCGTATCTTTCTTCAGCCTAGTACGACAGTCTGTTTTTAGCGTCCTTGGTGAAAAGTAATATTCGGTGGGGATCACCTTTTGGATTATAAATGTACTCGGCGACAGAAACTGAGATAGTTCGTTTTAACCGCTAAATTTATTTACTTTTAACATGATAAATAAAAGCATATATATCAATATTGAATTTAATATCCTATCAAGCGTAAAAAGAGACGTGTAAATGTAAAGTAGACACAGCTGTTGTATACGAGTGGAAGCAACAAACACACGCGCACATGAAACACACAAGCACACACGAGCAGTATGTTTCGCATATGAGGAGCAGCTAAGAAATTTACCATACACAGAAAAACATTAACAAACAGACATATAATTACATAAAGTACTATGTCAAGACTTTATGACTGCGCTAGGAGAATACTGTATATTAAAATGCACATACATGATACCACGACAGTAATAAAGTTGCATGTTTACGCGCAACAAAAGTTAAAACACATGCACCGAAATGGCACCAAAGACAATGGATTTTGCACCGAAACCGCACCGTGCAAAACCGCGGCTTGGCGGGCGTGACGGCTTATCTCGGTGGTCGTGGCGTGCGGTGGGGCGTGACGGCTTATCTCGGTGGTCGTGGCGTGCGGTGGGGCGTGACGGCTTATCTCGGTGGTCGTGGCGTGCGGTGGGGCGTGGCGGCTTATCTCGGTGGTCGTGGCGTGCGGTGGGGCGTGACGGCTTATCTCGGTGGTCGGGTCGTGACGGCGTGCGGTGGGGCGTGACGGTTTATCTCGGTGGTCGGGTCGTGACGGCGTGCGGTTGGGCGTGACGGCGTGCGGTGGAGCGTGACGGCTTATCTCGGTGGTCGTGGCATGCGGTGGAGCGTGACGGCTTATCTCGGTGGTCGGGTCGTGACGGCGTGCGATGGGGCGTGATGGCGTGCGGTGGGGCGTGACGGCGTGCGGTGGGGCGTGACGGCTTATCTCGGTGGTCGTGGCATGCGGTGGGGCGTGACGGCTTATCTCGGTGGTCGGGTCGTGACGGCGTGCGATGGGGCGTGATGGCGTGCGGTGGGGCGTGACGGCGTGCGGTGGGGCGTGACGGCTTATCTCGGTGGTCGGGTCGTGACGGCATGCGGTGGGGCGTGATGGCGTGCGGTGGGGCGTGACGTCTCCGGGTCGTGGCGTCGCGGCGTGGTGAAAGGGGCGCTACAATGCTGACGTGTTATTATAGCAGTTCTAAAACTTGGGGAAAGGGTGCCTTATTGGTCGAAATGTAGTATCGTCGTTATCATCATGTACCAGGTGTTATTATAGCGGTTCTAAAACGTGGGGAAAGGGTGCCTTTATTAGTTGAGTGTGTTATTAGTATCACCATGTGTCGATTGACGTAAGATTGTGCTAACATTAAATAGTGACGATTTCGCACTTTCACATTCAAACTAAAGCAAAATTCTCTCTCTCTTTCACATTCATGGTAAAGCAAAACAAAATTCGTTCTACATTTAACAACTTTATTAATTCAACACATTTATATATATATATATATATATATATATATATATATATATATATATATATATATATATATATATATATGTCTGATTGTTGATAATTTTAAGCGTCTGGGTTTCCTCCTTCCTGTTTTGGTGGTACTGTCTGTTTGTGTTAAATGTCTAACAAACACAGGTGCATAGGAAGTGTCATTAGCCTTCAAAACACAACCGCCCTCCATTTTGACAAAACCTTGATGAAAGCTGGAATAGGTAATTGGTGACTCTGCTGAAACACCCGGGGCATCCATATTGGCTGCCGGATCTGTCGTCTGATTAACAAGAGTTAGGATCCCTTGGTTAACAAAAGGGGGCGTGTAGTTGATGAGATTCGGGTTAACACTGTACGGTTGTTGAATTTGGGCATCCACGGGTCCCTCGAAGCCGAAGTATCCACGGGGCGAGCAAACGATAAATGATACGTTCGTTTATGTGTTGTCTCGATGAAAAAGGCATGATAATTCTGTTCAGTTTCGCGCCACGACACTTAAGAAGTATATAATAAACAAAATATATATTTGCTAAACAAATCGTGCAACACCCGCGGGTTGTAGACGAATGGAACGTGTGAATTTTGCTCGATAAAGTTTAAAATATCCACGTGTCTGGTGGCAAACCGTAGGAATCGAAATACTCACATTCGCTGAGACCGTTGTAAAAGAGGGCCATCCAATGCTCACCAGGTTCGTGTGCCGGGTCGGTGTTTATGACAAAGGCCGTGACCCCCGTTGATTCGATGCTGGGCGGTAAGTGGTTTCGTGGAATGACACTAACAAGGGAACAACGTCGAACGAAAATATCCGACATCAAAAGGTTGTAAATCTCCCTCGTGTTCATCTTCTTTCTCTCAAGCGGCGAAGTCTGTTAGAATCTGCCTTGTCTTGGACACCTCGAGCACTGAGTCCAACTCGGCGTAGACGATAACTTGTAGGGGAGTAGTTGTGGGAGCGGCAAACTTGAGTTCTATCGACAAGGGTCCGCTTGTGGCTAGCTCAAAATGGAAGCCGTCCAGTAGGCTGGACGAGAGGTCAAAACCAAATAGACAAAATCCGTCCTTGAACTCTCTATAATCAACGTTATTCCCAGCGTCTTTACCAATCAGATCCATGGCCAGATTTGTACCAAAAAGCTCTCGCGTATTGATTTCGTTTATAGTCCATAGTTAGAGGCTTTCCCGAAATACATTTCCCGTCGACAGTCAGGTTCATATAAATCAGACAACCTGAAAATTGAACTGGTTAGCTGAGTAAACACCATTAAACGCACTGGCCGTAATCAGACCTATCACTATACGGGTCGGTGTTTGAGACAAAAATAAATTATCTTGACTGTGGGAGAACGCATTACATGAGACCGAATTGTTACACGCACATACATACACAATTATTTCACGCATCATATTTCCCACACATCACACTATTGGTTCAGTTCCAGCGGTCACTGAACATGTCGCAACATAACGTATTACCACGCCTGATAACGTATTGCGTTAGCTACTATAAATAGACGGTCCTCGACCCGATAACCGTAAGGGTATAAAGCCCCAGTCGATCAGTGTACACACACAAATAGATAACCAGCTTCTGTTACCAGGTGGCTTCTATTTGTTTTCTTTGAATATGGAGTCGTGTAGCTTGAATACGTCAACTTCGTTTGATGTCAGTGATCAGCGCATATTTATGTCACGTGGAAATGAGACTGTAGTTCCATTGTCAAAAGATGGCTTTAAGGCAGTCTCGGTTTGTGTTTTTCGTAACAGACCATTGATAAGGACATATAGCGGTGATAGTTTTTTGAAGTTTCCTACCAGAACTGGGATAACACTATCGAGAGAGGAATTTATCCCGTTAGTTGAGATGCGAGATGAAATTTTATCCACTTATGCTAAACTCAACTACACGCCGCCTGTCGTTAACTACCAGAACTACACGCCGCCTGTCGTTAACTACCAGAACTACACGCCATCTCTTGTTATCCACCAGAAATATGCGCCATCTCTTGTTAACCCGAATCTCATCAACTACACGCCCCCTTTTGTTAACCAAGGGAACATAATTCTTGTTAATCAGACGACAGATCTGGCAGCCAATATGGATGCCCCGGGTGTTTCAGCAGAGACACCAATTACCTATTCCAGCTTTGATCAAGATTATTTTCAAAATGGAGGGCGGTTGTGTTTTGAAGGCTAATGAAACTTCATATGCACCTGTGTTTGATAGACATTTAACACAAACAGACAGTACCACCAAAACAGGAGGGAGGAAACCCAGACGATTAAAATTATCAACAACCGGACAGTAATACATATATATATATGTTGTTTTAATAATAAAGCTGTGAAATATAGAACGAATTTTCTTTTTGCTTTACCATGAATATGAAAGAGAGAGATCGTCACTATTTAATGTTAGCACAATCTTACGCCAATCGACACATGGTGATACTAATAACACGCTTGACCAATAAAGACACCCTTTTCCCAAGTTTTAGAACCGCTATAATAACACCTGGCACATGATGATAACGACGATACTACATTTCGACCAATAAGGCACTCTTGCCCCAAGTTTTAGAACCGCTATAATAACACCTGGCACATGATGGTAACGACGATACTACATTTCGACCAATAAGGCACCCTTTCCCCAAGTTTTGGAACCGCTATAATAACACGTCAGCATTGTAGCGCCCCTTTCACCACACCGCGACGCCACGACCCGGAACCGTCACGCCCCACCGCACGCCGTCACGACCCGACCACCGAGATAAGCCGTCACGCCCGCCAAGCCGCGGTTTTGCATGGTGCAATTTCGGTGCAAAATCCATTGTCTTTAATGCAGTTTCGGTGTATGTGTTTTCACTTTTGTTGCACGTAAACATGCACCTATTCCTACAATCTATATCATCATTATCATCATCGAGTACCATGCATGCTGGCGCAGGTGATCATGTCTCTCCACAACTTTCGATCTCGACATTTATTTATCATTTTTGTTGTTGACCTTCTGCCAAGCCATTCTCTTGAACTGTCTGGTATCTTTTCTCTCTGCTTCCCTCAATTTTTCCAGTTGTTACAATATATTCTAGTATTCCCTTCTCATTAAATAGCCAAACAAAACGATGATTGTTTTCTTTCTAATATTGGAAATTAGCTCTCTTTTTGCTTTGGCCTCTTTCATAACGTTTTCATTACTCTTCTTAGATGTCCATGGTATTCTCAACATCTTTCTGTAAAACCATATTTCTACAGTAAAAAAAAAAAAAAAAGTAAAGTACCCCCGTCACGCCAAGTGGCGTATAGGAAATATGGTGTGAGTGACCATGAATTTTACAGACCTTCGGCACATGATTTTTGGGGTAATGTGGTCGGTATTACACCCGTGCCGCTTCACTTTCCCAGAAAAAAAATCCCGTACCCATTAAAGGCTGGGTGAACCCGGAAGCCGTTGGTTGGGATCGAACCCTACCCCTTGTCCTTTGTAGTCCAGTTCACTGAGCTATCGCGGCTCACATTTCTACAGCCTCCAGTGATTTTCATGTCTGTTGTCCTATTGTCCATGATTCACACACATATGTTAAGACTGGTTCTACATAACATTTAAGAACTCTTTTTTACTTGTTTCTATTGTTTAAAATGAATTACACGCTATATTGCTCATTATTTGAAATGGTGCTATATGAAGAATAATTTATATGCTCAGTATAAAAAAAATGGATTCAAATTTAACATTGTGATAGGAAACATTGCATGTTAAAGGAGTTGATGAAGGCGGAAGGAGAAAAGGGAAAACGAATGACAAAATAACTGGTAAAACTGCGCATTTTAATTTCAGAGTGACAATGCAGTCATACTCTTAGAAATGTGGCTAGAAGTATGAATGTGCTCTCAGTCCATTATGTGTTTTCATTTTTTGGAAAGTTGGTACCGTATGGCAGTGGATCTAATAAATGACAACACAAAAACGTTGCGAGTTTTCTAGATTAATTTGTGATAGTTTAGTAGATTAAGTCAAGTTTGTGATAATTTAGTAGATTAAGTCAAGTTTGTGATAGTTTAGTAGGTTAAGTAAAATTTGTGATAGTTTAGTAGATTAAGTCAAGTTTGTGATAATTTAGTAGATTAACTCAAGTTTGTGATAGTTTAGTAGATTAAGTAAAATTTGTGATAGTTTAGTAGATTAAGTCAAGTTTGTGATAATTTAGTAGATTAAGTCAAGTTTGTGATAGTTTAGTAGGTTAAGTAAAATTTGTGATAGTTTAGTAGATTAAGTCAAGTTTGTGATAATTTAGTAGATTAAGTCAAGTTTGTGATAGTTTAGTAGGTTAAGTCAAATTTGTGATAGTTTAGTAGATGATCTGAAGTTTGTGATAGTTTAGTAGATTAAATCAAGTTTGTGATAGTTTTGTAGATTATATCAAGTTTGTGATCGTTTAGTAGGTTAAGTCAAGTTTATTATAGTTTATTAGATTAAGTCTAGTTTGTGATAGTTTAGTAGATTAAGCGAAGTTTATGATAGTTTAGTAGGTTAAGTCAAGTTTGTGATAGTTTTGTAGATTATGTCAAGTTTGTGATCGTTTAGTAGGTTAAATCAAGTTTGTGATAGTTTTGTAGATTAAGTCAAGTTTGTGATAGTTTAGTAGGTTAAGTCAAGTTTGTGATAGTTTTGTAGGTTAAGACAAGTTTGTGATAGTTTAGTAGGTTAAGTCAAGTTTGTGAAAGTTTAGTAGGTTAACTCAAGTTTGTGATAGTTTAGTAGGCTAAGTCAAGTTTTGTGATAGTTTAGTAGGTTAAGTCAAGTTTGTGATAGTTTATTAGGCTAAGTCAAGATTGTGATAGTTTAGTAGGTTAAGTCAAGTTTGTGATAGTTTAGTAGGTTAAGTCAAGTTTGTGATAGTTTAGTAGGTTAAGTCAAGTTTGTGATAGTTTAGTAGGTTAAGTCAAGTTTGTGATAGTTTAGTAGGTTAAGTCAAGTTTGTGATTGTTTAGTAGGTTAAGTCAAGTTTGTGATAGTTTAGTAGGTTAAGTCAAGTTTGTGATTGTTTAGTAGGTTAAGTCAAGTTTGTGATAGTTTATTAGGCTAAGTCAAGATTGTGATAGTTTAGTAGGTTAAGTCAAGTTTGTGATAGTTTAGTAGGTTAAGTCAAGTTTGTGATAGTTTAGTAGGTTACATTTGATGAGATTTTATCTCCCAATCTGCGAATAGATATATTTAATCTCTTTCTGGCACGATATATTCGAAATCTAACCACACTGTTATTAAAATATAAGAAATAACGTTTTTAATCATGTGTCATCAAAGAATTATATATATTAGCAGCCTCCGTCAGTCATGGTTGACTATACAATTTGCAGCGCCCCTCTACATTATTATGTTTTCTTTTCTTTCGCTGTGAATTCTCCTTTTCTTTGAATATGGCTGCTTCTTATATTGAATTGGAGCCATGAGTGTGTTTCGAAAGATTGCGGTCTGCAGCTATTTCTTCCCACGCGGCAGGGTTTATGTTCAGAGTCTTCATGTCACATTTAAACATATCTACAAATCGGAATTTTGGGCGCCCTCTAGTTGTTTTTTGTGTGGCCATCTGCTAGTTGTTCCTGTGTGTTACCGGGGCCTCATTATGATGGAAGTAAAGAATAGTGACACGGTGACCTTCCACACAAGTCGTAAGCGGCGACTAAGGTGGTTGATGGATGGCTTGACAAGCTGTCATTGTAAAAAGTATTGTTATGGAAACAGCGCCATATATTTTAGAGCAGTGATCTCTGCAATATGTGCCCACTTGGCACGAAAGGTTTCTGTTTTTGAGATTGTGGTTCTGCCCTATGTGCCGTCTTCGGCTCGAATGGGCAATAGATAGATAGTTGTCCTTTAAAGTATAATTTTTTGTATTCGGCCATCTTGTATACGATGTACGTGGCCAAGCCAACGTAATCTACGTTGATTGAGCAGCATATAGATGTTAAGAAGGTATGTGCGCATTAGAATATACACATTTATCACCTTATCCTTCCAGGTGATGCCAAGTATATGGCGCTGACATCGCATATGAAATGCATGTACCCTTCTCTCTAGCATTGCATAGGTTAAGAATCATATAGAGATTGAGAACATAAGTAAGGCAACTTAAAATATTAGCCGATATCAGATGTGTTGATGAAACATAACTTAGACAACAGGCCTAGTTTTGAAAACACCCCTACTAGCTACCGATGTTCGGACAACCCATGCTCGATTCCTGCTGGAAGCACTTTGATTTGTAGTGGTGTAGGAAAAAAATATTCCCGCGGTCGACCCAGCCGCTGGCAGAAATGGGCACCAGGGAAAGTGGGGAATAGCGCCTCGCTCGTGAGTTACAATGCTAGAGGCGACACTAGACTGGAGTCACCGATCGCCTATGGATAGGCGGTCGCGCACATATAAGTAAAGCTCCGCACGCAAAGGCGCCTATTCAAGTTGTTTTACTTTACTTCAGACAACATAATGGTTGATATGATATATTTGACAAACATATAAGCGCTCGATCAATAAATCCTTTAGACACCTCACTTGACACACACATATTCTTACGCATATACATAAGTCGGAAGGAAATTGTGCGGAAAAAAAGTATGCAGTTATAAAAGTAGATATGTCAATGAGACGCTAGACCTACTCGCTATCAGATAGGACCAACTATATATCCATTTTTACAGACTATATATGACCACTCATGGCAAATAATTTATGCATGAGTTGGACATATCGGATGCACTTGGGAAAGAATCTGGCAGCTGCCATCATCACCATTGGTGGACAGCTATATCGGTTATTAGATAAATGTGTTGTATTGTGAAACTATGATAAACTATGCTGGTGCAAATATGTCACAAGCACTAATAGCCATGTCAAAATGACATTACAGTAAGAACATTGTATGGCCCTTTTCGTCTGGTCAGACGATCTAGTGGAGGCTATTGTGTATTTTTTGAGGGTTTGTTTTTGTCGAACAGCTTCTCTCGTGGCTAATTATACCAATGTTTGACAAAAAAACACGGCCACAGAATGAACAAGTCAGACCCACCAATCCACAGGGTTTCCATCCTTTTTCATGAGTCTTTTCTCTTCTAAGTTTTACCTCAGCACAGTCTCAAATGATGTTATACCGTTACTTATACATGCTCTCCATGATGTGCGACTACTTGCCAGATGTTCCCAGTCCTTTTCACATATGGAGAAATCTTTCAGAGATGATTTACAGATATCTCTATATCGTAGTTTAGGTCTGCCGATTTGTCTTTTTCCGTGTATTAGTTCATCATATAGTATTTTCCTGGGAATGCGCTTTTCTTCCATTCGTTTGACATATCCAAGCCATCTTAGTCTTCGACATCTGAGCATCGACACGATTGTTGGGGTCTTAGCACGTTGCAGGACAGTTAATTTGGTTATTTTGTCCTGCCATTTGATGTGCATTATTCTGCTGAGACATCGCACGTGGAAGACATTTAGTCTTTTTTTTCCTGGTTTAAGTATGTTGTCCAGGTTTCAGATCCATATAAAAGTGTGCTAAGCACAAACGTTTGATATATTAAGAGTTTAGTCTTCAGTGTTAGTTTCGTGTTGTTCCAGGTCCTTTCTGTGAGTTTGCCGAAGGTTGTAGCTGCCTTACCAATTCGACAGTTTATTTCTTCATCAAGAGAGATGGTTTGCGTAATTGTGGATCCAAGATATGTAAATTTCTGAACTGATTCTAGTGGACAATCTTTTAGAGTGATTAATAGAGGTTTGATATCACCTTGACTTAGTATGACTGTCTTCTGAACATTAATTGACAGTGAAAAAAGGACGCATGCTTTGTCCAGGTTGTTGATCAGCGATTGTAGAATGGCTTCACTATGAGCGACTAGGGCTGCATCGTCAGTTTCGTTTGAAACGAAGTCGAGAGGGGGTTAGTGCGACTGGGTAAAGCACTATCTCCATATTCCGTTCCCAGGCAGAGTAGGCAAAGTGAAATGAGGAAGAAAGCACCAATGTAAGGACATTGATAGTCAGAATAATTTGAAAAATAATGTAAAAGAAGGAAATAGGAAAGAAAAAAGAAAGAACGAGAGAACGAAAGAATGACAGACAGAAAGAAAGGAAGAAGAAAGAAAGGAAGAAAAAAAAAGAAGAAAATAAAGACGGAGCTAAAAAAAACCGCATTATGCAACAATGCGCATAGTTTTGATGTTTACCAAAGCATTTTAAGTAATGTGGCCTGCTCTCCGCCATTGCGCCGAGGATAGACGTAAAAAAAAAATGGACTGGTGACGTCAAAGTCTGGATGACTTTGCATCAAGACCAACGCATCAACACTATGATCTGACACCAAAATGGAAAGAATAGAGAACCCCATTAACAACTGTTGCAGCTATATTCCTGAAAGACCCACACTAAAGCTAAGGGACCAGAACGGACTATACAATTACGAAGATAGGGAAGCATTAAAAATATATCCGCGCTTCTGTGTAAATAGAGAAGCGATTAAATCTTTTTTTTAGTTAATTTTCGCTTGATGAATCTTCATATACTTACACAGGCGATATTTTAAATAAAATTAGAAAAAGAAAACAAATAACACATGTATCTGAGACATCACATGCGTTTATTTTTTTTAAACAAGATAGATCCCAAGTGTCTACTAGCTAAATATAATTCCCTTCTTATTAGACTCAGCAAATAAAATCAATGACTGCACTGAAAATGATTGTGTGGACCAGTGTGGTTCAATATCTTATTACGTGTGGGCCAGACAGAACACAGAATAAATAAGCGCGAGCCATTACTAACGGGGGGGAAGACCTGCTGAAGAGTTCTGTATAAATAGTTTTCTATTGTTACATATGTGCTTGTATGTGTACACACAATACACAATTCAATTTAACAAGCAGACAAATATTGTAATAGGAAACATTTATGAGAATTCTATTACAATATTTACTCATTGTACTGCACCATAAGAATTATACATGTTCATATGAGGATTGATACTGCTCTTCTGAAATACGTTTCTCAAAAACTACCTTACGGTCTATAAAGGAACGTTTTAGACAAGATACACGTTAATTACTTTTAATGTGTTTTGATTTTTTTCCCCGTATAAATAACATTAAAGCTGAAAAAGACACACTTTCATACATACGCAGATATATGTACTGCCAAATAATGAAAACATTTCGACTGAAAGTCTATGTAATCATGTAGGAAAACAATATTTTTGTTTAAAGTTGCCAGAAGTCAGCAGTCACACATTTTTCCTGCTCGGAACAAAAGATCTACCTAAAGATCACAATTTGACGGTCTGACTGCCTAATTGTATTGTCCATGGGGTTCTTAAAAGATGATAATTGTGGGCTTAAGGACATCATCTTTCAATATTGTTAGAAACCACTCCAATATGCGTCTTTTTATTTCATCGATCTAACTCTCAAATTTGTTTCATTTTCTTCTCCTTCACTTGCGGTAAGATGGTATGTGTGCTTTATCATTTTCTTTTAATATATTTTACATTATAACACTAGATATTTTAACATGTCCAGAAACCTGGACAGATTTTGTTTCCTACTTTGCATTTTCAGATGTAAAGCACACATGAAGAGAAATGTTTGTATGAATCTCATATGTTTCAGCTTACATACAAATTCATGTATGAATCTCATGTGTTTCAGCTTACATACAAATTCATTTTCAATATTTACATTCCAGAGTGAGCCAACATTTTTTTGTGAAAAAAAAATTGTTGCTGACAATTTTCAGCAGTAATCCTGGACACTTCACAATGCAATGAAATATCACCATATTCAGCATCCAAAACATCCAAGAAAGCAATAAACTATCCGTGCTGTTTGAGCTTTCTTCCCTCCCCTTGTTAAATTTGGATTATTTACAACTGTTATTGTTACGTCATTGAGAGTTAACATCTTTCCACAGCTTGCCTCGAATTTAATAATGCAATGAAAAATATAAATTAGTCCTTTGTGTTTAATAACTCCAACTAATCTAGTTTTATTGTCAACATTTGCTATCAGTCTATCTGTTTCAATGCCCGAGCATTCCTCAAAGCTCTCAAATTAAGAACACCATTCAATGAGTCTATTGAACACTGTTCAATGCTTTATCTCAATACTTTTGATGCCTGTTTTTTTAACGGAAATAGTTTTACAAAGTTCTTCGTGAATTTCAAGCAAATTGACATTGTTGTAAAAAAAAAAAAAAAATGCAGCTGCAGGTATTAGATTTATGTTCCCGCCTAGATATCGTTATAAGTTTTCACAATTATTCATAACTTCACATGAAGTAGCCGAAACCTTACTTCACAAATCATTAACCCTTCTACTTATTATTTGATGAGACATTGAACTTATTTTAAGGGTTTTTCACTAACTTATTGTCTCTGAAGTCACATACTAGTTTCACAACACATCTATTTTACTCGCCAATATTTAAAGAGATTTGCCTTTTATTGGCTCTACCAATGTCTTATAAATCCTGTGTGTTACCGGGGCCTCATTATGAGGGAAGTAAAGAATAGTGACACTGTGACCTTCCAGGCATGTCGTAAGAGGCGACTAAGGAGGTTGATCGATGGCTTGACAAGCTGTCATTGTAAAAAGTATTGTTATGGAAACAGAGCCGTAGATTTTAGAAGCAGTGGTCTCTGCAATATGTGCCATTTTGGCACACAAGGTTTCTGTTTTTGAGATTGTGGTTCTGCCCTATGTGCCGTCTTCGGCTCGAAAGGACAATAGATAGATAGATAGAATGCCTTATAAGAAGCTATCAAACCCACAGTGTTTCTTGACTGCTGAAGAAATATTCTTCTGCTTCCTTTATTTTTGCCTGAAATCACCGAACACGCTACTTGTTGTATCTCCTTAGTATTTATCGTATTTTATTTGTGTAGACTAGTGTATCGTGTTTCTACACTGAATTCATCTGAACTGCTTAAAACTTGAGAAGAAATAACACATTGTAGTTTATCATCAGCCACAAAAAAAGTAGCTTTTTGCCACTTTGACTGAAATTGTTATTTTCATCTGTATTACGGAGTTGTTTCTTTTGTTTCTTCATGTTGAACTACAATGAAATGCAGCAAGGAAGCACGACCATCTTTATGAGACTTGCACGAACCAAAATAATCGACTTAAAAAAAACAACATCTTTGAAATAAGAAAATAAAAGTTTAGGCTTGACTGTGGTTTTAATGTAAATACAGAAGGAAATGTTCGAGCTTGCTTTTTGTTTGTATCTCAGAGTGATATTTTAGTTACAATCTATGACTATTTGCAATATTTTTGGATGAGAGGATACCCTGGGTAGATTAGATTTTGCTCATTCTTAGGAATATTTTGAGAAGTGGCTTCAATTTGTGACTTAAAGTGACAAAGAGCGACATTTCTAACTATATAAACTAAATGTTTATTATCATCATCATCATCTTTGAGTGCCGTCTCCACACCGAAGGTTGGCTACCATGGAGCCAAGCTGATATATCTAAATATATATTTGAATAGTTAATATTTGTAGCAAAAATTTCAAGATTCTATAATTTTAGAGTTTCGGGGATATAATAGTCAATTTTGGGGCCACAAAAGTTTTTTATTCTTTTACACTTAAGATACATTTTCTTCTAATCACTTTAAATGTATAATAATAGACATTTGTTAATTTCGTCGACTTGGACAGATACAAGTGAGCAAATCAACTAAAGTATAAATGACAAACAACTATACAAGATGCTGCCACCTGAAGAAAGAGGAAAACACTATTTTTCGCTGTCATAAAGGAAGAAATAGATGTTTCATTTTTGTTTCATTATTTTGCTATTGGTCTATCTTCTAATAATGCAATCCGCAGTGGATCTGTCACCAAAATGAGATGAAGCAGCGCATGCGGCCGCGCATCGACCGTAAGGTGAACTACGTTGATGTAGATCGTCAAGTTTGGAAACAAAATGCCATAATTTCTGGCCAGTTTGTACCAGCCCCCCCCCCCCCCCCCCCGCCCCAGGATATGGCAGATTCATAAAAAGATGAGAAAAATATAACAGAACCTTACGGAAGCGAGGTATAAAATAACTTGCTCGTTAGATTTGGAATTTGTAAAGACAAATAGTGTTATATGTTTTCAACAAATAGATCTTGGAACAGAACTGTGGGTTTATTTTTAATAAAATTGAATTTAATGCAGTATTTTGAGCTCTTGAAATTGAGTTTTCAGCAGCAATTTGGATATATATCTGATACGAGATTTTGCTTGTAAATATATTTGTGTTTCTAATAAATCAACTTTATTTATAGTACAGTTCTTTCATCATCATCATCAAGTATCGTGCTTCATATCCTTCCAGAACGTTCGATCACCACAGTTATTTATAATTTCTGTTGTTGACCCTCTGCCAAGCTATTCTCTTAAACTGTCTGGTGTCTTTTCTCTTTGCTTCCCTCTATCTCTTCGTACCTTAATTTTCCTAGTGGTCACAATATATTCCAGCTGTTCCCTTCTCTTAACATGGCCAAACAAATGATGATTGTCCTAATATTTAAAATTATCTTGGATTAAAATTATATTGGATGAATGATCATAATATTTAAAATTATCTCACTTTTTGATTTGGCTTTTTTCAGAACGTTTTCATTATTTTTCTTAGCTGTCCGTGGTATTCTCAACATTCTTCTGTAAAACCATATTCCTACAGACTCCAGGGATATCTTTGTCTATTGTCCTATTGTCCATGATTCACATCCATATCTTAAGGCTGGCTCTACCTAAAATTTAAAAACACTTTTTTTTTGTTTCTATTGTCAAAAATGGATTGCACAGTGTCTTCCCCAGTTTTTTTTAAAGCTGCTTGTACCTTAGCCATTCTGCATCTCACCACTGTTGTACATATACCATCTGAGGTTAGCATTGTTCCCAGATATTTAAATTCCTTTAACCTGTTTTAATTTTTAATATTCAATTCTTTAAGTTAAAAAAAAAAAATTAAGCTTAGTTTAAAGAAAATCTCTTTATTAATATCTTAAGCATGTTATAAAAAACGCTGGAGAATGTTAAATAGATTAACTTACACTTCATTCTCTGCTGCATGGAATAATGCGATGGAAAGTACGCATCTCCTACAGCAATCACATGAGAGATTTGAAAGTGTTGTGGATCAAGAAACGACAAAAAATAAATATGATTATGTCACGGTATAGTTACAGCATGCAGCTTACTTCGCTTTTTCTTCTATTCAAAATGATACAAAATGGTTTTAGCTGACGGTACTCGCTGGTTGAATGTCAGTGATTGTGAATTCCTTACGGATAAGCGCTCTCCTGTTGACTTATTGCAGAAAGAAATTAATGTAATCTACCAATTCAATGGTCAAAAACAAGCTGCTGCGTGATGTCATAAAAACCAACATAAGCACAACGCCCACGAAAAATTACAAAATAACTAGAAATGACGACATATTTCTTAATTTCTTCAGAAAAATAATCAGGCAATTAACAACTTTCCTGATGTGAACAGGACCTAACATATTTAGACAAAATGTGTACAACAGATTCAACATTTGTGACTCTTCTTTGTTTGCCTACTATGTGTCACCTGACGTTTTTGAGCATATTACATACAGTTTACACATAGAGGGAAACAATTGTTCAGGTTCCGGGCCAAGTTGGACGATTGCTTTACTTCATCTTCCTATAAACGGTTGGTCGATGGCCTAACAAACCGCTATGGTGAAACATCCACTGGCATTGAAATAGAAAATTCGACTCTTAATTAAAAACAATAAATGCTTCATTGAAATAATTCGTGTACCATGGAATGAATTAAAGACTAGAGCAGAAATAACAGAAATGATAGAGCATTTAAAAATATCTATAATCAAGAGAAGAAGGGGGCCATATTCGTATGTTGGCCATGCGATGAGAAGAGTCAATATTAGAATCCCAAAGCAGGCTCCCAAGTGAGAATCTGGGAGTATAAGTATAAGAGGCAGACCTAGAGAAACATTAAGAAGAACACTGTGACAAGAGGTAAGAACAGTAGGTATCAGCTCAATTGTCGAGATTGAGCAGCTCGTCCAGAATAAGGAGGTGTGAGATACTATGCGTGCCCTGTGCAAAGTCTGACACTTTGTAACAAAAATGGTCGGGCATAAAGAGTCTAATGAATTTCTGCTTATATGACGTCTTAGGCTCGGAAGGACAAAATATAGAATTGACGTGTCTTCAAGGTAAGCTATGTAACCTTACGTAACACTCATCACAAATCAAATGCCTACTTCCAATTTCTGACTCAACGTTTGAAAAAGCTGAAATAAATTATCACTAAATATGCTGTTTTGGCCACTCAGAAAGCCCAAGGAGATCAGGACTGCAGATCATTGAACTGAACGCTGTCTCCCTCGAAAGGCAACAGAATTAAACATCCATAAACTCCATATTATTATCTGTATCTGGTGTATGATTGGTGACATTTACGTGAAGCCTATTTTAATCATCAGATCTTCTACCAGAACAAAACACCACACATTCAATCATTCATCAGTTTTCTTTCATCTCACCATGACGAAAAATTTGACGAAAATATCATATGTATATCACAATGCTTGTTTCTTTTTTTAATTGAAACATCACAAATAGACGTGCAAAATAATATTTATAAACAACAAGAATAAAAAAAAAATGATTTCCTTAATCTTTAAACATCACGTTCCGGTACGTTTAATTGTTGTTTTTTTTTTTACAGCTGCATCTTCCTACTGGTGTAAGTTGTATTTAATTAGTTGATCAGATATCATTTTTATGAGTTTCCAAAAACAAGGGTAATAAAGAATTAATGTCCACGTATCACAAGATTATTATTTTTATGTGAGGTAATAACTGGCTGTCTGATATCTTCTATTCGATCAACGATATGATTAATGCAACCAGAAGGTGTTAGCTAAGGGAAGACGATCGAGTTGTAATTAACATTATTATTTGGTATATGGCGATGGTGTAGATACAGGTAAGCAAACTGAGAGGTGGGAGGACATCTTCCAAGAGTGGTTGTGAATTGATTTCGTTTATTTCCTGGTGTTTATGAAAGATATTGTGAGAAGAAATTGATAGTGGCAGACATTATTAGAGACCATATATATATATATATATATATATATATATATATATATATAGAGAGAGAGAGAGAGAGATGTGACAATGACAATGTGACGGAAAGAATAAAACAGTTTGAACGTAGAGTGTACCTCCATTTGAGACAGAAATATTGGTGTGTAAACAGATTATAATACTTTTGTTGAAATATAAAGATACAAATTCTTCTGTATTTTTTTGTTGTTGCTGTTTTATTTAATTCAACGTGGATCTGTTTTGCTAATGCGCAATGGTAAATGAAATAGTGTTGTAATATAATAAAGATAAATGGATTTGCTTTGTTAATCCATGAAGATACATGGGTTTGCTTTAATCATGCATACAACAAGACAAATTTGCTTTCTTAACGCGTACAGATAAATGAATTTGCTTAGATAAAGCATATAAATAAACTAGTTCGCTTTAAAATTGTATGAAATTAAACTAAATTGCTTTTAAATGTAACATGATCAATAAATTTAATTTATTTATACAGTCATATGAAATGGCTTTGCTGTTGCATAATAATCAATGAAATTATTTTATTAATACATTAAAATGTGTTTTTATTTTGCACTGCATAATGTTATGTGAGATTTTCAATTAAAACAAAAGCATACATTATTTTATTTGTTAATGATGATGATTGTTTTTGGTAATGCATTAGGGGAATTCATTTGTTTTGCTAATGCACAGACACACATAAACATGCATGATTAGCGTGTACGTGGTGTTTAGTGGTGTTTAGTGGTGTTTAGTGGTGTTTTTATTAGGAGCATCTTCATTGCACTCAGGACACATCCACATGTGCTCAGATTTTCTAAAAAAAAAAATCAGCAGGCGACTAAGTCATTTCTTTGCATCGAGATATTGAAATAATAACTGCAGCCATTTTCTAAGTCTCCCGCCACTGCACAGATATCATCATGAGCAAATAGTTCTTCCTATATACCAAAGATAAAGATTACAGCATTCATCCATGTCTCTTTATTGCATCGACATGCTCTTAATGCGGGTGGAGAAACATTAAGCGGTTAAAAAAAAAACCAAGATAGTTAATTTTATTTCTAGGAAGAAGTAACATTTGTAGTTGCAGCTGTAGTTAATCGAAGGGCCCAGTATCACTACAAACGAATTACAATCTTTAATTGCTCAACCACATGTGCCAGTGGAATCATCGGAATTAATATTTCATATTAATGAAGAATCCAAAAAAAAAGAAAGGCAGCTGCTGTCTCCATCATAGCCTACTTGGTATTTGTTCAATTTAGTAATTCTGTAAACAGTTATCAGGAACATGAAGCCATTCCTCCCTTACCTATCACTCTGAATCCTTGCATTTAACTCTCTGTCCAGGTCCTTCATATCTTGTTACGATAGTTGGCTTATATCGTCATATGAGATGCCATCAGGACCTGGGACAATGTTACAAGATCTCTAAAGCGTTGCATGAATGGTATCCCTTGTAATGCAATGTTCATTATCAAAACTAATTTCTCGTGCACTCTTGAAAAAACATTTGCACATTAATCTTATACTCATGTCTTTTTGATTAATCCGTATTATGAATAGTTCAAGGAGGATTTTATACGGACTATCATCAAGTTTATGTCAAACATAGTATATGTTCAGTCTAAAGGAGATACTCAGCATCGAGCAGACCAATTCTATTTATTTCATTTTTGTTGTAAACGCCAGATCGTTGTAAAGGATTTCTCCAGTGTAAGCCTAGTTGAAGAACTCTCCTCAGTTTACTGTTTTAACATCATCAGCACAAGACATGAATGGCTCATTCTTTTATTAACCTTCATTTCCAACACCTTTAATAGCTCAGGCAAGATGTGCCCTTCTATTCCTGACATTTTGTCACGCCTGTCTTTCATCTACAGCCTTATCAACCACTTCGTTTCCCAATAAAAGTTGTGTCCATATCTTCTCTTTTGCAGAGAGCACTTGATTTGCTTCTCCCAGTCGTGCTCATGATATTCTCAAAGTTTGATAATATTTTGAAAGATATTTACTTTTTGTATGCATCGTGGTTTTGTTTTAGAAAAAGCAAATTAAATGGTTTGGTTGCTTATCTCGTGTATATATATATATATCGCTTAACAAAGAACATGTTACAGGAAACTATGAAAGGATAAAGAAAGAGAGGTTGCGAAAGAAATGAGAAGATAACATCAAAGAATGAACTGTTCTCGAATGTGCAGAGTCCCTAAGAGTTACTATAGACAGAGATCAATGGAGAAAGTTGAAGAAGTCTGTCCGTAGTGCCACAAGAACCGCAGGGACTTCCGTTTCAAAATGGTGGAACGTTTCATGTTCTCTCGATTCGAAAGTGGACCCCAACAATCTACTTTTAATTAGCTGTTTGCCAAGTTAACTGTTTAACTACTAACTATTGTTATTGATGAGAAGAGGCAAAGCTCCAGGTCCTGACAATATAACAATCAAAGAGATAAATGCATTAGGAGAGCTGGGAGTACAAGTCATAACAAAATTACTCAATGACATATATAACACTGGACATATACCTGAAGATCTACTATATAAAATCTATCTTTGTAGCCATACCGAAGAAGTCAGGCGCCACTGATTTAGAAGACCATCGCACTATTAGTCTCATGAGTCATATGACTAAAATATTACTAAGAATAATTATGAGACGTGTAAGGAACAAAATAAAACCAGAAATAAGTGAGGAACAATGTGGATTTGTGGAAGGAAAGGGCACCAATAATGCTATATACATCTTAAGGACATTGATATAAAGATCTATAGAGGTAAAGAAAGATCTATATATGTGCTTTATAGACTACACAAAAGCATTTGACAAAGTAAAGCATGTGGAAATAATAAATATGCTGGAGAAATTAAACATTGATGGCAAGGATCTGCGAATCATAAAAAAACATGTACTGGCAACAAACAGCAGCTATACGAATTAACAACCAAACAGGACAATTCCAATATATAAAGCAAGGAGTCAGACAAGGCTGTGTTCTGTCGCCAGATTTGTTTTCACTTTACAGCGAATATATTATGAGATCAATAGTAGACAAAAAAGGAATTGAAGTCAACGGTCACAACATAAATAATTTGCGATATGCGGATGACACAGACTTAATAGCAGAGACAGAGAACGAACTACAAGAAATGATAGACATAATAGTGGAAGAAAGCAACAAGAAAGGTCTCAGTCTGAATAGTAAGAAAACAGAAGTAATGGTTATATCGAAGAAACAATCATCACCATCATGCAGCATAAAAATAAATGAGACAAACCTGAAACAAGTACAACGTTTCAAATACTTGGGCACAATAATAACATCAGATGGGAGATGCACCACAGAAATATAAAGCAGAATAGCTCAGGCCAAAATAGCATTTCAGAAAATGAAAAATATCTTATGCAACAAATCTATGTCAATAAAAATGAGAAAGAGAGTTCATCGGTGCTATATAGAACCAATTCTGACCTATGGAAGCGAATCATGGACAGTAGACAAACAAATGAAAAGACGATTAGAGGCCACAGAGATGGGATTTCTCAGAAGAATGTTGAGAGTTCCCTGGACAGATAAAAAGACCAATGAGGAAGTTCTCAAAGAGGCCAACACAAAAAGGGAGCTCTTAAAAACATCAGAAAGAATCAATCAACATTTTTCGGGCACATCACGAGAAGAGGAAAATGTGAGTACTTGGTTACAACTGGCAAAATAAAAGGAAAGAGAGATCGTGGACGACAAAGAGAGAAAATACTGGATAGCTTGGTGTCATGGCATGGAAAACATTCAACAACAGAACTGACACGATGCACTGTAGATAGAAGATTGTGGAGGGACATGATCGCCTACGCCAACCGGTAGGGTACATGATGATTATTGTTATTGATGATTTAA
Source organism: Megaustenia siamemsis (assembly GCA_032433765.1). NCBI lineage: Eukaryota > Metazoa > Mollusca > Gastropoda > Stylommatophora > Ariophantidae > Megaustenia > Megaustenia siamemsis. The sequence goes on along the minus strand of JAVIAB010000092.1, from coordinate 116,754,108 downwards.
ATAGTGCTATGTTCAAATCCTTTAAAGCTGTGCAAACTTTTCTCTATAATTAGGAACAAACATTATATAGTTCTAATTCTGCAATACTAGATATTTCACAATGGCAAATTTAACCATTCTGACCAAACAATACATTTATTAGTTAACAATTGTGAAAAAAATATGTATAAAAGTAGACCGGCTTATGAAATTATTGTTCTTTCAAACTATTTCCGCTTCTTATCCCGAAGTTCAAATCTCTGTGATTATTGTAAGGACAAATGGGCGAGAGCTCAACGCTACTATAGATGAACACGCTATTATGGGATAATAAAATCACACTACTTTCAGGAATGAGAGAAAATCAAGGGATAGACCACATCGCATGTGAAACAGTGAATGTAAGGATGTAGGGAAATAATCCAGTTGGAGATAGTGTAAGAAGAATTGGGAAAACCATCGTGTGTAATGTTAGAATTGAGAACCATCGTGAGTTAAGGGATAGGCACGAGATAGTTTGAGTTGGTAATTGGAGATGGGAGAACCATCGTGAGTTAAGGGATAGGCACGAGATAGTTTGAATTGGTGAGGGAGATGGGAGAACCATCGTGAGTTAAGGTATAGGCACGAGATAGTTTGAGTTGGTGAGTGGAGATGGGAGAACCATCGTGAGTTAAGGTATAGGCACGAGATAGTTTGAGTTGGTGAGTGGAGATGGGAGAACCATCGTGAGTTAAGGTATAGGCACGAGATAGTTTGAGTTGGTGAGTGGAGATGGGAGAACCATCGTGAGTTAAGGGATAGGCATGATATAGTTTGAGTTGGTGAGTGGCGATGGGAGAACCATCGTGAGTTAAGGGATAGGCATGATATAGTTTGAGTTGGTGAGTGGCGATGGGAGAACCATCGTGAGTTAAGGGATAGGCATGATATAGTTTGAGTTGGTGAGTGGCGATGGGAGAACCATCGTGAGTTAAGGGATAAGCACGAGATAGTTTGAGTTGGTGAGTGGAGATGGAAGAATCTCGTGGCTTAGAATAAATGGTGAGAGACTCGAAGAGTGAGTTGTCTTAAGATGGTGAGATGATTTGATTGGCTTGGAAATGGGAAGGGAGGTAGACAGGAGGTCGGCCACGCCGCTAGGGCGTAGGGCCCTTTTAGCAGTAATTTATCAAACGCTATTTCTTAGTTAGGAGTGGCTAAGATGGAACTTCCAACAGAGTAAAGAGATGACATGTCAAGCTAGAAAGGTCGGAAGACAAAGTTAAGCTAAGTTATTAAAGAAGTGAATCCTTCATTTTAGTAGTAACAGGGCAAATTCCCATGTTATCTAGTTGTGTGTAGAAGAACCATATGGTAGATATTATGTTGGTAGTTAAGTTTTATACAATGTTCAGTGAACGTTGACAGAAGTTATGGATTCAATGTATGAGGAGAGAGGCCTGAGATAGGTTACCAATAGTTCGGAGGTACCGGAAACTTCCTTAGCATTTACTTTGATAACCAAGCGAGATATGCGCCTACGGGAGGTTGTTTGGGAACCATTGTAAACTAGATCATGTAATAAAGTGTTTCTATTTTTATGTGCAAGAGACTTGTGTGCAGTCAATTCTGTGTAGAAAGCTGTGACATAAGCCGACCCAACCGACGAATGAATAACCAGAACACAACGCGAAGTACAAAGATTAACAGTTTAAACTTAACGACGGAAACCTTGAAGAGAGGAGTGATCGATCACATTTCAATTAACCCCAAAAGCATAATTTGCACACATGACTGTCAGGACTTAGAGACATTCAAGAGATAGACCACATTAGACAGGCAGGCAGGCAGAAAGACAGACAGACAGACAGACAGACAGGCAGGCAGATAAGACAGATAGACAGACAGACAGACAGACAGACAGATAGATAGATAGATAGAAGAGACAGAGCAAATCGCATAACTAGCAATTAGAGAACAGCAATGATATTCTAATCGCTAGCCGCTTTGACAGTTGAAGATTATTGAAATATAAATCAATAGACGCATTATCAAAATTACAGTCATCATCATCAAAATTACAGTCATCATCATCATCATCATCATCAAAATTACAATCATCATCATCAAAATTACAGTCATCATCATCATCGTCATCATCATCAAAATTACAATCATCATCATCAAAATTACCGTCATCATCATAATTACAGTCATCATCATCAAAATTACAGTCATCATCATAAAAATTACAGCCATCATCATAAAAATCACCGCCATCATCATAAGCATTTCCCACTTAGAACTTGGCTCCCATTACCACTATTTCAAATTGTCACTGTCCTGCGCTAGGTGTCCAGTTGCTGCAGCAGCCAATCCCATCTCGTCTGTGGTATCGTGCACCCATTGTCACCTAGGTCCTTCTCTCTTGTTCATCAAGAATTATCCCCGGCTCCACAATTATTTTTGCTAGGTCAATTGTGACGCTTTACGTGATTAAAATATTGTATTTTCTTTTGTTTTATTTTCTTCACGAACTCCTCTCGAATTTCCAGTTCTTCCAAAACGTATACTTTTCTCAGTCCATAATATTCTGAGTATTATTCTTTGACATTTGCATTCGAGACAGTGATTTGCCTCTTAGTAGATCTGTCGTTAGTTTACGTTTAACAGCCATAAGTGCTACTGTATAAAAAAAAAATATTTGTTTTTAAAAGTTGTTTTGCAATGCTAGTTCCTTGCAATATTTTGTGCAGTTGTTTTAATGATTAGTCTCTTTGTCGAAAACTAAAAACAAATCAATTCATAGCTTGAATGATATAAGAAAGTAAGAACGAGAATACAGTAGTATGAAGTTTAAAACCATGTTGGACATTGCCTCAACACTGAGACCGATTATGACCTGATATTCCTTTTCATCTTCACATTTGTCTCTCAGCGTCGAGGAGATGTAAGAAATATAAGATATATAGGAAACAATAACAAACATAACAGCAGCAGAGGTCGAAGGAAGAGCAAAAAACCGCAAATTGTATCTCTCTTTGACGTGCATTGATTACCATTTGAAATAAATAGTACACAAGATAAAAATTCATTAAATACAGTCGTTTTTAAAGAGCATTTAATATTTTTGTATGTTTAATACATTTGAGAAGCATTTTGGAAAAGCAAATATGTAAATAAAAAAAAAATCTTCACGGAATATATCCACCGCGGTTCATCTAATAGGCAGAGTTGCCATTGGCTTATGGGACTCCCAATCTTTAAGGGTTTTCTTTATTTATTTGGACTTGAAATAAAATTACAGTTAAGCTTTAGTAAATGGTTTTTAAAGAAATAGAAAAAAGAAGAACCAAATCAAACAAAGTCATTATCAGAAACTCACAGTCAGAAGATTTGAATTTCAGTGAATTTTAAAAATATGGTTCAATTATTTATGTTGGTTTATAATATTTCCGGTTTCTGCCGTGAGGATTGTATGATTTGAGAATAACAGCCGCATGGCCAGTCCAGTTGTTATAAGGTGCTCGAATAAGAGTTTATATTTCTCACAACACCAAACCCCCCCCCCCCCCCCGCCATTTTCCCAACTTCCCCACGAAAATAAAATATTTTTGTACCGTCAAGATTCAAACATGCATTCTCTAGATTTGAAGCCGGACATGTTATCCAAGTTATTCACATACGTCACTACAAAAATCAGAGTTGGGGAAAGATTATTATACAACTCCAGACGACTATAGTCGACTAATAAAAATAACATTAACAATCCTTGAATGAATATGTCTTCATGTACAAAAAAAAAGTATCATAGAAAATAATTGTGCATCCAATATAATTGATTCTGCCTTAACATAAAATCACAGACATAAGATAAACTACTTTAGCGGCATTATACATTTTATTACAGTGTTACAGGCAATGCATATATATCACATGTTTTAAAATCAGATTGGAAGACCACATGTTCAAATAAATCACATACTTGCAGTACGGGAAGATGCCTATTTTTTGTTTATATTCTTTCTTAAATATCAATTCCCGTGATATCTTGAAATAGATTTTCCAAACAGAGATTGCCGGAAGTATATGTCTATTTTATTCATGTCACGTTTCATCAGCAGTGGGAAGTGTAAACAGAGAGACGATAATCAGCAGTTTGTGATGATGTTCCATTCATAATTTATCAGCAGTTAAATCCGTGAGAAATTGAATAAGGACATCATAAAATAAAATGTTCGTGAGTTTACAAGTGATTTGTTTATGTCTTGTAGAATGTAACGATATCTACTAAGTTTTTGTTACCATCAAATACAATGAATTGAGGAAATGATGGCCGAAAAAATTCACAGGTACATGCTTTTTAAATATTTAACTGCTTGACATTAAAAACAAAGATTGTCCTCGATCATTTTGTCATTTCATCCCAGATCTCTGTCTACATAGGCTTCATTTGACCTAAGGTTTAACTGTTATCACTAAGTTTCTAAGACCTTCTCATAAAGGTATATTTATTATTAATATATTTCGTTTTATTGTTAAAATCTTGGTGATATTTTTATTGTATCAATTATAATCTATTACAACATTGTTTTTAACGTTGTTTTTTTTTCAAACAATGGATCTTTATTATATTGAACTTTCATGTTGTTTTATTTCACTATAGATGTTTACTTGAACCATCAACGGTATCTCTTTCAATTTTGATATATTAACAATGATAATGTTTTTTTAATTGAATAAATTGATATTTATTATCAGATATTATCATGATGATACTGTATTACCAGTAGGAAAGCAATTCTAAAAATCTACAACAATTACTTCATTAAATAAACATGACAAGCAAAAAATTTGGATTAGATATCAAATAGACTAAAATCGTGACAATAAGCAAATATAATACTCAAAACCTACAAGTAGATATCAAAGTTGAAGGAATAGATCAGGAGATAGTTCAACGCTTCAACTACCTTGGACATACTAGCACCAGGGATGGAAAATGTAAAACTGATCTAGACAAAATAATAGGAATGCAAAAAATAATTTTAATGCCATGAAAAATATACTAACATCAAAACAAATAACACCATGGCTAAAACTAAGAATAGCAAAATGGTATATCTTCTGAACATTCCTGTATAGTGCAGAAACATGGATATTAGATAAGAAAACAACATAGAAAACTAAAGCCTTTGAAATATTGAATTATCAAATAATAGGAAGAATTGGATGGAAAGAAAAGAAAACAAACGATGAAATAATTTTTTTTTTTTGGGGAGGGGCATGTTAAAAGACTCAGCAGCCTACTGAAAGTAAAATTAGAAGAGAAAATAAAAGCTAAAAGAGGCAGAGGACCAAGACTAAAATGGACGAGTAACATCAAAAGATGGACACGTCTGTCTATGACAATCTGCACCATCAAAGCAAGGAACAAAGCGGAATGGCGATCCATGGTAGCCAACCGTCGATGTGGAAACGACACTCAATGAATGAATGAAATTGATATCCAACATCCTTGTTATGCCTGTCACATTGTTAACACCTGCCATCTTTCACAGTTTGCTTATCTCCCATCTCTTTCATTCATGGAGTGCTTATTGTTCTTTATCGAACTGCTAGACAATGTTTCTCTCCTTCTGTCTAATATTTCTTCTTAAGATCTTCATTCTGTTGTAACAGTTATATTTGTGTTCAGTGTTCTCTTTACACTATCCATTTTCCATCCACTTAATTATTAGTTTCTTTGATAATTCTACTTCGTCAAAACAGTAATTTTTTTAACAGAAATAAAGTATTTTATAATTGCGCCTGTGAGGAATATTATTTCGTTTTTACGTTATATGCGGGATGTCATCGTTTGCAAAACATGTCCATAGGTGTTTAGATCTCAATCTCAGCAATTCCCCGCGACGTCCACTGACTGACGAATCCTGTTCTGTGTGGGTTGATAAGCCCTCTTATATGCCCACTAAGTCTCTCGTATCTGGCTGTGCCCATCATAACTCTCATCTCTATCATCCGGAGGAGTGATGTGGACTCATAGTTGTCGAAGTCCAGTGCTCTTTCCGCTTCTCGAAGAGCATTATTGACGTGCTCCAGATATTTTGGTTGACTGTCTTCGACGACAGAACTAGCTAGCTAGCCGATCTGTCAGTGTTTCGTTCGGACGTACTCCCGCACGTCCAGGGACGTAGACAAAGGTGTTTGGTTACCTTCTGCAATGACCCAACCCACTGCCTGGGTACAGAGCCCACCTCCACTTTTCTTATCATACTCATCGAATCATTTAGTATGCAGTCCTAGGGGTAGTCTTGTGACTCCAACCAGATGTATGTCCCGGTCACTACCGTCAACTTCATCGATATGCTAACCGATGAATATTAAGTATGAATTTTATGACCTTCAGAAAATGAAAAAAAACTACAAATGGAATCCTTCAACCTTGTGGATCTAGACATAACTGAATAAGCGGATGTTTTGGCTCAAAAGTATTCAACAGATAAACACTAAATTAGACAGCTTTTCGGCTAAAAAAGGTTTAAATGGAGGACGAACAGAAAGCTTGCATATAATAAACCTTATAATTTCTTAGTAAAGTTATCAGTCAAAATAGTAGCCAAGCGGTGTATTAAAAAATAAAAACACAAAATAACAAAACGTCCAATGATAACTCATGATCATAAGAAGAGAGGGTCTAAAACTATGCAGAGGTAAGGCTCCATATGTTTTCCATGTATGTTCCAAAATGTATTGGTAATTTGGTCAGTTTCACACTATAGTAAAAGTAAAGTAAAGAGCCCCCGTCACACCAAGCGGTGTATAGGGAATATGGTGTTAGTGACTATACTATTTTACAGACCTTCAGCACATGATTTTTGGGGTAATGTGGTTGGTATTACGCCCGTGCCGCTTTACTTTCCCAGAAAAAAATCCTGTGCTCATTTAAGGCTGGGTGAACACGGAAGCTGTCGGTTGTGATGGAACCCTACCTCTTGTCCTTTGTAGTCCAGTTCACTAACCACTGAGCTATCGCGGCTAGTTTCACACTCTGCCACCCTGTTTTTCCATTTTGAAATCTGGATAAATCCAGAGACGTGTGGATCAGAAAACAACGCACCATTTTTGGTGATAAAACCCAAACCAATTGACAGTTTGGGTCATAATTTGCCACATGTGTTTTTAATAATGAATATGTAATGAATATATTTTCTAGAAGTCTTGGTGCAGTGGCTTGCTGGCAATATGGTCCGAGGTTCGACGCTGCGGGTAGATAGCGATTCCGGGCTCTATTTTTGGAAGTAAATACCACACACTTTTCTAATTTAGTTAATCCCACCTGGGTTTTACCCTTTCCGTTATCGAAGAGCCAAATTTTATGAAAGAAAAAAGGTTTATACGTGACGCCAGTTATTTAACTCTTAGAGCTTGATTTTACTTGGAAGCTGCGGTAGACTACTGTGGTAAAAAGTCGAGTTCAATTCCTGTCTTTAAGTTCCGGTCTTAAGTTACAAAGTAATACATTGTTACAAAAAGTCTGCAAGGGACAAGAGACAAAATGCACTCACCACCATAGAAACATTTTAAAAAATTAATAGAACACTTTAATGAAGCGCAAAGTAAGCAGCCATCAACACTGTTGCCAACATTTCTGGACCAGATGTTCATATTTAGTGATAAGAAGCTCCCATAAAGATTGAATGATCATCATCATCATCATCATGTGCCATACCGATTGGCGTAGGCGATCGTGTCCTTTCACAATCTTCTATCTACAGTGCATCGTATCAGAGTTCTGTCGTTGACTCTTTGCCATGCCAAGACACCAAGCTATCTAATATTTTCTCTCTTTGTCGTCCGCGATCTCTCTTTCCTTGTAAAATTTCCTTTGTGAAATCACCAGGGGGCTGGAAAACACAAAAAGCAATGACCACGACAGCTTGAATGTTGAAACTATTTATAGCAGATCTCGTATTGGCATCTGACATTCAGAGACTACTTTTATCACAAATTTGGCAAATAGACTGCAGCGCTGAAAGTTAACAAACTAAATGCCTATAAAAATATCCAAAAAATGGAGACCTCGCTAGACACAAAAATTAGAGAGGCATTATACTACTCTCAGTCAATAGCCAAACACATTGATGCATCAACATATAAAGACTTCAAATTAGTTGACCCGAATAGATACACACACAGTAGCCTCGGTGGTTGAGTGGTTAGTGTGCTCGCTGATCAAACGTGCACTTGCGATGGATTTTTATTTTGACCGGCAAGGCTTCAGAGCTCAACCAGGTTTTAAAAATAGGTACCAACGATTTTCACTGGGAAGTAAAAGCGGCCTGGCGTGATACCTGCCATATCACCAAAAGGTGTGTCGAGGTTACTGACAAATATTGTTTTCTAAAATCATATTTCTCATAAGCCTAACAAAGCCTGGAGGAAACCAGTGCTTTCACTTGTGCATACAAATTACAAGATGGGCCAAAGCTGTATAGATAGTATCTTCACTCATTAACCATAGGGCTGTGTTCGGAACGTTGAAAGTGAATCTACGCAAGTAACTGGAAAGGCTTCTGAGATGTATCTTTGAGATTTCCAACTTAGCCTGTCTCTCTCTGATCGACCCAGATGATAAAGATAATGTGTTCCTGGCTCATGGAGTGGGCATAAAGTTAGACAACAAAGAACACTGACCCTCTTACCTTCAAATCTGTAACCTAGTTCGGTGAAATATTACTTCGCTGCCTAAGACATATGCCACGGGAAACTACTTGTTGTATTCAAAATGCGCATAGCAGCAGTCTCTGTATCCATAGGTTTGCGGAATAAGGGTTTCTTCTATTAACAGTTGTCATATTGATAGTTAAGTGGGTGATAAGGCGGACAACAGTGGTTTATACATAAAGTAATAAATAAACAGTGTTTTTATTCTTGAGAGACTTTAAATCTCGAATGACACACATGAACATGACCTAGTAAACTGTGGATAGATGAAATCTGAGAGTTAGTAAATAAATTTAAAATGACAAGAAATCAAACAACCCATGTAACAATGTGGAGAAAACAAAACCTGTTTTTGTTCTCAGTTTCAGAGATAGGACAATTGAAGGAGAAGAGAATGACATTGTATTTTCAACCTTTACCTACACAAACAAAGCTTGCAGGAGAAATATTCCTGCACAAATAGAACAAACAAGTTGTATTGTAATTAAACAGAAAACAGCAAGTCTTTACGACAAATTTAAACAACTCAACACTAGTAAACAAAATAATATAGAAACATGAACCTGCAGCAAACACATCACGTACTACGAAATTGTAAAACTTTGGGAGTGGGAGCTGTCAAAATGATAAATAAGGTTATATAGGTTTTTGGCCGAAAAAAAACACATGTACACCACTAAACTAGGGATATTTGAGAGTGCATAATGTTAGTGATTCTGTATAGACCTGAATGTTTCACAACACAAAAGAAAACATTGGGGCTCACATAATTTATATAATCTCACAGATTTGATGTATTATATTGTATGGGTTGCATAAGTCAAGTAACTAAGAAATGGTCAAGGGATGTAAATAATAAGAAGTAGAGACAATAGCAAGAAGAAGACACTAGAGTAGCAAGGTCACGATTTTAGAAGAGATCTAGAAATATTCAAAGAGCTTCTGGACTGCATGTCAAAGATAAGCAAATCTGGGACAATAAAATAGGAGATGGAATAGGTTGATATTAATTTTGTGGATACGATTTGGAGCATTTCTCAGATGTTTGCCAAAAAAAGTTGAGCAAAGTTGTGCTATCATATGAGATAGCATGAAGTCGAGGTTGCACAGTGGCTAATGCGCCGTATAACAGTGGGTCCTGGGAAATTTCCAAACGTCAAACGTGGCGAGTTGTTTTTGCTCTCGACAGAAACACCAGAGTTCACTAGCTAATGAAAATGGGTACAAAAGATTTTCTATAGGAAATTAAGGCGATCTGGCACGATGCTGATCTCATCACCAATAAACGAACTAGTGGTCATTGGAAAACGTGAACACTAAAACAATATTTCCCACAAACGCCATCAAAACACAAGATTTATCTACAATCAACACCTTACAGGAACAGTCAACATGCATACGCTTGGAGAAATACTGTGACGGTTGGTGGAGCGGATATGGGGCTGCCCAGACTGCAATGAAACTGATTTCATTAAAATAATAGAAAAGAGTACCTTCAGGCATAACGGGAATCTAACTTATTTAAATACAAAACGATATAAGCCGCTTTGTCAGTGTGAAGTCATGAGGGGAAAAAATGAAACGAAGAAAAATGTGAGTTGAAAGATCAATGGACATTTTATAGGAATGAACAAAACAGACATGCTTCTCTGTAAGTTACTATGAATATTGAATAAGAACGGACAATATAAAGGTTATATGGGCATTATTTAAAAGCAAGCAAATAAAGCTTGTGAGTTGAAAGTTTCAAATGAGGTGAATTCGACCAGTTAACATTATCAATGACTAAACAAAAAGGAGTAGAAGATTCCGTGAATACTCTACATGAGTAAACAACGAAAGAGTGTATGAATCGATGAAGTAAACAAACAATACATGTACCATTTCATGGGTTATTGTAAAAAAGTGAACAAAGTACTTTGCACGTGTATGTTGCAAAAACAATAAATGTGAGTAAACACAGAAAGAACTTGTAAGTGTAAGGTATTGAGATCATTAGATACAAGTGAGCAAAAGAAGAGCGTGTAGATGTAAGGTTTCATGAGCATTTTAAAAGTGAAGAAAAAAGACAATGTAAGTGCTAAGGTTTCAAGAACATTACATGAGAATAAACAAGTATGTCTAGTGGTTAAGATTCACAGCTTTCATCCCAGCGTTCTAGGTTGTATTTTTAGTATGGGAACTTTCTTTTTTTTTGGGAGGGATGGTTAGTGTAGAGCAGCGGTTAGCGAACTCGACTGGCAAGAGATCTAGTTTGATACAGATCGAAGGCTTCATCCAAGAGTCATCCAAGAGTCATCCAAGAGTCATCCAAGAGTCATCCAAGTCTTAAATGAATACCAGATTTTTCTTAACAAGAAATTCTAGTGAAATACTGAGAACACATTATGGACAACAAAATGGGCACAAACACCATAGTTTCCCTTCGCCATGAATCGCTGTGGAGAACAAAGAAAGAGTGCGTAAGTGTAAAGTTCAAGATATATGTATGTACAAAAGCCTAGGTGGCTGAGTGGTTAGTGCGTTCGCTTCCTGATAAAAAGGGTTCGGGTTCAATTTAAAAAAAATGGTGGATTTTTGTCCGACCGACAAGGCTACGGGATTCACCCAGCATCTAAAATTAGGTACCACACGCCTAGCAGGGCGTTGAGGAAATCTTCACTGTTACTAAATCTATGTGTGTAGGAGTGTGTACTTCTAAGTGTGTGTTCGTGAACATTGTAATAAAAGTGTATCGCATTATATAGAAACATTATCTAATAAGTGGGTAATATATAAGTGTGAACAAAGAAGAAGTGTGAATCTAACAAAGGTTCCATTAAAGTCGGAATCAGAAAAGTACTTCACGAATGAATTGATACATTCATTAAATGATGTGCGCTGCATAAAATTATTAATTTGTGGGCATATCGCGTGGTGAATATTATTTTAATAATGGATAAAAATATAATGATTTTGTCTGATAAATGTAACATGATGTGCATTGTTTCAAATCCCACTAGGCTTAAATAGTGGCTTAATCACCAAAATAGCTAGTGATGACACAACAGCTACGAAAAGGAATAACCAAAACAGAAGACGATCCATAACATGAGCAACAAATTGCCATTCTTCAACAAGTTCCTGGTATCTGTCAAACTCCGTGTTATTCTGATATGTTACACCGCCTCTTTCCGATGAATGGTCAGGGAAGACGGACATCCCTCTCTGAAAGAGGCGCGAAATCGTTGGTCTCTTCTGAAGTGAGACCGGAAACTGTTTCTGAAATTAGGGTTGAAATTTGACGGCGCCTCGTAACGAGATGAATGTGTGAAGCCAAGGCTTAAGTTCGGGACATCCGTGAAAGTGATGGTTGTCGGACTTAATTGGTTGCTAGGTGGCGTTACAATGTCATTATTACCGCTGCCTCGTTGTAGCAGAGCGTCGCCGTTACAACTTCGGTTGTTTCTGTTTCCTTCTTTTGCATTTCCCGTAAATATCTGCCGATCAGAGCCGGAAGTAGTTGGATTACCTTCGCCACTTCCTCGTATCTCTTCGAAGTCAGGAGAGATGTCCGTGGGCTCCATTAATGTAAATGTGTGGGTGTCAGTGCGGGAGGTTTTCTGGCAGTCAGAGCGGCGGTAGGTGTGCGCGTTGTGCCGCATACAGACCAGTCTGGCGAAGAAACCGAACACCAGGGACTTCAACCAGCGGGGAACTCTCTGCTTGTGTGGCCCAACATGGTGGAGCTGCAGGACGAAGACGGTCAGGATAATTGATAACGAGGTCATCCCCATAGTAACTGTTAAGTATATACCTAGGGATGCACAATTAAATAGCGTATATAAGAAGATGCTAATGAATAAAATCACTGAAATTAACAGGTAAACGACATACATAAATCATAACAATATTTAAAACCCGAAAATGTCAACAACAAAAAATAATAAGATTTCAGGGAGTAGAAACATTTTTGTTCAAGTACAAGAAAATGTGCAAACATAAACGAAACTAAAATTTAAAAATCAAAATAAAACACCCAAACTAATCGAATAATGAAGAAAACATACTATTCCAGAAATATGTGTAAAATGCACGAACATGAAAAAAAAAATCTTATATGTGCGACCTTATAATTTTGAGATTGAAATGTTAGATTTGGTTTGACATACCAATTCTGATTCCAATTTACACTTAGAACACGCTGACTAATTGTAATGTTAAAATGGCAAGGGACAGATAGACTTACATTTGTTTCCCTTAATATGAAATGATGTATCTATTACAGAGACTAACGATTCAAAACTTTGTTTTGATTACAGAATATATTTTTGTTTTATTCCTCATCATATTTTGCTCTGAGGAGATCGTTGGCTGCACTGTGTTCCGGGAAGTTTCTAACGAACTCCAGTATCTGCACCTTTCAGCACTGGACATTCGATTTAGATATTGCAGTACCTTACAAATGCTTTTACCTTTGTGTTTGAACCGTAATCACTCGAATATGTTAATAAATCTTTTTCCGGGACCATGACACAAAGGTTGAGTATAAGGCGTTAAGAACGCATTGCTGACTGGGGACGTTCTGGCATTCAAACGGTCGACAAAAGCCAGAATTCACCTGAACTGGTCGCAGAAACAGTTTATTAAGCTTTGTTAAGCAAGTATGTTTGAAAAGTGAAGACAAACTGAACCTTAATAGTATGACATGATGAATTCAAATGTTAGAAAAATAACTGTTAAAATCACTAAATCTATGACACAACTTCAACGTTAGCTCTTTTTGAAGCTATTGAAGAAGAATGTGACTGTTTAATTCAGGTAGTAAATTAACAAATTAGACAGATAACTGATATATCTACGGCACTTTAAAAAAATCCACAAATAACATTAAAACAGCAGCCCGAACTAGGATGTAACCCGTACTAGTCGACTGAGAGACTTACGTTTCAGCACACTGTCAACTCAGAACTTTAAAAAAGATATTACCGCAAGGACTTACACACATATGACACCCATGACTTGAACATAAAGTAACAACAATAATTCGAAATTGATTTATACACATAAATGTTTTAGCGTTCGACAGCTTTCACTTTAGGCGAAGTCCTTAGGCACTAGGAACTGAATTTTTACTGTTAATTTGGGTTTCCCTGAGTGCACAGGAGTCCTTCGTCGCTCAGGCAGATAACTTCGTCTCCGGAGGTACGCATATTTGTTTTTCATGGATAAGTAGTTCCCGTTTCAAGGTGAGCCTCAGTGCAGAGACCAGGTGAGGTTGCCGCAGAGAGAAAAAACAAATAAAAATCCAAGCTGGTGCATTCAGAATTTTAACTCACAACCTCTCTTGTCTCGACACCAACCATATACATAAATGTGTTTTTGTTTTCTATTAACAAGTATAAACCACGCAAACAAATGTTGTTGACACACAGCAAGAGAAATAGTAGTTTCCACTGGTTCAGATATAAGATCATTGTTATAAATACACGATTATTTTCTCAAATGCAAACTTCCAAGACGAGAGAAAATCAAATTACATCGACACAAGGGTATTTTTATATCACTTGGAAAAGCAACAAACAAGCGTTATACAATATAAAGAACAACAGATAGCGCGAACTTGGATCGAACCCGAGGTCCTTAATACAGCGCCGTGTCGCAAGAGATCTGCTGCATTTTGTAATGAACACTCCCAGCTCACCAGCTTGAAATAAGTTGCTACTGCTGGCAGGACTTACACGTAATTATTATACCGTGACTTTACAAACACAAGTAAATTGTATGTTAACAAGTAAAGCCACACACACATAACCAGGCAGAAATACTTGCATCGTTGACACGTATAAACTTGTTTATTATAAATATATTTCAATGTATGATTTCATTATTATTGTTCTCATTTTAAACTAAACACGGAAAACTACTACATGTACTCGCGTAGATTACTTCTCCTGCAGTGGCGGGAAGACGATATGGTTATGGGAGGCCCCGATATCACTGCAAACGAATTAAAATCCATAATTGCTCAACCGCCCGTGCTAGTGGAATCATTCGAATTACTATCTCATCTCCCAAACAAAGAAGGGTAGCTGTAGTCCCCATCACAACAGTCTCAGCACACGCCAAAAGACATAAAGCGAAACCGCACAGAAAGTAAACACAGCCCTCTGTTCTCCATCATACGATATCATCATTTATTGTAAACAATTGGAACATCCTACATCTGGCTGCCCATTGGTTTCTGTATTTTCTGTTTGTGCATTTTTTGCCTATGAAGTTTCCATTTGTAATAAATATTCGTTTATTGTTATAGTATTCAGCAGTCAATTGTGTCTAACGTTGAGGTATTCATCTAAGTTCCGGGGTCTGTCAGTGGCTGGAGAATAAGAGCGCATGCTCAGCTCAAACCTCGGAAGATGTTCGGACAACACATTTTATTTAATTCCGATTTATTATGTTGATTTACCCTACGGTGATTCAATAGTGCGTTTATTTTACCTTTTTTTTTTTGGTCCATTCAGCAGTTTTTAATTCGAGAAATATGAATTTATTTTGATTAAAAAATTTTTTTTTAGTAAGGAGTTTCTCTTTATGACATATTTCTTTCTCTCTGCGTTCACCCGGTAAGTGTGTGTGGATGTGTTGTTTCT
Source organism: Megaustenia siamemsis (assembly GCA_032433765.1). Classification (NCBI taxonomy): domain Eukaryota; kingdom Metazoa; phylum Mollusca; class Gastropoda; order Stylommatophora; family Ariophantidae; genus Megaustenia; species Megaustenia siamemsis. Next base: position 116,738,788 of record JAVIAB010000092.1, on the reverse strand, counting down.
CTAGTTTTCGGAAAAGTCCTGATATTTGCGCCTTTTGGGGGACGACACATCCCTCTCCGGCATTGATAGATTTGTGTAATAATTTTTTTCCCGGGCTGCGTCCTTTCTTTGGCCTACTATTTTTTCGACTTTTAACTGCCACGGGTTTTTTAACGCGCACGAAGACATATGGGAGCTCCTGTTTTTCGCAGTTTTTCGTGAGGCTGGGCATCGAGTATCACTATCCAGTGGTCATGGAAGTGTCAAGACACGAGGAAAGCATGGATTCAAAGAGAAAATTTCCAATCGCTACCGGCGGGATTCATGGAACCGCGATAGCTCAGTGGTTAGTGAACTGGACTACAAAGGACAAGACGTAGGGTTTCATCCCAACCGACGGCATCCAGGTTCACCCAGCCTTAATGGGTATCGGATTTTTTTCTGGGAAAACAAAACGGCATGGGCGTAATACCGACCACATTACCCCAAAAGTCATGTGCCGAAGCACTGTAAAAATTATAGTTACTAACACTATATTCCCTATACACCACTTGGCGTGTCTGTGCTCTTTACTTTACTTACTACCGGCATGATTCGAACCCGGGAGCTTCCTAATCGGAAGCCGACGTTTTATCTTTAGACCACACAGTCCCTTTTATTTCATACAAAATTACATCAGGTGGATGAAGACAAATATTTTAATATTGGCATTAATTCACGCAGAAGCGCTTTTTTGTGGTGTATAGTATTTTTATTTTCCGGTACAAGATATTAGTCTTCAATGTGACATTTTCGAAATAACGAGTTCCGTTCTCACAGAATTTCTATTTGCTTGGTCAGACAAGTTGGACTTGTACTAGTGGTCTGAGAGGTTGCGGAGTGTGATCTTGATTGTTGCCGCTGATCCTCAAGCAAGTAGATAGTTATGAGTTCTTCTTCTTTTACCTTTCGGCTCCTTGTGGAGCATAGGTCTTCAACAAACACTTTCTAAGCCGTTCTGTTTCTTGCCATTCTTTTAAGATCGTTCCATGTCTTCCCCAACATCTTCATCTCTGCTTCTATTTGTCTTCTCCAAGAATTCCTTGGTCTTTAACTTTGTCTTTTTCCCTGGGGATTCCAAAAAAGGGTCTGTTGTGTAATACTCACAGTTGGCTTCCGCATTGTGTGTCCTATCCGGTGCCAGTTCATAGTGATGAGTTGCTACCCACTAATAACGCAGATACCCCTATGATGTTTGTATTACCCTACCTCCCAACCACATTAAGACATCACTCATTTCATCGTCTAATACATGAAAATGAGATAATGCCTTAAAGACAACACATTGAGAGTCTGGAGGCAAAGCATTTTCAGCTTGATTCATCTCTCTTCTCGTATATGTATACATTGGTAGTCTCCGTTATTCATAGTTGACTATGGATTTTTCATGGGTTGTCTTAGAGGTTTCTTTAAATTGTATTTCATTGTCTCTACTTATTATACATATATATATATTACACTATTTTTTTTTTAAAGTAAAGAGCCCCGTCACGCCAAGTGGCGCATAGGGAATATGGTGTTAGTGACCGTCATTTTTATAGACCGTCAGCGTATAATTTTTGGGGTAATGTGGTCGGTAATACGCCCGTGCCACTTTACTTTCCCAGGAAAAAAAATCCGGTACCCATTTAAGGCTGGGTGAACCCGGAAGTCGTCGCTCAGGGAATTTTGCAGTACCCATAGGAAATTCCATTGTTTCTTTTCCTTCGCGATGAATTATTTTTTCTTACGAATCTGTCTGCTTCTTGGCTGAGTTGGAGTTTTTGAGTGTGTTGTCCTCAGATCATTAACACAATTGTCAACCATCTGCGTTTCGGACATGGGCAACGAGTGAGATGCGAACAATATTACAGGCTGTTATCATTTCCTTTCATTGTGTTCCGAGCAGTTAAAACGTGCATATTTTCAACCCTCATTTCATTAAAAATGATTGGACCACATCTGATTTCGGGATCTTATTCTTACTTTTTTGTAAAAAAAAGTAAAGTACCCCCGTCACGCCAAGTGACGTATAGGGAAATATGGTGTTAGTGACCATATATTTTACAGACCTTCAGCACAAGATTTTTGGGGTAATGTGGTCGGTATTACGCCCATGCTGCTTTACTTTCCCAGAAAAAAATCCAGTACCCATTTAAGGCTGGGTGAACCCGGAAGCCGTCGGTTGGGATCGAACCCTACCCCTTGTCCGTGGTAGTCCAGTTCATTAACCACTGAGCTATCGCGGCTCCCTAGCTATCGCGGCTCCCTTTACTTTTTTGTACTTCAAGTTAAAAAAAAAATACTTCTTAATGTACATTTTACTGTAATTTTCAAAAATAAAAATACATTTTTCTGTATATTACTTTATATTGGCCAATAACCTTTTTTTTTTTTGGAAACTTAAAAAAACATAATATTTAAAACAATCTATAAAAACCCTCAAAAAAATGAAAGTAGGTAAACGTTTCCATCTTTCTGCATCGAATTTGAAAGAGAGAAAAATGCTGGCAGGTGTAATATTACAGGCAAGTACAACATCAGAGAGGAGGAACACTAAGGAAATGATAGTCGTGGAGGGACACCCTTCTTACCGATTTAATATGAATATGATAGCGACGATAAGAAATGTTTTTGGACTTTATTTACCGATTTTGTCACAGGATTTCTACGGTTCAGTAATAAACCAATATGAGCTTCTTGTAGTTAAAAGAAATGTAAACAAGATTTCAGTCACGGAAGGGTATGTATAAGTACAAAGTTGGAGGGGAAAAAATTGTGAAATATACGAGAGATATACTAGATGTTAGAGGGAAGGATATTATATACGAGAGAAGGATAGTAAATATACGAGAGCAATATGTTAAGTATATAATAGATGTATGATATAAATATGTAAGATATGCAAGAGAAAGATATTACAAATACTAAAGATATAAGGGGCTAGACAAATATTAAATACAACGAGATATACGATATAAAATTATTAAATTATACAAGAGATACAAGAGAATAACATGAAATGTACCAGCGTTATGCAAGAGAAAGTAATTAAATATACAAGAGATATGCATGATATACGAGGTAAACATTAATTATACAAGAGATTTACGTGATAAACGAGCGAAAGATATTAAATATAAGAGATGCATTTACTATATGGAATCTTTACTTTATATCATTGGCATCCCGCTATAAAAAGTAAAGTAAAAGGCCCCGTCCCGCCAAGTGGCGTATAGGGAATATGGTGTTAGTGACCATACATTTTACAGACCTTCGGCACATGATTTTTGGGGTAATGTGGTCGGTATTACGCCCGTGCCGCTCTACTTTCCCCAAAAAAAAATCCGGTACCCATTAAAGGCTGGGTGAACCCGGAAGCCGTCGGTTGGGATCGAACCCTACCTCTTGTCCTTTGTAGTCCAGTTAACTAACCACTGAGCTATCGCGGCTCCCTGGTATCCCGCTATAGTCATTATCAATGGTTGCTCCATTCCCAGTAAGAAGGAAGGATATTACAACAAGTGTTACTAGATACATATGGTTCATAATTAACGCCACTTATTTTAATACAAGATATAATAATGACATCCTACACATTAATGGAAAGTGCAAGAATCACATGGAAGAAAAATAAAACGGTTCTTAAATTTTACAACAACTGGCTCTATGCGCTAATATTTCGAGCCTTCAAACGACGAAAGATGATGGGGGAAAAAAAACAAAACTGAAGTTTCAGACAAAAAATGTAATAAAACAAGACAAGATACACTTTAACATATTGCTTTGCTGTAAGCTCAATCTATTAACAAGTCAAGCTCATCATAAAAAAGCACCATATTTCTTTTTGTCATTAACAAGACTGTTCTCATAGTCAATCAAAGGCGTTGGGTGTGTTCTTGATATGTTCTGCTCTAGTGATCAGGGCGTAGACAGTCTGTGACGAGGCTGCTACTGCTTTCAGGCCAGTTAGAGTCAAGTTTGTTTAATTCAAAAATCGCTGAGTTAATGTTTCATCAGTTTTTGGAGAATCAGAGTTATCATGGCATCGGAGTGAATGTGTGATCAGTTAATGTAACATTAGAGTTATCATCAGAGTTAATGTGTCATCAGAGTTAACATAGCCTAAAAGTTAATGTATCATCAGGTAATGTAGCATTAGAGTTATCGTCAGAGTTAATGTGTCATCAGAGTTAACGTAGAATCCGAGTTAATGTAGAACCAAAGTTAATGTAGAATCAGAGTAAAAGTAGCATAAGAGTTAATGTAATATCTAGATTACTATAGCATCAGTTTGTATATATTCTATTATATTCATGGAATAATTGTAAATACAGTCGAGGCATACACTCCACCGCCCGTCCCAGCATTTCTCGAAGCGTATGCAGACTGATTGTTCCTGTAAGGTGTTAATTATAGATACATCTGGTTTCCCACCAAGCACTCCGGATCGACAAGATCCTTTTTCCACCTTTAGAAAACTCAGTCTTTCAATATATACATCATTGTCCCACACCTTTTCCTCCACTTCATTTCTTAAGGAATGAAGAACAAACTTGGTGATGTCCTCTTTGTCCAGAGTAAAGCCATACTCAGTGTCAGAGCTGCTATCGAGCTTATCGACTATTTCATTGCCATATAGACCAGCATCCCTGAACAGTACACCCAGGTTAACGTGGTTACTTAAGAGTCATCCAAGAGTTGAATCCACTTCTGCCGCAGACACTGTCTGTCAAACTTTTGTAGCATACTTTGCGAATCAGTTACCGAGACTACGTGATCCACGTTGTGTGTAACCAACCATGTTATAACCGACGTTGCTGCTTCTATCTCCATTCTCATGCCCAAAATGCTACACTTGCCAGATTCCATAGCCATCTTTTGCCATGTTGGTATCTCACAAAACACCAACACCACTGCGTTGTCCACGGGATACAAATCCATCTATGCAGATGATATGATCATGAAGTGATGACACTTTCTCGATGGGTTCCCTTATTACGACTTCGATAGCTCCATAGGCCCAATTGCGACAATCCCTGCCGAAAATAATTGCGTTGGTTATTTTTTTCCTCCGCTGTTACTTCTATCAAATACTTGCCAGTCCTAATGTCAATCAGATCACATACTCTCTTTATGAACTCCTCCGCCTCGGTCATCTAGAATTTTCCACGCTTTAAGCGCCTGCCCTTGTCGCACCCAATTCTGAACGTAAAGGATGATTTATGTTCATTATCACGTTCAAGTATCTCCCTGAACGGACATATCTATTCCTGGTGCACCTGAAAGCTGCCCGTAGCCCTCAATCTGAACCCTTTCCAACCTCGTGATCTGAATTGACGAGAGAGTAAGCATACCCAAACCATAATCCAGTCCTGAGAACACCAGTCTGCATAAGTGAGAATAGTAACTTACTAACTTGACTTATGGTGATATCCATTGGGCTACCTCCAAGACCAGGAACAAAATAACTCATCCGGTATTATCCCATATTCTCCGAATCACTACATTATAAATCAACGTGGACTTCAATTTTTTGGTAGAAAAAAATCGTTGTTATACCACTTACAAAAGTTATTTAATAAAATTTGGGATGAATACAAATGTTCTTACAAGGTGGAAGAAAGTCAGTCTTAAATATTGCAATAACCGGAGGAGAATAACGTCTCGTTTTGGAGTTGAATATAGATGAACTATGGAGATATTCACAACACGGAAATAGTATTAACATAAGCTGAATTGTGAACATATGGATGTGAATCATGGATAATAAGATAACAGATAAAAAAATCACTGGAGGCTATAGACATGTGGTTTTAAAGCAGAATGTTGCGAATACCATGTGCAGCTATGGTAAGTAATGAAAACGTTCTGAATAAGGCCACAACAACGATGAGCGCTAATCTCCAATAATAGGAAGAACCGATCATCAATTTGTTTTTTAATGAGACAGTAACAGCTGAAATGTATTGTGACATCATGGAAAATTGAGGGACGAAGCGATAGAAGAAAGCAAATAAAAAAGATACCAGACAGCTCAAGAGAATTGCCTGGCAGAAGGTCAATAACAGAAAAGGTAAAATAACTGTCGAGATGGAGAGTTGTATAGCAACATGCTCACATTAGCCAGTCGGCATTGAACTTGATAATGATGATTTGTGAAGTAGACTAGACGTGTTCAATGCTCAAGCATTTGGCTCATTTAGACGACACCAAGATCCTACTTGACCTATTGTCTAGTTAGCAAAGTGTTCCTCTCATGTGGTGTATATTTTCACACACACAAACACGCACGTACGCACACTTTCACGCACTGTGATATACACGCACGCACGCAGGCACCCACACATCACACACAATCACAAGTTTCGTCTTCGGCTACTTCCCTGTCCCGAACGGTTATATTTTGTGTGCTAAACTCTCTATATTTCCACCTCTACTTTCGTTTCAACATCCACTTTTGTAGATGCTGATGTGACATGAAAATAAGAAGTTACATAATATTTCATCATCATCATCGACTGCCTTCACCGCAACGAATGTTGGCTACCATGGAGCGTCATTCTGCTCTGTCTCTTGCTTTGATGGTGCAGGTTGTCATAGGCTGATTTGTCCATCTTTTGATGTTACGAGTCCTTGTTAGTCTTGGCCTGCCTCTGCCTCTTTTACCTGTATTTTCCCTTCCAATATTACTTTTAGTAGGCTGTTGTGACTTTTAACATGCCCCAAAAATTCATTTGTCTTGTTCTAATTGTTTTTAGTAGTTCTCTTTTCATTTTTAGTTGTTTTAAGACTTCATCGTTTGTTTTCTTTTCCTTTCATCCAACTCTACCTATTCCTCTATATATCCAGATTTCAAAGACTTCAATTTCTGTTCTGTTTTCTTGTCTACTGTCCATGTTTCTGCACCATATAGGAATATTGAGAAGATGTAACATTTTGCTATTCTTAGTTTTAGCCCTGGTGTTATTTGTTTTGATGTTAGTATGTTCTTCATGACATTAAAATTATTTGTTGCCATTCCTATTCTTTTATTTATTTCAATTGTAAATTTTCCATCACTGGCTATAGCAGTGGTGGCCAACTTGAGGTTGCCCGAGGGCCGGATTAAAGCCAAGGCCAAGACCCGCGGGCCACACTTAAGAATATCGTAAAAAATGACAGTAGGGACCTATGCGATATAGTAATATATAAATAATGCTTGCACTTTGACTACATATTTGATTTGTAACAAATCCATTAATTATTCATTTTAAAATTACCTTTAATGTCTCAGTGCGACGATTGTGACTTGCCACAGCTTTCCACCAGAGATTTGAAGTCCACTTCCATTTTTGACGTGGCGATTCGGAGAGTATGGGACAATGTCGAATCGGTCATTCTGTTCCTGGTCTTAGATTTAATTAACTTCATGGAAGAGAATGTTGTCTCGCAGAGATATGTGCTGCCGAATATAGAGCACATCTTTAGTGCCCATTTTCTCAGACACGGGAAACGTTCATTTGGTAGCAATTTCCAGAAGTCAGCTCCTAATGCCTTTACAGTACTGAGGAAGGGGTCACACTGAAGGTCACACTACTCTAGTTGAAGATCTGATGGCTGGCACTCCACTGTGCACTTAATTGGGTTATTAAAAAGTTCCGTTTGCGGACGAAACATTTCAAAATCTTGAAATCGTCGATCAAATTGACAAATCAAATGTTCAATGTCAGCTGCGTACTTACTGAAGTTTGCACTTTCTATCTCTGACAACAACTGCTTACAACTTGAAAAATGGAACAGATCATTTTTTTGCAAAGAAAGTCTAAATAGATTCAGCTTCTTTTTAAAACCATCAACATATCCCATCAATTGAAAAATGGTTTGCTTTTCCCCTTGTAGCTGCAAATTCAATATGTTAAAATGTTGTGTGATGTCTGTGAGATATGCCAGATTATGAAGGAAATTAATGTCTTTGAGTGCATGTTGAAGATCAATGGAGCATGGTAAGTTCTCTCGCAGGAAGTCATAAATGTCATTCTTCAGTTCAAAATATATAATATTATTAAACATTTCCCTCGACTAAGCCATCTTACTTCTGTATAAAGCAGGAGATCACCGTAGCTAGAATCTACTTCCTCTAAAATGATAAAAACTTCCTGTGATTTAAAGACTGGTGTCCTCCTCTTATCAAATTTGTTATTTTCACAACAGTAGCCATGGTGTCTTTTAGATTTATGGACTTTGCACAAAGGGTATCTTGATGAATTATGCAATGCAATGTAGGTACGTTAATTTTGTTTTGCTTTAGAAGTCCAACAAAACCAGTATTTGAACCAATAAAAGCTTTGCAACCATCAGTACACACTGCAGACAACTTTCCAAAACCACCTACTTCATCTACGGCACTATGAACTGCAGAAAATATGTCTGTCCCTCTACAAGTGTCATGCAAAGAGCAAACTTTCAACAATTCTTCAATAACAGTAAAATCCTCCTGGATAACTTTAACAAAAATAAGAAGCTGGCAAGTGTCAGTGATGTCAGTACTTTCATCAATCGCGAGCGAAAAATATGAGCAGTTTTCAATACAAGATTTTAAACTTTGAGACAGTTGCAGACTGATGTCTTCTGTTCTTCTGGCTACAGTTTGTTTTGAAAGAGGCACAGATTCAAATTCTTTGGCTATTTTTTCTTGACCGAATGCCTTGACCATTTGAATCGCACATTTCTTCACAAAATTTCCGTCAGTAAAGGGTTTTTTAGATTTTGCAAGCTCATAGGTAACTGTATATGATGCAATGATCGATGACCCTTTAATTTTATTGCCCTTTGTATACATACTTTGCTGTTGATTCAACTTTGTCTTCAGCTGTTCAACCAAAAGCTTCCTAGCTTCAATGCTGTGTTTCTCATACATGTTTTGATGATGTGTGGCATAGTGCCGTTTTAAATTATATTCCTTCAAAACGGCTAACACTTGAACGCAAATTAAGCACTGAGGTTTACTATCCTTATTGAAGATGAACAAATAATCTAATTCCCATTCAGGTTTAAATATGCGATTTTCACAATCAACTTTTCTACGTTTTAACATGATTTAATACAAAATCTCACATCAAAGTTAAAAGTCACAGAATGTTGGTCCACTATCGAAAATAAGTCCAGATTTGACAGTTATACACAGACTTGTGTTTTGACAATGAAATCAAAAGATTGTGACCAAATAAACACGTTGCAGTCATTTTATGGACAAGACAAGACGATGGGATCAAAGGGAATGAAGGCGAACAGTGAAACATTTTGAATGTAACTTCAAAGACAGAATTAGAGCTACGAAGTCCCCTCACCCCTGTCCCTCCCAACCTCATTAACCCCTTACCGCGAAATGAAAGAGCCACCACAAGTCCGACGACAAATGTTGAGCCAAAGATCTGACGCTATCACCGCACTGACAATAAAGCAACTTTACGGTACCAACTCGAAGCAAAGACTGAATATTGTCGGCACCATTAGTTGTGCAGTGTGTGTGTGTGTGTGTGTGCGTGTGTGCGTGTGTGCGTGTGTGCGTGCGTGCGTGCGTGCGTGCGTGCGTGCGTGTGTGCGTGTGTGTGTGTGTGTGTGTGTGTGTTATTTGAAATTATGTTGCCAATCTAGCTGTTGCGCGAAATTGACAGAGATTTTCAAATTGTGTATTCTTGAACGATAGAAGAGTTAACTCCGACACGGATTAAAACCAGGAGAAATCCGCTATTAGGGATAAAAAATGAAGTAAGTCCGTGGAGCTTCGCGGGCCAAGAAAACTAGGCTGGCGGGCCGCCATTTGGCCACCCCTGGGCTATAGTATGTCCAAGGTAGTTGTAGTTCTGAACTGTCTCCAGGTCTATTCCTTTTATTTTAATATCCATTTGTGGGTTTTGAGTATCTACTTTGTTATGATCATAGTTTTAGTCTTTTGATATTCATATCTAGACCATATTTCCTGCTTGTCATGTTTATTTCATACGTGGTTTGAAAGAAGGCGGGGGGGGGGGGGGGGGGGTCATCACATTATCTCCCTTGACCCTTATTTATTTTTGTGAGATACGCGGGGGGACACGGCGTTATCTCCCGCGGGGAAGGCTAACAGTACGTGTCTCGTTTCAAAATATTTGATGGTCAGCAATCGTTATTGTTTGTTTAAATAAAGGAGGTTATTGACTGTGGTTATATATCACATTATAGCTGAATGATTTTGCTTGTTCTGAATCAGTGTATGCCTGTTTTAACTGTATATATGTGTTATACGTGTTTCGTGATTTTGATTGGGGGGAGGGGAAGTCCCGGGGTGTCCTTCCATGATCTAAAGGGGAGTCCGGGTTGTTCCCCTGATATTTCAGCATGTCCCACTGCTATTTGTGGGAGTCCAGGGTCTCCATCCTGATCTTTAGGGAAGTCCAGGGTGTTTATTCATGATATTTGGGGGAGTCCTGGGAGTTTATTCATGATCTTTGGGAGAGTCCGTAGTGTACATCTATGCTCTTTGGTGAAGTCCGAGGTTTCCCCTTTTCCGCGATTATCTCCCCCTTACCAGCACCTACAATTCGACTAAGCCTCTGATACCACTTCGCCCCCTAAACACTCACCAGAAGGAATACAAAACATTTCTATAATCATTCGATCACTTATTAATAGGCCAGTATTATTCTTCATAACTATGATACCATCCCCTGCTAACCACTTTCCCATTGTCAAATATTATGCCCCCTTACCTACACTTGTTTTAATTTTCATAGTTATCTCCCATTTTAATATTTTTTACGATTGTCACACCGTGTTATGTGCGTCATGTTCCTTGGGTGAAATTCGGGGTGACCCACTACTGATATTTCAAGGGGAGTTCCGTATATCCCACAAATGAGGTTCATTTCTTCACAACCTTAGGCACCGTGTCCCACCTGAGGATCGCTTTTAAGGTTTATTTTAACCATAATGCACTACTCAAGGCAATATCACCTTAGAGGCGCACTTGACAAAGTTTGCGCACACTTTGGTAACCACTGCTCTATGGCAATAAATGCGTGTATGACCTTTCTGCTATGAAGATCAGTTAACTTGAACTGGGCATGAAAAGAACTGGGATGTAAAAAAAATAAAGGAAACAGATAAATGAGTAATTAAAGAATTAACAAAGACTCACCTATGAGGGGGACGAACTCTGACGTGGCTGGCATACTCTCAGCAATGAGTAACATAAACACAGAGAACGCCAAAAGCACCGTGATACCAAGGGTAATTTTCTCCCCGGAATCTGGAGGCAGCCAAAAGCCGAGCAGACTGTGGATAAACAATTCTATTTACTCAGTAAAGCCTTCAATTGATCTGGTTACCCAAACATAAAAGCAAATGGGAGGTGTTCATTTACGACTTTTGATCATTTTTATGAATGTAATTTGTGTTCATTTGGACGCATGTGGGCCTTTGATCTCCTTTCCTAAATGTTGATTGACGGACACTTTTTTTTAGCTTTTTTTTCATGTGCCAATCCGCATGCTAATTTTTAGGATCAATATACAAAACAGCAGGACGTTTAGACATAGAGACAATGCGTGGATCAGCATAATCAGTCCGCTTGATGCTACTGAATTGGGAGTTATCGCTAGGCCAACCTCGTGGGTGTGATTTGAAAAATGTGTATGATCGTTACAGACAACTTGGACATGTAGCGCCCTCCTAGAGGTTAGATGCTTGCAAATGCCAATACAGAATGAAGGATGTCACAGGGGAAGAGCTCTTAGATAACGTTTAAAATAAAACAAAATGCGATTAAAAATGAACTGTAAAACATTTAGTAAAGTAACACAAGTAGAGTGATTTACTTATTTACTGTATGAATGTAATTTGTATGGGCTATATGTAAACGTTTTAAATGACAGATATAATCACAAATAGAATAATAATCACTTTTAGGATTTTTTATTCAGCATGCATGCAACAGAGAGATAAAAAAAAAATCTACTTCAAGTAAAAACAATATATAACATAATAATCACTTGTTTAGAATTTTTGAAAATGAAGGATATGTAAAAATCTGTGCAAAAATCTAACAACCGAATTCTGGCCCCAAGAGAAACAATCTGCAACCATCCAATATGGTTTTTTATGACTTCCTGCTATTGACTAAATTAATATAGACGACTCGTCTTTCTCTCCTGAAAGTGCCGGAAAAAGGAAAAATGAAAACTGAAGGAAAGAGAATATGAAGACAATGCCATTTCTTGTGATCAGCTTTCATCGATTAAGTAAACGCAGTTGTCTCTAACTTACGACTAGCCACGATATTCACGTCTTTTCCGCTTAAATATCAATCTTCGTCAGGAGCGGATATTTAATTGCTTAACAACTTGACTCCGCAACAGTTCATTTTGGGCTGCTCATTTCGACTTAACGTTAAGAATTGTTTAACGTACCCCCAGTGCACATGTAACTTTTTGTTTCTTGTCTATCTCAGAGAAATAGACATGGGATCTCAATAGCCAGTGAACAAGGGAAGGTAATACCACGAATAAATAACAGATTTGATGACAGAAACTCAAAACCTTCTGGTACAGAGGCCAACGTCTTATTTCTAAGCCAAACAGCCTCAACTGCTTTTGCAAAGTATTTACTTTAAGTTTATCTTCTACTGGGAGCCGCGATAGCTCAGTTGTTAGTGAACTGGATTACAAAGGGCAAGAGGTAGGGTTCAATCCCAAGTGACGGCTCCGGTTCACCCAGTCTGTAATGGTACCTGATTTTTTTCTGGGAAAGTAAAGCGGCACGGGCGTAATACCGACCACATTACCCCAAAAATCATGTGCCGAGGGACTGTAAAATGTATGTCACTAACACCATATTCCCTATACGCCACTTGGCGAGACGGGTGTACTTTACTTTTTCTTTTATCCCCTACTCGTGGACCAGTTGTGCCACGCAAAAAACTAACTGCTAAGACTTCTCGTATCGAGCACCATTCGAAAAGTTGTATGAATATTATTAGTATTATTATTTTTAGAGTGAAGAGGGGGTAGTGAGGTTTTTATTTTGTGAGCTGCATTTTATGACCAAAATAAAATTTTGAAGAAACCTGATAATTCATCACATTTTTGTATGTTCAATATTCAGTTTTCGACAATAAATTTTTATAAAAATTAAGCTGTAATCTTTTCTACACACACTAACTGTAACACACACACACACTAACTGTAACACACACTAACTGTAACACACACACACTAACTGTAACATACACGCACTAACTGTAACACACACACTAACTGAAGGTTATATAGATTTAAAAAAAAAAATGAAATAAGCAATCGTGTATTACAACTATATCATCATCATCATCAAATATCGGCCCTGCTGGTGTAGGTGATCATGTCTCTCGACAGTTATTTATTATTTCTGTTGTTGACCTTCTGCCAAGCCTATTCTTCTTAATCTGTCTGGTAATTTTTCTCTTTGCTTTCCTCTATCTCTTTGTCCCTCAATTTTCCCAGTTGTTACAATATATTACATGTTGTTCTCTTCTCATTACATGGCCAAATAATGATAATTGTTTCTTCCTAATATTGGAAATTAACTCTCTTTTTGCTTTGGCCTCTTTCAGAACGTTTTCATTACTCTTCTTAGCTCTCTATGGTATTCTAAACATTCTTCTGTAAACTACATTTCTACAGACTCCAGTGATTTTCTTGTCTGTTGTCCTATTGTCCATGATTCACGTCCATGTGTTAAGACTGACTCTACATAACATTTAAGAACCCTTTTTCTTGTTTCTATTGTCAAAGATGGGTTGCATAGTATCTTCCTCATTGTTTGGAAAGCTGCTTTTGCCTGAGCAATTCTGCATCTCACCTCTTTATACAACTATATAACCAGTATAAAACAGCTATCCATGTCTTTCAACGTGGGATCGCGCGATCAATTATTCTTGTCCTTTACTTCATTTATTAATAATTGCCTTCTGTCATAGGATTTTGGTAACCTTTTCTGATTGTTTATTCTTCATTATGATTGATATATATATATATATATATATATATATATATATATATATATATATAGAGAGAGAGAGAGAGAGAGAGAGACAGAGAGAGAGAGAGATTTAGACGAGAGACACAAAAAAAGAGTGAAAATGTTAACGAAAGGTAAGTATAAAATTAGTAATAAATAACTTTCAGATATAAATAAAATTAATAGTTTGGATAACACAGTCCTACAACATACATCCCATCCAATATGGCAACACTTAGGAGTTGGAGGTTAAGGAGATTTGGTCTTGTGGACAACACACGTATTTCATAACAATTATTGTTTTGTGAACGTAGGGGAGGAAAGAGACACATAATACATGATAGTGTTGAGATCAAAGGATGTTTGCAGGACGTCAGTAAGTGAATTCCCTATCAGTGAAAGAAACTGGGAACATCTGGCACATGGAAAAAAGGCACAGTAATATTGGAAAAGGTGATGATATTATTATTAATAAATATTTATATCGATCTGGGAATCGAACGAGAGCTCGTGTTTCGGTAAATAGTCACAATGAGGGCCAAATTCACCTGATTGCTGGTGTGTAGAAAGTGGTAAAAGACTCAAGAGTTGACTGATGGTGTCAGGAAAAGAAAACAGAAACTGATTAAGGTTCTACTCATCTACTGAAACAGTCAAACTAGTCCCTCAAAGTGAGCAAATATCAATGATGTAAGATAACAACTGTACCATATACTGTCATGTTTGAGGGGGGACGTTTGTTCAAAGATGCAACCAGTCATTACACCTAGCTTTAAACTACGACACAGCGTAACTAGGCCAACTAAATGTCATTTTTCTAAGCTTGACTACGAAATTAGATTGATAACGAATAGAAGCAGAACCGGCCTTCGGTGACAGTTATTTTCTTCTGTCGTTAATCAGTGTTTGGCACTTCTAAGACAGTTTTGCTATTAGTCAGTGTTTGGAACTTCTAAGACAGTTCTGCTATTTATCAGTGTTTGGCACTTCTAAGACAGTTTTGCTATTAGTCAGTGTTTGGCACTTCTAAGACAGTTCTGCTATTTATCAGTGTTTGGCACTTCTAAGAGAGTTCTGCATATTAGTCAGTGTTTGGCACTTCTAAGACAGTTCTGTTATTAGTCAGTGTTTAGCACTTCTAAGACAGTTTTATTATTAATCAGTGTTTGTCACTTCTAAGACAGTTTTGTTATTAGTCAGTGTTTGGCACTTCTAAGACAGTTCTATTATTAGTCAGTGTTTGGCACTTCTAAGACCGTTCTGTTATAGTGTGTTTGGCACTTCTGAGACAGTACTGCTATTAGTCAGTGTTTGGTACTTTTAAAACAGTTCTGCTATTAGTCAGTGTTTTAGATTTCTAAGACAGTTCTGCTATTAGACAGTGTTTGGCTGTTCTGACAAAGGTCTGCCATTAGTCAGTGTTTAACTGTTCCAGACTGTTCTGCTATTAGTTAGTGTTTAACTGTTCTGAGACAAGTCTGTTGTTAGGTAGTGTTTAACTGTTCCAGACAGTTCCGCTGTTAGTTAGTGTTTAACTGTTCTGAGCCAGTTCTGCTGTTAGTTAGTGTTTAACTGTTCTGAGACAGTTCTGCTGTTAGTTAGTGTTTAACTGTTCCAGACAGTTCTGCTGTTAGTCAGTTTTAACTGTTTTGAGACAGGTCTGCTATTAGTTAGTGTTTAACTGTTCGAGATAGTTCTGCTGTTAGCTAGTGTACAACTGTTCTGAGACAGCTCTGCAGTTAGTGTTTAACTGTTCCAGACAGTTCTGCTGTTAGTTAGTGTTTAACTGTTCCAGACAGTTCTGCTGTCAGTTAATGTTTAACTGTTCCAGAATTTCTGCTGTTAGTTAGTGTTTAACTGTTCTAGATAGTTCTGCTGTTAGTCAGTGTTTAACTGTTCTGAGACATGGCCGCTGTTAGTTAGTGTTTAACTGTTCCAGACAGTTCTGCTGTTAGTTAGTGTTTAACTGTTCTAGATAGTTCTGCTGTTAGTTAGTGTTTAACTGTTCCAGATAGTTCTACTGTTTGTTAGTGTTTAACTGTTCTTATACAGGTCTGCTGTTAGTTAGTGTTTAACTGTTCCTAACAGTTCTGCTGTTAGTTAGTGTTTAACTATTCCAGACAGTTCTGCTGTTAGTCAGTGTTTAACTGTTTTGAGACAGGTCTGCTGTTAGTTAGTGTTTAACTGTTCGAGATAGTTCTGCTGTTAGCTAGTGTACAACTGTTCTGAGACAGCTCTGCAGTTAGTGTTTAACTGTTCCAGACAGTTCTGCTGTTAGTTAGTGTTTAACTGTTCCAGACAGTTCTGCTGTTAGTTAATGTTTAACTGTTCCAGAATTTCTGCTGTTAGTTAGTCTTTAACTGTTCTAGATAGTTCTGCTGTTAGTCAGTGTTTAACTGTTCTGAGACATGGCTGCTGTTAGTTAGTGTTTAACTGTTCCAGACAGTTCTGCTGTTAGTTACTGTTTAACTGTTCCAGACAGTTCTGCTGTTAGTTAGTGTTTAAGTGTTCCAGATAGTTCTGCTGTTAGTCAGTGTTTAACTGTTCCAGACAGGTCTGCTTTTAGTTAGTGTTTAACTGTTCCAGATAGTTCTGCTGTTAGTTAGTGTTTAACTCTTCCAGACAGTTCTACTGTTAGTTAGTGTTTAACTGTTCCAGAATTTCTGCTGTTAGTGAGCGTTTAACTGTTCTGAGGCAGTTATGCTGTTAATTAGTGTTTAACTATTCTGAGACAGGCCTGTTGTTAGTTAGTGTTTAACTGTTCTGAAACAGGTCCGCTGTTAGTTACTGTTTAATTGTTCTGAGACAGGTCTGTTGTTAGTTACTGTTTAACTGTTCTGAGACAGGTCTGCTGCAAGTTACTACTAACTGTTCTAAGACAGTTCTGCTGCTAGTCAGTGTTAAACTGTTCTAATATATTTCTGATATTAGCCAGTGATTAACTGTTCAAAGAAAGTTATGCTATTAGTCAGTGTTTAAATGTTCTAAGACAGTTCTGATATTAGTCAGTGTTTAACTGTCCTAAGACAGTTCAGATACTAATCAGTGTCAAACTGTTCTAAGACAAGTCTGCTGTTAGTCTGTTTTTAAATGGTCTAAGACAGTTCTCATACTAGTCAGTGTTTAACTGTTCTAAGACATTTCTCATACTAGTCAGTGTTTAACTGTTCTAAGACAGTTCTGCTATTAGTCAGTGTTTAACTGTTCTGAGACAGGTCTGCTGTTAGTCAGCGTTTAACTGTTCTGAGACAGGTCTGCTGTTAGTCAGTGTTTAACTGTTCTAAGACGCTTCTGCTGTTAATCAGTGTTTAACTGTTCTGAGACAGTTCTGCTGTTAGTCAGTGTTTAAATGTTCTAAGACAGTTCTGCTGTTAGTCAGTGTTTAACTGTTCTGAGACAGTTCTGCTGTTAGTCAGTGTTTGACTGTTCTGAGACATGTCTGCTGTTAGTCAGTGTTTAACTGTTCTGAGACAGTTCTGCTATTAGTTAGCGTTTAACTGTTATGAGACAGGTCTGCTGTTCACCAGTGTTTAACTGTTCTGAGATAGGTCTGTTGTTAGTTAGTGTTTAACTGTTCTAAGACAATGCTGCTGCTAGTCAATGTTTAACTGTTCTAAGACAATTATTCTATTAGTCAGTGTTTAACTGTTCTGAGACAGGTCTGCTGCTAGTCAGTGTTTAACTGTTCTAAGACAGTTCTCATACTAGTCAATGTATAACTGTTCTAAGACAGTTCTCATACTAGTCAGTGCTTAAATGTTCTAAGACAGCTCTGCTGTTATTCAGTGTTTAACTGTTCTGAGACAGTTCTGATACTAGTAAGTGTTTATATGTTCTAAGACAGTTCTGCTATTAGTCATTGTTTAATTGTTCTAAGACAGTTCTCATACTAGTCAGAGTTTAACTGTTCTAAGACATTTCTCATACTAGTCAGTGTTTAACTGTTCTAAGACAGTTCTGCTATTAGTCAGTGTTTAACTGTTCTGAGACAGGTCTGCTGTTAGTCAGCGTTGAACTGTTCTGAGACAGGTCTGCTGTTAGTCAGTGTTTAACTGTTCTAAGACAGTTCTGCTGTTAGTCAGTGTTTAACTGTTCTGAGACAGTTCTGCTGTTAGTCAGTGTTTAAATGTTCTAAGACAGTTCTGCTGTTAGTCAGTGTTTAACTGTTCTGAGACAGTTCTGCTGTTAGTCAGTGTTTAACTGTTATGAGACTTGTCTGCTGTTAGTCAGTGTTTAACTGTTCTGAGACAGTTCTGCTATTAGTTAGCGTTTAACTGTTCTGAGACAGGTCTGCTGTTCGCCAGTGTTTAACTGTTCTGAGATAGGTCTGTTGTTAGTTAGTGTTTAACTGTTCTAAGACAATGCTGCTGCTAGTCAATGTTTAACTGTTCTAAGACAATTATGCTATTAGTCAGTGTTTAACTGTTCTGAGACAGGTCTGATGTTAGTCAGTGTTTAACTGTACTAAGACAGTTCTCATACTAGTCAATGTATAACTGTTCTAAGACAGTTCTCATACTAGTCAGTGCTTAAATGTTCTAAGACAGCTCTGCTGTTATTCAGTGTTTAACTGTTCTGAGACAGTTCTGATACTAGTAAGTGTTTAAATGTTCTAAGACATTTCTCATACTAGTCAGTGTTTAACTGTTCTAAGACAGTTCTGCTATTAGTCAGTGTTTAACAGTTCTAAGACAGTTCTGCTGTTTGTCAGTGTTTAACTATTCTAAGACAGTTCTTCTATTAGTCAGTGTTTAACTGTTCTAAAACAGGTCTGCTATTAGTCAGTGTTTAACTGTTCTAAGACAGTTCTGCTATTAGTCAGTGTTTAACTGTTCTAAGACAGTTCTGCTATTTGTCAGTGTTTAACTGTTCTAAAACAGTTCTGCTATTAGTCAGTGTTTAACTGTTCTAAGACAGTTCTGTTATTAGCCAGTGTTTAACTGTTCTAAGACAGTTCTGTTGTTAGTCAGTGTTTAACTGTTCTAAGACCTTTCTGTTGTTAGTCAGTGTTTAACTGTTCTACGACAGTTCTGTTGTTAGTCAGTGTTTAACTGTTCTAAGACAGTTCTGTTGTTAGTCAGTGTTTAACTGTTCTAAGACAGTTCTGTTATTAGTCAGTGTTTAACTGTTCTAAGACAGTTCTGTTGTTAGTCAGTGTTTAACTGTTCTAAGACAGTTCTGTTGTTAGTCAGTGTTTAACTGTTCTAAGACAGTTCTGTTGTTAGTCAGTGTTTTATACTTCGTAGACATATCTTTAGCCGTTACTCAGTGGTTTACCACTGTTCAGAGAACGCAAGAAAAGCCGTTAGAACAGACATGAGTGAATTCTTCTACTGAGTTTAAGCGGTTGATTTTGATCTCCATCGATGACGTCAAGATTCACCTTATCTTAAATGGGTATGACAGAATGTTTTTTTTTTCCAGAAATACAACATGCCGTCTTTTTTTTAATCATAATACTTAACAAATATATTTGTTTTTAACAGGCATTAACAACAAGATGTATAAGAGGAAACAGAAAGCTCTCAAAACTGTGACTGCGAAAAAAATTAATGCCACACAAATGCATTTAAGAAAAGATTATTAATCCTGACGGATATAAATCCGCGTAATTAAGTTGTAATGATGTTAAGAAATGAATTATGAAATCGGTAATATGTTCTAAAATGAACATATACTTTATTAGAGATTTGTAACCATGGTGGCGAAATAGTTAGAGTCCTTGCCTATTAACTAAAATGTCCGGGTGTTACTTCTCTATGGCGAACTTTTATTCAAGGGCTCGGCTTTGAGGTCACTCAGCTACTGGCAGCAAATTTGTACCAGGTATTTTCTTTGTGAAATCAGGTCGGCTTGACGTTATACTCGCCACAACGATGACAAATGTTTTGATTGACAATGGAATAATTGGCACCAACAGCATCTTCATCTTCCGCCACAAGATCTTACAATTACACATCTTGCGCTTAATTCCCACCAGTACCCTTTTGATGTTATCAACCCACTTTAATCTTTCCCTGCTTCAGCCAACTTATATCTCTCACTATGTATTTTAATTGTACAACATAAGATAGTGTTTAGTATGTTAACATAATTAAAACTGATGTATTTGACCCAGACGAGCAGATATAGCAGTGTTTTTTGTTTGCAGACCACAACACAAGCTGTCTACATTTTAGTAATGACCTTTTAAGGTCAGAACGCTGAAGTGGATTTGCCTTTGAAAAAAAAACACAGATGATAATTTTTAAAAAATATATTATTTCTTGATGTGTCTACATAATTGCTTTAGCTTGCTCACTTTATGTTCACTTCTTCTTTCTTCTACATTCTATTCTATTCTATTCTATTCTATTCTATTCTATTCATGGAACCAGTTTCATTGCAGTCGGGGGTCCAAATAACCGACGCATCTCCCGTCCAGGCATTCATAGAAGCGAATAAGAGGCTGAAGTTTCTATACGGTGTTGATTTTAAACACATCTGCTTTTCTCGCTAAGCACATCGGATCGACCAAGCCCTTTTTTCACTTGTTATATATACTCACCTTAAAATTGTCAACCACAAACACGGGAAGATGATATTGAAGAGGTAATATAAAGTCTTGCGGCGAATGACAATGGTAAACCTCACATCCGGATATGGTTCTAAACAGCAACCATATATAACCTCTGTCCGCTTAATCTGCACATCGATGAGCTCCCACTCGCCGCTGAAGACATAGTTATTCAGGTCCACCATCGAAGACCTGGTTAAGAAATGTAAAGCATCAAATAGAAAATAAAAATCAACGTCAGTCTGGTATTATTGGGCTGAAGATGAATTGATGGTTTCCTTTTTTATTTTAGAGATAAATGGGGGAGTTTTGTTTTTTTCATTATTTGTTATGTTTTTTTTTACTATTCTTGAGATATCTGTTCGCTTATTCTTTTATGTAAAAAAAAGTAAAGAACCCCCGTCACGCCAAGTGGCGTGTAGGGAAATATGGTGTTAGTGACCCTATATTTTACAGACCTTCAGCACATGATTTTTGGGGTAATGTGGTCAGTATTACTCCCGTGCTGCTTTACTTTCCCAGAAAAAATCCGGTACCCATTTAAGGCTGGGTGAACCTGGAAGCCGTCGGTTGGGATCGAACCCTACCCCTTGTCCGTGGTAGTCCAGTTCACTAACCACTGAGCTATCGCGGCTCCCATTCTTTTATGTGTCTGATCGGAAATGTATCAATCCATCATATGGCAAATCCATGTCCAAAACAGGAATACATATTAAACCCAAGTAGTGTCGCAAAATAGCTTCTTCTTAATATTAATAATTGTTATTCTGTTTTGTTTCTTTTCGTCCCACTTGAAGACGTTACGTTCATTCTTTGTTTTGTTAGCAAAGCTCAAACATCCTAGTTGTTCTCTTCTATTGTTGCATATCCATACTACTTCTATAAACTCTTATTAACCCCGTCTCGCGTCATGCTCAGTCAGTCTTTCTATCTTAACCAAAAAAAAAAAACTGTTCTTTTTCATTTCGATATGGCTGTGATTTTGTGTGATGGTAAATCTACCCGTCAGTGTGAAAGTGAAATTCATATTTCTACGTGTGTGAATGTTAAAACATATCCTTATTTATTTGAATGTTTGAATTTGCATATTCGCACATTAGACTGCAGTCAGTATAGTATACTGTTTATATACCCTATGTCTGTTCGTATTTTCTAATACTTTTTACTTATTTGTTTGTCTATATTTATCAGCTTGTGTTTATCATTATACCCGATTATGTGTATAACCGTGTGTACATTTTCATGCTTGTACAATATGTTTTTTTTATCCGTTAACAGACACAAAGCACAGAACAAGTTGCAACTAACAGACAAGATAACTAAAACAAAAAAAAGACGAAAACTGGAGTTCAGTACAAATTGAGCCCCAAAATAATCAAGAGCTGGAGAGGAGCTGAAAACGGAAACATAAGTCGATAGCGTGCCATAGATGTTCCATTCAAGGGGCTGGGAATGAGAAAGAAGCGTTTCATGAAAAATGTAGCGGAGTCCTTTCATTTGCTTCAATTTGCTGTTGGTTTTAGGACTTAATCATGACCTGCTCTCACTTAAGTTGCTGAAATAACGATTCGCTTGTGTTGGAGTAATCTCGTGCTCTCTTTTCCTCTTTCACACTTTTATTTCCTTGACCACAGACAGTTACATTAATGGCGTGACAAAATACACACAAGAAAATCAATGTGCTCATTTGATTAAAGTAGAAAAAGTATCATTATTACAAGCACTGAGGTTGATTACGTAGGTGAACATGTTTCTTCACAACTTTGATCTCTACATTTGTTTATAATTCAGTTCCAAATAAATCATTCATTTAAACTGCCTGATATCATTTCTGCTAAAGTGGGCTGATGCCAACAAAGGATGGACAAGTGAACCTATGATAAAGTGCACTATAAAGACAAGAGACAGATTTAAAAAGGCGCTCCATGGTAGCCAACTTTCGATGTGGAGACGGCACTCAATGAATAAATAATAATTATCTCTGTTTCCGTCTACTCCTTTTTTCAGTCTTTTCCAGTTGTCACAAATAGTATATCAAATGTCCCATTCTTCGTATATGTCCAAACAGTGATGATTGTTTCATTTTGATTTTGGAAATAACCCTCCATTATTTGCTTATCATTACTTTAGAACGCTCTCACTACTCTTTTTCTATCTTTGATATTCTCAATATGCAGTGGCATTATCGTTATCAAATACTCTCATAATATTAACATCAGATGAGAACTGTTACGCGTGGAAGACCGAACAGTTTTTCAGTCAAAAGTCCTTATTTTCGTGCGTTTGTCCATCATTTATTATTATGTTTACTTTCTTATCTTTATAACAATACTTACTTTCGTTGTAAACTTATTACATTTTCGAAATCATTTTATTTTGCTGTTGTTTATATCATTATCTGAAATTTTGCTTTATTTGTGGCATGTGGTGTTCCATTCAACCACAGACAATGTCATCTAGGTGAGCACCATCATCATTGTACTATTCAAATGCATTCCCATTATACATCTCTGATCTCTTTCATAATGAAACACGAAGACATGCTCGCAGTTAACAAACAAACTCTGTAGCACCGACGTGGACCCACATTATAATTTTCAAACTAGTCAAATATTATACAAGAAAGTATACATTTTTTTTGTTCCTTTTTTTAAACTTATGTTTTCGTTTTTTGTTACCGGCCAGCTATTCACTTAACTGCACATTTTAAACAAGGAATTCACTTGTTGTCATCCTTCTCCAACAGAACGTTCCACTCTAAGCTTAGGGGTCAGTGAGGAAAAAAAATGAATGCCCTAGATTCACTTTTCTAATACCAATGGATAAAAAGATACAGCGAAGACGATGGCGTTGGATAGGATACACACTGCGGACGCCAACAGAGAGTATTACACAACAAGCCCTTTTTTTGAATCTACAGGGGAAAAGACAAACAGGAAGACCAAGAAATTCTTTGGGGAAGACAGACAGAAGCAGAGATTAAGATGATGGGAAAGACATGGAATGATCTTAAAAGAATGGCAAGAAACAGAACGACTTGGAAAGTGTTTGTTGAAGACCTATGATCCACAGGGAGCTGAAAAGTAGAAAAATAAATTCACTTTGAACTTGCAAGGGAAGATTCTTACTAAAACTGTCAGTGGTCCACTACATTTTGAAATCAGTTCAGGTAGTCTGACTATGAACGTTTATAAACGATCGTCGGATTCGATCCTGATCGACGGCTTCCAGGTTTACCCAGCCTTAAATGAGTACCGATTTTTTTCTCTGGGAAGGTAAAACGTCACGGGAATAATACCGACTGGGCAAGTGCCCCAAAAATCATGCGCCGACGGTCTATAAAAATGATGGGGCTCTAACACCATATTCCCTATACGGCAGGTGGCGTGACGAGGCTCTATACCAGTTTACTTTTTAGCTACACACTTTATCTTCCTTTCAATTAGTTATCATCTCCATCATGCTGAGTTTGGGCCATGAATGATAATTTTAAAAAGAAGGGAAAAAGAACAGTGTTTTCCAGCTTGACGTAGGTAAGGAACAAAACAAAAGCAAAACGACGTTGTGACTAGGAAAAGTAAAAAAAGTAAAGTACCCCCGTCACGCCAAGTGGCGTATAGGGAAATATGGTGTTAGTGACCCTATATTTTACAGACCTTCAGCACATGATTTTTGGGGTAATGTGGTCAGTATTACGCCCGTGCTGCTTTACTTTCCCAGAAAAAAATCCGGTACCCATTTAAGGCTGGGTGAACCCGGAAGCCGTCGGTTGGGATCGAACCCTACCCCTTGTCCGTGGTAGTCCAGTTCACTAACCACTGAGCTATCGCGGCTCCCTTGTGACTAGGAAGCAAGGAAAAAAATACTCCTCATCTATATGTAGATGCACAACCAAATATAACTATATGTTGTTATATGTGCTTATTTATCTACATATATTTGACAGTAGTTATATTTGCTTGTGCAACCCACATGGGTGTTTGGGAGACCAGTGACAGACTTCGTCAACCTTTTCCATATTTTCAATCATTCTTTGGGACTCTGCAAAGAAAATATATGAGCATGTATTTACATTTGCTTATATATATATATATATATATATATATATATATATATATATATATATATATATATATTGTTGTTGTTGTGTATATTATTCCAGTTAAAGGCCTACTAAGCCGCAACGTCGTTTTACTTTCGTTTAGTTCTTCGCGTACGTAAAGCTGGAAACATACTCTTTCTTTTTCCTTTATTTAAATTTCCGTGCTTATCGTGAGCTTTACAGCAGCTTCGCATTTTTATTCATCTGGATGGTACTGTAGCGCATTACCACTGAATTAGATACATACGTTTTCAGCTGAGGCGATAGGACTGGACTAAACTGATTGAACTCAATGTCAATTTTAACGTCAGGCCAACGCACTACTTCTACACTACCTCTCTCTCTCTCTCTATCTTTCTCTCTCTCTATCTATGCCCCCCCCCTTTTCTCTCGCATATACTCGTTACTTTATTTTACAGATCTAAGCAGACTGGAAACTGCTTGAAAATAAAATCAAGCAGCCATCTACGTTTAGAGATACTCTCCTATACTATTTTTTCTACAGATTTGAACCGTCCTGACACTGTTTCACGATAAAACGAATGAACCACACATGTCTAAAGATACATTCCTAAACTATTTTTTCTACAGATTTGAACCGTCCTGACACTGTTTCACGATAAAACGAATGAACCACACATGTCTAAAGATACATTCCTAAACTATTTTTTCTACAGATTTGAACCGTCTTGACACTGTTTCACGATAAAACGAATGAATCACACATGTCTAAAGATACATTCCTAAACTATTTTTTCTACAGATTTGAACCGTCCTGACACTGTTTCACGATAAAACGAATGAACCACACATGTCTAAAGATACATTCCTATACTATTTTTTCTACAGATTTGAACCGTCCTGACACTTTCACGATAAAACGAATGAACCACAATTGTCTAAAGATACATTCCTATACTATTTTTTCTACAGATTTGAACTGTTTCACTATAAAACGAATCAACCACCCAGATTTACGGACACTTTCTTATAAAACTAACGACTTTGCCCTCCTATTTCCAGCTCTCTATTAATTGTATTGCAGACTTGTAGGTGAAACCATTGACCAGTCCCGTACATACGAACCTAGTTTCCGTATGGGCTTTGAGGTACAGAACAGTGCCTTCCCCTGATTGAATTTGTTAGGGGCAAGCAACTTGTCTAGAACTGTATTGAAAGACTCGTAGCAGAATTACTTTCTGTGATCTATTTGTGGCAGACATCTCACGTTTCCAAGACTATCTTTGATGAATATCAAACAGGCAAGTGAGCCCCATAAAACATTTAGCGCAATTCTTCAATCTAGTCAACGTCCCGTCTGGTGATAACCATTGACATTTCTCTTAATTCAGATGTGAATGGTGTTTTCAAATTTATACTAAAAAATGTATTACTAAATAAAAGTAAATTGTATTCACACTAACTGAAGTAAAATAACTGCTTCAACCCCACACAAGCTCACCACACACCTTTACATTATCGTTCCACTAACTAAAGTAAAAGAAAGAATTATCTCATTCCGGCACTACCTCATCTCACATGATTACCTCAGTTCATATTATTTCAGAATATTCAGCATAAACACCTCGCCCCAACATTATCTCACCAAACAATTATAATTTTTCCGACACTGTTTCCTACACTATATCATATTTATCCGAAAAATGCATCACGTTTTTTTAAATGTACATGACTCAGGCTACCAGAATTTTCAATTATTTATTTCTAAAAAGTAACACCATCACTGGAATAAAATGCATGTTCTTGAACAGTTCCTAGAACTGATACCACTCAAGCTGCACTGAGCTGGATGAGATAATTCTTTATCGACAGATTACCGAGAGTCCGAAGTGTCCAATGTTTCAATTGTTCAACATGCCTATCATGTACTCACTAAATCTTCTCACCACAGTCGCAGCAGATTTTATTCCAAATTTCTAAAGTTTCCATATTGTAGATTCCCGAACATTCCTTTCGTATACAACTCCTTGCTCGAAATGGGTTAAGGCAAAGAAATGAAATATAAATGCATACACATACAATACTGCAGTAAAGCTTATTGTAAAGAATAAATGATTATAGAAAAATTTTAAAAAATGGACGACACAAACTTGAACGACTCTTCCGCTCAATAGGCCTTCAGCTGGAACAACAAACAAACAAACAAACAAAACCACACAGATATGTAAGTAAATAAAATTATCTCAACACAGCTAACTAATAATGAAGTATGTAAAAAAAGTAAAGTACCCCACGTCACGCCAAGTGGCGGCGTATAGGGAATATGGCGTTAGTGACCATACATTTTACAGACCTTCTGCACATGATTTTTGGGGTAATGTCGCTATTACGCCCGCGTTGCTTTAGTTTACCAGAAAAAAAATCCAGTACACATTAAAGGCTGGGTGAACCCGACCGCCGTCAATTGGGATCGAGCCCTACCTCTTGTCCTTTGTAGTCCAGTTCACTAACCACTGAGCTATCGCGGCTTAATAATGAAGTATCTAGAACAAAACAAGTTCCAACTAGAATTAGAAAAAAGTGGAAATGTCTTCTCTACATTTCCTGAAGGAAAATTAACGGGGGGGGGGGGGGGGGGGGCGCTAGAGTGCCCGGTGTACTTGACCAGCGAATGGAAAGGTCAAAATACAGGTGGAAGGGTTCTAAAAATTTGTGGGGGGATATTGTATAATTTACCTCAAATATAACGAATAGTGACACTGTGACCTTCCAGGCATGTCGTAAGAGGTGACTAAGGAGGTTGATTGATGGTTTGACAAGCTGTCATTGTAAAACAGTATTGTTATGGAAACAGAGCCATAGATTTTGGAAGCAGTGATCTCTGCAATATGTGCCACTTTGGCACGCAAGGTTTCTGTTTTTGAGATTGTGGTTCTGCCCTATGTGCCGTCTTCGGCTCGAAAGGACAATAGATAGATAGAATGTCTATACGTATCTAAATATATACAACCATGCGAGAGCACACAGACATGTTTGCACATATATATATATATATATATATATATATATATATATATATATATGTCCACACATATATATACTCATATATATGTATGCATGTATACATGTATATATATATATATATATATATATATATATATATATATATATATATACGACTACATCCATACGTGTGCGTACACATGCATGTGAAAAAGGTGCGCATACAGCATATAAACCAAAGGTCTCCACAACAAGGTCCGTGTGCATAGAAGAAGCACAAAGAATAGACCGGAAAATACAGGGCAATTGAAAGGTGGAAAGAGTGAGACGTCTAAGAGTGGGGGTTCACCAAGTACATGTAAAGGGTAATGTGCCGTGTAGTGCAGGTGTAAAGGGTATTGCCTTGCACAAAGGTAAGCAGTCTAGACACAAGAGATATAGAGGATTTCCCCCAACAGGTTCACCTTATGTTAGACTTCTTTAGCCGCTTCTTCTTTAGGCTTTATCCGGATTCGATCCTCCAAACTGCCTTCAAAAGGGTCCTCCATATCTCCAAATACAATACGCATCCTCACAACTTAGCTGCTGTGAGAATACTCAACCGTTACCGTTTCATCCTCCACTCTGATCCCATCACTCGTCTACTTTTCCGTGATCCCCCTATGGGCGATATTTTGGCCAGTAGCCATCAGTAGTAGACAAGGTTCCATTTGAACCGTATTTAGGCGCTAAATTAACAAAGATATATAGGGCGGCGCGCGGTGCGCCTTTCGCGCGAAATGTACACGAGAGACAAGGGGAGTTAACCATGACCGCGCGTGTCCGGATGTTGACCTCTAGTCTCGGTGACCCCGGAAGTGACCTGTTTATGTCTGATGTGTGCTGACTTTGGAGCGCTTGGTGTACTTGAGCGATAGTGATAGGTTAGTAGATTATACAACATCAATGAAAAACGATCAATATAAAACAGAAGACAAAGATATATTTTATTCTTTATTATCTCAATAGGTGTATAACATACATTGCTATTATATAACATTACAAACATATTTAGTACACCGAGTAAATATATAGTACAGGGATAACATTTATTTATAGCTATGTAGTTGGGTGTCTGCTTAGTTCTATGTCATAAATGAAGCATAAGGGTGAAACAGTTAGAGATTACTGGTTAGTCTAAGCTGGTAGTGTAAATATGTTCCTCTGTGTTAGTGGTTCGCTATCTCTCTCTCTCTCTCTCTCTCTCTCTCTCTTCTCTCTTTCTCTCTCTCTCTCTACTATTCCAGCCTAGATTTCCTTCCATTGAAACACTTACTCATTCTCTCCATTTATCCATATCATCGCGCCTTCCTTCTCTCTCTCTCTCTCTCTCTCTCTCTCGCTTTCTCCCCTATCCTCTCTTAGGCTTCTAACCTATCACTCCACCCTCCGCCTCTCTCTTTAGCTCCCCCGCCCTCCCTCATATTTTTAGCGTCCCTCCTATTGTAACACTTGATTATTCTCACCATTAATACGTAGCATCTCGCCTTCTTTCTCATAGGCTTCTCTCGCTCTCTCTCTCTCTCTCAGTTAGAGATTACTGGTTAGTCTTAGCTGGTAGTGTAAATATGTTCCTCGGTGTTAGTGGTTCGCTATCTCTCTCTCTCTCTCTCTCTCTATCGCCCTCTTTCTCTCTCTCTCTCTCTCTCTCTCTCTCTCTCTCTCTCTCTCTCTCTCTCTCTCTCTACTATTCCAGCCTAGATTTCCCTCCATTGAAACACTTACTCATTCTCTCCATTTATCCCTAGCATCGCGCCTTCCTTCTCTCTCTCTCTCTCTCTCTCTCTCGCTTTCTCCCCTATCCTCTCTTAGACTTCTAACCTATCACTCCACCCTCCGCCTCTCCCTTTAGCTCCCCCGCCCTCCCTCATATTTTTAGCGTCCCTCCTATTGTAACACTTGATTATTCTCACCATTAATACATAGCATCTCGCCTTCTTTATCATACGCTTCTCTCTCTCGCTCTCTCTCTCTCTCTCTCTCTCTCTCTCGCTCTTCTAACCCCTACTAGACTTCTCTCCTACCATTCCACCTTTCTTCCTCACTCTCTCTCTCTCTCTCTCTCTCTCTCTCTCTCTCTCTTTACCTCGCCTAGCGTTCCGCCTTCATTCGTATTTTTACCTTACCACCAGTGTAACACATTAATAACATTGAATATCAATTACAAAAAGACTTGAAATATCTACTTTTTAAAGAACCAATAAGATAAACATATGAAAAACGAAGGAATAATACACTCGACAAGGCGTAACATACGTACTTTATACACATCACCCATTAATACAACTGAAATTCCTTTAATGATAACCTATCACATCGTTATGAGCTAAGAGAAAAACAGAAAAAAATTCAACTTACACCGTAAAATATTCCACTACAACACAGACCGCTAGACTGAACAGTACTACGAAAATAAACGTCCGTGAATCAAGCGCGCTTATAACACGAAGTCTCACATCCGACTAGTTTAAATATAATCTGGTAAATAAAATTTGGACGATACTATTCCACCCTCGACTAATATCTAGGTTAACCAATCAGAGAAGAAGATTTCTATCGGACACCCATCAACGAAATGACTGACCTCTGGATTAACTAATCGGAGAAGAGGATTACTGTTATCGTGATAACTGACCTCATTTTCAACTTGAAGTGCTGTCGAGTCTGATGCATGGGTTACTTTAAATCGACCTAGCGGGTCAATGGTGGGGGAAATAATACAAGTGGCGGGTTACTTGAACGCGTTTTGACCCCTGCTGCAATACCAGGAGTTCCATGACAGTTATAAATAGTTGGATACAACAAGCAGGAAGTTATATTAAGGACAGAAATCTAGCAGGCAATGGCAGAAACCTAAGAGGCAAGGACAGAAAACTAGGGGGGTCGTGGTTCGTGGTTCGGTAAGTCCGTGGTTCGTTAAGTCCGTGGTTCGTGGGGTTGTGGTTCGTGGTTCGTTAGTTGATGGTTCGTTAAGTCCATGGTTCGTAGGGGTTGTGGTTCGCGGTTCGTGAGTTGATGGTTCGTTAAGTTCGTGGTTTGTTAAGTTCGTTGTTCGTGAGTTTGCGGTTCGTTAGTTGATGATTCGTTAAGTCCGTGGTTCGTGGGGTTGTGGTTCGTGGTTCGTTAGTTGATGGTTCGTTAAGTCCATGGTTCGTAGGGGTTGTGGTTCGCGGTTCGTGAGTTGAGGGTTCGTTAAGTCCGTGGTTCGTGGGGTTGTGGTTTGTGGTTCGTTAGTTGATGGTTCGTTAAGTCCGTGGTTCGTGAGGTTGTGGTTCGTGGTTCGTTAGCTGATGGTTCGTTAAGTCCATGGTTCGTAGGGGTTGTGGTTCGCGGTTCGTGAGTTGAGGGTTCGTTAAGTCCGTGGTTCGTGGGGTTGTGGTTCGTGGTTCGTTAGTTGATGGTTCGTTAAGTCCATGGTTCGTGGGGTTGTGGTTCGCGGTTCGTGAGTTGAGGGTTCGGTAAGTCCGTGGTTCGTGGTTTGTTAAGTTCGTTGTTCGTGAGTTTGTGGTTTATTAAGTTTGTAGTTTGTTAAGTGCGTGGTTCGAGAGGTCGTAGGCAAGGGCAGAAACCTAAGAGGCAAGGGCAGAAACCTAGGAGGCAAGGTCAGAAACCTAGGAGGCAAGGGCAGAAACCTAGGAGGCAAGGGCAGAAACCTAAGAGGCAAAGACAGAAACCTAGGAGGCAAGGTCAGAAACCTAGGAGGCAAGGGCAGAAACCTAGGAAGCAAAGGCTGAAAAACACTCGTACTGACTAAGGCTTCCAAGGTGTATTTGATTGTCGCCCTATTTTTGTCTGTATAACCTAATATATCACTTTCATTTAATCTATCGATAAACGTTTCAAAGTCATTTCTGTTGTTAACTAACAAGGGTTTGTCTAATCCTGTCGCGTTATTTGAGCTGGTGTGTGAAAGTAACGCAGCCAAATAGAACTGACCTCTGAGGCAATACCGGATGTGTTACTAAAAAGATTTTGACGTATGATGGTAATTTTATGAGTTTACCCCCGGATCATTTTTTAGGGATACGCCAATGCAATCGGTAAAAATCGTAAATTTTCACTCTAGGCATACCCCAAACTCTATTTTAGACATCCCCATTGCAAAAATTTACATTAAAAACCACTTTTAGGATTTTACCCCCTTATAATTTTTTGAGGGTTACGCCCATGGAATCGATAAAAAGCGTTAATTTAGCACGCAGGCTTACCTAAATCTTTATTTTAGACATCCCCACACCAAAAATTTACTTAAAAATCACTTTTGAAATTGTTACCCCCTTACCATTTTTTAGGGTTACGCCCATGGAATTGATAAAAATCGTAATTTTAGCACGTAGGCTTACTTAAAACTTTATTTTAGACATCCCTACACCAAAAATTAACTTAAAAATCACTTTTGAAATTGTAACCCCCTTACCATTTTTGAGGGTTACGCCCCTGAAATCGATAAAAATCGTAATTTTAGCACGTAGGCTTACTTAAAACTTTATTTTAGACATCCCTACACCAAAAATTAACTTAAAAATCACTTTTGAAATTGTAACCCCCCTTACCATTTTTGAGGGTTACGCCCATGGAATCGATAAAAAATTGAAACATAACCTCAAGGCATACCCCAAACATAATATTTGACACCCCTACATAGCAAATTCCAACATAAAAACAACAAAAAACTAGTGGTGGTATAGTGGTTTTTGAGCCGTTCATACTACGCAGATGTACGGTGCAGCACGTGCAATCGATAAAAAAATTGAAATATAACCTCAAGGCATACCCCAAACATAATATTTGACACCCCTACATATCAAATTCCAACAAAAAAACAACAAAATAAATAGTAGTAAGGAAGGGGGTTTAGTGCAAGGATTTGAACATTTCGTGCAGTATCACGCAGCACAATCTCGTATCGTGCTGCACGATACATCTGCGTAGTATGAACGGTTCAAAAACCACTCCCTTACTACTATTTTTTTTGTTGTTTTTTTGTTGGAATTTGATATGTAGGGGTGTCAAATATTATGTTTGGGGTATGCCTTGAGGTTATATTTCAATTTTTTTATCGATTGCACGTGCTGCACCGTACATCTGCGTAGTATGAACGGCTCAAAAACCACTATACCACCACTAGTTTTTTGTTGTTTTTATGTTGGAATTTGCTATGTAGGGGTGTCAAATATTATGTTTGGGGTATGCCTTGAGGTTATGTTTCAATTTTTTATCGATTCCATGGGCGTAACCCTCAAAAATGGTAAGGGGGTTACAATTTCAAAAGTGATTTTTAAGTTAATTTTTGGTGTAGGGATGTCTAAAATAAAGTTTTAAGTAAGCCTACGTGCTAAAATTACGATTTTTATCGATTTCAGGGGCGTAACCCTCAAAAATGGTAAGGGGGTTACAATTTCAAAAGTGATTTTTAAGTTAATTTTTGGTGTAGGGATGTCTAAAATAAAGTTTTAAGTAAGCCTACGTGCTAAAATTACGATTTTTATCAATTCCATGGGCGTAACCCTAAAAAATGGTAAGGGGGTAACAATTTCAAAAGTGATTTTTAAGTAAATTTTTGGTGTGGGGATGTCTAAAATAAAGATTTAGGTAAGCCTGCGTGCTAAATTAACGCTTTTTATCGATTCCATGGGCGTAACCCTCAAAAAATTATAAGGGGGTAAAATCCTAAAAGTGGTTTTTAATGTAAATTTTTGCAATGGGGATGTCTAAAATAGAGTTTGGGGTATGCCTAGAGTGAAAATTTACGATTTTTACCGATTGCATTGGCGTATCCCTAAAAAATGATCCGGGGGTAAACTCATAAAATTACCATCATACGTCAAAATCTTTTTAGTAACACATCCGGTATTGCCTCAGAGGTCAGTTCTATTTGGCTGCGTTACTTTCACACACCAGCTCAAATAACGCGACAGGATTAGACAAACCCTTGTTAGTTAACAACAGAAATGACTTTGAAACGTTTATCGATAGATTAAATGAAAGTGATATATTAGGTTATACAGACAAAAATAGGGCGACAATCAAATACACCTTGGAAGCCTTAGTCAGTATGAGTGTTTTTCAGCCTTAGCTTCCTAGGTTTCTGCCCTTGCCTCCTAGGTTTCTGACCTTGCCTCCTAGGTTTCTGTCTTTGCCTCTTAGGTTTCTGCCCTTGCCTCCTAGGTTTCTGCCCTTGCCTCCTAGGTTTCTGACCTTGCCTCCTAGGTTTCTGCCCTTGCCTCTTAGGTTTCTGCCCTTGCCCACGACCTCTCGAACCACGCACTTAACAAACTACAAACTTAATAAACCACAAACTCACGAACAACGAACTTAACAAACCACGAACCACGGACTTACCGAACCCTCAACTCACGAACCGCGAACCACAACCCCACGAACCATGGACTTAACGAACCATCAACTAACGAACCACGAACCACAACCCCACGAACCACGGACTTAACGAATCCTCAACTCACGAACCGCGAACCACAACCCCTACGAACCATGGACTTAACGAACCATCAGCTAACGAACCACGAACCACAACCTCACGAACCACGGACTTAACGAACCATCAAACTCACGAACGAAACGAACCACAAACGAACCACAACCCCACGAACCACGGACTTAACGAACCCTCAACTCACGAACCGCGAACCACAACCCCTACGAACCATGGACTTAACGAACCATCAACTAACGAACCACGAACCACAACCCCACGAACCACGGACTTAACGAATCATCAACTAACGAACCGCAAACTCACGAACAACGAACTTAACAAACCACGAACTTAACGAACCATCAACTCACGAACCGCGAACCACAACCCCTACGAACCATGGACTTAACGAACCATCAACTAACGAACCACGAACCACAACCCCACGAACCACGGACTTAACGAACCACGGACTTACCGAACCACGAACCACGACCCCCCCTAGTTTTCTGTCCTTGCCTCTTAGGTTTCTGCCATTGCCTGCTAGATTTCTGTCCTTAATATAACTTCCTGCTTGTTGTATCCAACTATTTATAACTGTCATGGAACTCCTGGTATTGCAGCAGGGGTCAAAACGCGTTCAAGTAACCCGCCACTTGTATTATTTCCCCCACCATTGACCCGCTAGGTCGATTTAAAGTAACCCATGCATCAGACTCGACAGCACTTCAAGTTGAAAATGAGGTCAGTTATCACGATAACAGTAATCCTCTTCTCCGATTAGTTAATCCAGAGGTCAGTCATTTCGTTGATGGGTGTCCGATAGAAATCTTCTTCTCTGATTGGTTAACCTAGATATTAGTCGAGGGTGGAATAGTATCGTCCAAATTTTATTTACCAGATTATATTTAAACTAGTCGGATGTGAGACTTCGTGTTATAAGCGCGCTTGATTCACGGACGTTTATTTTCGTAGTACTGTTCAGTCTAGCGGTCTGTGTTGTAGTGGAATATTTTACGGTGTAAGTTGAATTTTTTTCTGTTTTTCTCTTAGCTCATAACGATGTGATAGGTTATCATTAAAGGAATTTCAGTTGTATTAATGGGTGATGTGTATAAAGTACGTATGTTACGCCTTGTCGAGTGTATTATTCCTTCGTTTTTCATATGTTTATCTTATTGGTTCTTTAAAAAGTAGATATTTCAAGTCTTTTTGTAATTGATATTCAATGTTATTAATGTGTTACACTGGTGGTAAGGTAAAAATACGAATGAAGGCGGAACGCTAGGCGAGGTAAAGAGAGAGAGAGAGAGAGAGAGTGAGGAAGAAAGGTGGAATGGTAGGAGAGAAGTCTAGTAGGGGTTAGAAGAGCGAGAGAGAGAGAGAGAGAGAGAGAGCGAGAGAGAGAAGCGTATGATAAAGAAGGCGAGATGCTATGTATTAATGGTGAGAATAATCAAGTGTTACAATAGGAGGGACGCTAAAAATATGAGGGAGGGCGGGGGAGCTAAAGGGAGAGGCGGAGGGTGGAGTGATAGGTTAGAAGTCTAAGAGAGGATAGGGGAGAAAGCGAGAGAGAGAGAGAGAGAGAGAGAGAGGAAGGCGCGATGCTAGGGATAAATGGAGAGAATGAGTAAGTGTTTCAATGGAGGGAAATCTAGGCTGGAATAGTAGAGAGAGAGAGAGAGAGAGAGAGAAAGAGAGAGAGAGAGAGAGAGAGAGAGAAAGAGGGCGAGAGAGAGAGAGAGATAGCGAACCACTAACACCGAGGAACATATTTACACTACCAGCTAAGACTAACCAGTAATCTCTAATTGAGAGAGAGAGAGAGAGCGAGAGAAGCCTATGAGAAAGAAGGCGAGATGCTATGTATTAATGGTGAGAATAATCAAGTGTTACAATAGGAGGGACGCTAAAAATATGAGGGAGGGCGGGGGAGCTAAAGAGAGAGGCGGAGGGTGGAGTGATAGGTTAGAAGCCTAAGAGAGGATAGGGGAGAAAGCGAGAGAGAGAGAGAGAGAGAGAAGGAAGGCGCGATGATATGGATAAATGGAGAGAATGAGTAAGTGTTTCAATGGAAGGAAATCTAGGCTGGAATAGTAGAGAGAGAGAGAGAAAGAGAGAAAGAGAGAGAGAGAGAGAGAGAGAGAGAGAGATAGCGAACCACTAACACCGAGGAACATATTTACACTACCAGCTTAGACTAACCAGTAATCTCTAACTGTTTCACCCTTATGCTTCATTTATGACATAGAACTAAGCAGACACCCAACTACATAGCTATAAATAAATGTTATCCCTGTACTATATATTTACTCGGTGTACTAAATATGTTTGTAATGTTATATAATAGCAATGTATGTTATACACCTATTGAGATAATAAAGAATAAAATATATCTTTGTCTTCTGTTTTATATTGATCGTTTTTCATTGATGTTGTATAATCTACTAACCTATCACTATCGCTCAAGTACACCAAGCGCTCCAAAGTCAGCACACATCAGACATAAACAGGTCACTTCCGGGGTCACCGAGACTAGAGGTCAACATCCGGAACACGCGCGGTCATGGTTAACTCCCCTTGTCTCTCGTGTACATTTCGCGCGAAAGGCGCACCGCGCGCCGCCCTATATATCTTTGTTAATTTAGCGCCTAAATACGGTTCAAATGGAACCTTGTCTACTACTGCCATCTCCCTCGCTCCGACCATAAACACTTGGGTATGGTCCCCTGTGCAAGTAAATTACCTGTGCTCATGTGCTCCGCATCGACTCTGTCTCTGTCGCTAAAGGACGGTTCAAGGATGGTTTCACATGTGTGTCCCGCAATATCATTTATGCCATCGCATGCTAACGATGTCACATGGCTTATATTGGCGAATCTGAGAGACACGATTTTATGAACACCTTCAGGATGTTCAACAGAATACTAGCACTCTAGTGATGCCCCATTTCGATTCCTAAGACCACAAGGGCAAAGAATGATATACGTATCAGAGGTATTATTCTTTGCCACTCCGCTGACTCCCTATTGCATTTTCTGCTCTTTTGCTCATATATGAACACATTAGTATATTCACATGCTATGCTATTCACAGCTCTCCTCTACTAGACTACACCGCGACACTTCGGAGTTCCCCAATATCTTGTGTACCTAAACCGCTTACTTTTGTGCAAGGCGATATTCTTTGCATCTGTACTACACGGTACCTTACCTTTAAATGTTCTTGGTGAACCGCACTCGGAGACATCTCACTTGTTCCTCCTATAGGGTGCTCTGTATTCTTCTGGTCTCTTTTTTGTGTATACACATGGACCTAGGTGTAGACACTTTTGGATATGTTTGATGTATGTGTGCTTTTTCACATGCAAGTGTACGCACACGTATGTCAGTAGCATTATATATATATATATATATATAGGTGTGTGTGCTATCACACGGTTGTATATATATACGTAGATACATATAGACATTGTCGGTAGCTTCATAGTTGAGCTAACCTATACTATATCCCCCCACCAACATATTTTTAGAGCCCTTCCACCTGTGTTTTGACAATCCCATTAGCTGGTAAACCACACCGGATATCCTAGTTCTTGTTCATTTTCCTTCAGGCCACAGCTCCGTAGGGAAAACATTTCTATTTATTTCTCATTCTAATTCGAAATTATTTTGTTTTATACACTTATTATTATTTAGCTATTTAGTGCTAATTCTATTTACTTACAAATCTGTGTGCGTGCGTTGTTTGTTCTTCCTGCTGAAGGCCTATTGACCGTCGTTCAAATGTGTGTCGACTATTAATTACGTAAAGTTTTAATCATACAATTTTTATCAATACTTTTTCGCCCATATCTCTTTGAACGACGAGTTTTATCTGGTATTATACAGTCATCTCTTTCTAGAGCTTCATCTCCTCTGCTTCTTCTGAGTTTGATTTAGTAGTAGTGCACTCTGAGGCACTTATCTTTGTCATCTTCTACATGCCATAATCCCCTATGGGAGTTGGAGCACGAGTGACTGACTTTGTCAACCTTCTCTGTATTTTCTAACATTCATTGGGACAATGCAAAGTCGAGGGAATGTCCATTCTTTTACGTTATCCTCCTATCTCTTTCACCGTCCACGTCTCCTTTTCGCTCCCTTTATGATTCTTTGTAAAATAGTCTTTGCTAAGCCAGGCGATCGAGATACATGCCCAAATCAGTTCACTTTGAGTAAGGTGACAGTAGTCCAAATCATCATAAAATATAAGATTTGCATTTTACTTATCTTATATAAATCGTTTACTAAGTCCAAATCATTTGAATTGTTAGTTAACCAGTTATAATTTTTTTTTATGAAAACATGTTATGTCAATAATGGTTATATAGATTTAACAAACTACATATTAATAAAATATATCAACAATTTGTTTTTAGAAATAAACATATTATTAGAAAGCAAGCAACACAAACTTGACGAACGTAGTCAAATTTTAAAAAAAAAGTGAATATGGTAAATAATATTCAAACACCGACTATATTGGGTTACAAAACATATAACAAATAGTGGCGTGAATTCAGTGTAAGCTAGGTAGGCAGTGCTACACTAAATCACAATTCATACTAAAATGCCTGCTTTCAGTTTCTGACCCAACTTAATAGAAATGTTTAACCTCAGACAAACTTTAGTGGACGTTACCAAGTGTATATGTTAGTCGTGGCTTATATCTTAGTGGTTGTCTGTGCTAACCATGGCTCATATCTTGCGATTTCAGTCCTTTGAATCGGTGTAAAACACACATTAATTCACACGATAAAAAACTTAACCAGTCACACGACTTAAAACACACTAATTTTAATGCTATGAAAAGTATGCTAACATCAAAACAAATAACACCAGGGCTAAAACTAAGAATAGCAAAATGTTACATCTTCTCAATATTCCTGTATGGTGCAGAAACATGTACATTAGACAAGAAAACAGAATAGAAACTTGAAGCCTTTGAAATGTGGATTTATAGAGGAACAGGTATAAATGGATGGAAAGAAAAGAACACAAACGATGAAGTTTTAAAACAACTAAAAATGAAAGGAGAACTACTAAACATAATTAGAACAAGACAAATGAAATTTTTGGGTCATGTTAAAGGCACAACAGCCTACTAAAAGTAATATTGAAGGGAAAATACAAGGTAATAGAGGAAGAGGCAGACCAAGTCTAACATGGACGAGTAACATCAAAAGATGGACACATCAGTCTATGACAATCTACACCATCAAAGCAAGAGACAGAGCAGAATGGCGCTCCATGGTAGCTACCTTCGATGCGGAGACGGCGCTCAATGATGTTGATGTTTTAAAACACGCAATTTATCTGTTAACGTAACCATGCTCTGCTAAAGAACTGAGATAGTTGCGTATAGTGTTTGCGTTTATGAGCTTCTATATTTGTAGATTTTACTTAAAGAGAGTATTAATACATGCTATTATAGTCACCATCGGGAGCCTTCTCAGCAACGAAGGTTGGCTACCATGGATTGCCATTCTACTTTGATTCTTGCTTTGATGGTGCAGGCTGTCATAG
Organism: Megaustenia siamemsis; assembly: GCA_032433765.1. Classification (NCBI taxonomy): domain Eukaryota; kingdom Metazoa; phylum Mollusca; class Gastropoda; order Stylommatophora; family Ariophantidae; genus Megaustenia; species Megaustenia siamemsis. The sequence goes on along the minus strand of JAVIAB010000092.1, from coordinate 116,699,108 downwards.
ATTGACTTGTCCATCTTTTGATGTTACTCGTCCATGTTAGTCTTGGTCTGCCTCTGCCTCTTTTACCTTGTATTTTTCCTTCCAGTATTACTTTTAGTAGGCTGTTGTGTCTTTTAACATGCCCCCAAAATTTCATTTGTCTTGTCTTAATTGTATTTAGTAGTTCTATTTTTATTTTCAGTTGTTTTAAAACTTCATCGTTTGTTATCTTTTCTTTCCATCCAATTCTACCTCTTCTTCTACCTTTTAGCTCCCGGTGGAGAATAGGTCTTCAACAAACACTTTCCAAGTCGTTCTGTTTTTTGCCATTCTTTTAAGATCATTCCATGTCTTCCCCATCATCTTCATCTCTGCTTCTATCTGTCTTCTCCAAGAATTCCTTGTTCTTCCTGTTTGTCTTTTCCCCTGGGGATTCCAAAAAAGGGCCTGTTGTGTAATACTCTCAGTTGGCTTCCGTAGTGTGTGTCCTATCCATCGCCATCGTCTTCGCTGTATCTCTTTATCCACTGGTATTTGACCGGTACATTTCCATAATTCCACGTTAGTGACTTTGTCCTGCCATTTCCATCCCTTTATTCTGCGCAAGCATCCATTAATGAAAGTCTGTACTTTCGTGATTGTCAATTTTGTCATTCTCCATGTTTCACAGCCATATAATAGGACCGACTTAACATTTGAGTTGAAAATTTTTATTTTTGTATTTAGCCTAATTTCTTTGGATTTCCATGTTTCCCAGTGCAATGAAAGCTCCTCTTGCTTTTGATATCCTTATTTTGGTATCATTTTCTGTTCCTCCCTCTTTATCTATATTACTGCCCAGATATATATAACATTGTACGTCTAGTAGAGGTATTTCTCCTAGTTTTATATGGTTATTGCCAACTGCATTAATTCTCATAATGTTGGTCTTATCTCTATTAATCTTTAGTCCTAGCTGTTGTGATCTCTCATCTAATATACTCATTTTATCCTGCATCTGTTGATGGCTGTGTGATAGGAGAGCTATGTCATCAGCAAAGTCTAAATCATCAAGTTGTTTGGTCAGTGACCACTGGATCCCATTTCTGTTGTTTTGAGTTATTTTCATAATCCAATCTATGGCCAGTAGAAAGAGAAATGGAGACAGGAGGCATCCTTGCCTTACTCCTGTTCTTATTTCAAATGCTTCTGTAAGCTGTCCTTCATGCACCACACTACATTTTGTTCCTTCATACATTGCTTTTATCAGGTTAATAAACTTTATGGGGATTCCGTAATGACTCAGCAACTTCCAAAGCATTCTTCTGTCTAAACTATCAAATGCCTTTTCGTAATCTATGAATCCAATATATAGTGGGGATTTTAGTTCTAAACTTTGTTCAACTATTATACGTAGGGTAGTTATTTGATCAGCACATGATCTGTTATTCCTAAAACCTGCTTGTTCATCTCTCAAGTGTTTCTCTATAGCCTCTTTTAGTCTCTCCAGAATGATTCTGCCTAATATTTTTCCTGGCACTGATAGTAGCATAATTCCCCTATAATTTGTGCACTCCTGTAAACTTCCTTTCTTTGGTAGTTTGATCATATAACCTTCTCTCCAGTCTTTAGGTATTTCTTCCCTCTCCCAAATTTTATCCAATAGATCATGTAACATCTTGGTAGAGGTGTTAATATCTGCTTTGATGGCTTCCGAAGGAATTTCATCTGGTCCTGTGGCTTTACCATCTTTTAATAGTTTGATGGCTTTCATTATTTCTTCTTTGCTTGGTTTTCCGCAGTTAACGTGTAACTCTTCTTCTGCTGGTAGTATATCTGGAGGATTATTTGAGCCGGGTCTGTTCAAAAGTTCTTCAAAGTGTTCTTTCCATCTCTCCATTTGTTCCCTTATATTACTAAGCAGATTTCCTTTCTTGTCTTTGATAAAGGCATTGATCTGTTTGTATTTTCCACCTAATTTCTTTGTGCTGTTGTACAGTTCTTTCATATTCCCTTTATTTGCTGCTTCTTCTGCCTCTTTAGCTAGTTCATCTATATATTTCCTCTTATCCCTTTTAATGCATCTTCTCACTTCTTTGTTCACCTCTGTGTAAGCTTCCTGTGTCTTGGCTTTATTACTTCTTGTTTTGCTTTTATTTATGTCTGCTTTCGTGTTCTTACTTTCTTTAATTTTATCCAGGGTCTCTGCTGTCATCCATGCCTTATTCTTGCGTTCTCTTTTCCCCAGTGTTTCTTCGCATGTCTCTTTCCATATATTTTTTACCTGTTTCCAATGATCTTCTATATTTATTGTATTTTCTAGTTGTTGGAGGACTTGGTATTTGTTTGATATTGTGACTGCGAATTTATCTTTAACTCCTTGTTCTTTAAGAAACCCTACATTGAAATACTTTCTACCCTTATTCGTTGTATTATACCTTTTTAATTTAATTTTAAGTTTGGCAAACAGAAGATGATGATCAGAAGCTACATCTGCCCCTCTATATACTTTTACATCCTGTAAGGATGACTTAAACTTATTATTAATACATATGTGATCAATTTGATTTTCCGTTCTATGATCTGGTGACACCCATGTAGCTTTGTGTATTCTTTTATGTTGGAAGATTGTTCCTCCTAGGCTCATTTGATTAAGGGCGCAGAAATTCACAAATATCTCTCCATTCTCGTTTATATCTCCAAGTCCATGTTTTCCCATAATCTCTTCGAAGCCTCTGTTGTCTGATCCTACCTTTGCATTTAGGTCTCCCATCAAGATTATAATATCCTTGGCTCGTCTTGCATCCATCTGCCATTGTAGCTGTTTATAAAAATCATCTTTAACTGAGTCATCTTTATCGTTGGTTGGTGCATAGCATTGTATAATGTGTAATTTTATTTTATCTTTGGTTGTTCTAAATGTTGCTCTCACCAGTCTTGGTCCCACTGCCTCCCATTCTATTAGTGTCTTCTGTGCATTTTTTGATAGCATTATAGCTACCCCTTCGCTATGCTGTGCTCCTGGTTCCTGGTGTCCTGATGATACAAAAATCTCCCATGTATTCAATTTTATTCTCTCAGCTCCCAGCCATCTTGTCTCACACATTCCCAGAATATCTATCTTATAGTTGGTCATCTCTGCTGCCACTTGTGCCGCTTTCCCCTGTTCGTTAAGGGTATGAACATTCCAGGTGCCAATTCTGGATGATTGCTCTGCTAAAGAACTGAGATAGTTGCGTATAGTGTTTGCGTTTATGAGCTTCTATATTTGTAGATTTTACTTAAAGAGAGTATTAATACATGCTATTATAGTCATCATCGGGAGCCTTCTCAGCAACGAAGGTTGGCTACCATGGATTACCATTCTACTTTGATTCTTGCTTTGATGGTGCAGGCTGTCATAGATTGACTTGTCCATCTTTTGATGTTACTCGTCCATGTTAGTCTTGGTCTGCCTCTGCCTCTTTTACCTTGTATTTTTCCTTCCAATATTACTTTTAGTAGGCTGTTGTGTCTTTTAACATGTCCCCAAAATTTCATTTGTCTTGTCTTAATTGTATTTAGCAGTTCTCTTTTTATTTTCAGTTGTTTTAAAACTTCATCGTTTGTTGTCTTTTCTTTCCATCCAATTCTACCTATTCTTCTATAAATCCACATTTCAAAGGGTTCAATTTTCTATTCTGTTTTCTTGTCTAATGTCCATGTTTCTGTACCATACACGAATATTGAGAAGACGTAACATTTTGCCATTCTTAGTTTCAGCCCTGCTGATATTTGTTTTGTTGTTAGTATATTTTACATGGCATTAAAATTACTTTTTGCCATACCTATTCTTTTGTTTATTTAAATTTTTCATTTCCCATCATTGGTTATAGTATGTCCCAGGTAGTTGTAGCTCTGGACTGTCTCCAGATGTATTCCCTCAAATGTGATATTTAATTGTAGGTCGTGAGAATGATCTTTGATTATGATCATAGTTTTAGTCTTTTTGATATTCATTTCTAGTCCATATTTTTTGCTTGTTGTGTTTATCACATTAAGCAATTGTTGTAGGTCTTTACGATTTTCTGCTAGTAGAGCAGTATCATCAGCATATCTTAGGTTATTGATTATCTTTCCATTAATGTTTAGGCCTGGTATCTCTGAGATATTTTTAAAGATTTGCTCAGTGTATAGATTTAACAAGCTTGGTGATAGGATGCATCCTTGTCTTACTCCTCTTTTTATGTCCATGGGTGTAGAGTTCTCCTTGTTATATTTTATTATTGCTGTTTATTCCCAGTACAAATTACATATTAGTCGTATGTCTGTGTCGTCTAGATTTATATCCTTTAAGCAGTCTATGAGTTGGTTATGGTGTATTCTATCGAAAGCTTTGGTGTAGTCTATAAACATGCTATTATACTTTGCGTGTAAACTGACTTAATCTTAACATATGGATGTGAATCATGGACAATAGGACAACCGTCAAGAAAATCACTGAAGTCTGTAGAAATGTGGTTTTACAGAAGAATGTTGAGAATACCATGGACAGCTAAGAAGAGTAATGAAAATTTTCTGAAAGAGGTCAAAGCAAAAAGATATCTAATTTCCAATAATAGGAAGAAACAATCATCATTTTTTGGGAATGTAATGAGAAGACAACATATATATAATAAGCTGGAATATATTGTAACAACTGGGATAATAGAAGGACGAAGAGATAGAGGGAAGCAAAGAGAAAAAAATACCATACAGCTTAAGAGAATGACTTGGCAGAAGGTCAACAACGGAAATGATAAACAACTGTCGAGATCGAAAGTTGTGGAGAGATATGATCACCTACGCCAGTAGGCCGGTACTTGATGCTAATGATGATAAACTGACTTGATGTCGTAAGTATTGATTCACAATGTGTAATTCATTATGTCATATAAACAATTAGTGAAACATCAATTAAAGTTGTTGGCACACATTTTAGTTTTCAACAATTTAAACTTTTTGGATAGGTATCTCCGTGTTAGTGTCTAACAAAACGATGACATGGTTCTATGTTAAAATAAAGAGCTCCCATCAACGCAAGTGGCGTATAGGGAATATGGTGTTAGTGACCATCAATTTTACAGACAGCAGATGATATTTGTGGTAATGTGGTCGGTATTATGCCCGTTTCGCTTTACTTTCCCAGAATAAATCCGGTACCCATTTAAGGCCGTGTGCCCGGAAGCCGTAGGTTTGGGATCAAACCCTACCTCTTGTCCTTTGTAGTCCAGTTCAATAACTACTGAGCTATCGCGGCTATATGGTTCTATGAATAGGGAAATATTACATTGATAATTAATGCTTTGTAGCCATATCCGAATAGCGATTTCGCGCCCATTCTGAATCAGAAGTGGCGGTTAATAAAGAAGTGTATTCGAGTGCACTCAACTACCTTAAAATATATGTGTCAACTCTGAATTTGTATCTGCAAACGTCGCCCATGTTTCCAGGAACAACATTATTTGTATTTAGAAAATAGGTGGTGAATTATCAGCTATAAAATAAAGTAAATTACTACCGTCACGCCAAGTGGCGTATAGGGAATATGGTGTTAGTGACCATAAATTTTACAGACCTTCGGCACATGATTTTTGGAGTAATGTGGTCGGTATTACGCCCGTGCCGCTTTACTCTCCCAGAAACAAATCCGGTACCCATTAAAGGCTGGGTGAAATGGAAGCCGTCTGTTGGATTTGAACCCTACCTCTTGTCCTTTGTAGTCCAGTTTACTAACCACTGAGTTATCGCGGTTCTCGAATTATTAGCCATGCTTAACGTAAAACTTCGAAATAGCTGTCGGTTTTGCACAGTTTACCCATACAAAAAAACACTACAGGCCACTGATAAAAAATACTTTGAATTTTAATAAAATAACTCTCCATAAGGTATAACTATGAGGACAGTCGCATTTAATATCAGCCCTCTAGAAGTATATGAAAGTGCGATGATGCGAGAGAGAGAGAGAGAGAGAGAGAGAGAGAGACAGAGAGAGATAGAGAGAAACAATTATTGAGTATAAACTACAATGAATACGTTAGTAGACAAAGAGTGAGATTTCAACCCGATAGCAACAATCAGTTGCACTGTACACCAGATTTAAACATCCATTAATAGTTGTAGTGTTAATATCGTGATGTTTAAGATAACAGACGCGTTGAATGTTGATCCAAACAAACAGAAAGAAACAGTTCATAAGCGTAGATTTTTTTTTTTTTTTCGTTCACCAGCCTTTACCTCTGACGAATTCCCTAGAGACTAGAAACTGAATTTTGTGTGTTAATCCATTTTTCCCTGGCAGCCGTGTGCACAGGGTCCATCGCCGCATAGGCAGACAACTCCGTCTTCGGAGGTACTCATTTTTTTCCGTCGATGAGTAATTGACGTTTCAAGCCGGGCCTCGCTGCTGAGACCAGGGGTAGACTCAGCAGCGAGGCCCGGCTTGAAACGTCAACCGGGATGTGAACCCACAACCTCTCTGTCTCGAGGCCGGCGTCTTGCCTCGAGACCAACCAGCCCCCCCTCCCCTGTATCATCATATGTGACCCGGACTGTACGTGCAAGGAAACGTACTACGGGTCAGACTGCACTCTCAAATGTCAGGACAACTGTTTCAACGACACCTATGAACAGTCAACCGGGAACTGTACATGCAAGGGAAAGTTTTATGGGTCAGACTGCACTCTCAAATCTCCGGACAACTGTTTGGACGAAACCTGTGAACAGTTAATCGGGGCATGCGACTCGTATGTCGATGATTCCCACGTTAATAAGAGTCTACCGACTACAACAAACCCAAGCATATGGATACCTTAATGTGTTTCTGTGCTGGACATGGTTAATTTCTTGGTGATTTTCCGTGAAGCCATGGCTCATATCTTGGTGTGTGTCATGTTAGTCATATCTCCTATCTTGGTGTGTCCGTGTTAATCATGTCTCATATCTTTATGTGTGTCTGTGTTTAGTCATATCTCATATCCTAGTGTGTATCTGTGTTAGTCATGTTTCATATCTTTGTGTGTGCTTGTCTGGGTTAGTGATATCTCATATCTTTGAGTGCATGTTTATGTTAGTCACATCTCATATCTTTGTGTGTGCATGTCTGTGTTAGTCACGTCTCATATCCTTGTGCGTGCATGGCTATGTTAGTCACATCTCATATCTTTGTGTGTGCATGTCTATGTTAGTTATATCTCATATCGTTATGTGCATGTTTATGAAATAGTGGATAATTAGGGGTGTGAGAAGGAGAGGCCAATAGGGGTACAAAAGGTCAAGGCGAGGGATAGTCATAAACATGTAGCAACTCGTGGTCCACGTGAAATGACATGAGTAGGTGAGCGTCTCGAAAAACAAGAGGTTGGAAAGCGAGACAAAGATTCAGTTAGAGAATTTTAGTTGGTTGGGACAGTCATTCGAGATATGTGCGAGAAGCTGTGCGGACGGACTTGTCATGTTTGACAACCCGGTACCGAGGGCTATGTTAGTAGGGAAAAGGAACAGAATGTTAGAAATTAGCTTTCAATGTAGGAATGACAGTAAGTAAGGAAACGTGTGATAGAGATAGAAGAGTATTTCATGGACTTAGGAAACTGTGCTAGAAATAGTTGTGTTATAATTCAATAATGTGTGTGTAGAGTAGGGGAATTAATTAGAGTTTAGTAGCGCAAAGAGGACAGTAGTAGGAACTCGGTAGAGTTCATATTGTGCTCAGAGAATTAGGAAGAACAAGTGTGTTCTTACTAGTATTGGCTGAATATAAGCCGTATAAGGAATTTCTGAGGCTGAATGTAAGCCGTATCAGGAATTTATGAGGCTGAATGTAAGCCGTATCAGGAATTTATGAGGAACTGGGTATGTTCCATATTCTATGTAGAGACGGTAGAGAGCAGGATTGTTCTTACTGGTCTTAGGCTGAATGTAAGCCGCATAGAGAGATTATTTGTTGAATTTAGTAGATTCAATGTTGTGGGACAATATTGAATATAGAGACTTAGATAACAAGAATTGTTCTGACCATTAACAGGCTGTGTGTCAGCCATAAAGAGACAGTTGATGAATCCAATAGAGTCGACATTGTGTGTCAATGTTGAATATAGAGACGTTAGAGAGCAGACATTGTTCTAACCATTAGCAGGCTGTGTGTCAGCCATAAAGAGACAGTTAATGAATCCAATAAATTCGACATTGTGTGTCAATGTGAAATATAGCGATTTTAGAGAACAGGAATTGTTCTGACTATAAGCGGGCTGAATGTAAGCCACAGAGAATATTATTTTGATGAACGCAGTAGGTTCAATGAGTTGTGCAAATAGTGTGGCGCTGGGCCACTAATAAATTAACTAATTAGTAATAAGGCGTGTTTCCCAGAGGAGACACACAAGCCAGTGAGTAGATGTGAATTCTGTACTTGAATAAGTGTAGGACGTATGAGTGAATGACAATAATGTATTTGTCATACCATGCCATCGTGGGAAGTGCAGTAAAATAAAGCAACGTATGTTTTGTTTACGAGTGTCACTTCAGTCATTCCTGTTGTCACGTCCATCGTTGTAGAGTTGCTGTATTCTATCCCCGTGATGAACGGACGGGGGTGTCGCAGGCCATAAATAACACAACGCGAAGTCAAGAGGAATTTGATCACGGGCCAGCGGGATGGGAAAGCAGAGGAATTCTGTCCATCCTGTCCAGTAGAACACCAGGCCGGGCTCACGTCATTACGAGCCTTGCCACTATTGCAGAGCAGAACGTCAGGTTGGGCTCAGATCTGTACGAGCCTTACCTTTGTCAGACGCAATCGGTCTGAACATGATCACAGAGCAGGTAAGCTTTGTTCGAGCTGAAAGGGCGCAATCGGTCCTAACGTGTAAGCTCAGATATCTCACATAGTTCACGGGGTTCTTTCCCGATCAAGCAAACGGGGGCGATCTTTCGGCGGCTGAGCAAGTGCCGTTGAGAGGTGTCAGTTATCAAGGTTCAGTATCCCTCAAGGTTCAACACCTCGCTCGCCCCTAACTTCAAAGCAGTCAGCTACCCGTTACATTTATGTTAGTCATGTGTCATATATCTTGATGTGTGTCAGTGTTAGTCATGCCTCGTTTCGCTGTGTGCATGTCTGTGTTAGTCACATCTCATATCTTTGTGTGTGCATGTCTGTGTTAGTCACCTCTAGTGACTCGGGCAGATGGTGCTCGTAAACCTGGGAGGGCCGACCATCTAAGGGCAGAATCCCCCTACAGAAAAGACAATCTGCTGCCTTGCAGGAAGATTGGGGACAATCAAAGGCTAAGGAAAGCAAACCTGAATAAAATGCTGGCTGAAATCGGATGCACTGGGCCACGGGCGCAGAACACAGTGCAACGTATTAACGAGTGTTCGGTCAGCGTAAATCTGACAGACTGTAATTGTGATGTTCTGTCTGTGGGGGCGATCAACACACTTAACCTGACAGCTGACTTCATGTGAGGGTCTGGAATCCTACTCTGATTGAGTCCTGATCGCAGAGAGAGAGAGAGAGAGAGTTACTTTTGTCATGTCATTGAATCCTTATCTGTCACACGTTAGAGGTAATGTGGACATGTCTCTAGTGGTGGCTGATGGCATTTTGCGACTGAATCACACCAATTCGAGAATCACTTAATTACGTCATAGCTGCCAGTACTTGTGTGCTTCTAATACTTTCACTGTGAACATTGTACTTCTATGTTACGAAATGATCAGTCTATCCACATAATAACAATAAATATAGTAGTAGCCTCCCTCAGTCATAGTTGACTATGGATTTTTCAGCGCCACTAGAAATGTTATTTTTTCTTTTCTTTTCTTTCGCCGTGTATTCTCTTTCTCCATGAATCTGTCTGCTTCTTCTTTGAGGTGAACCTTTAGAGTGTGTTTCCAGAGATTGCGGTCTGCAGCTATGTCTTCCCATGCTGCAGGGTTTATGTTCACAGTCTTCATGTCGCGTTTACACACATCTACAAATCGGAGTTTTGGGCGCCCCCTAGTTCTTTTACCATCTGCCTGTTGTCCGTAGATTATATCTGTCGGTATGTGACCATCTTTCATACGGTGTACATGGTCAAGCCAGCGTAACCTACGTTGTTTGAGCAGCGTGTAGATATTCGGTAGGCCTGTGCGAGTCATGACCTCAACGTATGTCACTTTATCCTTGCAGGTGATACCAAGAATACGGCTTAGACATCGCACATGGAATCCATTTAGCCTTCTCTCCTGCTTTACATAGGTTGTCCAAGATTCGCTGCCATACAGGAGGATACTAATTATGCATGCATTGTACACTGCAGATTTTGTTTTAATTGTCAGTTTGTTGTTTTGCCAGACACGCTTAGAAAGACGGGCAAAGGTGGTAGCAGCTTTACCAATACGAGTGACAATTTCTGTATCTAAAGATAGTCTGTCGCTGATGATGGACCCCCAGGTAGTTATACTGCCGCACGATATCAAGTGTATAGTTGTCGATAGAGATTTCAGGTGTTGCTTCGACGTCCTGACCGAGTATGTTAGTTTTCTGCAAACTTATTGTTAGACCGAAGTCTCTGCAGGCATGTGCAAAGCGATGTACCATGCTCTGGAGTTCTTCCTGACTTTGCGTGACAAGTGCAGCGTCGTCAGCAAATAACAGATCTCTAATAGTGATATGTCTGACCTTAGATCTTGCCTTTAGTCTTGAGAGATTGAACAACCGACCATCGGATCTAATATGCAGATAGACTCCATTCGCATGTGAGAATGCATGTTTTAACAGAACAGCGAAGAAGATTCCAAATAGAGTTGAAGCAAGAACGCATCCCGGCTTGACACCGCTGCGTATGTCGAAGGCTTGTGATGTGCTGCCGTCGTATTGGATGGTGCCCTTCATGTCCTCATGAAACGATTTGACTAGCGTCAGTAGAGTATGTGGGCAGCCTATTTTGGAAAGTATTTTGAAAAGACCTTCTCTGCTGACAAGATCAAATGCCTTTGTAAGGTCGATAAAGGCGATGAAGAGAGGCTTTTTCTGCTCTCTAGAATTTTCTTGAAGTAGACGTAAAGAGAAAATCATGTCTGCAGTTGATCTTCCGAATTTAAAGCGACATTGCGATTCAGGATATACGCGTTCTGCGAGTTTTTGTAGCCTTCCTAAGATGACTCTGGCGAAGGTCTTTCCGACAATGCTGAGTAACAATAAATATAATTTATTATTAAATTATTACAACATACGATCATTATGTTGGAACTTTCTACAGTTGTTTACTATTCCTATCGTTTATTTCTTACCATACATTTCTCAGTTAAATCGGTAGATTTGATCTTACTTACCATCTCTTCTCTTATTCGTTCATTTTCTTCTCTTGTTACCCTATATTCATGTTTTTCCTTTCTCACTACAAGACCATAAAATGATGATCATTTACTCCCGATATTGATAATAACTTTTCTTTTTTTGTTTTGGCCTCTTTTTTGATCGACCTTTTTACTCGATTTAGCAGCATTCGCCTCCAACGATTTTCTTGTCTGCCTAAAAGAACAAATAAACAAATTACTTGTAGACGCAACCAAATACAGCCATTACCAGGAATCTCCTGTAGACACATCGCTTCGCCTTGTCACTACTCTAGCATCCATACTAATATATCTTAGTTTTAAAAGCTGTTTTGTGACATTTTAAACATCAGGTTGCATTTTATTGGAACATCGAACTTTGAAATATGAAAATAAAAGTCGTGCCATAACGATGCAGTCAATTTGGTTTTCTTTTTTTTTAGGTGCAAAACATTAAAGAAAAAAAAAGGTTTCAACTGGTATTGTTTGCACAAGAAAGAAAATACATTATAGTGGTACCCATGTACAAATAGATACAAAATAGTATCGCTTTTCGAATTGTATATGCCACTGACATTGTCACAGGATATGCGAGATTTACAACGGCCAAGGGAGTTATGGCACTCATTGATAGTAAGGATCGATGGTGTTTTGACAGCGTTCCTGCTACATTATCCTTTATGTTTATGTTAGAAAGCTCAAAAGCCATTAAAACTAAGATTTCCATTGAAATACAAATCCTTACTAAAAAAGAAGAAACATTGATTGATCGATACTTGGCAGTATTAAGACTCTGTGGAGCCTCTATTCGCACTTTATGGTGATATAAAAATAAAGTAGTACGTTTCTAGTCAAAATTCTGTATATATCTATATATATATATATATATATATATATATATATATATATATATATATATTATATAGTGCTGTCAGTGATCAGCACGGCTTGTAGCGTCTTGTAAGACAACAAAGACTATATTTCGTGCGGTCCTGGACATCCTTCGCAAGCTGATATGTGTGTGGCCCACAATTCTATTCAATTCTGTTTCCGCTGTCTTCCGCCTTGTTGTTCTCAGTCTGTCTCTTTCAGATTCTTCTTCAATGGATCGCTGTTTTATACATGATAGGAAACTCTCTTCATACGCAGTTTTGTCAAATAAGGCAATTGGATGATCAGAAGCAGATCTCTTGAACAAGTTAACTTAATGGTACTACAAGAAGTACTTCCGCTGTGGAAGTTCACTCCTTTTGTGGTGCCATCTTCCACCATTCCATTGACATGCGCATTATCCTCAGCTTCGCTGTCGTCTTCCTGTATGAAGTGTCCTTTTAAAATCCTCGACATGTCATACATAATACCATTTTCAAGTTTTCTCCCACCATGACAGACACGGCCCACTTGTCGGCTATCTCATTGTCAAGAACTCCCGTATGCTCAGAGCAATATATCCAGCTGTGGCTAACATGAGACATGCTGTGTAGGTGCACCCACTCCATGTGGAGTGTGTTCTTGTCAATTCAACGAAGCATGGTGTGTGAGTCAGTCAAGATGCCAGCATGTTGGAACAAACAATATACAGTGATCTATTTGTATAGATTATATGAGTTTGCCCTTTAAGACTGAATACAATTGTCTAAACACCTTGTTTGTTTCACTGCGTATGTTGTCACTGTATGTATTTCCTATTGAATGATATTAAGTTTAATATTTATATATAGATCTTTTTTTTAAAATGCACGTTTCAGCTTTATGTAAAATCTGAAGTATTTCTTACTTGTATGCGTATAAAGGAATAACTGCTATAAAATAAGTAATAAATTAAGAGAAAAAATGTGAATACAAACATGTAAATCAAGAATTACAAAATATACACCTTAAAATTCACAAAAATGCAACAAGTTATGAAATATAAATACAGCAACACAAAGTAAGGATGGAAATCGACAATACGACATTAATTAGAACCTGTTAGTAATGTTCACTTGGAATCCATCATAGGTCCAGGACCCGAACTTAAGTTCGCAGATTTGGTCGTCAAATGGGAAGTAGGTGATGTCTATCTTACATGAGCTTCTAAATTTGGCAGGAGGTGGCCAGAACACATTCCCGTTGTTTCTGACCATGGCTTTACTGTTCATGTAGCCATTTGTGTAATCGTCAGCGCTGAAAAATCAAATCAAATCAATGATTGAAGTGCAGATTTTGAATTTCACGAACCCTCGGATATGCGCTCAACATCTACAAATGTTTAACTGGTAATTTAGTAGCCCGTAAAAATAAATAATCCGTAAAAGAAAATAAAGGGCCTTGTCACGTAACATGGGGTATAGCGACTGTGATTTTATTCTAGATACAGAGTTGAAGAGAGCACTGGATTTCCTCACACCCAAATGCAGCGACCATGCCAGTGTGGTGAAGTTTGATACATTGCTCCTCTACATAATTTATATATGTTACTGGACATTCTTTAGCTCAATGGTTAGTGAACTGGACTACAAAGGTTAAGGGGTAGGGGTCGATCCCAACCGACGTTCTCCTGTTTCACCCAGCCTTAAATGGGTACCGGATTTTTTTCTAGGAAAGCAAAGCTGGGCGGGCGTAATACCGACCACATTACCCCAAAAATCATGTGCTGAAGGTCTGTAAAATGTATGGTCACTAACAGCATATTCCCTATACGACACTTGGCGTGACGGGGGTACTTTACTTTTTTTTCTTTAATGGACATTCCTTGCAGCAAATTTTGATCAACTTAGATTTATATTTTTTTACATTTAACAAGACAAATAATATTTTTGGGGCATGTTAAAAGGCACAACACCCTACTTAGAGTAATCTTGGAAGGGAAAATACAAGGTCATAAAAGGCAGTCTAACATGGACGAGTAACATTAAAAGATGGATAAGTCAGCCTATGATAACCTGCACTAGACTTGCAACTTGCTCTGCAAGAGACCGTGTCGAATGACGCACCATGGTAGCCAACCTTCAATGTGGAAACGGCACTCAATGATGATGGTGGTGAGTTCTGTATTTTACACTTCTTATAGTTTTAAAAGGGAAAAAAAATGTGCGGACTATTTATTTAAATATATGAGCCATTCCGAGTAGAAATTACGAATCATGTGCTTTCTGATTTAGATACATTTTAATTAAAAAATATGTCACCGTATTCACTTTTGGGTACTGTATTACTATAATTTCGTCAGAAACTGACCTCTTTTTTTTTTTAGCTAGAGTTCAATTGCAGTGATTTTAAAGTAATATTATTCCTCGTTAAATGATTTGGTTATTTGTTCAAAACAAAATAATTAACTGTTGGTGGAGACAAATATCTATCTATCTATTGACCTTTCGAGCCGTAGCCGGTCCATAGGGGGTAGACCAAGATACTCTCTCTCTTATCTGAATTTTTGTTCTAGCAGTTTTAAATTCTTTTAAAGATATTTTATAAAATCTCGCCATTTGTCTCTGTTTTGGGCAAGCAGCTCTATCTCATTGAGGGAGCCCATTCCTGTTGCTCATGCCTCTCTCATCAATGTTCTTCTCATTGTCTCTCTGGGTCTTCCTCTTTTCCTCTTACCTGTTGTTTCCCACATGAGGGCTTGCTTTGCTATTCGGTTATTATCTCTTCTCATCACATGTCCAACATATGACCGTCTTTTCTTTATTACTGAAGATATTAGTGGTTGATTGGCGATTTCTCTAATTTCCTCGTTTGTTTTGAATTCGTTCCACGCTATACCAAGTATTTTCCTTAGACATTTATTTTCGAATGTGCACAACTTTGTTTCTATATCTAGACAAATATCTAGAAGTTAGAAAAAAACATACGCCCACTTCTAGACTAGCGCAGAAGATGCATATTCTACCCGCCCTAGGAGGTTCACATTATTAAACATTTCATTTTTTATGAATAATATTCTCGTCCACAGTTCCGTCTTCTAAACCTAATTAAATTGGAGATTCAACTAAAAACCGTAAAAATAAAAAAAAATATATTCCTAAAAATGAAAAAAAACAGCTATCATTTTCGACACGGCCACAACTGCTTCCGGTACAAGTCCCGCAGCGCATTTAAAGTGCATGAATTCCTGTAGAAAAAAAAATGCATCACTCGCTACACCTCTTTATCAGTCCTGAACGTCTGTAACAACTTATGCACAACGTCACTACACCTCTTTATCAGTCCTGAACGTCTGTAACCACTTATGCACAACGTCACTACACCTCTTTATCAGTCCTGAACGTCTGTAACCACTTATGCACAAAGTAAAGTAAAAGTAAAGTACCACCGTCACGCCAAGTGGCGTATAGGGAAATATGGTGTTAGTGACCCTATATTTTACAGACCTTCAGCACATGATTTTTGGGTAATGTGGTCGGTATTACGCCCGTGCTGCTTTACTTTCCAGAAAAAAAATCCGGTACCCATTTAAGGCTGGGTGAACCCGGAAGCCGTCGGTTGGGATCGAACCCTACCCCTTGTCCGTGGTAGTCCAGTTCACTAACCACTGAGCTATCGCGGCTCCCACTTATGCACAACGTCACTAAAAATCTTTATCAGACCTGAACGTCTGTAACCAGTCATGTACCACATCGCTACACCTCTTTATTAGACCTGAACGTCTGTAACCGTTCGTGAATCACTCGCTACCTCTTCATCGGACTAGAACGTGTGTAGACACTCGTACACCACTCGCTACGTCTTCATCGAACCACAACGTGTGTAGACACTCGTACACCACTTGCTACGTCTTCATCGAACCAGAACGTGTGTAGACACGTACACCACCTGCTGTAAACACTCATGTACCACCTTCTTCACCTCTTCATCAAATTTGAAGCTGTTTCCTCCCACTGCCTCTTTAAATCGTCCAAAGACGGGGTAATCACTGAGGCGACTATGGCCAAGACACTAGAGGTGAAGGTTTTCGATGGTTCCATGGAGCCGAGCATTCTCATGTTGCAGAAGAAAACGTTCACTCAGAAGTCCACGTCGTTTAGACTTCACTGCTGGTCCAAGATGATTCCTGAGAAGATCTGTTTACGTGGCACTGGTGACAATTTGGCACCTAGGTATGTCGTGCTCTAAAATAACATTGATTCTACAGGATGTCAGTATAAGCTTTCTCGGCAGCTTGCGCATGCGCAACCTTGTGAGGAGGGATGGCGCCATTCTTTGCTCGCTCTTTTGGGTTTCAACTGGTGGTCACGTCGTTTGAAACTTACGACTCGTACGCTTACCGGAGTGACAGGCATGCATAACCGTCCTGGACCTTCATTCGAAGATGAATTTCTAGAGCTTTTACCCTTTCGTTCTTCTAAAGACTGATAACACAATATGCTACTCTTTGGTGCACGTTAGTAGGGGGGCGGACATCTTTAAGCTTTAATGATGAAGCCACGCCGTTCGTCTGCACCATGCTATCACATGCAGCTCACTATTGACATCCTTCGCAACTTTACAAGACAATCGCACTGCTTTTGGATTCTGTTTTTCATTTTAAGGTTGCCATTTGATTCTCCCTCATATAATTCGTTGTCTAACTCACATTTTTTTTCCGAAGATTTTTAAAAATTAAACCTGTCCTCTATATAAACCAGCTATTTCTTTGTAATTTTTTGCGAACTAAAGATTATGTTTCAACATATTTAAAATATGTGAAGTTCTGCAAAGTCTGATCAAATGTATAGCCTCTCTTACATATAGTAAGCACAAACAAAGCATGTTTCTTCTGATCAATTTCATTTCAGCATGCATTATGTTTATTTTGCCTATTATTGTTAAAGCCGTTATTTGACAATGACAGCTCGGAAATTGCAGAAAAAAAAAAGCTATTTATCATTCATAAAACACGCGATGATTTACAAAAATAAAATTATATAAGTACGAAACAATTCATCATTTTCAATTCCTCGAATCCCACATTGGATGTCGAGGAAGATTGTTTCTTTTTAAATTGAATTTGTTTTTAAACTGAATTGTAGTTGTCTCCCTTCCTGGCTTTAACCATAGCCATGTGACGTTGCTACGCCTTGAAGCTGTCACGCTATCTTACTCTGGGCCTCTCTCCAGCTCGGTACTCTTCTCATATTCTTATCATTGAGCCTCTCTCGAACTCGGTACTCTTCTCATATTCTCATCTTTGGCCTCACTCAAGCTAGGTAACCTTCTCATATTCTCATCTCTGGGTCTATCTCCAGCCGGTACTCTTCTCATATTCTCATCTCTTAGCCTCTCTCCAGCTCGGTACTCTTCTCATATTCTCATCTCTAGGCCTCTCTCCAGCTCGGTACTCTTCTCATATTCTCACCTCTGGGCCTCTCTCCAGCTCGAGACCTTTCTCATATTCTCACCTCTGGACCTCTCTCCAGCTCGGTACCTTTCTCATATTCTCATCTCTGGACCTCTCTCCAGCTCGGTACTCTTTTCAAATTCTCATCTCTCAGCCTCTCTCCAGCTCGGTACTCTTCTCATATTCTCACCTCTGGGCCTCTCTCCTGCTCGGTATCCTTCTCATATTCATTATCCTCTCTGGGCCTCTCTCCAGCTCTGTACCCTTCTCATATTCTCATCTCTGAGCGTCTCTCCAGCCGGTACCTTTATCATATTCTCATCTCTGGACCTCTCTCCAGCTCTGTACTCTTTTCAAATTCTCATCTCTGGACCTCTCTCCAGCTCTGTACCATTCTCATATTCTCATCTCTGAGCCTCTCTCCAGCCGGTACCTTTCTCATATTCTCATCTCAGGGCCTCTCTCCAGCTCGGTACTCTTTTCAAAATCTCACCTCTGGGCCTCTCTCCAGCTCGGTACTCTTTTCAAATTCTCATATCTGAGCCTCTCTCCAGCTCGGTAATCATCTCATATTCTCACCTCTGGACCTCTCTCCAGCTAGGTACTCTTTTCAAATTCTCATCTCTGAGCCTCTCTCCAGCTCGGTACTCTTCTCATATTCTCACCTCTGGGCCTCTCTCCAGCACGGTACCCTTCTCATACTCTCCTCTCTGGGCCTCTCTCCAGCTCGGTACTCTTCTCATACTCTCCTCTCTGGGCCTCTCTCCAGCTCGGTACTCTTCTCATATTCTTACCTCTGGGCCTCTCTCCAGCACGGTACCTTTCTCATACTCTCCTCTCTGGGCCTCTCTCCAGCTCGGTACCCTTCTCATACTCTCCTCTCTGGGCCTCTCTCCAGCTCGGTACCCTTCTCATACTCTCCTCTCTGGGCCTCTCTCCAGCTCGGTACTCTTCTCATATTCTCACCTCTGGGCCTCTCTCCAGCTCGGTACCCTTCTCATACTCTCCTCTCTGGGCCTCTCTCCAGCTCGGTACCCTTCTCATACTCTCCTCTCTGGGCCTCTCTCCAGCTCGGTACCCTTCTCATACTCTCCTCTCTGGGCCTCTCTCCAGCTCGGTACCCTTCTCATACTCTCCTCTCTGAGCCTCTCTCCAGCTCGGTACTCTTATCATATTCTCACCTTTGGACCTCTATCCAGCCGGTACCTTTCTCATATTCTCATCTCTGGACCTCTTTCCAGCTCGGTACTCTTCTCATATTCTCATCTCTGGGCCTCTCTCCAACCTGGTATCCTTCTCTTATTCTCATCTCTGGCCTCTCTCCATCTCGGTACCCTTCTCATATTCTCATCTCTGGCCTCTCCCCAGCTCGGTACTCTTCTCATATTCTCATCTCTGGCCTCTTTCCATCTTGGTACCCATCTCATATTCTCATCTCGGGCCTCTCTCCAACCTGGTACCCTTTTCATATTCTCATCTCTGGCCTCTCTCCATCTCGGTACCCTTCTCATATTCTTATCTCTGGCCTCTCTCCAGCTCTGTACCCTTCTCATATTCTCATCTCTAGGCCTCTCTCCAGCTCGGTACCCTTCTCATTTTCTCATCTAAAGCTGAAGTGTAAATGAACTTATGTGGCCATCTTGTATACAAGAAAAACAAAAATAAGAAAAAGTACCACGCCACGACTAGCTTTTGGTACATGGGATTTATGTTGTTTAGCATTTTACATTACATACTAAATAGTTGGTATTATAGACGCGTTTTTGGGCAAAAGTACTAAGTCAATTCGTCTTTCTTTGAGCATTCTCATGTGTCCATTTATGTATAAACACACCTCATAGTCGGCCGGTCTTCATCCACTAGCTCAATTCACTAACTACTGCTCTAACGCAGCTTGTACTAGAAAGAGTTCACTAATTTAGTTTAATTGTTCCAATAAGTGGGTCTATTTCTTGAGGCTTTTTGGCATTGGAGAATAAAGGCTGCATTTCCACACGAGGACTGTTGAAAAAAAGTATTTAAAGTGAGTCAGAAACGGAGCAACCTAACAAAGATGGAAACAGAAAGATGAAATAACTTTGTAAATGCCCTTCAAGGAGCTCCCATCATACTAGCCACCGGCTGACTGCCATGAAGGTTTTGGGGCCAAGGGAAGAAGAAGTCTAGTTGTTGTAGTACAAAGGAATCTTGGAGAATTTGAGAGATCAGCAACACGTCACAGCAATTATTACGTGACAATAATAACATAGCAACCTGATTGTTCAATCAATGTTATTTGTAAAATAACTTGACCTCATGATTATCATAAATAATTGTTGATTATCGATGATAATAACTAAATGTTTGATGTACTCTCATTATAACTATTATAAATTGATCCACTAATTTTCTGAATTAATAATGACACATACTTTCGTTTGCCGTGTAGGAATATAAACTACGCCACCGCCGTGTGAAGATGTCACATCCCTGAAAGATCTAACAGCTGTTTTGTTTATCATTCTGCTACTGTTTCTGTGACAACTGGCCTTCACACATACGTAGGGAGGTCAAAAAATAATGCACACCAATTTTTTTCTCGGAAACTATTCGGGCAAAATGTGTGAAATTTTCACAGATTGTAGCTGAACATCCCCTTTACACTACCTATTTTTCAACATAATCTCCGCCCAAGCGTATTGCCTTACGCCAGCGCGAAACTAGGTCATGAATGCCTCGTTTGTACCAAGTTTTGTCCTGCTCGCGTAGCCATTTTTTAACTGCACGGATCACATCCTCATCATTGTCAAAGTGTGTCCCAAGCAGGAATTTTTTGAGTGGTCCAAACAGATGGAAATCTGAGGGAGCCAGATCAGGGCTGTAAGGAGGATGGGGCAGTACAGTCCAACCAAATTTGTTGATTGCTTCCCGTGTTACCAGACTTGTGTGAGGGCGTGCATTGTCATGTTGAAGCAACAAATCTGCAGATGGCTTATTAGGCCGAACTCTGTGGAACCGATTTTTTAGTTTTGTCAGTGTATTGATGTAAGCTGTCGAGTTGATTGTCTCACCTCTTGTCATTACATCAACAAGAATCACACCATCAATGTCCCAGAAGACAGTGATCATCACCTTTCCGGCTGATGGAGATGTTTTGAATTTTTTTCTTTTTGGTGACTGCGGATGATGCCATTCCATTGACTGCATTTTTGTTTCAGGCTCATAATAATGTGCCCCCGTTTCGTCACCGGTAACAATTTTTGACAAAAACATTTCTCCTTCAACACCGAAACGCTCCAACAATTCAGAACAGAATGTTTTCCTTTGAACTCTGTGATCATTTGTTAGGCACCGAGGAACCCATAGAGCGCAAATCTTTGAATATCCGAGAGTTTTAAAAATTGCGATTGCACTTCCCTTGCTGACTGTAAGCTGCAATGCCAATTGCTGACTAGTGATACGCCTATCCATACGAATAATGGCATCAGCCCGGTTTAACATGTCTGTGCTGGTAGCCGAGGCAACACGTCCAGAACGCGGTAAATCATGCAGCACCACTCGTACACTTTCTGCAGCTTTAATTCTCTGAATCCAGAGACTAACTGTGCTCCTATCGACTGCAGAACATTTGTACACTGCACACAGTCGTTTATGAATGTTTGCCACATTTTCTTTTTCCGCAACCAGAAATTCTATGACAATTCGCTGTTTGTAACGGACATTGTTGACAAGCTCCATTTTAACAGTTCATAGATTGCGTAATATTTATCAGAATGCTGTGCAATTTGGTACACATAATTGGAACATGTCATATTCCAAGTGTGCAAAATTTCATATTCCTATCTTTATTATTAGCCGAGAAAAAAATTGGTGTGCATTACTTTTTGACCTCCCCTCATAATTCACATATTAACCTCTCTGGTATAGATTAATTCTGCAATGCTTCTCACTAAGGATTTCTCTACTATTCCTAGTTCTAACTACTTCATGAAAAATAATACTCCATCTTAAGATAAGTTCGTACTAATTGTTTTTAGTTAATTAGTGACTGTATAGCATTGGAAATAAAGCTAAACAGAAAATCATCAAAGTTGTAGAAATCATAAAAACATCGAAATTATTCTGCAACCGTTGTGCTGAACTATTTATAGCATATCTCATCTGTTCCTGTCAACCAATGGAAAAAGGTGTTTGTGAGTTTTGGGTGTTCCGTAGACCTTTCAGGTGAAGTTGGTGGAAAATTGTCTGTTTTTATGGTTGACTTGGTCATTCCCCGGTCATTTGACAAGAAATCTTCTCTATATTTCATTATTGCTATTCTAGATATCACACGTTCGCCAAGTGACCAGATGTCAGTGGCTTCTCCAAATTAATGTGTAAATATCTTGTTATTGTCTTATTTAGCAAGAAACTTTTACCTCTAAGTTAATTTTCAACCAGTAAATATCTTATTCAGGGATTTAACTTTAACTACTTGATTATTATACTAGAGGTGAGATGTTGAATGGCTCAGGCAAAAGCAGCTTTCCAAAAAATGAGGAAAATAGTATGCAATCCATTTTTGACAATAGAAACAAGAAAAAAGAGTTCTTAAATGTTACGTAGAGCCAGTCTTAACATACGGATGCGAGTCATGGACAATAGGACAACAGACAAGAAAATCACTGGAGTCTGTAGAAATATGGTTTAACAGACGAATGTTGAGAATACCATGGACAGCTAAGAAGAGTAATGAAGAGGTTCTGAGAGAGGTCAAAGCAAAAAGAGAGCTAATTTCCAATGTTAGGAAGAGACAATCATCATTTTATGGCCATGTAATGAGAAGAGAACAACTGGAATATATTGTGACAACTGGAAAAATTGAGGGACGAAGAGATAGAGGGAAGCAAAGAGAAAAAATAACAGACAGCTTAAGAGAATGGCTTGGCAGAAGGTCAACAACAGAAATGATAAATAGCTGCCGAGATCGAAAGTTGTGGAGAGACATGATCACCTACGCCACTAGGCCCGGTACTTGATGATGATGACTTAATCGTTACATGGATACACAGTAGATACATAGGATACGGTTTTTATTGCGCCGGTAACTACCAGGAGTCGAACCCACATACAAATGATCAACAAAAAATAGGATTTAATCACCACAACCACCAGTTTCCATTTGTGTTCTGTGGGCAGGGAAAAATAAAATAAGAGCGGAAAAAGGCGGTTTATTACTAATTTAGACGCTATCTTTGCAGTTACACCGCGGGCGACAATCCCTATCGACCTAGTCATTTCTTTTGATATACGTTACTGTGCCGATGTAAAGAGAGAGAGAGGGGGTATGTTTGAGGGACGAAGACAGTACCTGCTGCATGGTTAAATATAACCCTTCACATCATTTTGACAGCCGTCGCGCCTTAATTGGGTACTTCAGTTTCACATAATAGGCGACAATTACATTATCTATAGGGGTTAAAATACTTACTTCTTTCGAAGCAGACATATACTTGTCATTAGTATTAACTATATCATTAACATGCAAATAGTTGTAACAGAATAATCTAGTGAAATTACATTTTTTAGTGTTAATAATAACGCTGTCAACAAAACACAGATGTTATATGTTTAATTCTAGTTAACAATAATGTTATTAATCTTGCCAGCAATGTTAACAATCCTTTCAATATAAATATTATACATTTCGCACACATTTTCATAACGATAACGGCACATATATTGTAAGTATTATAATTTTTCAGATCGGTATTTATTGTATGAGTTTTAGAGATGTAAAAAAGGCCTTCGTGACGCAAAGATACATGCAATTATAAATGTGCATTAATCAGATACAGTAATGACCTGTAACAAAATAAACACAAATTATCGCTCGTGGTAAAAACAATAAACTGACAAAATGGTGCAAAAGCGCACAATACATCATTGTGCCAAAACACCATTGTCCCAAAACAAACTGCCAGACATCTGAATTAATAATTTAGAAGAACATAATGTAACCAAACGTAAAACATAAAAAAAAACGTATACAAAAACATACCCCGTCTTAGGACAAAAGATATACATCTTGAAAGAATAGACAAAGTCCCAGCACTTTTAAATGGGCAGAATAAGTTAGAACTTCTAAAAATACACTAGGATCTAACAGTTCCATAATGAAACAGGGTATCCACGATTTCAATTTTGACACAAGAAATAAACATTTGAATAGAAACATAAGATCAAACACTTGAAAAAAAATTAAGATCAAACAATTTAACAGAAATAAAATTATTTCACACTTATAAAGAGACACAAGGAAGTAACACTCTTAAATATTTATAAGAATTTAACACTTTTAAAATGATATAAGGAGTTAACATTTATAAAGAGATATACGGATTTAATATTTATAAAGAGATATACGGATCTAAAATTTATAAAGAGATATACGGATTCAACATTTATAAATAGATGTGAAAATCAAATACTTCTAAAACGATACAAGGATCGACACTTCAAGACACAAGAATCTGACGCACATAAAGAAACACAGAGATTGAAACACTTAAAAAGAGACAGAAGCGACGAGCACTTCAAAGAAGACACCAGAAAATGACACTTCTCATGGGAAACAAGGACAAATGAATCGATTGTTTCAAAAGAGGCACATGAATCTAACACTTCTATAGAAAAGCGTAAGAAAAAAGGACGTAATAAAATGACACTTCTAAACTAACACAAACATGGCCGTTCTGAAGGGACACAAGGGCAGAATAGTTTAACTGATACGTCATGATCACTTACTGGACTACTAAGGACAACAGCTGGTTCTGTCATAATCGACGGTTTCCGGGTCACCCAGCCTTATATTGGTACCGGGATATTTTTTTTCTGGGAAAGTTAAGCGGCACGGGCGTAATGCCGACCACATTACCCCAAAAATCATGTGCTGAAGGTCTGTAACAATTATGGTTACTTACACCATATTACACTTTTAAAGACACACAAACACACTATTCTTCTAAGAACACATAAAAACGTACTTTATTTAAACACACAAAAACATTACTCTTCTAAGAATACATAAAAACGCACTTTATTTAAAGACACAAAAACATTACTTTTCTAAGAATACATAAAAACGTACTTTATTTAAAGACACAAAAACATTACTTTTCTAAGAATACATAAAAACGTACTTTATTTAAAGACACAAAAACATTACTCTTCTAAGAATACATAAAAACGTACTTTATTGGAAGACACAAAAACATTACTCTTCTAAGAATACAAAAAAAAACATTCTATATTTAAAGACACTACTCTTCTAATAATATATTTTAAGAAGTACCTAAATACACACAAAGACATTATTCTTCTAAGAATACAAAAGAAAACTACTTTATTTAAAGACACACAAAGACACGACACTTCTAAGAATACAAAAATCCATACCTTATTTAAAGACACACATTTTAATGCTTAAAATTTCTTTTAAAAAATTGTTTTAATGAAAACCAGATGTCAGAATGGAATATGATATTTGGCATCGTGTAGCAACACACTACTTAATTTAATGTAAAATATTGAATTGATGTGCTACAAATACTGAAATTCTTGCATACCTCTGACGCGCACAGAAACACATGAACTTACCTGTAGTGAAGGCACATGAAAGTAAAAAGTAAAGAGCCCCGTTACACCAAGTGGCGTATAGGGAATATGGTGTTTGCGACCATAATTTTTATAGGCTTCCGGCACATGATTTTTGGGCTAATGTTGTCGGTATCACACCCATGCCGCTTTACTTTCCCAGGAAAAATCCGATACCCATTTAGGGTTGGGTGAACCTGGAAGCCGTCGGTCAGGATCGAACCCTAACTCTTGTCCTTTGTAGTCCAATTCAACGAAGACGCATTGTAAAGTAAAGAGCCCCACGTCACGCCAAGTGGCGTATAGGGAATATGGTGTTAGTGACCATAATTTTTATAGACCTTCGGCACATGATTTTTGGGGTAATGTGGTCGGTATTACGCCCGTGCCGCTTTACTTTCCCAGAAAAAAATCCGGTAACTTTTTAAGGCTTGGTGAACCCGGAAGCTGTCGATCAGGTTCGAACCCGATCATGCCCTTTGTAAGGAAGGCACATGCTAACACCTAAATGCAATAAAGAGACACCCTAAGACATATTTGTCTTACTGACTTCCCTGTTCAACATAAATACAGCCGTTATCTTTTGTAAAAGCACAAAAACGCCTAGGTATTGTATAAAAGATGAAAAATATACACCCGAAGAATAAATCACCATCATCATCAAGTATCGGGCTTACTGGCGTAGGTGATCATGTATCTCCACAGATTTCGATCTTGACAGTTATTTATCAGTTTTCTGTAGTTGACCTTCTGCCAAGCTATTATCTTAAGCTGTCTGGTATCTTTTATATTTGCTTCCCTCTATCTCGTCGTCCATCAATGTCTCATTTGTAACAGTATATTCCAGCTGTTCTCTTCTCATTAAATGGCCAAAAAAATGATTATTGTTTCTTCCTAATGTTAAAAATTAACTCTCGTTTTGCTTTGGCCTCTTTCAGAACGTTTTCATTACTCTTCTTAGCTGTCCATGGTATTCCCAATACACTTCTATAAAACTAAATTTCTACAGACTCCAGTGATTTTCTTGTCTGTTGTCCTATTGTCCATGATTCACATTCATATGTTAAGACTGGCTCTACATAACATTTAAGAACTCTTTTTCTTGTTTCTATTGTCAAAAATGGATAGCAGACTATCTTCCTCGTTTATTGGAAAGTTGATTTTACCTGAGTCATTCTGTATATCACCTCTGTTGTACATCTACCATCTAGGATTAACATTGTTCCCAGATATTTAAATTCGTTTACTTTTTTTAATATTGCTCCACTTGTCTTTATTGTGCATTGCGGTGATATCTTTTTTGTGTTACCATTACTTCTGTCGTTTTGAAATTAAGGCTGAGACTTTTATTCTTGCTTTCTTTCACAACAATGGCTAACATTTCTTGTTACTCATTTTCACTCTTAGCGAAGAATAAGTACTCTTACAAAAAAGGAAGACACAAATGTCTTTCAGAATATAAATACAAACACGTCTTATCTGTTATAGAAACATATAGGCCCTATTTGTATGAAGGTATCCCATCCATACTTGAAATGAAGATATACACAAACATACCTGCTGTAAAGATGCACATATACAACATACCTTTTACAGACCCCTTGCAATAAAACCCACCTGTTGTACAAAACAATGTCCGGGAGCCATAGTTTCTCGCAAGGAATTCTCAATATACGAAGATCGTTGTAATCTTTTGGGTCCCAGACAAGTCTCTCATCCTCCCATTCCTGTAATTGTCAATTCAAATACCACATTATAGAGTTGAAAATAAACTATATCCTAACACGCCAGGTATGTATTCGTTTGTACAGTACATTATAAGATAGTGACAGTTGTCAAAGTAAATCGTGGTGTGTGCAGCGATATGTAGGCAAAACTAGTCTTCGAAAAGTATTAAGATTGAGAGTGTTAATGATTATCTGTGATATGAGCTTTGTCAGCAATTAGAGGAGTATACAAATGGTAGATGGTTGTGGTATGTTCTTGATCCACCTGTATCCTTTGTTTTCCATGATATTATGTGCGTATTTTCTATTCTATTCTATTCTATTCTATTCTATTCTATTCTATTCTATTCATGGAATTAGTTTAATTGAGTCGGGGCATCTACCATTGTCCGTTTCAGCATTCCTTGAAGTGTATACAGACTGAATTTTCCGGTGTAATGTTGACTAGATACAACTACTTTTCCCACTAATCCAGATCGACGAGACCCCTTTTCCACCTTTATACTCCTCAGTCACTCAATGTATACATTATTGTCCTCGTCTTCTCTTAGGAATGAAGAACAAACTTGGCGACGTCCTCTTTATTCAGAGTAAAGTCACACTCAAGAGTGGCCAGCGAGCTCGAAGACTATTTCATTTGTGCCGGGTAGTTCACTGCAAGGTCTGGTACCAGAGAAAAGACGATAACATAATTTTTAATGAAAATTATAGACTATTTCTTTTCCAAGATATTGCAGACAAATAATGTTCCGCTACACCCATTCCCAGCCACCATCTGCCGGTTGTGTCTAACTTCTGGAAAGTTCCAGTCCTATATAAATAATTTTAAGGTATAGAAACTGTTGCGCCGTGTGACATTGTACCACTGGGATGAATTAATATTTACATTTATTATGAAAAAAATGAGCACGTTGACCTCCCTATCCATCACGATTGGATTCTCTCTATTATAATATTATTATAATTAGTATTAAGAATCATCATCTTCAAGTACCGGGCCTGCTGGCGTAGGTGATCATGTCTCTTCACAACTTTCGATCTCTGCAGCTATTTATCATTTCTGTTGTTGACCTTCTGCCAAGCCATTCTCTTAAGCTGTCTAGTATTTTCTCTCTTTGCTTCCCTCTATCTCTTCGTCCCTCAATTTTTCCAGTTATCACAATATATTCCAGTTGTTCTCTTCTCATTACATGGCCAAAAAATGATGATTGTTTCTTCCTAATATTGGAAATTTGCTCTCTTTTTGCTTTGACCTCTCTCAGAAAATCTTCATTACTCTTCTTAGCTGTCCATGGTACTCTCAACATTCTTCTGTAAAACCACATTTCTACAGACTCCAGTGATTTTCTTGTCTGTTGTCCTATTGTCCATGATTCGCATCCATATGTTAAGACTGGCTCTACGTAACATTTAAGAACTCTTTTTCTATTTTCTATTGTCAAAAATGGATTGCATAAGTATTAAGAAAGCTAAAGTTATAGAGCTCTCTATGCCTGATAAGTGCTGCACAGTTTTCGTTCGTTCTGAGTGTTTGTCCTGTCCCACTCACAATGGAGGCGTTGTTGGATCGAAACGTTGGTTTGTTTGTTTTATCAGTTACGCTGATTATTGTTTCAGTGTCTTTTCCGGTTCATTCGCAACCACGCAGAATGTGTATGAATATTAATTATAGGACACACATTTGTACAGATGAGTTAGCGTTGACAATTTTCATCATCAGATATCACTTTATAGTAGACCACCTAGTGAGTATTACTACAGCATGATGTCCGATCATGCAACAAAAAAAAGCGTCAGCGCTAGGTCATGTCAACAGGTGGATTTAGTGAAATGGTCGATATTTATAACATAACTAAAACAACAGTAATAACTATGAATGAGGTGGATTAGCTGTTGTAGTCAGCTTTTCAAAAGCATCTGGCCTGACAGTTGTCGATGATTCATAGTTAACCGTTTCAGTTGGAATCGGCGAACAAGAACCCGCTTCACACCTTGTTGTGGGTTCTGGGAATAGAATACCCAATCAGGACCTACGACTAGGAACTGAAGAGACCCAACCCGGCTAACAAATACGCTACGCTGAAGTCGATGTTTTTGTCGGAAACTACTTGCTATAAAGTAGAGCCTGATACATCTATTGAGTTATTTGTGGGTTATCATCATTGCACTCTGAACATGTCCATAGGTGTTCAGGTCCCTTCTTCAACATGTTCCACTTGGTGCAGCAACTGACGACTCCAGTTCCGTGTTGGTTGATAAATCCTCTTATGTGCCCACGTAAAATTTCGTTTCTGGATGTATCCATCTTTACTCCCATCTCCTTCGTTAGAAGGAAAGACATGGACTCATGGTTGTCGAAGTCCTGTGGCGTATCTAAATCTCGGAGGACATTAATGACGTCTGTCTGATCCATAGATTGATGGTCTTCAACGACAGTGCACCTACCGAACCTGTCCGAACCTGTCCGTTATTTCATTTAACTTGTATTTCCGCATGTCCAAGGACGTAGACAAAGGTTACTCTACGTATCGTTGACTTCCGTAATGACTCCACCCATTATCTGCGTACAGAGCCTGCCTCCACTTTTATTATCATGTAATCGAATCACTTTGTATGCTGCGTGGGTGTAGTTTTGTGACTCCAAACAGATATATGCTCTGGTCACTGCCATCACCTTTATCGTAATACTCGTAGTCACAACGTATGCACCGCTTTCTTCTTTGACTGTTCTGCTTGCAGAGCGTGCTCTTGCACTCCGACGATGTCGTATTACGGATCCGTCTGTAGGGATAACTGCATCTTCCTCGTCGGTGTTGACCTCCCCATCGACCACGACTGGATTCTGCTCCGTGCATTTCTTTTCGAGTGTGACAATACACGAGAATGTGCCCCTGATTGACGTAGACACCGGTATCCGCTGCTCGCTAGCATTGATATTGGTAAGCCCACATACCTGTTTGAAGACACCTTCTGCTCGGCTCACTCATGATTTGCCTCTACTTATTCTGTAACCTTTTCCTGTGTTGAGCTCTTGGTGCATCGTATGACCTTTATCTGCACTTATCTTAAGGTATGCTCTCACCCTGCTGTCATTCATGGTTGGAAAATCAAAAATATGCCTCATTCAAACAAAGGAAGTGTCTCTCGTACACCTCAGGGTAATGCACGTCTCTTCATTTTGTACTTTCAATGTTCTGGCTTTTTTTGCATGTCAAGCTGTGTTGTAATGACAGTGAGGATTTCTAGGGTATATTTGATTGGTGTGATGGTCAGTTCCTGGAACAGAAATGTAAGTCGTCTATGTTCAATATTAGCAATTGCCACGACCTTCCTGTCGATTAATCCTTTGCGTGTTTGTTTTTGTATCACATGGTGAAGTGGTCCCTAAATCATAGACTGCTATCAAACTTAACTCATAGGTATGTCATTAACCTGTTCCTGGTCACATCGTTAGCCTCCATTCGTACCATCCGTGTTTACGTGTTAACATATGATTGTTAATGGAAAACCACGCCACTGAAGCTTTATGATGATTAACCAAGGAGCTAATACTTCACACCAGAAGAAAATGCGATCGAGTTCGTTTTGTAGTGCAGAGGCGATTACTCGTCTGTCTTCCTTGTCGATATATTAGAGTGTCATCAGCAAAGTCATAGTTCTTCCCCTCTTATTCAGCTGTTGTTCCTTGATTGTTATTGTATACACATTAAATAATTATTATGTAAATGTTGAACCTTGCGGCAATCCTAGATACATTTTAGCTCGAGCTTGTTTTACAGACTTCTATTTATGCCCTTCTCGATTAGAATGACACATGAAAAGTGATCCCTTCTATCCAATTCCAGAACACTCTGCATACAAGTGCAAAGGTGAAAGACACCAGGACCAGGTCTATGACACTATCAGAGTAATCTCGAATAGACATTCTGATTGCCCTTCCATTATTCAAGTACACTAAATCGACCGACACCAATGTGCCCTCTAGGTCTTCTCCCTGCTTATTGGTTATGACTTTACCCCACTGGTTGCCTTTAGCGTTAAAATCTCCACAGAAAAGAGAAAAGAAATTCTCGCATTGTTGTGTGTCCACTTTCCCATTACAGGCACACACATTTACAACAATGAAAGGATCTGGAGTCTGCACCCAAAACGTATGTACATGCAAGTCTTCACTGTCCCACGTGAATATATCAAGCTCAGCTGCTACAATGTTGTTGCGCACTACGATGACATGTCCAAGGTGTCTTATATTGTGGAGAGTAAAATCCAGGGGCATTAACTATATTATCACCATGAAGTATTTCTTGCAAAATCATCATATCGGTGCCGCACTGTAGCCCATCAATAATGGGCCGCCTTTGATTTATTGAAGAACAGTTTCATTATGTAATTTGCACATACTTTAGGCTTAGCCTCTCGTACTTCGACTGTTTCTTACACATTCCAGCACCTTTGCGTTTATTATGTTTCCTTTTCTGATACGTCGTTTTAACTTCATCTGAATACTTCTTGTCACCATTGTTGACTTTGTTGCAGAAAGTCGACTGTCCGTTGTGGATGGTCTAGACTCACATGCACTCACTCAGTCGCACAGTCCAGAACCCGTTCCCAAGTTATAGACTGGCCAGCACCAATTATACAGCTCTTCGGCACGTGAATACACCGTGAGTTTAGTATGTTCCTCATTCAGAATCACACAGAATTGAAATTACACTTCCGTGCCGACGAACTGGTGAAAAAAACATTACCATCATGAGTCACACCGGAAGTGAAATCCACGATGCATCTATACTCATTTAACGGTATTTCTTTAATGAGGAATGGGGTGATGAATCCCAGTTATCGTTGGGCGAACACAAACAAATATAATCTATTGTCTCAGTAAAAAATTGTCAAAGTGTCTCCATAACCTCTTCCTTTGTCGATCTGTCTAGTGTTAAATAAGCTGACAGAGTACACCTTTTCAGAAATCAACGGAACACAATAGGAATCCACCGCAACATAATCTCAGATACTACAGTTCTCTATACACAAGTGTTTGCTTATTTAGCTTTCTTCTTTCCCTCTGCCACATTAAAGGTCATCACATGAGATTTCCACTATTGCCAACCTTTCAATACCACGCTACGTGAAGTCGTTTCCCTTCAGTCTTTTATCTACTGTTCTACGCCACGTCTCATTTGGTCGTTTTTAGCTTCACACATCTACTGTCATGGTCAAAGTTTCATTTTTTGTTTGACCATCAACCTTCATTATTCTAGTTTCCTGGTCCACTTCTGTTATTACTGCAGTCTGATTTTTAAAAAATCTATTGATGATTACAGTAATTGATCTTTTTTTTAAACAGAAGTGGTTTTGTTTTTTGTTAGGACACATTACTTTACTTAAAAAAAACAAGTAAAGTTACCAGTGGTCATAGATCTGGTCTTGATTTGGAAGTGAATTTTGAACAAACGGAAAATAGTCAGGAGGTCACAGAAATGACGTTTTTTTCCAGGAAAATGCTGATAATAGTGTGGATGCTTAAACGTTTTGCATGGAAATTCTCAAGTGGCTAAAGACAGCCGACAGCTATCGAAGTTTCGCTCATATTTCTTGTACTAATTAAAGTGCGTGATTAAGACGTCAATGACACTTAAATGCCCAGCGTTGTCTTGTATAAGCACGTTTTTCTCTTTGGTTTGTCTGCTAGGATGTCAGGCCAGATCTATCCAAACAAAACATCTTTTTATGACGCTGTATAGATTTTACAGACTTTGAAAAATAGGAGCAGATAGAAATACAAACTCATGGGCAGCAATCCAAGTGATAGCTCCATGAAATATTTTTACAGACTGGCTCCACTGTCCAGTACTGCAACTGGCTTAATTGTGTTTGACATCGTAGTCAAGTCAGTTCACAGGGGCCTGTAGTCAAAGACACACCATACTTTCGCACTCCAGTACAAATTCTACAACTGCTATCCAGTTGCACCGACTGCCTAATTCTATCAGAAACACTATATTCTTTAAAACTGTACAGGGTCGACTCAAGCTTCTAATCATCAACATCTAAATTTAAAATCATTCTTCTAATCTGATGGCTGATCTTTTCTACTGAAAACTATCTTTCGCTTTCTAGGCTTCAGTCATTCTCTCGACGTAATCATCCGTCTCGTCAGTACATTCCTGTTATAACTCTAACAGGTCTTCTCAGCTCGAGGTAGCGAAGAGAACTGATTAATCCAGCCCGCTAGTTGGACTTGTCGACCTTGTAACGTGACTAAAGCCTCACCACGCGATCTCCGAGATGTCCTTCAAACTGACCAGTGGTCACCATAGCTGACAACTTACCATCTCCCGGTCCGCAATTCTATTTTTAACTCTACTAACATCATTCTCTAGTACATTGTTTATCCCTCTCAAATCCACGATCCGATACACAATTTATTATCATCAGATGGAAATAATCATAATTGGTTTGAAACTGTATAATCTGATGAGAAGGGAATACATTAAATTTATTCTGATAACATGAACAATTGAGGGAAGAAGGAAAAAATATAAGAAATATCAGATAGTTTAAGAAAATAGTGTAGAGGAAGCAACAACATAAAATGTACAACAGTAAAGATTAAAGTTTAGGTGAGACAGAATCGCTTACGCCAGCAGACATGACACCTGGTGGTGATGATTATGATGTTATCTATTCTATGTAGGATAAAATACAAACTAACATGGCAGTTGCAGTTATACAAGCGACCTTTATTCTTCAGTCATCGACATATCCTCAACCAGACCCCAGAAAAAGAAATAAAAGCCCTGAAAATGGTAGTGGTCGTGTTGAAGTGTAAGGTTGTCTTTCTATCTTTATGTATTCATCAGCCAGCATTCCTAACCAGGCAACCATTTTTACAGCTAGTGCGATCGGGGCGCGTCTATTTTATGATCAACTAAACTCAAACCATCTCGACAGTCATTTAAAACAAGAGCCACTCTCAGAAAAAAAAAACATTTGGTATACATTTATTATTTTTTAAAATATGTTTGCTTTGATTGTGTGTTCGAATGTTGTTTCGTTTGCCTCTTATGAAAGGTATCCTGGTCGTAAATGAGGTTCTTCTTTCAGTGATTTATTTTCTGTGAACTAACGTTTTATCGAACTAGAATTCAGGTTTATGGTTTCCTCGGAAAATGTGGATCCTGATTACAAAGAAGGGATTCGGGAAGATAAAAGTAGGGAGGAAATGGGGTGAAGTTTGAATTCAACTGATTTATTATTTTTAAGTAATTCAAAGACTGAGGAGGTTATTGAGGAGTGACGTGTTAGGTAGGTTGTGTATTTGTTGGCAAATATAATGTGGACGCATTTTGTAGAGAGAGAGAGAGAGAGAGAGAGAGAGAGTTGAAAAGTCAGATACAAGTTGACTGAGGGAGAGAGACAAAGGCACACATGGTGGCAGACAGACAGATTGATGGCTTAGTCGGACGACGGACAGACAAATTAGTAGACTGGGTGACTAAATGTCTGATATCCTGTTTGCTTGACGTCCAGGTTAATTACCAGACAGCCCTTTTTCGTCTTGTCAGACGGTCTAGAGGAGGCTATTGTGTTTTTTGTTGTTGTCGAGCTTTTAATTTTGTCGAACGGCTTCTCTCGATTGAATCCAGCTTTGCCCTACACCTCATTTTATATAAATAGGTGCATAATTCGTATTGTTGTATTTTATCATAGCTGTTTGTTCCTAGTAAAATTTACAGATCAATCTTATGTCAGCCTCATCCAGATAAATATTCCGAAATCTCCTTACTTGTTTATGTTGTATTCTGTCAAAAGATTTGGTGCAGTCTGGGTAAAGGTAAAGTTCGAGACTTGAATCGGCGTCTTAGCACGCGAGTTTTCACCCATATGTGCTCGGTCGCATATCCAGAAGTGTTCGGAGACTTCTGGATAGTGTCGTTTCAAGCATCGAAAGTCACGATACGAGGCGGCATTCCTCACCTTCCCAGAGTCTACTCAGGTACCCATTTCTGTCAGCGGCTGGGTCGACCGCAGGGGTATTTTTTTTCCAACCACGAGTACAATTCACACTGCTTCCCGCGGGAATCGAACACGGGTTGTCCGAACGTCGGTAGCCAAGTCGGGTGGTTTTTCCAACTAGGCTACCGAGGCCCCCATGCTGTTGTCAATGAAGCAGGAACAAATTGGTTTGTTTACTTATGTATATTTTTCTATCAACATTCACATGCAGAAGATGGTTACTCTTGCCCCACTGCTCTTTCAAAATCCCAATTGTTTTGCTCTGTTAATTCCGTAATGATATTATATTTTGAATTCTTATCTGTACGACTTTAAGTTAACATTTTGTTACATGGCTCATCAAACTTATTGTTCTCAACATCGATGTTGTGGGCAAGACAATAAATAATGATGTTTTCAGTTCTTGTGTTATATATTTTGTGTTCTATATATTATTGTACAGGTCTTTAGTTATTTCTTCGTCAAAATCTCCTAAAGCTTTCATCATCTCAATCTGGTGTTGTCTGGCCCTAAAGCTTTCATATTTTTTCAATGTTTTTATAACTTTCTCTACTTCAGATTTTAATATATATTTTTCTATCTTGACATACACTGTATGATGGGCTTCTTATCTCTTTCACCTTCACACTGTTCTGCTATGTATTTATTGAGTTATTTGCGGGTCATCATCATTGCACTCCGAACATGTCCATAGGTGCTCAGATCCCCTCTTCAGCAATTCCCTCAGTGTCTAGCGACTGATGACTCCAGTTCTATGTTGGTTGATAAGTCTTCTTACATGGCCACTAAGTGTCTCATTGTGGCTGTGCTCAAATTCCACGTCGTGTTTTCCTTTTTCGATGATGTCGTTTGGGCTGCATCTGAAAACTTACACTTACCGTCGTCATGATGAACGTCGCTGAACGTTGATGCTTTGGATGGTCCAGTAATTCTGCTATGTATTTCTGCCATCTGATGATTAAACCGTTATGATCTGTTAACCTTTTTCCTCTTTTGTAAACAATACACCCCTCAACTGTGACTTTTTAAAGATCTTGTTGGTCACACTTTTTATTTATGTGTGCATCCATTATATTTCTGTTTTTTTTTTTACACAGTTTATATTCCGGATATCTTTGACTGGACCGGTCCACTTTTGCCTGTCTGCACATATTGCAGATCTCGTTATCTACTTTGGTGTATTGGCTAGTGTTCCTTTCTTTTGATTTCTCATTTTCTTCAAGACGGCTTCAGTCATCTATTTTTGTTACCTGATCTTTTCCTTTTTATGTCAGATGCTTTTATGTTGGCTCCTTGCATGCTTTTCTTTATGCTCTGGTCATTGGTTGCAACAAACCTGCTAGTCAGGATTTTCCCTTCTATAGTACTCTACTTTCTCAAACAATTCTTGGTATTTATTTGTTTCTTGCATTGTATATGTATATGTATATTGAAGTACTATCTGATTCGGAGCTAGTATGTCCTGTGCAATTTATCTGTATATTATTCTTCTGTCTGTTTTTCTTTAATTTAATTATCATGTTGTTCATAACGTAGATGTGATCTGAGTCAACATCAGCTCCTGAATATATCTTGACTTGCATGACGTTGTTTCGAAATCTATCTTTAATCATTATGTAATCTGTTTCATCGTCAGGGCGTTTCCACGTATAAAGTTGTATTTTCAATCATAAATAGTCTATGTGCTAGTGCTGTTTGTGTTGACTGAGACCTTTAATATGAGGAAGAAGGGAGGAGACGTCAATAGCTGCGCTTGACCTAGAGGACGTATATAACAGAGTTGAATATTGGACTTTAATATCACACACAGTGGAGCTTGAGGACACTTATAATAGAATTGAATTTTGGACTCATCACACATGATGAACCTATAGGACGTATATAACAGGGTTTAATATTGGACTCTAATATTGCACATGATGGACCTAGAGGACGCATATAACAGACAGCAGACTACAGATTAAAATTCTTTAATATGAAAATTTATTTTAAAAATTGGCTAGACTAAAAATGTCTGCTTCCTATTATTCTTTCCTTACCCATTTGCCTTCCAGCGTTGAGGGGAGATAAATACGTAGTTTTTTTTGCTTTTGCTATCCTGTTGACCCCACCTGCTGTTAAGTTTACTATTATTTCTTATATTCCATTAACACTATTTCTTTCTTGGACGGCCGTGGATCTGATGTTTTCATATCGTTTAATGAAGGGTCGTTGTGTTGTTCTGTGGTCGTTCTATCACATGAACATACCATCGTATCTGCTGTTTATGTATGTATTCAATTACGAGAATTATTCATAGCTGCTCTTCATGTATGATCTTATAGTTCAGGCTATTTTCTTAAACTCTATTATCCATTAATCTTAGAATTTAAATTTTCCTCTCAAACATTTCCTCAATAAGTTGCACTTCTTTGTTATTTATTCAGCATATGTTAATTGTGGTCGCATATGTTGACTGTGGCTGTTTTGCATTTGTTGTTTGTCTCCACGGTTTTGTGGTTTCTCTGAGCAATGCTTTCATCCTCTATGAACCTGCTAAGTCCGTCATTGGTTAAGGACTCAACTCGCTCGAGGGGACGGCCCGATCGATGTTTCTTTTTTTCATTGAGTGTGGTCGTTGGATGCATGCACCCAGTTTACGATCTAATTATCAGGCTTATATGTGTTTACATTTTTAAATGCTTATTCGATCTTGCCCGTATATTTCTGAAGGGATATACTTAATTGTCCACATAAATGCTACTAGAGTGAAAGTAACAACATCGTAATATTAACGTGAATGTACCAGAAGCATTGAAGATTATTGTACATTGCTAATGAATAAGACCACTAAGTTATAAGCATAAAAAGAAGATTAAATTATAGCATTTAACCAAAGTACTCACATATGTTTGTTTTTATCTCAAAGTGGTATTTTAGTTTTTGTCTTAGGAAATGTTGCATTGTTTAGGCATGAAGATGTTCTGGGAGACCAAAATATTTCTTTATTCTTACAATTTATATTTTATTAAAGTGTCTTCAATTTGTGATATCATATACAAAAGAGACATTTTCAATTAAAAATGTATGTGTCGACGAGATTTTAGTAGTTAATGTTCATAACAAAAAGATCAAAGATTAGCAAATTTGAGAGTCTCGAAGGATGCAATATGCATTGTTTAAAATACAAATTCTTCTGATCAACGTGAATAGATAATAGGAATATCACAATGTATATTCCCTTGAATATAAAATACACATTCTTTTTGCATCTCCGTGTGTATTTTTTTAATTCTTTGAAGGACACAGATGAGCAAATTAATTAAAGTGTCAGTGACAATCAGCTATGTTTCTGCACATCTCTCTCTCTCTGTCTGTCTGTCTGTCTGTCTCTCTCTCTCTCTCTCTCTTAGTTTATTTCAGAAACAAATGTTTGTTGATCTTTGAGATAAATCTATCTGCAGCTTTTCTTTTGATTGATTGACCAGCCACGCTCTGATCATTTCAACTGTAAAATGGTACAATCAATGATTCTTAAATGATACAAAAGTGTCTAAAGCTAAAGTAGATGAATGTTTGACGTGTCTTGTTACAGAGTTCACAGAATTAGTCTTTTGTTACTTTTTCTGGAAATCCCAAAATATCTTACACCAAGCTCAAGCCATTGTTTATAGTTAATAAGGGGATTTTCTCCTGGTTGTATATTTTGTAAAGTAGTCTTTGTCGATTATGTTTGATCATCAAAATTTTGAGACATTTCTTTATATGGGTTGTATGAAATATTCAATAAATGAGGCAAATTCAAGATAATCCGGTTGAGAACTGTGGAGATGTGAAGAATATTCTGGGCCAGATTCAAATAATTTTTAAGGTAGAGGTCGCGGGGCAGTAAAGTGGAGAGATCATGTTGCAGCACTACGGGACCTGACAAAAGTTGTAGGGGATTGGTTGCATCAACAGTTCGCATAACGGACAAGGAAAACAAAAAAAATCAGGAACCCAGACGTGTGATAGCAGGAGAGCTCGAAGCTGCCAGTGACTCGTTGCTGATGGCTTGCGCAAGGATCGGTGAACCAAACTCTACTCCATCTCTTCACGGTGCTCTAGCATCACACTAACCAGTCTAATCAGGCCAAGTGAGTAGTGATCGAAGACAGAAAGCAAACCGGTACTCAAAAATGCCTTGCCGAATTCGATAGTTTTGGGCTTCTTCCTCTTTCCTTCCTCATTTGCCTCTCAGCGTCGATATGTAACAGTATAGCTAATGACAGCATGGGTAATTTGAATCAAACGGTACCCACGTCGTAATAGACTATAGCAGTGACATATGATAGCGATTATCAGTATTAGCGACAAAATAACAAGTTGTGGGAATGGAAAGTTCATAGTGGGTAGGGACACCCACCGAGGAATAAGGTGAAGAGTGGGTGCAGAATAGTACTGGACATAATAAGTTTAGAGAATAGCAATTTTCCATGGTTGTTGTGGAAATGGGGATAAATAAGCGCATGCATGACTTGAACGCATGGCTTTGACTGTCCGATAAATAGGTTGACAAACAACTTCAAGGACAGGTCAAAGTCATGAAGTAATCATTATTTTGAAACTCAGGAGAGGTCAAAACTGACCAGATGTTATACAGAAGTCACGGAGGGAGTGATCAAGTTAGAGTTTGCTCACGGAGTCATAAACAACTTGTTATTGTAAATTCTGAGATGGGAATTGGCGGTGGATTCATGGTTGTGGGATATAATTGGTCCAAGGGGGTTGCAAATTGTCAGTTCGCGACAATTGCGACAAATTCATTGGTTGCAGATATTTCACGCACAGAGTGATGTTGGTGTTATTTAATTTGTACTTCGATACAATAGGTTTGAAGTTAAGTTTAGGGAGAAGTTAAGTCAGAAATGTAGACTAAGGGTAGTTAGGAAGAAGACAGAGCTAGTCAGAAAGTTTAAATCAAGAATTTAGAGTCAGAAAGGTAGACTAGTTAGGACTGCAATTCAGGACAGAGAAGTAGTTAGTAATCTTCAAGTAAAGTTAGAAACCTCAAAGTAGTAGACACAAGATTTAGGTAGTTAAGCATCTTCAAGTTAGTTAAGAAGGAACAGACTAGAGAGTAGTAAAGATATCAGTGACTTAAGATTAGTCGAGAAGTAGACAGTAGACAGAACAAGTGAAGTAGAACTTATGAACATTCAGTTGCTGTGAGAGTGTTTTGAAAGAGTTTCCAAGTTGTGCTTCATATTTCTTATAATCGTAAATAAGTTGATGGAATGTTACATGTTGCACAAAGATATGCACTGATGGACAGTTCAATAGTCATCAACGATAGTCTCTGAACGTCCAGAATTAAAGAACATTAATTCAAGAGAAGTGCATTTTTACACTATATTGTATCACGTACCAAGAATTAGAAATCAATAAACGTGATTATGATTATATAATATAATATAAATGAGAAGTCTGTGATGATTGATGTTGTCAACTATAAATGTGACGTGATGTGAACAAATAACACCAAGATAATATAAAGATAAAATATTAATCACCGACTATAACAGATAGTGTTGGCCCGAAAGGCGCAAGTATCACATTTCTAATGCAACCACATCACAATTCATCTATGTTCACTCAACATCCATATAAGAGCGGCTGACGAAGATGATTATTCATTTCTTCAACAGTCGTCAAGCGAACACCTGATAGGAGAAAAACAAAGATCTTTGTCTACTTCTATCTCTCCGTCCGTCTATTTTCCTGCTCTCAAAATCGTCTCTACTGTACACGTGTCCCACCAATCTGGACTGCCTTTTCCTAATTTGTTGTATAATCTTTCTTTTCTGATCTTCCTTCTCTAGATATCTTCACACGACCCTGAATGTGTGCATTTAACATCCACTAAACCACATCCAAAGAGAATGGAATGACCATGTTATTGATTTGAATTTAATTAAGAACACGACCGAGCTTTTGGTTTCCAAACTACAAAAGTGGAATGACCTGGCAAATAAGATTTAATAGTTTGACCTGGAACCGTCAGAAACATCTTCGTATGTTATATTTTTCGAAGACTGGAATCGTTAGGGTGCCACAACATTTATGGATTAATAGCATTCCTCAAAAACAATCACAAACCAGATGATTGGAGGCTTTTCATCGATTTCTCGAACATGAATCGTAAAGATATGTTTCTAACTAGTGGTAATGTTGTATCTGTTAATCCAATTGGCCTTGCGGTTCATGTGATAGAAACGTATGAAAACATTCAACAGTTATTAAGGTGTATAAACTACGATCGGCATCAATGGTCACTCAGTGGTGATTAAAAAGTGGTTGCTCTTTTTTTCTTGCACATGATGGTGAAAACACCAAATAATGTTACTTTCTGTGTGAGTGAGTTAATTGTGCAAGTTATTACCAAAACATTAAAAAAACGATAACTGATCAGGCAGTAATTGTAGCCTGGTAATAAGAATGTTGAGCATCAAGCATTTGTAGACACTAGTATAAGATTATTGCCGCCAATCTTACACATTAACTTGGGTCTCATGAGCAACTTTGTCAAGTTAATCCATTAAAGAGGCTTTCCTGTACTTTATTATTAACTTCCAAGTCTGAGTTAAGCTCAGATTAAGGAGAGGGTCTTTGTTTGTCCACACATTTCTTGCAGATGACGAGTTCCATCGCGTTTTTCATGGTAAAGAAAAGGCAACATAGGTAGCATTCCAGACAGTGACGAAAGTAATATTGAAAACAAGAGAGCAGAAAAGTATATATATATATATATATATATAAGGAAATTGTTGAAAATCTTTTTGTAATGGACAACGGGTTTGGCTGCAACATGTATCGATTCATTTCTTGCACTAACAACTAGACTTAATTAAAGTGTGAAGCAGCAAGTGATGAGCATGGTGAGGCATTTCACCGAGACATTACTGCTATGGGGACAAGGTGTCAGGGTAATTGGGACTCTTCAGTGATAGTAGATTATTGCTAGACAGTGACAAGATACATCTCATTGCTTGAATACAAGAAATAGGTACAGAGAAATCGGACAGTCACTAATTTATAATAGAAAATTATTACTATTTAAAAATTATATATAGATTATAAATGTTCATTTTAAAAACATTTTATGTGAAATTTAAATACCTTCAATCCCTCCTCTCAATTAATTTCGGGAAAATCAATTAAATGAACATGTAGCTGCAATTTTTTTTCTAAAGCCTAAGTAAAAATTGTAATTGTTCATAAATTAAAACTAAATCGGCATGCCTTATTCACGTTAGTAAAAGTAAAGTACCCCCGTCACGCTAAGTGGCGTATACGGAATATGTTGTTAGTGACCATACATTTTACACACCTAAGGCATTCGATTTTTTTGGGTAATGTGGTAAGCATTAGAGGCTGGGTGAACCGGACCGTCGATTGGGATCGAACCCTACCTCTTGTCCTTTGTAGTCCAGGTCACTAACCAATGAGCTCTCGCGGCTCCCCTTATTCACATTAACACAATGAATATTTCTTTATTTTTACAAAAACACAAGCCAATTGGCGAACTCACTTACAATAAAATAATAGCATGACACTCTTGTGATGTTTCTATTAAGTCACACAGAGACTGATTAAACGCTAAAGACTGCTTTACATTTTAATTTCTCTTTCTCATCATGACAAAGCAACGCATAAAAACAATTTATTGAGCG
Organism: Megaustenia siamemsis; assembly: GCA_032433765.1. NCBI lineage: Eukaryota > Metazoa > Mollusca > Gastropoda > Stylommatophora > Ariophantidae > Megaustenia > Megaustenia siamemsis. Next base: position 116,656,458 of record JAVIAB010000092.1, on the reverse strand, counting down.
CAGATTATTTAAAATTCATGAACATTCCATCAATAAACAGGATAAAAAGATTATTATAACTGCAGTCATTAACTATATATATTCTTTTTTTACTTTCAGTTTCATGTTCTTAGATGAAGGGCAAGTGTCAACAGCAGCCATAGAGACATGGAAACTATAGTAACGTAAGCAGCGGTTTTCAAATTTGGCAATGTCGCCAACCAGAAAAAAATAAAATTGCCACATGTGGGGATGGTCCTTTACAGACTAACGTTTGATCCATGTTTATAGAAGACACAAATATAAGCCACAATATCATGAATTGGAAAAGTACCAAAAGTGTCATGCTTGAGTAGTGCGTTATTGTTTATCTTGAAGTGACGGCTGCAACATGTTGTGCACTGCGTGATACTTTAGTAATTAGGTACATGTCAATATATACAAGTGAACACCGATATTTATGTGTACTGTCATTTTACCCTGTCATATTCGGGAATCTAATACAAGGAGAATGTGTCTTTATTGAATTTCTGAATAATTATTGACACGGGACACAGCGGAGAGTTTACCTTTTATCTGGGATAGAATGAGGCTGTGGATGAGTGTGAGAGGTAGCGAGGTTAAAGAAAGCTAAGATAGCTGAAGTGGGATGGGACGATTGTTAAACAAAAGTGTGAATGAGGATGAGTTTGTGAAATAAAAGAAGTTAAGAAGAAATGTCGACAGTTCAGTGACGGTGATCGGACAGAAAGGATATGAGGACACTGGAAAGTCCGGGATAGTAAGCGTCATTGTTAGGATTCTTGAAGCAAAGTTCTAACTACTAATATGGTGGTAAGGATAAATACTAGCTACTGAGATTGCGATTAAAATGGGTTTATACAGCCACGTGTTTGTAAAGATGGGTTTATACAGCCACGTGTTTGTAAAGATGGATTTATACAGCCACGTGTTTGTAAAGATGGGTTTATACAGCCACGTGTTTGTAAAGATGGGTTTATACAGCCAAGTGTTTGTAAAGATGGGTTTATACAGCCAAGTGTTTGTAAAGATGGGTTTATACAGCCAAGTGTTTGTAAAGATGGGTTTATACAGCCACGTGTTTGTAAAGATGGGTTTATACAGCCAAGTGTTTGTAAAGATGGGTTTATACAGCCAAGTGTTTGTAAAGATGGGTTTATACAGCCACGTGTTTGTAAAGATGGGTTTATACAGCCACGTGTTTGTAAAGATGGATTTATACAGCCACGTGTTTGTAAAGATGGGTTTATACAGCCACGTGTTTGTAAAGATGGATTTATACAGCCAAGTGTTTGTAAAGATGGGTTTATACAGCCACGTGTTTGTCAAGATGATGCAGCCACGTGTTTGTAAAGATGGGTTTATACAGCCACGTGTTTGTAAAGATGGATTTATACAGCCAAGTGTTTGTAAAGATGGGTTTATACAGCCACGTGTTTGTCAAGATGGATTTATACAGCCACGTGTTTGTAAAGATGGGTTTATACAGCCACGTGTTTGTAAAGATGGATTTATACAGCCAAGTGTTTGTAAAGATGGGTTTATACAGCCGCGTGTTTGTCAAGATGGGTTTATGCAGCCACGTGTTTGTAAAGATGGGTTTATACAGCCACGTGTTTGTAAAGATGGGTTTATACAGCCACGTGTTTGTCAAGATGGATTTATACAGTCAAGTGTTTGTAAAGATGGGTTTATACAGCTGCATGGTGATAAAGATGGGTTTATACAGCCACATGGTAGTAGAGATGGGTTTATACAGCCACATGTTGGTAGAGAATCGGTTGGTACAGCAACATGTTGATAGAGATTGATTTATACAGCAACGTGTTGGTAAAGTTGGGTTTATACAGCAACGTGTTGGTAAAGATGGATTTATACAGCCACGTGTTTGTAAAGATGGGTTTATACATCAACGTGTTGGTAAAGATGGGTTTATACAGCCACGTGTTGGTAGAGAATGGGTTGATACAGCCACATGTTGGTAGAGATCGATTTATACAGCAACGAATTGATAAAGTTGGGTTTATACATCAACGTGTTGGTAAAGTTGGGTTTATACAGCAACGTGTTGGTAAAGATGGGTTTATACAGCCACGTGTTTGTAAATATGGGTTTATACAGCCACTTGTTTGTAAAGATGGATTTATACAGCCACGTGTTTGTAAAGATGGGTTTATACAGCCACGTGTTGGTAAAGATGGGTATTCAGCCATGTGTTGGTAGAAATGAGTTTATTCAGCCATCTGTTTGTAGAGATGGGTTTATTCAGCCATGTGTTGGTAGAGATAGGTTTATTTCAGTCATGTATTGGTAGAGATGGGTTTATTCAGCCATGTGTTGGTAGAGATGGGTTTATTCAGTCATGTGTTGGTAGAGATGGGTTTATTTAGCCATGTGTTGGTAGAGATGGGTTTATTCAGCCATGTGTTGGTAGAGATGGGTTTATTCAGCCATGTGTTGGTAGAGATAGGTTTGTACAGCCATGTGTTGGTAAATATTAGTCAATGCGGTAAAGCGCTGCTAAATATATGGGTCTGTGCAGCCAAGCTCTGGTACATATGTGCTTTGACAACCAAGTGCTCGTAAAGATAAGTATTATAGTCCGTTCAGAAATTCATAACCACACTTGAATTAGCTTTACGTGATAACCGTTTGTTATTTTGCTTTCAACTTTTGCATGTAATCTTATAATATTGATGTCGTTATAGAAATATTTTTTGCTCTGAGAAATTTGATCTAGTTTAAAAGTTTTCTTCTTTAGGCTATATTAAATTCACCCTGTTCGAATTTGACACCATTTTAGGATATATACATTAATTTGGTGCGGTCGTTCACGTAAAATAGTTTGGCTATTGCAGAAACACTAAGTTTAGGAAAATCCCGTGCACAAAACTGAATTGTTATTGAACGACATGACGCACCACGGCCTGGGCATTAATTACCGAAGGGAAGGCGTATCTTTATTAATTTTGTGAAGACTCAGTAGACAATTTGTTGACTTTAAATACCAACATTTATATCTAAATTACAATGAGTTTGAAATGCAAATTTATAACTATGCAAAAGGTTACTGTTTTACTATATCAGCACTTCCTTAGGGAATTCAAGATGGGACAAAGTGCCTACTGCATCAAATACAAAAGAGCAAATTAGGACATGGCTTGCGAATGAAAATGTCAAATTTGACGACACATATTTAAAACCCGAATTGTTACAACTTGTGAAGAATACGATTAAGAAAAAGGTGTACCATGTTGACAAAATCATTGAGAAATACGGCCACACTAATTGTAACCAATTGAATTCATGTTTGCAAATACACATAACGAACAACACCCACAATTAAGCACTATGTAGATACGCTTCTATAGTCCGTTCAGATTCGTTTGCCTAGACATTAATTTATTTTTTTCAAAAACTTATTGTTCATTTGCATTGATCTTTTGAAGTTAGGTTTAGAATACTAATGTCGCAATACAAATATTTTTTTATCAAAGAAATGTGATCCAGTTTTAAAGATGCCTTATTTAACCTATATTAAAAAAAAGTTAATCGATATTATAAACACCGGCGGGATTATGTAGATGCTTACATCTCACAGCTGATTCTTTAACATATAGGCAGGACCTTCACGGCTGAATGCGCACCGTCCTAAAATAGTTATGTTTCCACTATAAATTTTTATAAAGAAATGTTACATATGAAATTTCCCGTTTAGCACAAAATGACATTTTAGCCGAAACCGGAAATTATGTGACGTCAAAATCACGGCCGTAGACTCGAGTTCGAGTCATAATTCAGAGGCAAATCTCAATATTTACAGAAAGGAGGCGGCACTATCCATATTATCTTCTGCAAGTCTATGTGAGAATGAATATAAAGGCAAAATATTTTACTGAGCATAACATTGCTATAAAGATTTATCAATACTTCTGCAGAGAGCGTAAAAAGGGACATCTTTATTGTTCTTTATCAAACCCTGAGAAGAGAACAATGCATATTTTAGGTTTGTGTAAACGTTCATTTGATCGAATAGTTAAAGGAAGCGGATATTTATTGCCAACAAATGCAAGAAAGCAAGGAAGGAAAGAAACGTTAGACAGTTTTGATAAGGACCTAGTAAAAAGAGAAATCTGTCGAATGTTTGATATAAACGAAGAAGTGACACTTAGAAAGTTGAAGCTTTGGCTGAAAATTAACAACGACATTGAAATATCAAAAACTTCATTATGGAAAATATTAAGAAGTGCAGGCTTCACCTTTAGAAAGTATGCTGGTGGAAAAAAACATTATTTGTGAGAAGCCACATCTAGTAGCTCTTAGAAGCAAGTATTTACGTGAAGTGAAGGAAATGCGCGAAAATGATTATGATATTGTTTATTTAGATGAAACTTGGATCAACGCTCATCATACAAATGAAAAGGAATGGCAGTTAGCAGATGGAAGTATTAAAAGATCAGTACCAAGCAGTAAAGGGCAACGTTTGATAGTTGCACATGCAGGTAGCAGACATAATGGGTTGTTGCAGAATGCTCATCTCGTTTTCATTTCAAAATCCATAGACAATAGAGACTACCACTCCGAAATGAATGGGCACATATTTAAAGACTGGATCGAGAAAAGTATCCTTCCAATATTAGATCGACCTTCTTGTCTGATAATGGACAATGCTTCATACCATAACGTAGTTAACGTAGAAGATAGAATCCCAACATCATCAAGTACAAAAGATGCAATCAAAACGTGGCTCATAAAAGAACACATACAAGTTAACGACAGCTACTTGAAACCCGAATTGCTTAGCCTTGTAAAACAGACACAACGTACAAAGATATTTAAAATAGACAAGTTAATTCAAGAACATGGCCATAGATGTTTGAGACTACCTCCATATCATGCACACTTAAATCCTATAGAACTAGTTTGGGCAAAAGTTAAAGGACACGTAGCATATACAAATAAAACTTTCAAATTATGCGATGTTGAGACACTTACAAATCAGGCTCTATCAAATATAAATAAAGACTACTGGGTAAAATGTGAGGATCATGTGTTACGACAAGAAGAGGAATATTGGAAACAGGATGGTTTGTTGTTTGTTCAGCCGAAAGCAGTAATCGACCTATTTGACTCGTCTGATTCTGAATGATCATTACTCTGATTAAGTCTACAGATAAATAGTTTGATTTGCAAAATTTCCTAGTTGATTTGTTAAACAGTTTATTGTTCAAGACCACCCAAGCAATCAAAAATATGTTATAAGCAAACCAACAACCATTACTTTGAATGGAAGCCTGCTTGAGTCAGTACAGAAGTTCAGCTATCTTGGATCCACTATTACAGCCACACTTTCCTTAGATGAGGAACTAAATGTACGTATTTGAAAGGCAGCGACAACATTTGGGAAACTCACACCAAGAGCATGGAACTATATCAAATTGACTCTACGAACAAAAGTTCTATATATAATTTAAAATTTGTATACTTGCCACCCAGTAAAATTTTATGGACACGCCTATGGGTCATCGTTGCACTAGATTACTGTAAAACAGTTTGATTAGGGTCAAAATAATAGTTACATGGGCAAAGATCAAAGGAATTCGCCGCTTTAAGAAAACCGTTATAGCTAGACATCGAGTAACACATATGTTCTCGTGACATGGACATTTTAACACCGTATGCTAAAAATCATGTGAAATCATCAAGAACTTTTTGAATTATAAATCATAACATCTCGGCAAACGATTCTGAACGGACTATAGTTTATATAGTAAAGAGCTGGTAAATATAGGTTTATACAATCGAGTGCTGGTAATGATGAGCTGTTTGCGAACTGAGCAATCAAGGCTTACTCAAAGATATATAGGGCATCATAGGCAATTATCTGCTACCAGGGGAATGAAATTGCGATCTCATGTTACCGATTGAGAGATAATATATATATATATATTATATATACAAGCTAAAAACACTGCCAGATACAGAGATGCACACAGAAATAAAGAGAATGACCAATAAAGACAAAACAGCTGCAGGAAACGGATGTATTGCAAACGAAGGGGAAGAATGCTAACAGACAACAAAGATATAATAGATAGTTGGCATAAATATATATCAGAATTATTTCATGACGAAAGGGACAAAAAGCCTGACATAAAATGTACATACAACTGTAAAATCATGAAATCTGAAGTAGAAAAAGCCATAAAAACAATGAAAAACCGAAAGACAGCAGGACCTGACAATATACAGATAGAGGTGATACAGGCTCTAGAAGATTTGGCATCGAAGTGATCACAGACATATGCAATGACACATACCATACAGGATACATACCAAACGAACTAAAAACATCAACTTTCATTGCATTGCCTAAAAAGAATGGTGCAGTTGAATGCAGTGATTTCAGAATAATAAGCCTAATGAGCCAGGTAACAACAATTTTACTAAAAGTTATACAGGGAAGAATTCAGAATAAAATCAATACAGAATTATGTGAACAACAATTTGGATTCAGGAAAAACAGTGGGACAAAAGAAGCCATATTTAGCATGAGAACATTGATTGAAAAGTACACAGAAGTAAACAAACCAATATATGTCTGCTTCATAGACAGCACGAAAGCTTTCGATAGAATACACCATAACCAACTTATACACTACCTAAAGGATATAAATCTAGACGACACAGACATACGACTAATATGTAATTTGTACTGGGAGTAAACAGCAATAATAAAATATAACAAGGAGAACTCTACACCCATGGACATAAAAAGAGGAGTAAGACAGGGATGCATCCTATCACCAAGCTTGTTCAATCTATACACTGAGCAAGTCTTTAAAAACATCTCAGAGATGGCAGGCCTAAACATTAATGGAAAGATAATCAATAACCTAAGATATGCTGATGATACTGTTCTACTAGCAGAAAATCCTAAGGACCTACAACAATTGCTTAATGTGATAAACATAACAAGCAAAAAAATATGGCCTAGATATGAATATCAAAAAGACTAAAACTATGATCATAAACAAAGAAAATTCTCAAGACTTACAATTAAATATCACAGTTGAGGGAATACATCTGGAGACAGCCCAGAGCTACAACTACCTGGGACATACTATAACCAATGATGGAAAATGTAAAATTGAAATAAACAAAAGAATAGGTATGGCAAAAAGTCATTTTAATGCCATGAAAAACAAAACAAATAGTTTCTAATTATTTATTATAATATTTGTTATTATTATATTTACAAATTTTTACTGAGTTTATATATTTAAGATGACAAGAGGTCTACGTTGGTTGCGGTCATATAACAATAATAGATTTGAGTTGATACAGGTCGGATAGTTAAAGAATTCAGAGTTGATATAAATCCGACAACATGAGGTCAGAATTGATTAAGTTTGATATGAGGTCTGAGATAATGTATGTCTGATTTCAAAATGTCTAAGCTAATGTAGGTCTAATAATAAAAGCTCATTTTTATGTAGGTTTGATAACCAGAGGCCAGGGTTCATGTAGGTGTGATAACAAGATATCTAGGTTGATGTTGGTCTCATAACAAAATTCACCGCTTTTCTGACCAGTAGTCAGCGTTTTAACCATACAGCAGTCATCATGATCCTATGATGCCGTAAAAGTTGACATAAAATGTGCATGCTATCAAGATGGTGCAAAGAAAAAGTAATATAGCCAATCTTGAGGAAGGGACAAGTTAGTGCTAACATTTCTGGTGAAAAGAGATAAATTTGTGCTAACATTTCTGGTGAAAAGAGATGAGTTTATGCTAACATTTCTGGTGAAAAGAGATGAGTTTGTGCTAACATTTCTGGTGAAAAGAGATGAGTTTGTGCTAACATTTCTGGTGAAAAGAGATGAGTTTGTGCTAACATTTCTGGTGAAAAGAGATGAGTTTGTGCTAACATTTCTGGTGAAAAGAGATGAGTTTGTGCTAACATTTCTGGTGAAAAGAGATAAATTTGTGCTAACATTTCTGGTGAAAAGAGATACGTTTGTGCTAACATTTCTGGTGAAAAGAGGTACATTTGTGCTAACATGTCAGGTGAAAAGAGATAAATTTGTGCTAACATTTCTGGTGAAAAGAGGTACATATGTGCTAACATGTCAGGTGAAAAGAGATAAATTTGTGCTAACATTTCTGGTGAAAAGAGATAAATTTGTGCTAACATTTCTGGTGAAAAGAGATAAATTTGTGCTAACATTGCTGGTGAAAAGAGATACATTTGTGCTAACATTGGTGAAAAAAGATGAGTTTATGCTAACATTTCTGGTGAAAAGAGATGAGTTTATACTAACATTTCTGGTGAAAAGAGATAAGTTTGTGCTAACATTTCTGGTGAAAAGAGATGAGTTTATGCTAACATTTCTGGTGAAAACAGATGAGTTTATGCTAACATTTCTGGTGAAAAGAGATAAATTTGTGCTAACATTTCTGGTCAAAAGAGATACGTCTGTGCTAACATTTCTGGTGAAAAGAGATACATTTGTACTAACATTTCTGGTGAAAAGAGATACGTTTATTATACCTTTTGTTAGAAATGATTAGATTATTTTACCAATGTGGTGGAAAGAAACAAAGTTAATTATACGATTCTGGTAGACAGAATGCGTTTATTTTACAGTTTTAGTGGAAAGGATACAATTGAGCCTCCAATTTGATGAAACATGTAGACAAATAAGAAGAAGACGACGGAGAATGAGCGTATAGTAAATCATTTAGATAAACATCGTTTTACCGTGGCTCACAGCGTGAAGGCGTCCTAGTTGGTGGCCTGTTTTAAGCAGCCCATTGTCAACGAAGCATAATTTCATGTCCATGAGATTCTGAACGGCGAAAATCAACCGCTCACGGTGGCTTCAGGTGCCGCAGAGATAATTGATTAGAGTTAGCAAAGTCTATAACGTGGAAACGGGTTCTGGACCGTGCGACTGAGTGAGTGCACGTGAGTCTAGACCATCCACGGCATCGACGTTCAGCGAAGAGATCAATCATGACGACAATAAGTATTCTGATGATGCCCAAAAGACAACAACGAAGGAAACTTAGTGAGCGTGTAAGAAGACTAATCAACCAACACAGAACTGGAGTCGTCAGTCGCTGGACTATGCGAGACTTGCTGAGGACGGGATCTGAACACCTATGGACATGTTCGGAGTACAATGATGATGAAACGCAAATAACTCAATAATAGTTCACAACGTGGTAGAATTTATACATTGAGGATACTAATCTTGAGGAAAAGTATAGTTAGCTCTACCAATCTGCTTAAAAAGGTAAGGCAGAGCTACCAATCTGTTTAAAAAGGTAAGACAGAGCTACCAATCTGTTTAAAAAGGTAAGGCAGAGCTACCAATCTGTTTAAAAAGGTAAGGCAGAGCTACCAATCTGTTTAAAAAGGTAAGGCAGAGCTACCAATCTGTTTAAAAAGGTAAGGCAGAGCTACCAATCTGTTTAAAAAGGTAAGGCAGAGCTACCAATCTGTTTAAAAAGGTAAGGCAGAGCTACCAATCTGTTTAAAAAGGTAAGGCAGAGCTACCAATCTGTATAAAAAGGTAAGGCAGAGCTACCAATCTGTTTAAAAAGGTAAGGCAGAGCTACCAATCTGTTTAAAAACGTAAGGCAGAGCTACCAATCTGTTTAAAAAGGTAAGGCAGAGCTACCAATCTGTTTAAAAAGGTAAGGCAGAGCTACCAATCTGTTTAAAAAGGTAAGGCAGAGCTACCAATCTGTATAAAAAGGTAAGGCAGAGCTACCAATCTGTATAAAAAGGTAAGGCAGAGGTACCAATCTGTTTAAAAACGTAAGGCAGAGCTACCAATCTGTTTAAAAAGTTAAGCAGAGCTACCAATCTGTTTAAAAAGGTAAGGCAGAGCTACCAATCTGTTTAAAGAGGTAGATACGTTATTGCTATCAATTTCGTTGAATGGATAATTAAGTTTATAGCGGCAAACTGGTGAAAGTGATTACTTTATGCTGCGAAATTGGTGGAAAAGATAATTATATGCTACCAAAGATATAGAAATGATAGGTTTTTGCTACTAGACTGGTGGAATATCAGAATCACTAGGAAACATAATAGCTGCAAAGGTCTGCATAAAAGCAAAAGACCAAAAATTATATCTCTCCTCGACGATCAAAACCGCAATAGCTCAGTGGTTAGTGAACTGGACTACAAAGGACAAGGGGTAGGGTTCCTTCCCAACTGACGGCTTCCGGGTTCACCCAGCCTTAAATGGGTACCGGATTTTTTTCTGGGAAAGTAAAGCGGCACGGGCGTAATACCGACCACATTACCCCAAAAATCATGTGCTGAAGGTCTGTAAAATGTATGGTCACTAACACCATATTATATATACCAATAAATAATTAAAATTTTAGAAAGTATAAACGTAGACAGCAAAGATCTAAGAATAATAAAGAACACGTACTGGCAACAAACAGCGGCCATAACAACTGGAAACCAATTGGGAATGATTCAACAAATAAAACAAGGCGTTAGACAAGGTTGTGTGCTGTCACCACATTTGTTTAATTTTTATAGAGAGATTATTTTAAGATCCAAAAGGGACATGCCAGGAATAACAATTGGAGGTCATAATATGAATAATTTAAGGTATGCTGATGTTACATTCTTAATCGCTAAGAGTGAAAATGAGTTACAAGAAATGTTGGACATTATAGTGAAAGAAAGCAAAAAAAAAATGGACTCAGCCTTAATAGAAAAAAGACAGAGGTAATGGTAACAACAAAGAAAAAGACATCACCTCAGTGCAAAATAAAGACAATTGGAACAATATTAAAACGGGTAAATGAATTTAAATATTTGGGAACTTTGTTAACCTCAGACGGAAGATGTACAAAAGAGGTGAGATGCAGAATGGCTAAGGCAAAAGCAGCTTTACAAAATATTAGGAAGATACTATGCAATCCATTTTTGACAATAGAAACAAGAAAAAGAGTTCTTAAATGTTATGTAGAGCCAGTCTTAACATATGGATGCGAATTATGGACAATAGGACGACAGACAAGAAAATCACAGAAGTCTGTAGAAATGTGGTTTTACAGAAGAATGTTGAGAGTACCATGGACACCTAAGAAGAGTAATGAAGATGTTCTGAGAGAGGTCAAAGCAAAAAGAGAGCTATTTTCCAATATTAGGGAGAAACAATCATCATTTTTTTGGCCATGCAATGAGAAGGGAACAACTGGATTATATTGTAACAATTGGAAAAATTGAGGGACGAAGAGATAGAGGGAAGCAAAGAGAAAAAATAACAGACAGCTTAAGAGAATGGTTTGGCAGAAGGTCAACAACAGAAATGATAAATAGCTGCAGAGATCGAAAGTTTTAGTGAGACATGATCACCTACGCCAGTAGGCCCGGTACTTGATGATGGTGAACATCATATTCCCTATACGCCAATTGGCGTGACGGGGGCTCTTTACTTTTTTTTTTACTTTTTTTCGACGATGAAAAGCAAATGAGGAAGGAAAGAAGACGAAGGATGGTGTGAAATTTATGACAGAAAAACGGAGAGAACATAAATGATTATACAACAAAATTAACAACAATTTTGAAAGTTATGCTACCAGTCTGGTGAAAATGATGTCTGAAAAACATACGGGAATAGATTAAGTGTTTTATACTTGAACCAAGTTATGGGGATACTGATAGTATGTGCTAGCGATGATCAGAAAAATGTTAGAAACCACCGTTATAAAGTTTAATCAATGAAGAAACAGCTGCTACCTCACAATTCCTTTTTAAAAAAAGTAATAATTATAAACTAATGTACGTTATTTATCTTTATTAATTCTTGGGGAATAAATATCTGCGAGAGCTATTTCCCAGCTTTTTCATATATTTTTAGAGCTTGCTCCATTTTTCTGTTTTGTAGATAGAGTGCAACATAGAAGAAATAGCAAGAGATAAATAACCAAAGAGAACTGTACACAGAACACGATGTCGTAGATTAATATAGACGATTCTTGCAAGGATCTAGGCATAACCTTTCATGCAAATGCAAATAGCTATGAAAGACATTATCAAACACGATTGTATAAAATATAACTAAGTAACATTTACAATATCTGCCTGCCTGCCTGCCTGTCTGTCTCTCTGTCAGTCTGTCTGTCTTTCTGTCTGTCTGCATATCATCCTTTCGAGACGAAGACGGTACATAGAGAAGATATTCTAGACGTTTGTGTCTGACTATCTATCAGCAGTCACACCTTGCACTGGACCTGCATTCCGTCTCGCCACATGGCTCTGTTCTGGACGAGATGCTCAATCAACCACAAACAATTCAAAGGAAATGAAGTAATCTATTGAGGTCAAATACAGTAAATGATTGAGGTTAAATACAGCGAAACATTAATTTAAAATAAAAATATGACTATCATTATTTTCAGGAGGACGTGAACTTCCGGTCAATATGGTGGATAGGCGGCAAGAACCATTGCAGGCTATGTATAAACAGTGATCTTTATTGCAATTTCCTCATATTCCAAGTCCAGCTTGTTGCAGGAGCTACTGAGTTAAGTGCTATGTACATACCGTGAGCTGTGTGTTTCATCCGTTTTGATCATGTTTCGATTTTTCAATTGTTGAAGATGAATGATGATATCGTATGACAAGGAACAGTTGGCAGTGTTCACTTTCTGTGCGGTTTCGCCTTATGTCTTTTGGCGTGTGCTGAGACTGCTATGATGGGGACTACAGTTACCTTTCGTTGTTTGGGAGATGAGTTAGTAGTTCGGATGATTCCACTGGCACGGGTGGTTGAGTAATTATAGATTTTAATTCGTTTGCAGTGATACCGGGGCCTTCCATAACCATACAAGTAAATGAGCTACTAAAGATGTTGCACGTACAGATTTTAAATATGTGAATTCGTTAGTGCATATTTGTCTGTTCCAGGTATTTCTGGTTAGGTCTACCACATTATATACTATTGTGCTATATTTTATAATTAACTCTCCCTTAACGTGTGTCGAAGAGTACGAGTTATATCCTAGTTCGACTACTCATCGATTTCCCTATTTCCTGACGCTATTTGTTGTTGATTTTGTCCTTGATTGTGTAATTTGTTTGTTTCTAACCTCGGAATTTTCCATTAAATATAAAAATATCCAATTATTTATTGCTGTTGTAAATGTTTATTTATTTATTACTGTAGTAAATTTTCATTTTATATTACTTTTCTAAATGTTTATTTATTACGATTGTATTCCTCTCTTATTGTTCACGTATACTCTACTTCCCTCTTTTTCGTGAAATGACTAACTGTTTAAACGTTTCTTGTTTTATGTAAAAGAAATATTACTGTCAATACTTTATGGTTTCTATATAATTGCTTTGCCCCTGCAGTTTTGGAGAAATGTTTCATTTGACAAACTATTTGTTCACGAAATTAAAAAAAAGTAGTAAAATATTTGATTGTGGTTTTCAATCAAATACAAAATTAACATACATTTGCAAACGTGACTCTTCTTATGGCAAATGAATATTTTTTACCTACAGATTGCCAAGATTACAGTTGTCAAAGGGATCACAGGAAGTGTAATAGCAACACACTGGCTTGGCGAGAGAGTAAAAATAAGTTTATCCGAGCTTAATACACTGCAGTTGATCAAGAAGAAAAGTGGGTATCTGATTCACTGCGTTGTGGAAGGTTATGAAAGCGAGGGAGAGCACCGCTCGTTTTATCTACTAATATTGTGGGCGCCCATTACTGTGAAACATTATTTCACACTTCAATGTGATTGTATATGTTACAAGACATTATTTTTAGATTTAATGTGCACATTTGAGGCAGACAAGTAGAAAGCCTCAGGTCCTGGCGATATTCGATACAGCCAATGAAGAAAAAAAAAATCCCCCGTCACGCCAAGTGGCGTATAGTGAATATGGTGTTATGAAAATAGGTACAACCAGACTATGCCACTGTACACTGGACAATATGACTGCAAAACATGTTCTACAAGATTGCCCCCAGTACACAGACCTGAGAAGAGCAATGTGGTCCACGCCCACCTCCCTGAAAGAGAAACTATATGGGGCAATCGAATCACTTAAACAGACAGCTGACTTCATGAGAGATTCTGGAATCCTACTCTGATTGAGTCTTGATCGCAGAGAGAGAGTGACCATAAATTTTACAGACCTTTAGCACATGATTTTTGGGGTAATGTGGTCGGTATTACGCCCGTGCCGCTTTACTTTCCTAGAAAAAAAAAATCCGGTACCCATTTAAGGCTGGGTGTACCCTGAAGTCGTCGGTTGAGATCGAACCCTACCTCTTGTCCTTTGTAGTCCAGTTCACTAATAAAATAATACTGATGATAAAATTGTAACAAAAATGGTCGAAGAATACAAAGAAAGCATAGGAATTCATGCTGTTCCAGAGGATTGGCTGCATAGCTAATTATTGCTCCTTACTAAGCAGGTTAAGGACAGGTCTTACAGGGCTGTCACACAATCCAGCACACCATCTACAGTTAAGCGATTAAAAAAAAAGACTGCAAGAAGAAAAACGATTAATGTAGAAAGTAGTTTTGCTTTCCCAAACACGTTGGATAGTCACAGACCCGATCAGACACTTACCCCAGCGCTACAGTCTTGACACATGATATGTAAGTAGATATGCAGAAAATGAAAGAGACATCTATAATGATCTTGGATCTTGAGAACGCATATATTGGGAGATTGATTCTCTCCTCGTAGAGATGAAGGTAGCTGCTTGCCTGGTGCAATAAGGACACATGACAATGAGGTGTTTGGCTCATGCGCATGGAAGTATAGAAATCGAAATTATGCAGGGATCTTTGCTTTCGTTAGTGGATTTTAATATATATCTACGGAACACACATTGGTTATTTCCCGTTGATTGTGTCAAAGAGAATTTAAAGCAATGCCGATGACATTCTAATGTCTGTACGTGGCGCATACCAGCACCAAATTACCAGGTCACTACAAACAAACGTGGATGGTATTCTGGACTGGTACGATTAATCTCGATGACTCGTGCAAGGAAAATAAAGCTGTGATTAATCTCGATGACTGGTGCGAGAAAAAATATAGCTGTGATTAATATCGATGACTGGTGCGAGAAAAAATATAGCTGTGATTAATATCGATGACTGGTGCGAGGAAAATATAGCAGTGATTAATCTTGATAACAGGTGGTAGGAAATTAAAGCTGTGATTAATATTGATGACTAGTGCGAGGGAATTAAAGCTGTGATTAATCTCCATGACTGGTGCGAGCGAATTAAAGCTGTGATTAATCTCCATGACTGGTGGGAGGAAAATAAAGCTGTGATGAATATCGATGACTGGTGCGAAGAAAATAAAGCTATGATTAATCTCGATGAGGCTAAGCTATTTTGGTTTTCCCTGAACAGTAGAATATGTAAGAGTTACACCCCTGAAATTGTGTCCAAAGGCTCACCCAGTCAGATATGTCATTGCTTCAGGTGCCCAGAAATCGTCACTTTCTGGCAAAGGTCACTTTCATTTCATAAACAGATCGTACGTCGGAGAAAGCGATTAATGCTCTCAGGATGATGGCCAGAGCTGGCCTCCGGTCATAAACGAACATTGTTTTTTGTTGATGCAGACTTTAACGTTGTCCGTTTTATACTGTATTTATACTGTATATGGATGTGAATCATGGACAATAGGACAACAAACAAGAAAATCACTGGAATCTGTAGAAATGTGATTTTACAGAAGAATGTTGAGAATACCATGGACAGCTAAGAAGTGTAATGAAAACGTTCTGAAAGAGACCAAAGCAAAAAAGACAGCTAATTTTCAATATTAGGAAGAAACAATCATCATTTTTTGGCCATGTAATGAGAAGAGAACAACTGGAATATATTAGAACAACTGGGATAATTGAGGGACGAAGAGATAGAGGAAAGCAAAGAGAGAACAAAATACTAGACAGCTTAAGAGAATGGCTTGGCAGAAGGTCAACAACAGAATTGATAAAGAACTGTCGAGATCGAAGCGACATGACCACCTACGATCACCTATAATTACTCAACCTTTATGGAAAGACATGATCACCTACGCGGGCAAGCCCGGTACTTGATGATGAGTTCGTTATATACTGTAGCCTCATTTCTTCATCATCATTATCATTGAGTGTCGTCGCCTCATGGAAGGTTGGTTACCATGGAGCACCATTACGCACTGTCTCTTGCTTTGATAGTGCAGTTTGTTATAGAGTGACTTGTCCATCTTTTGATGTTACTCGTCCATGTTAGTCTTGGTCTGCCTCTCCCTCTTTTACCTTGTATTTTCCCTTCCAAGATTACTTTTAGTAGACTGCAGTGTCTTTTAACATGGCCCAAAAATCTCACTTGTCTTGTTTGAATTGTGTTTAATAGCCCTCTTTTAGTTCTTAGTTGTTTCAAGACTTCATCGTTTGTTTTCTTTTCCTTCCATCCAATTATTCATATTCTTCTATAAATCCACACTTCAAAGGCTTAGTTAATTTTATGTGCTGATTTCTTGTCTAATGTCCATTTCTTCACACTGTTACATATTTTGGGAGAATCATGGCCGAGAAAATATTCTTTGAGTGCACCAGAGACACAACTTTGACAGCTATGAGATACATACTGGCGTTAGGAATAAGCGCCAATATATACTATAATGTCTAGTCATACAAACACGCAACAGCAGTCAATGTGAGTCAATAGGCAAAAATAATAACATCAAAGTGTATGTGGGAGTTTAGCTAGCGAAAAATAGATTCACTCGTAAAACTTTAAAATGTACTTTTGTATTATTCCATTTGCTTACATGCTGGTGGTTACTCAGTGTTACCCAGTGCATGAATAAGGACCCACATGTGAAAGTGCTAAACGTAGCTAATAAGATCGATCGTCACTTAGACCCAAACTTGTACGCGAATAAGGGAAAACGTAAAAAAAAAGCCTGAAAGAGTCATGAATATAGGAAGCAGATGAAACATTACTCACTCCTTATAATATGATTCACATGATACTAGTGGCATTTGGGATTACACTTAATATGCAACAACTCACCCAGCTTGTGATTCAACTGGGCAGGAAGTGTCCTATTCGGGTCTTGGCGACACCAACTTTCAGACTAATTACATCATCCAGAAACAGACACAATCGTCGTCATAGACAAGTCAGAGGACACATGAGTGGTTGGAAATTTGTTGTATACCCTCAATGAAAAGGTCTTATATTTTTATATGTTTCTCGTCATATCTTTTGCTATTAATGTAAGTCTGTTCGTCCTGCGTTTTCGTTACACTAGTTAATCACTGACATAATGGCAAAAAAAGTCCCTGAAGCGTTAAAAGTTAAACACTGAATAACAGCGGAATAACTGTCTTAGACCAATTAAACACTAACATCGGAATAACTGTCTTACAACAGTTGAACGCTAACTAACGCCAGTAGATCTGTCCTAGAAATCTTAAATACTGACTAACGCCAGCAAAACTGTCTTAGAACTGTTAAACACTGACTAACACCAGGAAAACTGTCTTAGAACTGTTAAACACTGACTAACGCCAGTAGAACTGTCTTAGAACTGTTAAACACTGACTAAAGCCAAAAAAACTGGCTTACAACAGTTAAGCACTGACTAACGCCAGTAGAACTGTCTTCGAACTGTTAAACACTGACTACTGCCAGTAGAACTGTATTAGAACTGTTAAACACTAACAGTGGAACAGCTGTCTTAGAACAGTTAAATACTGACTAACGACAGAATACCAGTCGCTGAAGTCATGCCTCAATTCACAATGGACCTCTTTTCTGTGGTCGACAAAGATAACTTTATTGTCCGCCTTAGAAAAAAGAAAGTTTTGTTTGCGTAGTTGTGCTGTGTCTTTGTTAAAAGTAAGGCGCAATAGATATTGTACCTTTGAGTAAACGTACACAGTATACACGACAGTATATGGAACCGGGGTTATCTTACGTCTTTTAGATCTAGTCATTTCGAGGGAATAGTTTGATCGTTTCAGGCGATAAAGTAGAGCTTTCATCAGTTCCTTTTTTCTTTCACCATCAGTCAGCTAGGAGTCGTTGACCACTTTCTACCAATTGTCAGTCAGGTAAATTGGGCCCTCACTTTGGATGTGTACCGAAACACGAGGTCTCGCTCTATTCCCAGATCGACGTATTCTAGGTTCACCCAGCTTTATACGATGCTCGGAAATTTTGGAAAAGACGACCTTGTGTAATGCTCACCACATTATCCAAAATGTATAGATTATTATTAAAATATGAGCAATAACATGATATTCCCTATACGTAACTGTAGAGATTAACGGTAGCATTTCTCTTTCTTCTGTTAATGACATTACCACGGAAAAACTCAGCGCTCACAGTCTTTAGGTTCAAAAAATAAATAAGACAAGCAGAGAATACATGTTGTATATAAGCAATAAGAAGACTACAACTTTTATAATAATAAGAAATAACAAACAAAAATCAACAAGTGAATATCAAGATAGATGGAAAGAAACACGGAAGAGTTAAAGAATACAATTATCTTGGATATGTCTTTAACAAGTGATGGAAAATGGGAGACATTTACAAAAGTAGGAATGGCAAAAAGCAATTTTAACAGCATAACATATATACTCACATCAAAGGAAATAAGACCTTAACAATAACTGAAAATAATAAAGTGATGTCTATATCTACTCAATATTTCTAACTGATTCAGCTTAAATACAAGGATAAAAATAACAAAACAAAGAAGACGATTAAAGCATTTTGATTTATAGAGGAAACGGACGAACTGAGTGATCGGTCAAGAAAACTATGAAATATTCAAACAGTTTAAAATTATGAAAGAACAATTTAATAATTTTTCGAACAAGACAAATGCATTTTTTAGGATACATAAGAAGATAACATAATGGAAGCTCTTGTGACAGGGAAAATATAAGGTAATTGAGTCAAAGACGGACAGACAATAAAGTAAATTCACACTATCAAGAGACGGCAGGAGAAAGTGGAAGAAATAGCTCTTTATTTAACTCGATACGGCGATGACAAAGTAACTACATCTTGCTGACAAGATAGAGATGCAACGGTTATCATATAGGTAATATAATTATGAGAAATCGACATTACCATGCCTGTGTCACTTTTTATTTCATCATCATCATCGAGTGCCGTCTCTGCAACGAAGATTGGCTACCATGCAGCGCCATTCTGCTCCGTCTCTTGTGCAGATCATAGGCTGATTTGTCCATCTTTTGATGTTACTCGTCCAGATTAGTCTTGGTCTGCCTATGCCTCTTTTACCTTGTATTTTCCCCTCCAGGATTACTTTTAATAGGCTGTTGTGTCTTTTAACATGGCCCAAAATTCGCATTTGTCTTGTTTGAATTGTGCTTAGTAGTTCTCTTTTTATTTTTAGCTGTTTTAAGACTTCATCGTTTGTTTTCTTTTCCTTCCATCCAATTCTACCTATTCTTCTATATATCCACATTTCAAAGGCTTCAATTCTCTGTTCTGTTTTCGTGTCTAATGTCCATGTTTCTGCACCATATAGTGATATTGAGAAGATGTAACATTTTGTTGTTCTTAGTTTAGCCCTGGTGTTATTTGTTTTGATGTAGTATGTTCTTTATGACATTAAAATTACTTTTTGCCATTCCTATTCTTTTGTTTATTTCAGTTGTACATTTTCCATCACTGGTTATAGTATGTCCAAGGTAGTTGTAGTTCTGAACTGTCTCCAGGTCTATTCCTTCAATTTTGATATCCATTTGTGGGTTTTTAGTATTTTCTTTGTTTATAATCATAGTTTTAGTCTTTTTGATATTCATTACTAGTCCATATTTTTTGCTTGTCATGTTTTATTTCATTAAGTAATTGTTGTAGATCTTTAGTATTTTCTGCTAGTAGTACAGTACCGTTAGCATATCTTAGGTTATTCATATATATATATATATACATATATATATATATATATATATATATATTCATCATCATCGAGTGCCTTCTCCGCAACGAAGGTTGGCTACCATGGAGCGCCATTCTGCTCTGTCTCTTGCTTTGATGGTGCAGGTTGTCATAGGCTGATTTGTCCATCTTTAGATGTTACTCATCCATGTTAATCTTGGTCTGCCTCTGCCTCTTTTACCTTGTATTTTTCCCTCCAGGATTACTTTTAGTAGGCTGTTGTGTCTTTTAACATGACCCAAAAATCGCATTTGTCTTGTTTAAATTGGGCTTAGTAGTTCTTTTTTCATATTTAGTTGTTTTAAGAATTCATCGTTTGTTTTCTTTTCCTTCCATCCAATTCTACCTATTCTTCTATATATCCACATTTCAAAGGCTTCAATTCTCTGTTCTGTTATTGTTATTGTTATTGGCTATGGAAGGCCTCGGTCTCACAGCAAACGAATTAAAATCCATAATTGCTCACCCCCCGTGACAGTGGAATCATCCGAATTACTAACTCATCTCCCAAACAAAGAAAGGTAGCTGTAGTCCCCATCGTAGCAGTCTCAGCACACGCCAAAAGACATAAGGCGAAACCGAGCAGAAAGTGAACACAGCCAACTGTTCCCCGTCATACGATATCATCATTCATCGTAAACAAGCGGGATATCGAAGCAGGATCAAAACGGATGAGACACACAGCTCACGGTGTGCACAGAGCACTTAACTCAGTAGCTCCTGCAACAAGCCGGACTTGGAATATGAGGAAACTGCAAGAAGGAACACTTTTCAGACATAGCCTTCAATGGTTCCTGCCGCCTATCCACCATGGGAGTATACCATGGGAGTTTATGTCCTCCCGAAAATGATGATCGTCGTAGCACTTTATGATGTTAGGCCATCATTGATGACTCCAATTCCAAACATATAGACACACAGTGGTTGTAAGTTATCATTTCCAATCCAACAGAAGCCACATGACCTGTAGTTAGTAAAAACACAATTGATGATGTTCTCCGCTCCCTTCTTGTAGCTGCCGCCACACGATTCTGATGTCTTATTAACTTGGACATCATTCAAGAAAAATGTCAGATGAACATTCCATAGATATGGCTTTGCTGATGAAGTGCTTGGTGCAACAGTTGTATCAATCATAGTGGAGGCTCCTGGTATGTGGTCATTAATATCACAGACGGCACATGATGTTGTTATATTCAGAATTTCTTTCAGGGGTGTAAATACGTGGCACACACAAGGAGAGTGGTTTGTGGTCACAGTAATCCCATTAAAGGCAATTTTAGGGTAGCATGGCATAGCTGCTTCAGAACAGCACAATCCTGTGATGTTTTCTGTGTTCGCTATAAAACTGCTGCTGCTACCCAATCCTGACCAATTATGGGTGTGGACATTATTCACTTGCAATGACAAAACTGCTTTGTTTACATCATAAACCTCTGGAAGCGAATCATTTATGGGACTAATAGTACAATTTATTCTTCCTTTGGGGATATCTTCAGTGAGTCCCAAAAAAAAGTTCTTTGGTTAAAAAGCACATATGCTTTTGAGTTAAACACAAAATGAGCCCACTTCATAGATTCAAAATGATCCTTGCCAATGCCTTCCGTTTGCACAAGTTAGGTCCTTAGCTACCAAGGTCACAAACTAAGCCATCAAATTAACGCGAAGGTTAACGAACTGTGAACAAACATTTATTTTCATACCTTTGAATACATTTTCAAAAATCTGCCAACTCGCTGCAATAACATGTATCGTAGTATTCAAAGTAAACATTGCTTAGTCCATAGCTCGAATATAAAAAGCTGCCATTTTGGTGCGTCCCATGATGTCATCTCTGTTCTGTTTTCATGTCTAATGTCCATGTTTCTGCACCATATAGGAAAATTGAGAAGATCTAACATTTTGCCATTCTTAGTTTTAGCCCTGGTGTTGTTTGTTTTGATGTTAGTATATTCTTCATGACATTAAAATTACTTTTTGCCATTCCTAATCTTTTGTTTATTTCGGTTGTACATTTTCCATCACTGGTTATAGTACGGCCAAGGTAGTTGTAATTCTAAACTGTCTCCAGGTCTATTCCTTCTATTTAGATATCCACTTGTGGGTTTTGAGTATCTTCTTTGTTCATGATCATAGGTCTAGTCTTTTTGATATTCATATCTAGTCCATATATTTTGCTTGTCATGTTTTATTTCATTAAGTAATTGTTGTAGATCTTTAGGATTTTCTGCTAGCAGTACAGTATCGTCAGCATATCTTAGGTTATTGATTATCTTTCCAATAATTTGTAGGCCTGGCATCTCTATGACATATTATATCTAGTAATATATATATATTATATCTGATATATTATATCTATTATACCTATAATAATATATATATTATTTGGTTATTTATATGCTTTTTTTTAATTTTTCCAAGAAAAAAAAAAATTAAAATGAAGACTTTCACTTTCTCAGCTTTGGAGACGTTTCTGGCAATACTGCAACTGTTTTCATAATTTTTTTTTTTTTTTTTTTTTTTTTTGCTAACCTCAAAATAGACCTGCGGGACGAAAATCAAATTCAGAGGTGAATATGTTTCATCTTTACCTCAACCAAGAAGAGATGTATAAAATATTCATGAGATCTTTCAACCTATTGTGAGTTACTTCCGTACTTGATAGTGCGGAATCTCCAAGTTGGTCCACTCTCCAATATATCTCTTTTGGTATGTTAAACTCTCTAAGTCATCGGTTTCCAAAGTGTGTGTCGCGGCTTCCTAGACGCTGCGCCAATGATATTATTTAGCCTGCTCAGTGGTTAAATCATTAAATGACAACATCCACACAGGCTATATTTTGTTGAGTACATAAACGAGGTTATATAGGATGATACTAATCCTGTAGTCATTTATCATCACATATATCCTACCAGAATCTACTTGATTTATAATAAAAAAAATTAAAGAGCCCCCATCACTCCAAGTGGCATACCGGGAATATGGTGTTAATTTTACAGACCTTCAGCACATGGTTTTTGGGGTAATATGGTCGGTATTACGCCCGTGCCGCTTTACTTTCCCAGAAAAAAATCCGGTAGCCATTTAAGGCTGGGTGAACCCTGAAGCCGTCGATTGAACCCTACCTCTCGTCCTTTGTTGTCCAGTTCACTAACCACTAAGCTATCGCGGCTCCCTACTTGACTTACACCATTGCCATTTTCATGATGATGCTACAGGTATATGATCAGCTGGGAAAAGGGCCGCGCAGTGTCAACAGTGTGAGAACCACTTCTCTAAAACATCTCTTTTCAAAAGATTCACAACGCACGTTGACTCATGATGGGTGTAGAAATCTCCCTCAGAGAGTTGTCTCCCTTCAACCTTCGTTTCTCAATTCACTTATACTAATCTAATGGGACTTCAAGACGTATAAATTCTAAACAATATTTCTGTCATTTTCATTGATATATCTCGATAAACATTCAAAACGATTTCTCTAGGCAGAAAACTTTCATATTATTTTTCTCTGTCATTCTCAATTATTTCTTGTGTAACATGTTTGTTATTCTGTAGACCGATGTTAAGTTCTTGACATTCTTCGCTCTCACAACGTACGTCATTGCACTGTTATCAACTTTGTAGTTCAGTAATTCTATCTTCATTATGCTTTTTTAGGATTGTTTTTCTAACCATCGCTTTTTCTTGCCCTTCTTCGAACAAGGAAGTAATTTTTGTAGTTAGAATTGCTTGGAAAGCAACGAACAAGGAAGTAATTTTTGTAGTTAGAATTGCTTGGAAAGCAACGAACAAGGAAGTAATTTTTGTAGTTAGAATTGCTTGGAAAGCAACGAACAAGGAAGTAATTTTTGTAGTTAGAATTGCTTGGAAAGCAACGAACAAGGAAGTAATTTTTGTAGTTAGAATTGCTTGGAAAGCAACGAACAAGGAAGTAATTTTTGTAGTTAGAATTGCTTGGAAAGCAACGAACAAGGAAGTAATTTTTGTAGTTAGAATTGCTTGGAAAGCAACGAACAAGGAAGTAATTTTTGTAGTTAGAATTGCTTGGAAAGCAACGAACAAGGAAGTAATTTTTGTAGTTAGAATTGCTTGGAAAGCAACGAACAAGGAAGTAATTTTTGTAGTTAGAATTGCTTGGAAAGCAACGAACAAGGAAGTAATTTTTGTAGTTAGAATTGCTTGGAAAGCAATCTTACCAAAGTAACAATTCTCATTTATCTTATTTTTTTTTGGTATGTTCCTTCAGATTACTCACATTTTATTACTGCTCAATTCATAACATTCTAACGCATTGAATGGTACAATATAATACATTGAATGGTACAATATCATACATTGGACGGTACAATATCATACATTGAGTGGTACAATATCATACATTGAGTGGTACAATATCATACCATGATTGGTACAATATCATACATTGAGTGGTACAATATCATACATTGAGTGGTACAATATCATACATTGAGTGGTCCAATATCATACATTGAATGGTACAATATCATACATTGAATGGTCCAATATCATACATTGAGTGGTACAATATCATACATTTAGTGGTACAATATCATACATTGAATGGTACAATATCATACATTGAGTGGTACAATATCATACATTGAATGGTACAATATCATACATTGAGTGGTACAATATCATACATTGAGTGGTACAATATCATGCATTGAATGGTCCAATATCATACATTGAGTGGTCCAATATCATACATTGAATGGTACAATACCATACATTGAATGGTACAATATCATACATTGAATGGTCCAATATCATACATTGAATGGTCCAATATCATACATTGAATGGTACAATATCATACATTGAATGGTACAATATCATACATTGAATGGTTCAATATCATACATTGAATGGTACACTATCATACATTGAATGGTACAATATCATACATTGAATGGTACAATATCATACATTGAATGCTCCAATATCATACATTGAATGGTACAATATCATACATTGAATGGTACAATATCATACATTGAATGGTACAATATCATACATTGAGTGGTACAATATCATACATTGAGTGGTACAATATCATACATTGAGTGGTCCATTATCATACATTGAGTGGTACAATATCATACATTGAGTGGTACAATATCATACATTGAATGGTACAATATCATACATTGAGTGGTACATTATCATACATTGAATGGTACAATATCATACATTGAGTGGTACAATATCATACATTGAGTGGTCCATTATCATACATTGAGTGGTACAATATCATACATTGAGTGGTACAATATCATACATTGAGTGGTACAATATCATACATTGAGTGGTACAATATCATACATTGAATGGTACAATATCATACATTGAGTGGTACAATATGATACATTGAGTGGTACAATATCATACATTGAATGGTACAATATCATACATTGAAGGGCACAATATCATACATTGAATGGTACAATATCATACATTGAGTGGTACAATATCATACATTGAGTGGTACAATACCATACATTGAGTGGTACAATATCATACATTGAGTGGTACAATATCATACCATGAGTGGTACAATATCATACATTGAGTGGTCCAATATCATACATTGAATGGTACAATTTCATACATTGAATGGTCCAATATCATACATTGAGTGGTCCAATATCATACATTGAGTGGTACAATATCATACATTGAATGGTACAATATCATACATTGAATGGTACAATATCATACATTGAGTGGTACAATATCATACATTGAATGGTACAATATCATACATTGAATGGTACAATATCATACATTGACTGGTACAATATCATACATTGAGTGGTACAATATCATACATTGAGTGGTACAATATCATACATTGAGTGGTACAATATCATACATTGAGTGGTACAATATCATACCATGAGTGGTACAATATCATACATTGAGTGGTCCAATATCATACATTGAATGGTACAATATCATACATTGAATGGTACAATATCATACATTGAGTGGTACAATATCATACATTGAGTGGTACAATATCATACATTGAATGGTACAATATCATACATTGAATGCTACAATATCATACATTGAGTGGTACAATATCATACATTGAATGGTACAATATCATACATTGAATGGTACAATATCATACATTGAGTGGTACAATATCATACATTGAGTGGTAAAATATCATACATTGAATGGTACAATATCATACATTGAGTGGTACAATACCATACATTGAATGGTACAATATCATACATTGAATGGTACAATACCATACATTGAATGGTACAATATCATACATTGAATGGTACAATATCATACATTGAGTGGTCCAATATCATACATTGAATGGTACAATATCATACATCGAATGGTACAATACCATACATTGAATGGTACAATATCATACATTGAATGGTACAATACCATACATTGAATGGTACAATATCATACATTGAATGGTACAATATCATACATTGAGTGGTCCAATATCATACATTGAATGGTACAATATCATACATTGAATGGTACAATACCATACATTGAATGGTACAATACCATACATTGAATGGTACAATATCATGCATTGAATGGTACAATATCATACATTGAATGGTACAATACCATACATTGAATGGTACAATATCATACATTGAATGGTACAATACCATACATTGAATGGTACAATATCATACATTGAATGGTACAATATCATACATTGAATGGTCCAATATCATACATTGAATGGTACAATATCATACATTGAATGGTATAATATCATACATTGAATGGTTCAATATCATACATTGAATGGTACAATATCATACATTGAATGGTACAATATCATACGTTGAATGGTACAGTATCATACATTGAATGGTACAATATCATACATTGAGTGGTACAATATCATACATTGAATCTGAAAGGAAAGCTTTCAGACTTGTTTTTATTCGGTCATCGACACTAAAAAATGTGGTCAACATTACGCCAGTGTCGTCTTTCTTTCATAGAAAGAAAATGATCCTGTATCAAATGTAAGGCTGGGGGAATATAGAAGACCTCGATTGAGACAGGTCATCGTTTATCCCAAGACCGGCCATACGCTAATTTTACGGTCTGTTGTTTGCTGTGCGACGGGGATAATCTGACGACTGTGTTTTATTTGTTCAGATTTGGAGTAAAAAAATTATGTCTTAACATTATCAAGCGCTATACATTTTAAAAATGTGACGATCATCATTTTCAGGAGGACGTGAACTTCCGGTCAATATGGTGGATAGTTGGCAGGAACCATTGAAGGCTATGTATGAAAGTGTTCCTTGTTGCAGTTTCCTTATTTTCCAAAACCGCCTTGTTGCAGGAGCTACTGAGTTAGAAACTTTTTGCACACCGTGAGCTGCTGTGTTTCATCCGTTTTGATCATGTTTCGATATTCCAGTTGTTTACGATGAATGATGATATCGTATGACAGAGAACAGTTGGCTGTGTTCACTTTCTGTGCGGTTTCGCCTTATGTGTTTTGGCGTGTGCTGAGACTGCTATGGTAGGGACTACAGCTACCTTTCTTTGTTTGAGAGATGAGATAGTAATTCGGATGATTCCACTGGCACGGGCGGTTGAGCAATTATGGATTTAATTCGTTTGCAGTGATACCGGGGCCTTCAATAACCAAAGAACCAAAGGTGAGGCTCTTATTGAGCTAACGTCTGCGCTACCTCAGATTCCAATATGATAATGTATTATAATATTTTATCCTCATTTGAAGCATTTCCGGGTTGCCCAGGAACTGACCTCAATAATCAAAATTGGGTTATTTTAAACTAAATGTCAAATTGGTGCTGCTATATGGATCATAATCATGGACATCACGAACCAAGTATACAATAATACAGCAACCATTTATTAAAATCTGTTTAAGGATAAAACTCCATATTAGATGTCACGAAATTATTGAAAATTATGAATTGAGCAAAGAATAAGACAACCCAGAATGGATTAAAAAAAAAGAAAGTAAAGATCCCTCGTCACGCCATGTGGCGTATAGGGAAATATGGTGTTAGTGACCCTACATTTTACAGACCTTCGGCACATGATTTTTGGGGTAATGTGGTCGATATTACGCCCGTGCCGCTTTACTTTCCAAAAAAAAATCCGGTACCCATTAAAGGCTGTGTGAACCTGGAAGCCGTCGGTTTGGGATCGAACCCTACCTCTAGTCTTTTGTAGTCCAGTTCACTAACTACTGAGCTATCGCGGCTCCCTAGAATGGATAAAAAAATGATAATTAAAAGATGGCTCAGATACATACAAAACATTTTTTGAAAATCAACAATAAACGTTGCCAGAGAAGTGTCATTTGGAACCCACAAGAAAGGAAAAAACGTGGAAGGCTTAGAAATATCTGAAGAGAAAACATTTAAACCAAAAACTATAGTCCGTTCAGAATCGTTTGCCTAGACATTAATTTATTTTTTTCAAAAACTTATTGTTCATTTGCATTGATCTTTTGAAGTTAGGTTTAGAATACTAATGTCGCTATAAAAATATTTTTTTATCAAAGAAATGTGATCCAGTTTCAAAGATGCCTTATTTAACCTATATTTAAAAAAAAGTTAATCGATATTATAAACACCGGCGGGATTATGTAGATGCTTACATCTCACAGCTGATTCTTTAACATATAGGCATGACCTTCACGGCTGAATGCGCACCGTCCTAAAATAGTTATGTTTCCACTATAAATTTTTATAAAGAAATGTTACATATGAAATTTCCCGTTTAGCACAAAATGACATTTTAGCCGAAACCGGAAATTATGTGACGTCAAAATCACGGCCGTAGACTCGAGTTCGAGTCATAATTCAGAGGCAAATCTCAATATTTACAGAAAGGAGGCGGCACTATCCATATTATCTTCTGCAAGTCTATGTGAGAATGAATATAAAGGCAAAATATTTTACTGAGCATAACATTGCTATAAAGATTTATCAATACTTCTGCAGAGAGCGTAAAAAGGGACATCTTTATTGTTCTTTATCAAACCCTGAGAAGAGAACAATGCATATTTTAGGTTTGTGTAAACGTTCATTTGATCGAATAGTTAAAGGAAGCGGATATTTATTGCCAACAAATGCAAGAAAGCAAGGAAGGAAAGAAACGTTTGACAGTTTTGATAAGGACCTAGTAAAAAGAGAAATCTGTCGAATGTTTGATATAAACGAAGAAGTGACACTTAGAAAGTTGATGCTTTGGCTGAAAACTAACAACGACATTGAAATATCAAAAACTTCATTATGGAAAATATTAAGAAGTGCAGGCTTCACCTTTAGAAAGTATGCTGGTGGAAAAAACATTATTTGTGAGAAGCCACATCTAGTAGCTCTTAGAAGCAAGTATTTACGTGAAGTGAAGGAAATGCGCGAAAATGATTATGATATTGTTTATTTAGATGAAACTTGGATCAACGCTCATCATACAAATGAAAAGGAATGGCAGTTAGCAGATGGAAGTATTAAAAGATCAGTACCAAGCAGTAAAGGGCAACGTTTGATAGTTGCACATGCAGATAGCAGACATAATGGGTTGTTGCAGAATGCTCATCTCGTTTTCATTTCAAAATCCATAGACAATAGAGACTACCACTCCGAAATGAATGGGCACATATTTAAAGACTGGATCGAGAAAAGTATCCTTCCAATATTAGATCGACCTTCTTGTCTGATAATGGACAATGCTTCATACCATAACGTAGTTAACGTAGACGATAGAATCCCAACATCATCAAGTACAAAAGATGCAATCAAAACGTGGCTCATAAAAGAACACATACAAGTTAACGACAGCTACTTGAAACCCGAATTGCTTAGCCTTGTAAAACAGACACAACGTACAAAGATATTTAAAATAGACAAGTTAATTCAAGAACATGGCCATAGATGTTTGAGACTACCTCCATATCATGCACACTTAAATCCTATAGAACTAGTTTGGGCAAAAGTTAAAGGACACGTAGCATATACAAATAAAACTTTCAAATTATGCGATGTTGAGACACTTACAAATCAGGCTCTATCAAATATAAATAAAGACTACTGGGTAAAATGTGAGGATCATGTGTTACGACAAGAAGAGGAATATTGGAAAAAGGATGGTTTGTTGTTTGTTCAGCCGAAAGCAGTAATCGACCTATTTGACTCGTCTGATTCTGAATGATCATTACTCTGATTAAGTCTACAGATAAATAGTTTGATTTGCAAAATTTCCTAATTGATTTGTTAAACAGTTTATTGTTCAAGACCACCCAAGCAATCAAAAATATGTTATAAGCAAACCAACAACCATTACTTTGAATGGAAGCCTGCTTGAGTCAGTACAGAAGTTCAGCTATCTTGGATCCACTATTACAGCCACACTTTCCTTAGATGAGGAACTAAATGTACGTATTTGAAAGGCAGCGACAACATTTGGGAAACTCACACCAAGAGCATGGAACTATATCAAATTGACTCTACGAACAAAAGTTCTATATATAATTTAAAATTTGTATACTTGCCACCAAGTACAATTTTATGGACACGCCTATGGGTCATCGTTGCACTAGATTACTGTAAAACATTTTGATTAGGGTCAAAATAATAGTTACATGGGCAAAGATCAAAGGAATTCGCCGCTTTAAGAAAACCGTTATAGCTAGACATCGAGTAACACATATGTTCTCGTGACATGGACATTTTAACACCGTATGCCAAAAATCTTGTGAAATCATCAAGAACTTTTTGAATTATAAATCATAACATCTCGGCAAACGATTCTGAACGGACTATAGCATGGTTTTTGTCTTTCTTTTCCCAACCATGTTGTCCTTCACTATCCAAACATGTCGTCCTTTATCTGTCAACCGTGTTGTCTTAGAACAGTTATGATTGTCGTCTTTTAACAATGAAGTGCGAAAATCATTCGTATTGCTATAAAAAATTAAGGTTCAGCAAATAACATTCCTTATAGTAAGGTCCTATGTCAAAGAAAACAAAGAAAGTTATAGGAGTAAATCTTTCATCTTCCAACGATATTGTTCCTCATCTTTCAACCACGTTGTCTTTCATCATTCAACCGTGTTGTCTTTCATCTTTCAACCATGTTGTCTTTCATTTTTCAAAAAAAATGTTGTCCTTCATCTTCCAAACATGTTGTCTTTCACTTTCGAAACATGTTGTCCTTCACCTTTCAACCATATTGTTTTTCATCTTCCAACCATGCTGTCTTTCATCTTCCAACCATGTTGTATATCATCTTCCAACCATGTTGTATATCATCTTCCAACCATGTTGTCCTTCATCTTCAAACAACGTTATCTTTCATCTTCCAACCATATTGTTCCTCATCTTCCAAACATATTGTTCCTCATCTTCCAACCATGTTGTATATCATCTTCCAACCATGCTGTCTTTCATCTTCCAACCATGTTGTCTTTCATCTTCCAACCATGTTGTATATCATCTTCCAACCATGTTGTCTTTCATCTTCTAACCATGTTGTATATCATCTTCCAACCATGCTGTCTTTCATCTTCCAACCATGCTGTCTTTCATCTTGCAACCATGTTGTCTTTCATCTTTCAACCATGTTGTCCGTCATCTTCCAACCATGTTGTCTTTCATCTTCCAACCATGTTGTCTTTCATCTTCCAACCATGCTGTCTTTCATCTTCCAACCATGTTGTATATCATCTTCTAACCATGTTGTCTTTCATCTTCCAACCATGTTGTCTTTCATCTTCCAACCATGTTGTATATCATCTTCCAACCATGTTGTCCTTCATCTTCCAACCATGTTGTCCTTCATCTTCCAACCATGCTGTCCTTCATCTTCCAACCATGTTGTCTTTCATCTTCCAACCATGTTATCTTTAATCTTCCAACGATATTGTCCTTCATCTTCCAACCATGTTGTCTTTCATCTTCCAACCATGTTGTCCTTCATCTTCCAACCATGTTGTCCTTCATCTTCTAAGCATGTTGTCTTTTATCTTCCAATCATGTTGTCTTTCATCTTCCAATCATGTTGTCTTTCATCTTCCAACCATGTTGTCTTTCATCTTCCAACCATATTGTCCTTCATCTTCCAACCATGTTGTCTTTCATCTTCCAACCATGTTGTCTTTCATCTTCCAACCATGTTGTCTTTCATCTTCCAACCATATTGTCCTTCATCTTCCAACCATGTTGTCTTTCATCTTCCAACCATGTTGTCTTTCATCTTCCAACCATGTTGTCTTTCATCTTCCAACCATGTTGTCTTTCATCTTCCAACCATATTGTTCTTCATCTTCCAACCATGTTGCCTTTCATCTTCCATACATTTGTTCTTCAACTTTAAACCATGGTGTCTTCATCATCAAAGCACGTCGTCCTTCATTTTTCAACAATTGTAACCGTCATCTTCCAACTATTTTCCTTCATCGTCAACCATGTGGTCCTTCATCGTCAACCATGTGGTCCTTCATCGTCAACCATGTGGTCCTTCATCGTCAACCATGTGGTCCTTCATCGTCAACCATGTGGTCCTTCATCGTCAACCATGTGGTCCTTCATCGTCCAAGCACGCCGTTCTTCATCTTCGATTCCCTTTTCTTGACCAGATTGATTAATCCGTTTCCAGAGTCATTACGGAGAAATAGAGCAAGATCTTATTTAGTAGTGGCTCGTTGATCTTGCCAGTTTGGGCGACCTTTCTTATACAAACAGTGCAAACCTTGCCATCATCAACCTGACGGGTACTGGACAGAGATTAAATGATCAAACCAAACGTAGAATCTTTTCCTCGGTATAAGAGGACCAGACATGATACTACACCAAGACAAGGCTCGACCTTATTTTCAGCAACAATAGATTAACGTCTTACATTGTCCTGCTTTCTCCCACCGAGCACATGTGAGACGAACTGGAAAAACAGGCTACGAGAAAGAGAAAATCATCCTGAAAAGCACTGATAGCTAATAACTGCGCTGCAAGAGGGATGAAATAACTTACCCCAACAACGGATCTCATGTGCTTGATGAAATGACGCAGTCAAGCAATAATCACAGTTTAAGGTGTACATGCACAATACGGATATCATCAGTCTATTTTTACGACTTGGAGTGGGGGAGGGGTGGGGGCAAGGGGATGCTGGCTACAGTTACTTAAGTTGGTTATCTTTCTTCTGTGACGCTTTCACAAAAATCGAAGTTATAACTTATTCTGTTTTTCTTTTTAATCATTTCCAACCAAACTGAACAAACTGTTGTCCAGGAAATCACGCACAGTGACCTGTGTAGTGTGGCTACAGCCATTTATAGTAACAAAGCGTGCGGACAGAAATGAATTAACCAATTTCGCGACGTTTTCAGCTTTACAAGTAGGGGTAGTAGTGCGTAGGATGCCGCCAGTCGTATACAGTTAACGTGTCGTGCCCGAAGACTTCACGATTGTGGAGATTTTTCTGTGAGTTACCACTCTGCTCGCTGGCCTTACTACTATAGACGGCTCTGGTGTCGTAGACTAACTTTTTTTCTGTGAGTTTATTGGTTCAAAATCTGATTGGCTACACCAGAGTTGCATGTATTACCCATCGCATCAGACTTTACATTCTGGCAATATATGGCGAGGGGTCTTTCTCCCATGCCTAATGAAACTTCCTGACAATATTGATGCCAGTTCCTTTCAGGAATTGTTTCCAAAAATAATAATGTCTATCGGAACAGATCAAATGACGTTTTCTCTGGCAAATGGTGTGTGTCGTATATGTTAAAATAGGCAAGCCACGTTAAGCACTCTCCAACGCGTGTCTGGCAAGCAAAATTGCATTGTCCAGAGCATTATATTTACTGTATTAAACTACTGAACGCCAAACAAACCGGCTATTTCTTGGTCGTATCAGGGAATGGTCCGCTGGCTAACGGAAATGCATATACCTTTTATTCATGAAATCGGTGTTGTGGTACAATCCTGGAATCGATTCCTATTATCATGAAAATAGCATCGTAAAACTAATGGAACCAAGATTCCCTAAAGCAACCGATTACTGTCCCTATTTCCAGACGAATATTACGTGGGATTCTAGTGAGTGTGAATGTTAAGAGCCACTTAGATCTTCGGTGTTTAAATTTACAGAAATTCACTGGCAGAATAATTATGTGTAAGACAATTATTGATGTATTCTAATAATTACACGTCAGACAATCATTGATATAGTCTAATAATTACACGTCAGACAATCATTGATGTATTCTAATAATTACACGTCAGACAATCATTGATGTATTCTAATAATTATACGTAAGACAATCATTGATGTATTCTAATAATTATACGTAAGACAATCATTGATGTATTCTAATAATTATACGTAAGACAATCATTGATGTATTCTAATAATTATACTTAAGACAATCACTGATGTATTCTAATAATTACACGTATTATAACAAATGGTGTATAAGCAGGATCATCATTGATGTATGTTAACGATTACACGTATGATAACCATTGATATATTCGTTACATTTTATAATTTGAAACAAAGAATTAACTGCCGTCACTATGAAGTTTCTTGCCAGCTGGCGTATGTGATCATGGTTCGCCATAACTTTCTATCTCCACAGTTGTTCATCAGTTCTGTTGTTGGCTTCTGCCAAACCATTCTCTCAAACTAATTAATATTTTTTTGGTCCGTTTTATATATCTCCTCTTACTTCAACGTTTGCAATATACACAATATATACGCTTCCTTCCGTCTTGGTTGTATTCTCGTTGCTCATATAGCGGTGCATGTTTCTTTGAACATTATTTTACAAAACCGAATTCTGAGGAAGTAGCAATGATGAAGAATATTAGACAAGCGATGTTCTCTGTATTGTTTATTCCTTCTTAATAGTGTTTTAAACACACAGCATACCAGATTAAAGCAGAGCTGTGGTATTTACGTCCTTCTACCTTGTATATCTGATTTCGTGATTTAGTTTGACGAGGTTTCTGGCTCGAATATGCTCTTATTTTACAGCCGTTTATTTTTATCCAATGAAAGCAGTGGATTATTTATTGCCCGGAACAACATATCTATAATAATCAACATGTATAAATAAAAACACTGTACATAATATGTCTAAAGTGCTTATGACACGCAAAATTTTTTATGGTAATCAGTCACAGCCTCCTCAGCATTACCCAATTCCACATTTAGAACCAGTAATCTGATACAATTGTAAGAAGCAGTTTATTTTTTAAATAGCATAAAGAGTACACACTTCATAGAGAATGTTTACATTAACAACTTTTATCAGCCCAATCAAAACAAAATCTGTTAGTCAATGATGGTAAAGAAGTCTTCAATTCAAGCATACATTATTGTTCGTTACTTCTATTAACTGGGAGCCGCGATAGCTCAGTGGTTAGTGAACTGGGCTACCACGGACAAGGGGTAGGGTTCGATCCCAACCGACGGCTTCCGGGTTCACCCAGCCTTAAATGGGTACCGGAATTTTTTTCTGCGAAAGTAAAGCAGCACGGGCGTAATACTGACCACATTACCCCAAAAATCATGTGCTGAAGGTCTGTAAAATATAGGGTCGCTAACACCATATTTCCCTATACGCCACTTGGCGTGACGGGGGTACTTTACTTTTTATTTTTATTTTTTACTTCTATTAACTCTTGCCGTACGTTTCGTCGCACAGTGCGTCACACCCAATTTGATTAGTGTAAACTGTAATGAAACCATATTTTTTATGTCTTGCATTATCTTTGGTACTAATGAAATATAATTTCTTGTTTAATTAACTAAAAATTAATATATAATATGTTATGTGTTAGATGAAATAAATATATATATTAATATTATATATATAAAAACATAAACAATTTTGTCTCTACCGCTAAATTGATAAAAACCGTCGGTACTAAAAGAATTAAAGTATCACGTACTACAAACCTCATGTGCTGGTTATTTATTATAAATGTTGACAGAAAGTATCAAAGTGAAAGCTAAAAGCATGAAAATCTCTTTTTTATACTTCTAAGTTACGACAGGCTTTGTTTAGACGAGGTCTTGATCTTCAAAGTCGTGCCAACTATCGTTCTCCTTCAGCTTTCCATGTCTGTAGTTGTTACATTGGTACTCTCTTGAAGTCTGGTTATTCTCTTATTGTTTTTGACCATCGCTTTTACTCCTATAACTTCATTTGTTATCTTTGACATTGAACCTTTTTTATAAGAAATGTTATTTGGTGAACCTTTTTATGGCAACCAGTCTCAGTCTGTGTTGTTTGGAAAACGATTTTCGCACTACTTTTTGTAAATACATTGTGAATATATATATATATACATATATATATATATATATATATATATATATATATATATATATATATATATAATATTATATTTATATATATGACATTCTACAATTTAAGTGAAAATGAATTCAATTAAAAGGTGTAATGCCGTAAAGAGATTCCCACTGTTTCTCCTTTTATTTATTATAATGAATACCAGAGCATTATTGTTAGATATGTGCACATCGTGACATAATTTAATGACTTCACCGCACTAGATCCCAGCATTTTATTGTCAGGAGGTCAATTCTCTTGTACGTTGTTATTTGCCTATTGAAACTCCTTGAACCAGGTGTTATTTTCTTCCGTTGGCTCTACTCTCAAGGCGCAATGTTCACAGAAGATGGAAAACTAGACAGAGAAATTGACATGAGAATACCAAAAGCAAATGCTGTCACATACCAGCTTTCACCATTGTTAAGACATCCAAACATTTCTATGCCAGCTAAACAACAAATGATAAATAGCACCTTCATACCAACTTTGTGCTATGAAAGTCAAACATGGACCCTTCCTAAATCACATGTAATAAAGATCAATACATGTGAGATGCGATGCTTGAGAAAAGTAACAAACAACACAAGAAGAGATAGAATACCAAATGAAACCATAAGAAAAATGGTAGGAACAAAACCCTGCCAAGAATATATAGAACAACAACAACTTAAATGGTTCGGCCATCTGGTCAGAATGAATCCTCACCAATCACCATCAAGGGCGTTCTTCTCGAGAATGCATGGAAAAAGACCAAGAGGAAGACCCAGAAGAAGATGGACAGATGCAGTGACAGAGACATGTAACAACAAAGGAAAATCACTAATTCAGACAATTCGAGCAGCACAAGAACGACAAATTATATAAACCACGACACCTTTTAGGTATCAGTGAAAGAGAAAAGAGGAAGAGAAGAAGGCTCTACTCTGATCATCGCTTAGGAAGTAGGCCTATATGTATCTTGTCTTATTTATTTACATGAGTGATTATGCATATTTAAAAATATTTTGTTGATATTATATTGTCTTCTTATTAGAATGTGGATATAACTGGAACCATCTGTGTGCACACTTTGTCGTCTGTCGAATATGTTCGACATGCTCACTTGGCAACGCTAGAAGGAATTAATTGTGAACTTTATTTAATTTAGCCAACAAACCATTTTCATCACACATCGGACATCTCTGAAATGCTCAGACTCCTTCCCCATGCTAAGGAAAGCACTAACGGGTGATGTAGTCTCACATGCACGAACTCCGTTGTGCCGGCGAAGCCCATGAAAGTGAAGGGGGTGTAATTGCAAATATTTATCTATTTAAATAAAACTAACCATGAGAACGGCTATATTTGGCATAATTTTATCTATTCTTAACTACCAAGAGTTCTTTAACGTGCGCTAAGTACACACATCTACATTTGTTCGCGTTATTCGAGAGGACATAAAATACCTCACTACCTACCGACTGGAGGTGAGTTAAGCCAAGATGAAACCAATGATTCGAATAGAAATATTTCTAAAATTTTTGTCGAGAAATTCTTGTCCAGTGGCCAACTTCTTTGCTCTAATCTACGTATCATCCATCCATTCACCCACATTCTGCTATCAAATTTAATAAGGTAAAGAACAGCAGCTATTATTTATTTCTGGATCTACAATTTTAGCAAGATAGAGTAACCCTTTTTGAGCTCTCTACACCCAGTATGAAACTTAACAGCCGTTAAAAAACCACTGCCAAGTTTCACAGTTTCGAGCAGTGATGTATTTGTGTATAAATGACAACATTCTAATGAAGTAAGCGACAGGAATAGGACATTAGTCATGGTTCCAGTAGTCCTATTCTGGTGCTGTATAACTCATGTTAACCGACAACTACTATCTTTAAAAACAGCAAATTGCTGTTGTTGTTTTTTTAGTCAAAAAAGAAATGAGAAAAATAAACCATAAAATAAACTTTCGTTATTGATAACATTTCAGAAAACAAAAGAATTAAGACAGACAAAGAATACAATAAACCTCACGCTTCAAGATAGTCAAGGATTTTGAGGATATAATCAGATTTTTTTTCCAAACTCTCCCCAAAGTTTTGAGTTTCTTTTTAATTTAGTTTAAGGCAAACATTGTTTTCTTAAACATTGTCTATTTCTATGACTGCGGGTGATTTAACCCACAGAGAGATTATGATTGCCGTGTCATTAGACGATGTCATGTTCACAAATGACTGGCTACTTTCATTATTTATTATATCGCACGACGTGGGTGCTGCATACAATTAATATATAAAGCAATCGCCATCACAACAACTTATGTTTCTGACAGTGTTAACTTGCGTAGATGATAGTGAGAATTTTTATCTCGAGCGTTGTGTGTTGTTTAAGGTATGGGGACTGGTTTGTCTCGAGGCAAGACGTCAGTCTTCAGATAGAGGTTATGACTTCAAATCCCGGCTGCACCAGTTGGGATTTTTATTTATGATTTCTCTCTGCAGCAACCACCCCTGGTCTCAGCAGCGAGGCTCAGCTTGAAACGTCAATTACTCATCGACGAAAAAAAAAATGAGAACATCCGAAGACGGAGTTATCTGCCTGTGCGGCGAGTAACCCCTGTGCACACGGCTGCCAGTGATAAACGAATTAACACGCAAAATTCAGTTCCTAGTGTCTAAAAAATAGGTGAAAGCTGGCGAGCACAACACAAAATTAAAGTGTAGTCTATCACTCATTATTATATATGTGTTTATGAATGTGTGTCTGTATTCTGCTGTCCTTCCTCTTTCATCCTGTCTTCCTTGTTCTTCTTCCTTGAATAGGGCCTGTGTTAAAATACATTGCCGCCACCATTATCGCGATATATATTTAAATATATAAACAGAAAATTATCTCCAATGCTAAATGACGCGTTTACAGCATAACCTGATCTCTTTTTACTCACAGACATTAATATTCTAATACATATGGTTATTCTGAAAAATGTAATTAATATTGCCTTAATTGATTTTCTTTTCGGTTATTTATTCTTGCCCATTCGTATGTTCAACATGTGGATTGGCTTAATATAACAACCACACAAAATATTACTTGATTTATTGATAAAGTGTAAATAAGAGACTGACATGTGCAATGGATTAAGGTGTTATATTAAGCAACTTAAAGGAAAAAGAAAACCTAAGACAGTCTGTTGCACAATTTAAATAATTACTAATCGACATATCATTTTGCAACACAAATATATGAGTGTTATAAAGATTTCGTTACCCGGACACTCCAAAATAACGCCACATCATTTTCTCTTTTATATATATATATATATATATATATATATATATATATATATATATATATAAGGTATATATAATTTGTTATATTAACTATATTAACCGGATATTAACTTGTCTTAGTTTCAAGAAATGAAACACAGTGTTAGCAAGGGATTGTACTATCATCTGAGTGTTTATATATATATATATATATATATATATATATATATGTCATTATATGATGATTACGATGAATGATAACAATTATGTAGGACACACACAATCGGAAAATCAGTCAGTTATAAAATAAACAACTATAGGTATGCCGACGACACTGTCTTAATCGCAAGAAGTGAAAATGAGTTATATAAATGAATGACATTATAGTGATAGATAATTATAATAGAGAACTATGTCTAAACAGGAAAAAGTTAGAAGTAATGGTAGAAACAAAGAAACAGACATATCCTCTGTATGCACAATTAAATTAAATGGGGATACTAAAAAAAAAAAAAAAAGAGGAAGAAAAGTGGTATGGTGACAGCTTTACGTGGTAATGGACGAAACAAAAGTCGACGTTTCGGCCAAGTAGGCCTTCATCTGGACGAACAACAAACACAAATTTGTTTCGTCCATTACCACGTAAAGCTGTCACCATACCACTTTTCTTCCTCTTTTTTTTTAGTATCGCCATTATCATCAGCTTTACAGCAGCTTCGCATTTCTACGCATCTTGGTGCATCTTGATGCCTTTACCTCTAAATTAAATGGGGCAGTATTAGAACTGGTCAAGGAATTGTAATATCTGGGAACGATGTTAACTTCAGATGGCAGCTGTACAACAGAAGTGAAAAGCAGAAGAGCTTTGACAATAGTGGCACTTCAAAGAACAAAAAATAATAATTTGCTACTCATTTTTGTCAATGGAAGTAATAACAAGCTCTTCAGTCTTATGTAGAGCCAACCTTGTCCTTGCATGCGAATCCTAGACAATCTGGCAACAGACAAGAAAATCAATGGATACCACAGGAATCTGGATTTAAGGAGAAATGTTCAGAATTACAGGGACAGCTAAAGAGAACAAGAATGTAAAATATGTTCTCAAGCAGTATAAAGTAAACAAGAAAGTTTATTCCTACACATGAAAAAAAATAAATCTTCATTGTTAACCATGGTATGGGAGGAAAACAACTGGGACTAACTGTGAGAACAGGACAAATTTAGGGAAAAAAAGATGAGAAAAAGAGAAGTTGAGAGAAAAGAAGCAAGACAGTTTCAGTGAGTTATTTGGATGAAGGTCAACAAGAGAATCGATAAATAGCTGTAAAAGTAGAAAGTTGTGGAGAGACCTGATCCCCTATGCCAGCTGGCAATGGTACTTGATGAATGAGAGTGTCCTCTTACTACTATAGTCAGCCACACTTTGTTAGAATTTTCTCCTTTCTGCCATATCTAGCACCGCCTAGGTAGCTGCAGCAACATTTAACGGCTGCAACAAATTTCCCGTTTTTCTCTATGTTTATGGCTGTGAGCTGACAAACACAAGGTCTCTCTGTACTTTGATTTTGTCTTCAATCCTGTGTTATGGTTACAATAGTGCACTTTGTCCATTTACTATTTCCTGCAGGTTCATTTTTGTAAGATCCGATGAACGGGCGTTATTGTCCATATCACCAGTTTGATTTCTTCATCATGATCAGAGGGGCTTTTCCCAGAAGCATATGTGCTGCCTGGCTCTGTTTTAAACACCATCATTTATTTTATGATCCAGGTAAGTGATGAGCAAAAATATTTCTTCAAGTTCTATTTTCGTAAACTTGATTTCACTCCACAGTGTCACTGTGTGCGGCTGCTTTTTTTGTGGGAAAACAAGACATAAACATAAAAATCAGCAATGAAGCTACAACATTTAGCAATCTACTAGAAAGAACACAGAACAACAAAAGATGAATATTAATATCGAATGTCCCAATTTACCACGTCTACGTGCTTAGGACAGGGAGCCGCGATAGCTCAGTGGTTAGTGAACTGGACTACAAAGGGCAAGAGGTAGGGTTCGATCCAACCGACGGGGTCCGGGTTCAACCAGCCTTTAATGGGTAACTGATTTTTTCAGGGAAAGTGAAGCGGCACGAGCGTAATACCGACCACATTACCAAAAAAAATCATTTACCGAAGGTATGTAAAATATATGGTCACTAACACCATATTCCCTATACGCCACTTGGCGTGACGGGGGGCACTTTACTTTTACTTTACTTACGTGCTTAGGACACTTCTGTATGGATGTGAAACGCATGCAATGTTTTAAAAGCATAAGAAAAATACCCACAAGTTTCAGTGAGAAAATTTGTCAATAATTTCAACATTAAACTGTACGATAAAGTAACTAACTCAGATATCCTGGAAAGTCCTGGGCGATCTTCAAACTTGTCAACACTCAAGAGCCGAGGACTATATCTGCTGGGACGCTTGAGATGATTGCATCACTTAAGCAAATATTGTATGGGGGACCATATAGAAGGCAACGAACAGTGTCTGCACCAAATTTAAAATACAAATATGTGGTTAAAACATTTCTGTGTGACTTTATTCATTAGTGACAAAGACAGCGCAAATCTGTAGGATGAGCATATCACACGCGGAACAAATATGTTTAACATATATGCATGAGATTGTACTATGGCAAAACATGGAAGAGAAAAGAGTCACGAAAATAAAGATTGAAAACCCTGTGGATCAGTGGCCTGGCTTTTTCATTCTGTGGCCGAGTGTGTTTTTTCAAACATTGGAAAAATCAGCCTCGAGAGAAGATGTGCGACAAAAACAAAACCTAAAAAGAAAATACACAATAGCCTCCACTAAACCGTCTGACAAGACTAGGGACCTTATATGTATATATAAACTGGTTCCAACCCCTGTAAAGTTAAGCCTGTCACTTGTTCATTTTTTAAAGTGTTTTTAGCATTACTGTTTTTTTTTTACAATATAAAGACTGTAGAAGGAAGGAAATAAAAACAGAGACGCTATAACTTATTAGGACAATAAATAAAATTATTCAGCATCAAATACCAATGCATCAAATGTATTAATGAAGAACTTTGGGTCATATTTTTTTTTATACCGTAATAGATTTGAAGAGCACTTTTGGCATATATGCTCATACATACGAGGTGTGAAGAGCTTAAAACTCATAAAAACGATTAGAAACATCATTCGATGAGAGGAAGGGAGTGTTCGTTCTAGCTCAATGACTGTATGCCACATAACAAACAGTCCACGAGCACATATGGAGTAAACAGAATCCATGTGCTTTGTTACATAAATTACCTATAACTTTAACAAAAAGAACTGATCTAAATGCATTTATAATAACCAAGTAGGTGTTCAGTCTTTCCCAACAGGTGATGCAAAGTGTGCTTTGTGATAGTTTATGTGGCGTATGGTTACACACACTTTCAAACCACCTTCTCAATCACCCACAGCACATTTTATAGTAAAGTCAATGCGCAACAATTTACCATCATTCAACATTAATGCCAGTATTCAAAAAGTGACCCGACAATTGTTAAAACAACATAATTGCAAGAAAATAGGCACAGGAACAAAGCGCATTCGGGAATCGCACATTTGAATATTGATATGGCAGTGGGAATATATAGAATTATAAAATACATAGGAGCATTAGTTAGGTTAAGAATACATTGACTATATAATATTATCTGAGCGTAGATACAATACAATGACTAAAATATTATCTGAGTGTAGATACAATACAATGACTAAAATATAATCTGAGTGTAGATAGAGTACAATGACTAAAATATTATCTGAGTGTAGATAGAGTACAATGACTAAAATATTATCTGAGTGTAGATAGTGTATAATGATTAAATATTATATGAGTGTAGATACAATACAATGATTAAATATTATCTGAGTGTAGATACAATGACTAAAATATTATCTGAGTGTAGATAGAGTACAATGACTAAAATATTATCTGAGTGTAGATAGAGTACAATGATTAAATATTATCTGAGTGTAGATACAATACAATGACTAAAATATAATCTGATTGTAGGTAGAGTACCGTGACAGTCACACTATAATGTTGGTGTAGTCAGAATAACTCAGCACACTGTGCCCCTGATCTAAGACAAATAAATCATTCAACTCAAAATGTCTTCACAGTTGGATAAACACACATAAATCAGACTATTTATTTAAAAAATCATTTGTTTATTTATGGTTTGTCTTATCTGTCAAGATGAAACATCCCATTGTTAGTTCTATCACAAGGCTGGTACAGCAAGCCGTAGCCTTCTTGTATGTCATCAACAAATTATATTTGCTTTCTTTATTTTCACAAAATCGACTATTGTCTTCATTGTGTCGGATTGTACTCGGTGCGATCACGATACACGAGTCACAAGCTGTTGCAACATGTATGTTCCAGTATGAGTGAATATGTGATAACACTTGTATGTAAATCATATTCATAAATTGATTTAATGAATCGATTCAAAAATGTATGCTGTGAATGGAGCAATAAAGCAGTGGGAATTGCAGGTTTAATAACGAACAAGTTTCAGCTTAGCGTTAGGCTTTGTATTCTTAAAGTTAGTAATTTCAGGTAAATATTTTTGTCA
Organism: Megaustenia siamemsis; assembly: GCA_032433765.1. Lineage (NCBI taxonomy): Eukaryota > Metazoa > Mollusca > Gastropoda > Stylommatophora > Ariophantidae > Megaustenia > Megaustenia siamemsis. The sequence continues at coordinate 116,612,166 of JAVIAB010000092.1, read as the reverse complement.
ACTTAAAATGTAATATTTAAACGTTTTTGATTTTTTTTCTGTTTATCTGAATGCTGAATAGTAAAAAAAAATGAAATAGTGATACTGTCTTTATTTTGTAGAACTTGTTTGAAAGAAATGTTGTTACTACTTTTTATTTACACGAAAAGAGCAACGAAAAATAGCTCGGTGTGGATAACGCATAGAAAATAAGAATAAATGTAATAAGGGGAAGTTGGAGTTGGAGGATACAAAATCGGCAAATACAGTTAAGAAAAAATAGACAAAAAAACTGTCATAAAATTGAGTTCAGATGGAAAGGAAATGAATGAGACAAGGAAGGAAAAAAAACAAAACAGAATTTTGTTTGATAACAATGGGGACGAATATGTAGAATATCGGAGAATAGTGCTCAGGCATGAGATACGCTGAGAATGATACCACAGTTGGAGATAAAGAGAATTTGTGTTTATCCTAACGGAAGACGAGACAAGCAGTGTAAAATAGTGTTAAGTTATTGTGAATTATACATGTCACATGCTGTTAAAAATTGAAAAAACTTAAACCAATCTCTCAAGAAACAAAAAATGGAATTAATGAAGAGTGATGTCTCTAACACACACACCAACTCTTCAAGCTCACATCTTGGTTCTAATTGTTAAGTTCAAGTTGTCTGACAACCGAGCGTGTTAACTTAGCGTGTTTTTCCCATCTTAAACTTTACTTTCTTCTTTCTTTATTAATCTGCCCTTCAGCGTCGAGAGGGTTTAAACTTAATCAACATTACCAATAGACATAGAACAATACCTTTCACCCTGAAATGTTACTTATATTACGCATAATCACGTAAAAAACTGTCTGCCCTCCGAATACATCAGCTAAGTAGGATGGTCTATATTTAATTACTGATGGTTATATTCTCAGGTACAGTCCACAGCATCACTTCGCTGAAGGTATAATAAGAACTACAGAGTCTACCTCAGAGCTATGACCGAAGCACAAACGGGTAAACTAGATTATTCATTACAAAAATGGAACAAATGGAGCAAAGCGACTCAGGAAATAAACCGAATTCTGAAGAGATAGAAGAATGCAATCAGAAAAGATACAAGACAGCTTGAGTGAATGGGAGAGAGTCAACACCAGAAATAATAAATAGTTACACACTTAGAAACCTGTGGAAACACACTCCGCCAGTGGAAATGAAACTAATTAATTCAATATTGAATCATGGGGAGCCGCGATAGCTCAGTGGTTAGTGAACTGGACTACCACGGACAAGGGGTAGGGTTCGATCCCAACCGACGGCTTCCAGGTTCACCCAGCCTTAAATGGGCACCGGATTTTTTCTGGGAAAGTAAAGCAGCACGGGCGTAATACTGACCACATACCCCAAAAATCATGTGCTGAAGGTCTGTAAAATATAGCGTCACTAACACCATATTTCCCTATACGCCACTTGGCGTGACAGGGGTAATTTACTTTTTTTTTTATTGAATCATACCTAAAAATTAGTATCCAGGAAGACTGTTATTATAAAAAAGATGCACGAGTATATAAGAGTTAAAATAGTACTTTTATTCATCATCTATGACAGAAACGTTCGCGACAATCAACAAAAAGTATGATAAATGTCGTAATGATAGATCTTACTTTGAGTTATCCAAATATTAACAATACGCAGAAAAGGGATAACAGTTAATTAATGGAGCTTCAAGTAAAGTTTCACATTCAAAACTGCAAAGGTCAGAATCAGCCCAGAATTACTGAAGTGAATATCAAATCTTAAGCTCTGTTGTTCACAGCTCAGATTAATGATTTATAATAAAGTACTCGACAATGAAGTTGTTAGTTGGACTAAAATAACAAACAATTACATACTGCTTCTTGAAATATAAATCCTTATGAACAAAACAATATTGATTTCATGTAAATAAATGTATATCCAAGCAGCTGATGTACAGCAAAACAGAGGAAAGTAAACGTGCAAAGAAAAAAATAACGAATTCCCTTTACATATTTTGTTGTTATTACGTATATTAATGAGAATATTGTTTATATGACCCATATCTGTTAATGACGTTCGACACATTTATAGACGATGTTGTGGTCGCACAAATTAGCAACCAAACAGGACAGGTCCAATATATAAAACAAGTAAGTAGTCATTCTATGCTGCATTATGTCGTCTGATTTGTTTTCACTTTACAGCAAAAATATTATAATATCAAAGGTAGAGAAAAAATAAGAGTCAAATGAGAGAAGATACTGGATAGCTTGTTGGCATGGCATGACAAACAGTGAACACCAGAATTGACACGATGTACTGTGGATAGAAAATTGTGGAAGGACATGATCGCCTACGCCAACCAATATGGCACGTGATGATGATGATGGTATATTTCTTTAGCTCCAACTTTGAAATATTACTTCAACTCTGAAGCTGTTTCAGCGGGAAACAAATGTTGGAAAATAAATCAATTGTCAACTTTAGGGCAGTGAATTGGGGTGGTGTAAACATATTGCAAATGAAATAAGCATATGGAGAAGAACATCCACCAATCGACAGAAAGAACAGTGCACGTCTTAGCAAAATTCTAAGGTCATATAACATGAAACATTTTTTTCCGAGAATTGCATTTCATTGACGCGTTTTTTTACCCCATCTTTGAAGTTTTTAAATTACATTTTTTATTGAAAAATATTTTTTGTAATGTTTAATTGATGTGGTGAATGTCATCCCTCATTTGTGAAGGTCCACTCCATTTGACTCAACCGCAGTACGTGAGTTTCGGTGTTTTCGAGTGGACAACAAAGTCAAGTAGCCGCCGATAAAAAAGTGTTGCTGTTAAAACAACACCTATCTCAAACCATACGTATTTCACGTTAATTTAATAATTTTTGTAACCGAGATTGTCACCTTCACATCCTCATAAGCACACATTATAGTGACACAAATATTACACTTGAAAAGCGTATATATCACAATATGTATTTAATCTACAGTGCAAGTTAAAGTTTGAAAAAAAGGAGATCTAAAGAAATTAGGTTAAAACAGAAATAAAAACTTTAAACTCCATTACTAAATCAATCCCATTATGTTGCCGTGAAGCATGGAGGTCAAGTACAATGAGAGTCTCGAAAATACAGACCAAAATAAATGAAAGCTTTGCCAGAATAAAAGGATGGAAATGGCAAGACAAAATCACAAACTTAGAAATTTGGTAAAGTACCAGTCAAATATCAGTAGAGATAAGACAAAGAATATGGCGCTGGATAGAACACACACTACGGACGCCAACTGAGAGTATTTAGCACAAATCCTTTTTTTGGAATCCCTAACATTTCAGGTTAAAATACTTGGAGAAGACATGTGGAAGACGAGATTAAGAGGATGGGGTTGGCATGGAACCATCTTAAGAGAATGACAAGAAACAGAATGGATTGGAAGGTGTTTTTGAAGGTCTATGCTCCACGGGGAGCTGACAGGACAATGACGAATAAGAAAAGAAGTAAACATTGTCACTCATTGGTCACAACAACCTATGATCAATAATATCTAAATGGTGTAGTTGAACAATCATTTTCAGTAATAATTTGATCCTTAACCGTGAGAGGCGATCAGAAATGAGTTTTCAAATCAACTATAGCCTTTCAACAGAGTTTACTGTAAATAAGGGACAGACTTTACATTTAGCATCCTCCTCCTGTAATTTCTGTAACACCCATATTTCTTTGTTGGCAACACTTCCACTCTTTGCTTTACTATTTTGCTCTATGTGATGTCTCTGATTGTAATGAATTCCTTTAAGCTGCTTATTCACGGTGACCGCTTTTATTCGATCGACTTCAAGTACATCAACAAAGATTGATCACTGAGCATTCATTTGACATGACATAGCTTATATCCAATAACAGCTCAAACATTCGTGCCCACCGTCTGTATCAGAATACAACCCATAAGCCATTACGAAAAGTTTACGTTTGCTCAAGAGATAAATCCCATTAAATCGTTAAATTTAATCGTCTTTTAGAGAAGACAACATTCCAGTTGAAAATATTTCAAAATATCTCATGGAACACTCGTAATGAATTATGGAGACACCGATACGTTTACGTGTAAGAATGTTTATATACACATAGCAAACGCACTCAAACGTGCACATTTACACCGACTAATTAACGTTATTTCCTGAAATGCAATAAAGTAATTTATGCAGATAATCATGTGAAGCAACACTTAATTTGTCGAAAATGGAATATCGCCGGGGTACGACATTGTTTTATCAGCGCCGATGTAATAAGAAGAATGTAATCATTATCTTGACATTAACGCATAGGAGTGCGATGGAGAACTGAAATTAATCAGACATCAAATGCACTTTTTGCAGCGATCGAGAGAACGTGGACTAGATCCGCCAACTTAGAAACGGAAGTTCAGAACAAATCTGCGCTTTACGTCACATTGCTGCTGTTCATGACCGTTGTTGGATTTGCTAGACGCAAGTTATTTCCATGTTGCTTATTAATGTGAAATGCTTCGTCAGCCGCAGTTTGATCTCTTTAGGGAATTTGCACCGTGTTCTGTTCGTCATAGGCTACATTCACTAGAGTAATCAAGAATCTAAAGGGCGCGTCATTGCTGTGCTTGCACCATGGTTATGTGTGCTACGTCATTGTAATGGCTCATCGTAAATCCCTAGACCGGCCTTGCGCTAATCGTACGGTCTGTTTGATGTGCGACGGTGATAATCTGACTACTAACTGTGTGTTTATATATTCGAAATTGGAGTCAACAACGATGGCCTAACATCATCAATCGCTATACAATTTTAAAGAAATATGACGATCATCACTTTCGGGAGGACGTGAACTTCTGATATATGGTGGTCAGGCGGCAAGAACCATTGCACGCTATGCATGAAAAGCGTTCCTTGTTGCAGTTTCCTCATATTCCAAGTCCATGGGGGACTGGTTGGTCTCAAGGCAGGCCGCCGGCCTCGGGATATAGAGGTTGTGGTTTCAAATCTCGGCTCCACCGGTTGGGATTTTTATTTATGATTTCTCTCTGCGACAACCACCCCTGGTCTCAGCAACGAGGCCCGGCTTGAAACGTCAGTTACTCATCGACGGAAAAAAAAAACATGAGCACCTCCGAAGTCGGAATTATCTGCCTGTGCGGCGATGGACCCCTGTGCACACGGCTGCCAGGGAAAAATGGATTAACACGCAAAATTCAGTTCCTAGTCTCTAGGGACTTCATCAGAGTTGAAAGCTGGCGAACGCAACAACAACAACAATGTGAAGCAAAAAGTAAACCCCTATATTTTTATACGCATTAAATGAACGATTTCAGTTTCATTTCCGTATCGTTATTAATAAATGAATACCAACTGAACATTTAACGAAGACGTCCATCACATCCCACTCAACCTCGGAAATTGATACCTCGGGAAAAAGCAAGTGACCTTTTTGGACATATGAATCTATTAGAGGACAGACATTGAAATGCACATAAACTAAGAACACTAATATTAGGAAAGACAATTTATGGAGGTTGGAAGATGATGGGCCACTTGACTTCTTGAAACAGAATTTATCAGTGGAATGATGGAGAAAGACATCAGTCAACACAAGACACGAGAGTAGGAGATCTTGCTGTCAATAAGATATCACAACTTTGGAGGTTTTATAGACAAACATTATAGAGGTCATAATATAAACAATTTAAAGTATACTGATGATACAGTCTTAATTGCTAAGAGTCAAAATGAGTTACAAGAAATGCTAGACATTATAGTGGAAGAAAGCAAAAATAAAGGACTCAGCCTTAATAGCAAAAAGACAGAGGTAATGGTAACAACAAAGAAACAGACAACACCTCAGTCCAAAATAAAAACAAGTGGAACAATATTAACCTCAGATGGTAGGTGTACAACAGAGGTGAGATGCAGAATGGCTCAGGCAAAAGCAGCTTTACAAAAAATGAGGAAGATACTATGCAATCCATTTTTGACAATAGAAACAAGAAAAATGGACGCTTCCTGCGTCCAAGCCATATAAACAATGTTGACTTTCCTTGTCTCCAACGGTTTATCTAATTCTATTACAGAATTTCACGCTATCTGTTACCACAGTGAGATGGCGGATTTTTTAAAAATGTAATCACGGGTTTGATAATAAATGTGTGTACACAGTTCGTTAACCATCGCTGTAGATCAAGTCTTTATTCGCTGGCTTCGTTAGCAACCATGGAAGATAATGACCTTACTTGTGCCGACGGTTGGTTTGGGGCAAATTGTACGTTACAATGTCACTGCTATAATGGCTTAGTTTGTGACAAAACTACAGGTGCCCAAACAATGACAGTTGTCAGCACAAAATTTTCGGACCCCATCAATTTTTGCCGTGCTCCTGGTTTAGGATTTATGCGAATGACTTAAAATATCCGCACAGTTTCACGGTAAAACTGAATGGTTCTGCCTCATGTAACAATGTATCAAGGTTTGTAGTTAGTCCGCACGAGATTGATACCTTCTGCCCTGGGCTGGTCTGATCAACAAGTTACTAATTGAAAGGGCGATAGTTGCAAATATCTGCTCCATCTACATTGGTGGGGGTCGGAAACTGGCTCTCAAACAGATCACAAACCAGACCGACAAATTTGATGATTGTTTTACAGGAGACGGATGTGGACCAGAGGCCGCAGTTAATAGCAAAACAAAGACCAATCTCTATGACAATGACTGCACACACACACAATGGAGAAGTGGAACCAATTCTGTTTACTGGTATCTGAACTTTGCAACGCCCCAGAAGACTCACATCATTCGAATCTATCATCGAGCTAGCACTATGATTCGGGTAAAGAATGCCACTCTAAAGGCTTTCTCTGACAGTGGCGGAGTAGTGTTCCAGTATAATGATATATCATACCCTAATTTATCTGTGAACACTATTGTAGTCAAAACACAAACGTCAATGGCACACATTAAGATTGAGTTCTCACCGACCATTTCGCAGGCCGACAGTGCACTGACGGTATGTGAGGTGCAAACATTTACAGACACCTATTGTCTGGACGAGCATTCTTGGTCGTTTTGTGTAGTGTGTAGTGGGTGTAGTAACGGCTGCAATGTCATCATTGGTACTAGTCACGGCTACTGTTCACATGGGATCTATGGACACGACTGTTCCGGGTCTTGTCTCAGTGTCTGTCCTTTATTTTAGGAAAAATCTGGAAAATGCCTACAATGTAAACATCTTGGCTATACCTGTAATGACACTTGTCCCGATGGTAATTTTGGGCTACAGTGCGAACAGATGTGTTCTGATGGCTGTGACATCATATGTACTCTCAAATGTCCGGACAACTGTTTCAACGACACCTGTCAACAGTCGATCGGGAATCTGTACATGCAAGAGAACGTTCTATGGGTAAGACTGCACTCTCAAATCTCCGGACAACTGTTTAACGAAACCTGTGATTCCCACGTTCAGAAGAGTCTGCCGACTACAACAAGCCCAAGCATATGGACACTTTAATGTGCTTCTGTGCTAGACATGGTTCATTTGTTGGTGTTTTTTTAGTGAAGCCATGGCTCATATCTTGCTGTGTTTCTGTCCTAGCAATGGCTCATATCTTAGCTTGTGTGTGCTGGCCATGGCTCATATCTTGGTGTGTGTCATGTTAGTCATATCTCATATCTCGGTGTGTCCGTGTTAATCATGTCTCATATCTTTATGTGTGTCTGTGTTTAGTCATATCTCATATCTTAGTGTGTACCAGTGTTAGTCATATGTCATATCTTTGTGTGTGCATGTCTGCGTTAGTGATATCTCATATCTCTGTGTGCATGTTTATGTTAGTCATATCTCATATCTTTGTGTGTGCATGTCTGTGTTTGTCACATCTCATATCCTTGTGTGTGCATGGCTATGTTAGTCCCATTTCATATCTTTGTGTGTGCATATCTATGTTAGTCATATCTCTTATCTTTGTGTGCATGTCTATGTTAGGCATGTGTCATATCTTTGTGTGTGCATGTCAATGTCAATTATATCTCATATCTTTATGTGCATGTTTATGTTAGTCATGTGTCATATATCTTGATGTGTGTCAGTGTTAGTCATGCCTCTTATCGCTGTGTGCATGTCTGTATTAGTCACATCTCATATCTTTGTGTGTGCATGTCTGTGTTAGTCACATCTCACATCTTTGTGTGTGTATGTCTGTGTTAGTCACATCTCACATCTTTGTGTGTCCGTGTCTGTGTTAGTCACATCTCACATCTTTGTGTGTGCATGTCTGTGTTAGTCACCTCTAGTGCCTCGGGCAGATCCTGCTCGTAAACCTGGGAGGGCCTACCATCTAATGACAGAATCCCCCTACAGAAAAGACAATCTGCTGCCTTGCAGGAAGATTGGGGACAATCAAAGGCTAGGGAAAGCAAACCCGAAAAAAATGCTGGCTGAAATCGGATGCACTGGACCACTGGCGCAGAACACAGTGCAACGTATTAACGGGTGTTCAGTCAGAGTGGATCTGACAGACTCTAATTGTGCTGTTCTGTCTGTGGGGGCGATCAACACACTTAGCCTGACAGCTGATTTCATATGAGAGTCTGGAATCCTTACTCTGATTGAGTCCTGAACGCAGAGAGAGAGAGAGAGACAAACATGAAACTATCTACAGAAGACTACAATGACAAATATAAGTCAACAAAGAGTAAAAAAAAAAAGTAAAGTACCCCCCCCCCGTCACGCCAAGTGGCGTATAGGGAAATATGGTGTTAGTGACCCTATATTTTACAGACCTTCAGCACATGATTTTTGGGGTAATGTGGTCGGTATTACGCCCGTGCTGCTTTTACTTTCCCAGAAAAAATCCGGTACCCATTTAAGGCTGGGTGAACCCGGAGCCGTCGGTTGGGATCGAACCCTACCCCTTGTCCGTAGTAGTCCAGTTCACTAACCACTGAGCTATCGCGGCTCCTACTAATTTTTAGGGAATTAGTAAAACCCAGGTGTCCTCGCCAGGGTACGAACCCCGGCTGTTGCCGTGGTAAGCCAACCGCCTATCGATTGCGCTAACCGGACACCCTCAACAAAGAGTAATATAGATTAATAGGCCATGTATATGCAGCTGTAGTGTTTATTTAGTATTTTTGATGGGGTCGGTGAGGCACACATGTTAGTTAAGGTTCTCCTCTGATAAGCAGATTGTATCCTGTTTAATCAACATTTAGCGTGATCGAGGTTTCATCCAGTTATCCATGTTTCTATGGGAGATAAGATCAGTACCTTATCCTGTAGAAGGCGGAAGATAAAACTCCGTTTCAGGTTATGAACGTTAAATGACGAGGTTGTTAAAAATTATCATCATCAAGTTCCGGGCCTGCTGGCTTAGGTGATCATGTCTCTCCACAATTTTCTATCTCGATAGTTATTTATCATTTCTGTTGTTGACCTTCTACCAAGCCATTCTCTCTTAAGCTGTCTGGTATTTTTTTTTCTTTACTTTCCTCTACCTCTTCGTCCCTCAATTTTTCCAGTTGTCACAATATATTCCAGTTGTTCTCTTCTCATTACATGGCCAAAAAATGATGACTGTTTCTTCCTAATATTGGAAATTAGCTCTCTTTTTGCTTTGGCCTCTTTCAGAACGTTTCCATTACTCTTCTTAGCTGTCCATGGTATTCTCAACATTCTTCTGTAAAACCACATTTCTACAGACTCCAATGATTCTCTTGTTTGTTGCCCTATTGTCTATGATTCATATCAATATGTTAAGATTGACTCTACATACCATTTAAGAACTCTTTTTCTTGTTTCGATTGTCAAAAATGGATTGCATAGTATCTTCCTCATTTTTTGGAAAGCTGCTTTTGCCTGAGCGATTCTGCATCTCACCTCTTTTGTACATCTTCCGTCTGAGGTTAACAAAGTTCCCAAATATTTAAATTAATTTACCTCTTTTAATATTGTTCCACCTGTCTTCTTTTTTTTTGCACTAAGGTGATGTCTTTTTCTTTGTTGTTACCATTACTAGTGTCTCTTTGCTATTAAGGCTGAGTCCATTATTTTTGCTTTCTCTCACTATAATGTCTAACATTTCTTGTTAAAAATATAAAAACAAAAAAGTGAGCTAACCCTGCACGGGACAAATTTTCTTAGGAAAACTGCATACCCTTCACAATAGTTAACCGGCTAAAATTGGTGAAATTATCATGAGTGCATTCGTGGTTGTTTTAGAATTCATGCATTGAGTTAACACTTTCTTGTGTTATCAGGAAGAATATCAGTTACGTTAATGAATATTGTCCGATTACAGCACTGATGTTCTCAAGATACAGACAAAAGAGTTAGTATTTGTGCTTGTTTGTACTGCTCACTTGGTGGTGTTTTGGTGGATACAGCTGCAGTAACTCCTTTATTAATTTTAATATTTCTTCTAACGGTATGACTTAATTTACCGTCATTGCATGTTATCTTTGAATCATTTACTAAGTCCGTTTTGTCTATTTATTCTCATATTCCATTTTTTCTTCAGAGTACGTTTTCATTCATATTCGTGCGTATTCATGAATATTTCATTCTCCAACTTAACGACGAGGAAGAGAATTTCGTTGAGGGATAGAGAATGAAGAAATCGTCCTTTATGCACACATTTTGTTTTACGCTAAAATGATATCCTAGTAGATTGTATAAAATGTAAACTGTAAATTGCGTATTAAAAAGTCAATAAAATATTAAGTCAATGAAAAGACATAATTTTTTTACTAAAATTGAAATTGCAATAGAAACTGACATAGGACTCTTTACAACGATCTTAATCTCGACGTAGTAATTATAATACCAAAACATGTCAGCTGAATTCTAGAAACACAGTAAACTCAAATCTATAGCAACGAAATGTGTTAGAATATGTATGAACGATGTTAGCTTGAGAGATAACATTAGTATGCAGTGCTGGGAGGCTAATGTTGGTAAATATCACCATAGCAGTGGAATACCTAATAGAAACAACAAATATGGTTTGGTCACGTGAAAACAAAAAATCCTCGTATGAGTCCAAAGTAACCAAAGGCTGGACATGCTATATATTTAAAATGAACATAAAATGGTATAGAGCAACGAAAACTAAATTGAAAGACAAGACAAACTACGACGTTTCGGTAAATCTTTCATCAGGTATAACAAACTATACAAATTAAACACATGAATACAAGCCAGAAAACAGAACACAGGTCTAAAAACAAAAAGTGGCGACAAGAAATGGCGAAAAGAAACGGTTGTCAGGATGTAAGTAGGGGTTGGTTATAAAATTAATAGCCAATAGGGCAGGTAGGATTCAATTGGCCAAAAGGAGTCATACAGTAACACATTAGAGAGGAGATCTCATGAGAAAAGGATGAATGGAAGTTGTCCTGTAGGTACGATGAAAAAGAGGGGGAGGAAATATGGGTGACAAGGGGGAAGAGGAGCAAGAGAGGTAATAAAGATAGCGAAAGGAGAAATAGGAAGAGGACACAGAAAAGAGAATGAGAGGAAACAAGGTATTTAATAAAAGAATCTAATCCTCTCGGTTGGAGAGCTTCTAAACAGACTTTGAGTCGTTTCTCCAACAGACTATTGGTATCAGAAGAACAAGTGATGATACAGTAACCCGGAAGTCATCAGAGGTATTATGGCCTGGCGACCTGAAATGGAAGGCAACCGGAGTGCCAGAATCACGATTTGATATTATAAAAGTGTTCACGGATTAGATCTCCTAAGCGTTGACCTGTTTGGCCAATATTTATTTTGAGACAACGTTGGCAGATGATGGTGCATAGCAGATTCCAGAATTTACACGTAAAGCCTTCCTAGATATCAAAAGGGCCATTCGGGCAGACCGCTTTGTATGTCTTTAGTACTAAAGGGGACGTACTACACGATCTATTACAGCGTGTCGTGCCCAGTAAGTTATGGTCAGGGTTATGGGGTGGCTCCTAACCAAAATGTCCTGACGGTTTCTATAGTAGGTTTTATCAGGACATGAGAGAATGTGAAGAATAAACTGAGTGGGTGGTTAGCATCCATAACGAAAAAGGGAAGGCTTTGGACAATAGGTTAGAAGACCACTAACCGAGTAGTTCGAGATGTGAATGGCATGACAAGACCACGCAGAGACATGTCTTCCAGAACTGCAACGTTTGTAAATCTTAGGTAGCGTTTAGAAGTAGGGCTTACCTATGGCCGGGTTATGAATGATAACGTTATTGGCGCTGGAAAGGAGAGCTTTGCTTTTGATGAAATTAGTGTTGGACTAGACAGTGGATCAAATAAAGCAAGTTTTGTAGAATGTAGAATTGTCCTTCGAAATAGAGGTCTTTACCCCAAACCACCATGGAGCTACCTTTATCAGCAGGTTTGATAACTATGTCATCACGAAGGCGGAGAATAGTAGGTGCTAGCGATTCAGTCAAGTAGAGATTAGAGCGATGTAGTCTCTGGGGATGCAAACTTTTGATTTCCTAGGAAGTGGTGGAAATATATTTGTAGAGTGCTAGGAAGGTGCCAGGGGCGGGTGTTGAATCCGGTTTAGTGGCTTTGAAACGGGAGAATGGGGAAGTGGTTGGTCTCGAGGTGCCGGATTTCGAGAAGTTGTGAATTCAAATGCCGGCTGCACCATTTGGGATTTTTATTTATAATTTGTCTCTGCGGCAACCATCCTGGTCTCAGGAAGAGGCCCGGCTTAAAACGTCTGCTACTCTTTGACGGATAAAAAATAGTACCTCTGAAGACTGAATTATCTGCCTGTGCGGTGAGGGACCCCTATGCACACGGCTTCAAGGAAAAAAAAACGGATTAACACGTAATTTCAGTTCGTAGTCACTTCGCCAGAGGTGAAAGCTGGCGAACGCAAAAAACGTGAGAATTCATCATCTGAAGGAGAGTGGTTGAGTGGGCGTGGAGAGCGGAGGTGGAAATTGAACTCAGACGTGAATTGCGGAAGTAGAACTGTGTGTCATGGAGGAATTAATATCGGTCACTAGCATGGCACAGTGGGACAAGCTTCACGCCTTTATTGAGGACACATCTTTCATCCTCTGATAAGGGAAAGTCACGGGGTATACAGACTTTTATTTTGAGGCCAGACTAACCTGAAGTGATAATAGGAGAGGGAGTAAAGCGCAGTTCTAGCAGTTTAACTTGGTGGTTCGAGAGAAAGTAGTAGAAGAGTTTATTAAAGACGTGGATGATCTGCCGAATTAAAAAAAAAAACATCCGGAAGGGTTCCCAGCGGATAGAAGGTGGAGTTTGGAAAGAGGCGAGAGCATCGGAGTGTTGAGATGTGAGAGTAAACGTTGGTAACCAGTAACGACAGCATCGATGCGTAGAAGGCCAAATTGAAATTTAATACGTTCAAAATATCTAAGATCGTTATGGTTCATGCGTCCTACCTAGAGCTGGAACTTGGTACTGAACCCTTTAGGTAGGGCGTGTAGGCGGAGACAATTACGGACTGAGATGAGGCGGCAAGATGACATGCTATTTGGTTTTTAAATGTTACATTTCTAAAGCAGTTGGTGTCTGCAAAAAGAAAGACTATATATTAATGCATAACTTCTAGACAGGAGATCAGCTCAACCTTGTTCAGCAGAACTCTGGAAATGAGGAAACCTAACACAGACCGCCAATCGTATCTTCCTGGGTTTAAGATCCAGTCCCTCAAATTGGCTACGTCGCATTATATAAAATCATTGATTGGAATATTGATATAAATCCATTCAATATTTTAGTGACAGACAAACTGAGCTGATTAGCCAAATTAAAAGTAAAGTATGCGTATATCAGACACTGTAGAACTACTAGTGTTCAATAAATGACATTGCTCCAGTGTCATTCAAATAAACTCCAATTAATGCCATACGTTCATCAAATATTTTTTGCGTTCGCCAGCTTTCACCTCTCTAGAGACGAGGAACTGAATTTTGCGTGTTAATCCGTTTTTCCCTGGCAGCCGTGTGCACAGGAGTCCCTCATCGCATAGGCAGATAACCCCGTCTTCGGAGGTACTCATATTTTTTAAGTCTATGAGTAACTGACTTTTCAAGCCGGGCCTCACAGTTGACCAGGGGTGGTTGCCGCAGATAGAAATACTAAATAAATATCCCAGCTGATGCAGCCGGGATTTGAACTCACAACCACTTTGTCTCAAGGCCCGCGTCTTGCCTCGAGACCAACCAGTCCCCCAACTTTCGCGATTGAACAATTCTACGTTCTCGTTCATTGTGAAATGTGATGAAACATTTGATGAAAATATCAGTTTATGGTTAACTTAAAGTTTTAGCAGTTTGCAGTGAAAAAAGAGTGCGACAATGGGTTGCTTCTCTACCTACATGTACAGATGTGATATTGTCGCATGTGCAAGCATGTTTTCCTTTAGTTAGTTCTCAATTTATTGTATTGGTTTCTAAATTTAGAGTGTTGTGTTTATGGACGGAAGATGGTTAAATCATCAGCCTGGTCTGTTTAACTTTTGATAAAAGTAAAAAAATTATGAAATAATCACGAACTATAAATATTACGTTACATAAAGACTGATGTTTTTATAATTAAAAACATATTAAAGTATAATTACTGTAAAACAATGATTGGTGAACAACCATGTTACTGAGAAGAGGTCGGGTTCGATCCTCGACCGATTAGCTTCTAGATTCACCAGCTGTGAATGGATATCACAATTGTTTTTCTTGTGAAAGGAAGATTATCTGATCTAGTGCTGACCATGTTAACCAAACATGTATTCTTGGTATATATAAATGTGAATGATAATGGCATATTCATACCCTCCGGGCGAGGAGGAGATTTTCTCTTTTCATGAAATGTTCTCCTATGATTTACAACGAGCTATGAAAGTCACAGGTTATAGTATCGGTGGTTTAACTATTTCAAATAAATGTCAACCGATATGGCACCAGATGGCTTTGCTGCATTACTCATCAAAATCTTACAGCATCGAATACACCCGAGAAGCGGACACTCCTGTAGCAGCCCACTTTAACTCGAGGGGCCATCGAGGTATGACTGATGTCTTGGTAACTGGCCTAATATCATGCTCCTCTGATCACCACAGTCGGCTCACTCTGAGCACCGTCTGATCGTTCGTTGGGGCTGCCTCACCCCTCGTGGCATCAATGTATCCCTGTCCCTCTGAGGACCCTCCTGCCTCTGACTCCACCCTCCCACCTATGGACCTCTCTTCCTATTTCTCTTCTTCCATCCCTGCTTTTCATATCCTCTTTGAGTAACCCCCATATTGCCTTCTTCATCCTAAACCCCCCCTCCCCACCTTTTTCTCTTCTGACTACCTTCATATCCTTTACCTCTTTATCACTATATCACCTCTCCACCTGGACTGTACGTACGATCTCTCTGCCCACTTCTATTGTTCCTCGTCCTTCCTACCACCCCTCTGCTGATCTACTCCTAGCTCACCCCTCTCCTCTCTATTCACTTGTAGTCACTACTCATCTATACCTACTATTCCAGTATCCCCCTTATCCTGATGCCCACTTTCATTCCCCCCTTTGTTCTATCATTTCCCTACTTCTTTACCTCCTATGGTTCATACCTCCTGCACACCATCCCCTATTGCTCCACTTCTTCCAGACTTTCTCTTTTTCCATTCACTTCTGACCTACCGCCTCTCCCCCTATCCAGTTTTCACATACCTGCTTCTTATCCCTCCTCTCCATACCTCCTCCTCTATACTTCCCTACCTCCCGATAGACTAACTTCCTCCGGACCACCCCTCTATCGCCCTTCTCATTATACCGGCTTTATTATTCTTCCTCTCCTTATCTCTTCCTCCAGTATCCATCCTTCCTTTCGTTGACCTACCTCTCAACTCTTTCAGTTCGAGGCCATCCATTCTGTAGAGTCCATCTCTCTCACCGTTTGCCTAGTTCACTACTTTGTCGTGTCATTCAATTTCTTTCTCTTAACCTCTCGCGTGATCTCTCACTTCCATTGTTGAGTGATTTATATGTATTGCTTGTCGTGTCCCAGGAGTGTCTTCGTCTATCCCCCTTCCCTTCCCCCCCCCTTTCTTTGGTTTTCCCGATATTAGATCCGTCTGCCCTCTCAACTGACCTGTCTTGGTCACGGGTTGCTTTCTATACATGCTCTCTGTCTTCTAGTCATTCCTACTTGTTTCAGTACGGATACAGAATCCCTGCTCTGAGCTCAGCTAAGTACAATTTATTATACATTTTTCTCTTTTTCTATTTTATATATTTTGACGCCCATCATACCTCTCATCATGTAATACTCATTTCTCTCTTTTCTTATTTCTGCATCCTACTTTCCTCGCCCTCCACTTGATCATCTAACATGTAGTACTTGTGCTTCACCGCTTGTTGTCGTTGTCCCTGTATTCTGAAGAAGGCCACAGGCCGAAACGTCAGTATTGTGTTGTGTTCTTTATTTGTAAAGCTGTCACCATACCTTGGAGTGTTTAGTACACCCCACCATTGGCTCCTTGCTACCAGCTTTACCGCAGCATTGCAATTATTTGCCTGTTCCCTTCCCTATCGAATACACCCCAGAAGTAAAGAGCTGTGGTGGGATTTTTCACAGATGAAAGCTGTGAGCTTAAAGTGGTTTCAATATTATCTAGGCCATGTATATGGAGTGAAAGTTGTGGAGACTGGTATGTGTTCTTGGTCGTCATAAGTGACGCAGACAATTCTTTTTATTTCTTATTTTTTTAGTCTCTGTGTGCGAATGTGACTGCTAAGTCCGATGAGTAATAATTTACTCAGAGAAATTTTATACGGTATGCAAATATATAATCAGACAACAGATTAGAAATATAATACACTATAGAAATAAAAAGCAAAATAGGACAGGCCAAAGTAGCATTTCAGAAAAACGAATAACGGTTTGTGCAACAAGTCTATGTCAGTAGAAGAGAGAAAGAGAGTTCATATGGGCTAAATAGAGTCAATTATGATCTATGGACGCAAATCATAGACATGAGACAAACAAATAAAACAAAAAATTATTAGCGGCCGCAGAGATGATATTTCTCATAAGGATGTTTTAAGTTCCCTGGACAGCTAAAAGAACAAAGGATATCAAATAGGCCAATAGAAATTGAAGAGCTGCTGAAGCGATCAGACAGAAGCAATGGATCGAATTTTGCTGCTGGCACATCATGAGAAAATAAAAGTAAGAATACTTGGTTACAACTAACAAAAACCAGTGAAAGAGAGAGCCCATCGACAACAAAGAAAGAAAATACTAATAACTTGGTGTCCCAAAACAGTAAACAGTTAAGTACAGCATTGATACGATGCACTGTGGATAAAGAATTGAGGCATGACTGACAACGCCAACCGATATGGTACATGATGATGATTATGTAAATATAATATTTGATGCTAGGAGATCAGTCTCACGAGCTTTTCTACTTCCATCTTTTTTGTTAAGGGGTGGATAAATCACTTCAACAAAAGAGATAAATCAATGACCGATAAAACGACAAGGTAGTAGCCAAGCTACATGAGTAACAGACGTGAACAAACAGAGAAACTGATTTGATACGCGAGAAGCAGCCAATCGAATACGGTGTGTAGTTTAGTTTTTATTATTGCACCGTGCTTTTGAAAATGAGAAGATCATTGCTGATCTCCACTGCACGAAAACGTTTTAGATGCTTCATTATTAGTTAGCTATGTAGGACTAACTTTTGATTTACTTTTTAAAGCTGTGTGTGTGTGTGTGTGTGTGTGTGGTCCTGCTGAAGGCCTATTTAGCCGAAACGTCGTTCAAATTTGTGTTCTCTATTAATTACATAAAGCTTTAACCCAACGGAGAGCCGCGATAGCTCAGTGGTTAGTGAATTGGACTACAAAGAACAAGAGGTAGGGTTCGAGATCAACCGACGGCTTCCGGGTTCACCCAGCCTTTAATGGGTACCTGATTTTTTTCAGTGGAAGTGAAGCGGCACGGGCGTAATACCGACCACATAACCCCAAAAATCATGTGCCGAAGGTCTGTAAAATATATGGTCACTAACACCATATTCCCTATACGCCACTTGGCGTGACGGGGGTACTTAACTTTACTTTACTTAACCATACCATTTTTTTTCTATTTTGTTCATTTCTCCTTCACAAAACTTACAGGGGACGTGATGCTTTCATCCATGGTTACGTACTGTAACTGCTTCATAGATGGCGCTTATGTTCACAGAGCAATAGTGATTCTAAGTGCACACAAGTGTTCTGAATTAATATGTCCACACTGCATAGTTTGTGTTTACCTAGTAAACAGTTTTTATTATTATTATTTGTAAGAAATAATCGAATTCAAATGTTTTGAGGTGACCTAGTGCATGAGTTCATGCAGAAATAAAATAATAATCACGAAAAGCTACCAAAAAATGGCTTAGGCGGTTGCTGCAGCGCTGAGGTTAAGGTAATCGTCACGTTCATAATTTTTAGAGTTAGAAACATGGGTCAAGCGATTGAATTTTTGTTTTGTTTTTCAGTGACCCCTGATCTGAAAGAAAATTAAATTGACAGTTCGTCGAGATAACCTCAGACAGTCCATGATTAGAACGATGATGAGAATGATGAGAATTATGATGATGATGATGAAAATTATGTTGATGATATTATGCTACAGTGTTTTCATATACAGTTGAGTCATTGACCCTGGTCTGATGGAGCGGCTGAAATGATTTTCACGGGGAATGTTGGAGAAACTGCACATCTTGCATATTGTCCATACTAGAGGCACTGCAATCTACTAGGTCTTCTATATCAACAAACCACCACCATTGCGTGAACTAAGGCGATCCTTCCTCGTTAAGCCGTTCATTTTGACAAAATTAGAGTCCAACTTGGACGTGACAAGAGGCATTGATTAGTTGTTGACAACAAATCCTAACTGGGTGATCGCAGACCGACTAGCTCTCGTAAGAAATGCGATTCTGTTTCTGTAATTCAGGACATATTGGAAATTAAAAGTCGAAAAAACTGGTTGTATGCCCTTGCTCGTGCCATCAGTTAAAAATGTAAAATTCGACCTTCATTAACATTAACTTACATGTTATAACTGTGTTTCGGTGTCCTTGCAATGTATAGATATCTAATTGTGTAATCAGTTGAAACTAAGTTGTAGTACTATGAGCTATTGTGATGGTCTTGCATACAGAAAAAAAGAATACTATTTCACCAACTACATTAGTCATTAATTTTTACAGCGTCATTATTATATCCATTATGGTAAAATGAGTTCAAAATATCACGCAATAAATTGCTCATGCAGGTTACACATATTGTAATTTATTGATATCCACATAAAGAGGTACGTTCACATGTACCTTAAATATATCATGTTCTTGCAATACCATTTCTGAGTCATGGGTTGTCATTTGATATGTTCTACGTATTTTAGTTTATTGCATTTAAAAAGGGTTGGTCTGTTCTGGAAGAAAAAAATTATTATTTAACAACAAAATTATTAGAGTCTTCAGTTAATTCAGTCGTAATTAAATTGGAAAATGTAATATAAAAACTGTAGCAGGAAATCTATTTGATATCTTTTATTTATGTTTCTTTAGCTCAGAACAGAAGGCTGCAATTTAATAATGCGAAATTAAGAAAGTGAAAGAAAAACGTGAATGACTTGGAAGGAGATAATTAATTCAAACACACACACAAACATATATATATATATATTACAACTATATTTTCTAGATTATCATGTCTATGTTTTTCATAATTTTCTGTATTTTCATAAACTAAAAATATTGTTCCTTGCATTTATTTCGTTTTTGTAGTTTTTTTTTTTATTTGTCTGCGATTCATCAAGGCTCAATTCCTGCTTTTTTGGTTGATACTAATGGTCCGTTCTAGCTTGTATCTAACGATACGTTCTGCTCCAACAAAACGTTTCAACATAAGAGTTTCACGTTCTCTTGAATAGGCAACTAGCAGATGGGATACACAACCAGGTACCTATATGAACATACGGACAAGTGGAACATATATTCTAGAAGGAAGGAAAAGTTATTGTATTATGTAAAAAAAAAAAATCATAGAAAGAAGGATGATAAATAAAATCAAGGGCGGAGGGACAAGATGAAATCAAGGCAATAAAATGCCCGTGTTTATAATCATAGAAGAGAAGGAATATAAGAAAATCATAGAAACAAGAGAAATACATTTAATAATGGCAAGAAGATAATATATATATATATATAAAGGTAAATGTATTGCACGAGCCTTGAATCGGCGTCTTTGCATGCTAATTTTCATCCAAATGTGCTTGGCCGCCAATCCAGAAATGTTCTTAAACTTCTGGATAGTGTCGCTTCAAGCATCGAAACTCACTATACGAGGCGGCATTCGATCACCTACCAAGAGTACAATACCCTGGTACCCAGTTCTGACAGCGGCTGGGTCGACCGCGGGGATATTTATTCCAATCACAAGTACAATTCACATTGATTCCAGTGGGAATCGAACACGGGTTGTCCGAACATCGATAGCCCAGTCGGGTGGCTTTCTCAACTAGGCTACTGATGCCCCCATATATATATAAATGAGGCAGATACTATACAATCTATTTTTGACAAAAGAAAAAAAAATAATTCTTAAATGTTATATAGAACCAGTCTTAACATATGGATGTAAATCATGGACAAAAGGACAACAGAGTAGAAAATCACTGGAGTCTGTTGGTGTTACAGAAGAATATTGAGAATACCATGGGCAGCTAAGAAGAGTAATGAAAACGTTCTGAAAGAGATCAAAGCAAAAATAAAGCTGACATCTAATATTAGGAAGAAAAAATCATCATTTTTTGGCCATGCAATGAGAAGGGAACAGCTGCAATATATTGTAACAAGTGGGAAAATTGAGGGACGAAGAAACAGAGGTAAGCAAAGAGAAAAGATATCAGACAGTTTAAGAGAATTTCTTGGCAGAAGGTCAACAGCAGAAATGATAAGTAACTGTCAAGATCGAAAGTTGTGGAGAGACATGATCACCTACATCAGCAGGCACGTTACTTGATAATGATGATATATATATATATATATATATATATATATATATATATATATATATATGGCCTTTGCCGTATTGACACACGGTTGGCAGCAAACAATCATGATAAGTCAAGTAGTTTGGTAAAGCATTAGTGTCTCCTACGGGGTGCTGCTTTACTGAACATCTTTTCCCTGTGACTGAATTTGCCAACCATGGACTTACAGATCCATCCACAGAACGCGCAAGGTGTACCCGCGGTACCTGGCCTTGTCTCCTTTCTCTTGCGCGTTTTGTCTATTGAATTTGAGATCAGCACTGCCTTGAAAGTTACTGTGTCAATTTTTATGTTTGCTCTCCATGTGCTACGATCCGTAGCCACATTTTCCCGGTTCCTTTCACTGATAGAAAATTCCCCCAAAGGAAGCCCTGCAAACATCCTCATATCTCAGCACTGGTCTGCCCTTTGGTCTCTTTCCGTCCCTAATTTCGCATACAATATTTGTTTGGGAATACGATTGTTTGCCATTCTTCTTATAAGGTCCAGCGACCTTAGCCTACGAATACTAATAATAAACATAATGTGAATAATAAGTAAAGTACCCCCGCCACGTCAAGTGGCGTATAGGGAATATGGTGTTAGTGACCATAAATTGTCCAGACCCCCGGCACATGATTTGGGGTATTGTGTGTATATATATATATATTTGTGTTATGTCCTTTATTTTAGCTGAAGGCCTACTGAGCTGCAATGTCGTCTTGATTTTGTGTTGTCCCTTATCATCATCCTTAAGCTTCAACCATACTATTTTGCTTCTTTTCATTATTATTATTATCATCTTTACAGCAGCTTTGCATTTTTATATCTTTACCCACAATCCCACTCCTAGAGTAAAGAATATACATAATATTCTATATAGGAGATTATTTGTTGTTGAGATCCACAAAGAAGATAAATATAATAGAATATTAGATAAACGTGGCGATACAGGAAAGTGTATTCTCTTGTAAAAACCTATCATCATTATTATCACGTTGTCTACTTAGCCAGGTGTGTTAATTTAATTGTCAATTTCAATGCCTCTTGTTTATAATACTACTATGCCGTATATTGTGTTCGATGAATATAGCCAGTACGGGGTCCTCGATGTCTTGGAGATAATTCTCTAGCTTGTCTATTTCACAGTCTGTCAAGACGTTACCCTTTCTTATTGATCTACCAAAGCTTTGTTTGTGTTTGATGTGGTTAAAAATGCTAAACATTTATTCGTTTAATTTAATTGAATTCAGGCTTTCATGTTTTCAAATGTATTTAGATTTTCCAATTTAATTCTATTGGCACTTTTACCTTGTCATAGTATTTAGAGAAATTTTCTACAGCTATTCTATTCTATCCTCGGATCTAGTTTCATTGCTGTCAGGAAAAGAAATATTCTACATTTTATCTCAAAGGATGATTATTTCCCCAGCTACCTCAAATTTATTTTTCCGCATCTAGAAAACTATAGTCCAAATAAAAATAATATCAAGCAAAATCATTAAAGAAACAGTTTTTGAAGATTTTGGTTTGTGAAAGATTTCTGTAGATGACGGGGACAACAAAACAACATTGATGAAGCGTGAACATTGTGGGGAGGTTCATAAATCTGTCAAAAGGTTGTCGGTAACTCTTGCCAAATAATGTCCATGTTTACTTATAAAGCAAATAGACGCACACGAAGCTATCTCAATTCTCAAGTGTCTTTATAAATCACATCTAAAGTATATAGAGGTAGCATGCTCAAAACCCTTCTTTTATCAAGTTTATCAAGCACTTGCGGCAACATCAGTGAGCAAAATAAAATTGCTTTTTAGAAAATAATGGCAAGAGAAAAGAAAACATGTTTAAAAAAAAAAATAAAAAAATTAAAGATCACAATAACTTAAGATTCAATTCTTGTAACAGAAAACTCAACCTGAGATCGACAAACTATGTGACCGAACGCTTGTACTACTGCAGAACAAACAGGTAATCGTTGATTGAGATGCAAATAAGATCCGTATATAAAACACAATTCCACAAGCGTTACAAATGACAAACTTGGACATCAGCAATGAAATATCAAAAACAAAAACGAACAAAAAATTGCACAAACAAAACTTCATAACAGAAATGTTTTGATCGGAAAAAAATGCTGAGACCAAACAGATCAGAACAGAACCAAAGGTGATAGTAAAAAAGTAAAGAGACCCCGCCACGCCATGTGGAGTATAGGGAATATGGTGTTAGTGACCATAATTTTTACAGACCTTCGGCACATGATTTTTGGGGTAATATGGTCGGTATTACACCCGTGCCGCTTTACTTCCCCCCCCCAAAAAAAAAAAATCCAGTACCCATTTACGGCTGGGTGAAACTGGAATCCGATCAGGATCGAACCCGACCTCAACCACAAGTGATAGTAAAAGGTCAAGGCTGAAGTTACACAAATACTAAACTAGGAAACAGTGTTCAAATGGTACAGACATGTAACACGAAAACCATCATACACCAACTACAGCGAGTACTCTGAATCAGCAAAGAATGAAGGAAAATAACAGATGAAAGAAACACTAATCATTACAATATAGTATCAAGCACGTGACACTGTTGAACATCGACACAAAATCGTTATTTTCCCGTAACTCTCTACAATATAAAGTATACCAATAACTTTCTCATTTCAATGCCTACGGAATCATAACAATGCAGAACACTGCTGGCAAACTACTGGAGAAAATAGTTGTCCCCGTGCTCACTTGTCACCGTGAACAGATACACATATTTCCACCAACACTCGGAGGTTATAGATATAATAAAGAGGCATGGCCCAATAAGGCAATCTTCGCCTATGTCGTCTTCGAAGGCTTCCATAGACGAGAGGAGACGTGCTGCTGTTACAGATCTGGAGGATGCGTACAGGAAAGTACCATTTGAATACCTCATGCACCTCTTCCTCAAACTGGCGGTGCACCTCATTATATGCATCGCTGCAGCACTGTTTCAGAGGATGAGGATACTCAGATGTGGAAGTTGGTCATCCGAGCCAAAATCCATTTGTCCAGGTCTCCCACGAGGCTCACCATTGTCATCATTTCTATTTAATGTGTTCACAATAACGATCAGGGAACATCATCTGGATGGGAGGGGAAGAACTATAACTTTAGCTGATGGCATTCTGGTATATTGACAGGGAAGAGACAGACGAGAAATCGCATCAACAGTGCAAAACAAACGCGATCGCATTCTTTTCCTGGTGTGGAGCATCAGGTGCTTTTGTTGATCCTAATAAAGCATCACCGGAGAGCATGAGCATACCTGAAGTTAAGTGCAGATAAAATGCATCCAATTCACCACGAGCTCAACACAGAGACAGGCTAGAGGCTAAAAAAAGGCAAATCATGGGTGGGCGGAGCAGAAGATGTGATCAGACAGGTCTGTGTGCTTACCAGTATCAACGCTGGCGAAGAGTTGATACCGGTGCCTTCGTCATTCAGGAGCACATTCTCGTGTATTGTCGACAACACTCGACAGAGGGAGCATAACTCAGTCGTGGCAATGCGGAGGTCAACGGTCTCATCTGGAATAACACCGATGAGAAAGATTCAGTCAACTATACAGACGAATCTGTAATACGACACCAATGGAGTGAATAGGCATTTACATCACGCTCGAGAGACAGAATAGTCAAAGCCGACAGTGGTGCATACATTATGACCACGCATAGCATGGCGATGGAGGTGATAGCTGTGACCAAGATATTCATCTGGTTAAAGTCACAAGACTACACCCACAGCTGTATACTAAATGATTCGATAAGCATGATAAGAAAAATTGAAGCGGGCTCTGTATGCAAGCAAAGGGTAGAGTTGTTGCACAAGTCAAAAATACGTAGGGTCACCTTTGTCTACGTCCTTGGACACGCAGAAGGACGTGAAAATAGAATTTGGATAGGTTGGCTAGCTGCGCTGTCGTTGAAAACGGTCAACCAGTGAATCGGACGGACATTATGAATTCCTTTCGACAACCATGAGTTCACGTCACTCCTTCGGAGGAAAGAGATGGGAGCCAGAAAAATTTACAGCCAGAAACGAGAAACTTAGTGGGCGTGTAAGAAGGCTTATCAACCAACACAGAACTGGAGTCGTCAGTCGCTGGACACTGCCGAACTTGCCGAGGAGGGGATCTGAGCACCTATGTTCGGAGTGCAATGATGATGACTTGCTAATAACTCAATAACAATCTTTACAGCATTACCCCATAAATAAGGTCTGCCGAGGTATGGCGGGGGAGGGGGAAATGTAGAACCGGAGAATAAAGACCGCTTTACATGAGCATTCACCATAAGGGTTTGGTCGCGTATGAGCTGTTACCCCCCCCCCCCCCCAACCCCTTTTTTAAACATATAAGATACTGCAACAAGCGACTGTATAGTAAAAGAGTAAAGTACCACCGTCACGCCAAGTGGCGTATTTGGAAATATGGTGTTAGTGACCCTATATTTTACAGACCTTCAGCACATGATTTTTGTGGTAATGTGGTCGGTATTACGCCCGTGCTGCTTTACTTTCCCCAGAAAAAAATCCGGTAACCATTTAAGGCTGGGTGAACCCGGAAGCCGTCGGTTGGGATCGAACCCTACCCCTTGTCCTTTGTAGTCCAGTTCATTAACCACTGAGTTATCGCGGCTCCGCGACTGTAGAGTGCCCATGCATATTATCTGGAGACTCGAGAATATTTGAAAGATTCCATTTTATTTTTCCTACAAGAATCAAATTAACTACTCTCAAGGAAGATTCATAGGTCGTCAGTTACTTTCCTAAGCAAGGCATTCACGATAATATTTTATGTCGGTCTTCCCCTATACACATTTACAGTCTGCCCATTATGTCGTCTTATATAACTGGTACCTAATTGGACATTAAGTTGTAGATGTCACATAATTTCACTCTTATCACATCCAATAATTGGCACGTACCATAACATGTAGACCTGCATGTAATGGTATCAAATATTTCATAAGAGTGAAGACCTATTGTTATGGCATGCAAGCAATTCTTGTTTGTAAACAAACAAATCAAATAGACAAAATTTCCACTTTTGATAAAGAATATATATATATATATATATATATGGGGGGGGGGGATGGATAGATAGAAATAGAGAGCGAGAGGGAGACAGCTTACCTATGTGTATATTATATGTCATCTTATAAGAAGTAATGTTTGCTCTATCTATTGGATAACGAAGCCATCACTAAACGGGCAGAGAATATTAAGCGTGTAAGTGAAGGAAGACTAATAACCAGATAAACTGATCGTTTACGGATCGCAAGGTTAAGAGTTTCTCTGCGCATTCTCTGTGTGCCAGGTAGCAGAAATGTACACGCTTACTCGCTCATCTTGATTTCATACAACATGTCAGCAGCAGACTGATCTAAAACGCGTTACTTTAATTGCCTTTTTCTGACATTTACATATCTGGTGTTTGGGTTTTAGAAATACATACACATATAAGCAATAATTGTGAAAGCTTGTCGATATATGTTAGTGCTCACCTGTTCCAACCATACGTTTATCGTTAGTACTTGGTTTACCTCATCCTGGAATAAAAAGAAATAAAAAAAGGGGCATGTAAAAAAATGGCATTAGTCTCAGGCGCTCAAGACAAATTAAACACGGAACTTTCCCAAAATTTAGGCAATAAAAAGTTTGTTTAAAAATGTAATTGCTGTGATAAGTAGCATGCCGAATGTGATTAGCATTAATACAACTTTATCTCTGGAAGATTCGGGTACTTACAAATGATTAAAATTGCAAATCAAAATTTTAACGGAAATGATTAAAATTTTTAACATATGTCAGTACAGGGCTTAAACTTTAAAAATAAAAAAAAGTGTTAAATATAGCTTGAAAGTGTGTTATCATAAAATAAGCTTTCTTTACTAAACATATCAGCACTGGGTTCCTCAAGTCATATGTTTATTTCTCCCCTGTTGGCTTGTGTTATCTAACGTGTTATCTTTCCGATAAAAGCAAGGGTTTAACTGTAATTGGTTTAAGAAGTCGTAACATCAGGTGAGCTAAACTGGTACCTTCTAAGTGAAGTGGAAAACGACATTGATAGACGTCGAGATATTTATGCATTAGGAATTTTAAACTTTGTCGTTTTCCGGCATTTTCCAGTAATTGAGTTATTGAGTTACTAGCGGGTCATCATCATTGCACTCCGAACATGTCCGTAGGTGTTCAGATCCCCTCTTCAGCAAGTCCCACAGTGTCCAAGCATATGACTTGTTGACTTCTTTATTATTTCGTCTTTTTGAACCGAGATTGTTTAGTGCATTTACTAGAAAGACGCCAACTAAGTTTCTCTCATATTTGTGTACTAACACATTGCTTCTATTGTCTTTCTCTAGGTTCATTTCTAACATTATCTCCTATAACCAAGACGTTGCGGGTTAATGTCCCATTCAAGAAAAGCAAACAGCAGAAAGTGAATAATATTAAGTTCATATGATAAAAAAACAACACTTATTACATATGCTCCAAGTCTTGAAATCTCCAGTGGTAGTTTGCTTGCGTTCATCCGATGACTAAATGTGTACTCCTTTTCGTCATCCGTCCTTAAAAGGACGTTAAGTGGGCGTGTCTGCGTTTTGTTGTGGTTTGCAGTATAACTATGATATTTGCGCCTTTCGGCCAAACACATCCGACTTCAGCGCGTCCAGCGATAGGGAAATATATAAAGTTTAAATGTGTGCGTTTGTTGATAATTTTCAGCGACTCATAGCTGACTGCTGTCCTTAGAGTTACTGAACCATTTCTAACATTTCTAACAAGAACCATACTTGACATCCACATCATATTCATTGGAGCATGCTCCTCGCCTGCTGAACATAGTTCTGGTTGGGAGGAGAGTCCAGCTCTAAAGATATTCATCGAGAAATCAGATGTACAGATATTCATTGAGAAATCAGATCTAAAGATATTCATCGAGAAATCAGATCTAAAGATATTCATCGAGAAATCAGATCTAAAGATATTCATCGAGAAATAAGATCTAAAGATATTCATCGAGAAATAAGATCTAAAGATATTCATAGAGAAATCAGATGTAAAGATATTCATCGAGAAATCAGATCTAAAGATATTCATTGAGAAATCAGATGTACAGATATTCATTGAGAAATCAGATCTTAAGATATTCATTGAGAAATCAGATCTTAAGATATTCATTGAGAATTCAGATCTAAAGATATTCATCGAGAAATCAGATCTAAAGATATTCATCGAAAAATCAGATGTACAGATATTCATTGAGAAATCAGATCTAAAGATATTCATCGAGAAATCAGATTTACAGATATTCATTGAGAAATCAGATCTAAAGATATTCATCGAGAAATCAGATGTAAAGATATTCATTGAGAAATCAGATCTAAAGATATTCATCGAGAAATCAGATGTAAAGATATTCATCGATAAATCAGATCTAAAGATATTCATTGAGAAATCAGATCTAAAGATATTCATCGAGAAATCAGATGTACAGATATTCATTGAGAAATCAGATCTAAAGATATTCATCGAGAAATCAGATCTAAAGATATTCATCGAGAAATCAGATGTAAAGATATTCATCGAGAAATCAGATGTACAGATAATCATTGAGAAATCAGATCTAAAGATATTCATTGAGAAATCAGATCTAAAGATATTCATCGAGAAATCAGATGTACAGATATTCATTGAGAAATCAGATCTAAAGATATTCATCGAGAAATCAGATGTACAGATATTCATTGAGAAATCAGATCTAAAGATATTCATCGATAAATCAGATCTAGTTGGTGAAGAGATTGCTATTGTTCCAGTGTGAGCTACAACATAACTCAGTCCACGTTTTGTTTTTCACGTCAGACGATGATGTAGAAGAAAATAGTGTTGTACCCTTAACTAATAATAATACAATAACAATAAAAGTCTTATTCATACACGTAGAACGAGTGTAGAGGAAGTATTTCAAACAACAATAATCTAGTGGGACGTAGTTCGATATTATTTAAGTTCGAAGGTGACTTAGTCCGTTCACAACATTTGTTACCTGTTTGTTATTGCTAAGCAGAATCGATGTTACTGCACTTCGGGACATGCCTTATGCAATCTCTTTTGAGCTGTTGAAAGACATGTTTCTTGCTGAAGGTTCATTTTCTTCGCATGTTCACCAAATTCCTTATAATTTTCTATGCATTCACCTTATTACTGTCACGTTTGTTCCCAAATGCAATATTGTGATTCCGCACTTTCTTTATCAAGCAATGCACCAATCGACCTAGTGTTCACTTACTAGTTATATAAACACTCATATTTTTATTCAAAACCCACGAACTTTCATATTTTCTCTTTAACTCGCTTGTTTTTAAATCATAGAAAAAACATTTAGCGTTAAAGTTTATTTTTTGTTTTAGTAAGAGAAATTCAGTTATAGGGGAAATAGCTCAGTTATGAATGCCATAGTCAACAGAAGGCCAGGTCACGTCACTTCCCCAGTTACATCTTATAATTCAAACTCAAATAGCTGGTTTACACTCTGATTTCGTTTTAAAATTATAAGTATTTGATAAATTGTTTCGTGTTTCAAATTTGTGTAAAAGTATGTGTATATTTTATGTGTCAAACTGAAGAAACGTACAATGTATATAATAAAATAACTATATTGTTTTCCATTGTCAATATTTTTTTCAGCGTATACAAATTCAACTATTCTAAAAAACATTTTGTTTCATCCTATATCTATATTTTAGACTGTAAGAAAAACAATCATAAGAAGAAATCACGCCTACACTAGGAGGTAAAAGTGCCTATTTTTCATGCGTGACTTGAAAATCTCGTCTTCAAAATCATTTGCGAATTTTTCATCGGTTGACATAGTTGAAACGGGAACTTTTGTTATTCCTCTCCCTCTTATTTTTTCCTCTTCCATTTTCTTTCTCCTTCAGCTTTTTGTCCACCTACTTCTCTTTCTTGTAAACTGTCTCCTATCTTTTCTTTCTCTTTTCTCTCTTGCTCTTTCCTCTTTCTTTTTTTCCACTCTTCACCCACGTATTATTCTCATCTTACTTGTTCCCTACCATGACCAAGGATAAGCAAATCAATACCCACAACCTGCGTCGCGTCTCTCTGTATGTGTTCCTCAAAATTTCTCCACTTTACTCAATTTATACCCATCAACTTTCACTGCTCTGACCGAATCTGACCCGCTCCCTGTATCTCTTATCAGCTGTTATTAACTAGGTTTACTGCCACTTATTCGCTTTTCCTTTGACAATTTACTCACTACATGACAGATCAGCTTGAGATGGGCTCATGGTCTCGTGAGAGCACACACTCTATGCAGGTCGTTTGTCTATTTTCCTTCACTATTTCCACCTTCTTCTAGTCGAACCTGTTGATTGGTTAAAAACGATTTGAAATTCACTTGGAATTTGTGTTTCAGAATTCCAATACTTTTCTCTGATTTCCTGTTCCATGTAATATATAATGACAGATAAAGAATCAATAGAACCAGGGTATTTGCAGTTAGTTCCACAATTAATTGTACTTATTGTTGTCACACTTGTTATCTTTATGAGGTCGTCCTGTATCTAGTCAACTCTTTATCTTCATTTAGTATATCAGTCTATAAGGATCACGTTTAGTAACAGGATACTGAGAATCAAAGATTATGAAGCAAGATAAATTGATGAAGGAAATTTGGATTATCCGGTTTATAAAGACATTCAAATTAATAAATAAATACTCGAAATCTCAAACAACGACGTCATTGGAGACGAAGAATGCTTGTACTGTAGAGACCATCATGATAGTTAGATCATATAATTAGAAGAACAAATAAAAATTTGGTAATTTGAAAATACGATTTTTTTTAAAAACGCGATGAAGGGACGTTTACGAAAGAAGCTACGGAAATTTAAAAAATGGTATGAGGTTGTGGACAGTCATTTATAGCTGATGGCTTGCGCTGGTATCGATGGACTAGAACTAGCCAGACCCTGCTCCATATCCTCTTGGTGACTCTAGCAACAGACTAACCAAGTCTGGCCAAGTGAGTAGAGAAAGAAGGCAACCCGGTACTCACAAACGTTATGCCGAAGATGGATGTGTTGGGCTGAAAGGTGAAAAAAGACGTTTTTACTGAAAATAGCAGCACACAAGTATGTCCTCAATCAGCCAAGAAGTCAGTGATCAATAACATCATTTGCTTCGGTTTGTTTCTTATTTCTTATTAAACATTCCATGAAGAGTATTCTCAATATCCAAATATATAATCGGAAATAAAGATGTAATGCCTGTTTTTGTCCACGTGTATATTTCTAGTGTATCACTGTCCATGTGAAAACATTGACATAAATACTCTAGTCTCTTACATTCATTGACACAGTCTTTATTCATCCTATTTCTGCAATTTACCGGAGAGGAAAAGAGGAGAAATTATAGGGCTGGAGAATAAAGGTCGCACGTCCAGTGTAGTAGTCACGGAGTGATCAGGTTGAATTGTTATTTCATTCCCGAGTGAAGAAAAACTTGTTTGATTCTAACGGCATTTGAATTGTTCTTCTTTTGATTTGAAGAAGGATAACTTATCTGCTCGACCACTCTCTCTCTCTCTCTCTCTCTCTCTCTCGCTTTCCATTTTGTAATTCATTGACTACTGTTTGTTAAATATGATGAAATGCTTCCTTCCCTGAACGTTTGTCCTATTAAAAATAGCTTAAGTATTAAGCCATGAACTCTGGCACTGGTGCATCTTACAACTTAAGGAACAAAATAGTGTGAGAGATAAGATCAGAAATGAAGAACTGAGAAAATGCTAGAAATTGCCCCTGCTATAGAATATATAAGGAAACAACATATAAAATGGTTTGGCCACGTGACAAGGCAAAAAGATGAAAGCACAACACAACGAGTCTTCAGCAAACGTTGTAAGAATACCAGACCCAATGTTCGACCACAAAAGATCGAAAGGATTGAAAATTAGAAGCACTAGGAAACATAACAGCAGCAGAGGCGAACAGAAGAGCAAAAGACCGCAAACTATATCTCCCTTCGACGCTGAAAGGAAAATGAGGAAGGAAAGAAGAGAAGAAGGAATACAACTAGTAGAATGAAATCTCAAATCTTTATTTTAAAACCACAATTTCAGTTTCAAACTGTTAACGTTTCTCTGCTTTTGGGTTCAATGAGATTATGTTTTATTAGAAACTATATCAATAAAGATGAGGTATAATAAAATGGATTACAACTAAATGAATAACACCGTAAATTGTTCAGTAATTTTGTAGAAGCTTTCACTAACAGAAATAATCAAACGTGATGTTGTCAGTAAGCTAAAGTTGTATAGCCTATATTTTTTTTCCCTTTATTTTAAACTGATATTTGATTTAGCAGAATGTATTTTTATAATCTCCAATGGAATTATTTGCTTTTCATGTTTTGCATCAGGTTTTGGTTTTTTTTTTCCATTCCCGGTAGGAATATTTCTATTTGTCTAGCTCTCTCAGATACCGTGCGAACAGTAGGAGACTTTATGTGTGCACTTTACGCTTGTTAAAACCCTTGGATGTTGAAAGTATATAAGGTTAGTACCAAATATTACCGACGCCCGGGAAAAAATTGTTTAGATTAAAAAATCTACCTAATTAATCCTCAAATTCAAGGTCTTTGCCGGTGCCACGGAGTTCGTGTAAATGAGCTTACACCGACTTCAGTGCTTTTGCTAGCGTGTGGCAGCGATGCTGTGATTAAGGCTAAGGAGGGGATCTGAGTATAATGAACTTGTTTGATGTGCGCTAACGATGATTTATCGACTAAACGTATCTTATTTATCTTTTTCTACTTCTTACCGCTGTTCTTGGTCTTCTTCCTCTTTTCTAATATCAAGGGGTCGAAAAATTAACTTTCGGATTCCGATTAGTTATGCCGCTGGTTCTAATGACTTTCTTGATTCCACACGTACTGCTGAATGAATAGAGGTCTCTTCATCCAGAGACACCGAAAATAGTCGGTCCTTGACGTGGTTAGTCACAACCTCTTTAGGGACATAGGTTTTAAAAGTACTCGGGTGAATTCTATGTAATAAAGGTAAAGAGTCCCAAGTGACGTATAGGGAATATGGTGTTAGTGACCATAAATTTTACACACCATCAGCACATGATTTTTGGGGTAATGTGGACGGTATTACACCCGTGCCGCTTTACTTTCCCAGAAAAAATCCGGTACCCATTTAAGGCTGGGTGAACCCGGAGGCCGTCGGTTGGGATCGAACCCTACCTCTTGTCCTTTATAGTCCAGTTCACTAACCACTGAGCTATCGCGGCTCCATAATTCTATGTATGGTGTCTGGATATATATCTAGTTATCTAAACTATTCGTATACGTTTTGTGAGATGACGTGCCATGTGTCTTATATGTACATTAAGACTTAGCTTCTGGATTCATGTTGAGCACTTAGAATATCCCTTGAATTTTAATAATCCAAATACAACCGACTGAACAGGGGACTGGTTGGTCAAGAGGCAAGACGCCGGTCATAAGACAGAGAGGTTGTGACTTCAGATCCCGGCTGCATCATTTGGGATTTTTATTTGTGATTTCTCTTCGCAGCAACCACCTCTGGTCTGAGCAGCGAGGCCCGGCTTGAAAGGTCAATTACCCATCGACGGAAAAAATATGAATAACTCCGAAGAGTTTTCTGCCTATGCGGTGAGTGACCCCTGTGCACACGTCTGCCAGGGAAAAACGAATTAACACGCAAAATTAAGTTCCTAGTCTCTGGGGACTCTGTTAGAGGTGACAACTGGCGAACTCAAAAAAAACAACAACAAAATCATACTGAATTTTGTGAGGCTTCACTTCATTTAATCGTCCCACTATTGCTATTCTGTATTTTCCGTTATCTTGAGGATGTTAGTTGAATTTAGACGTGGTGTGTTGTGATTTACAGTAAGTTGTGGATACGGGAACTGTCAGAGTGTAGTACTTGATTTCTCGTATCATCACACCTCGAACACCTTGGTTGTTGAGACAGAAGCAAACGTCGGGATTTTCGAGTATGTTTCTGAGAATGGCTCAGTCAGTTACAAAGATGGGTCTGTCAAATGGCACGTACCCAACTCGTTGACTTTGACGGCTCATGTTGGAGGTAGAGCTGTGAAGAAAGAATGTGATGCCTTCACCGTTACTACAAGTTGTTTGACTATGGAAGTTATGACTTTCACTAAAGTTTTAGCGTAGTTTAACACACAGAGAAACACGTGTGTGTCTTCTCAGCGATCTAATGTGTATGCTCAGGATGATCATAATGACGGGCGGAGGGCAGTGGTTGGATGCTCTAAGAAGGTCTAATTTGACAAAAGTCTATTTTATTTTCGTGCCAGGACAGGTAAGAGGTAATGGCGTGTTGACACGGTTACCTGTTTGGCTGGTGTTGAGTTTCAAAGAGCAATGGCCCGCGCTAACATTATGAATTCTCTCAGGGACGCTGGACAACAAAAAAAAACAGACTAAAAATATGATTGTATCAGCAACCGTGAACAGACCGCATAAATATCATATCAAAGTGGGAGTACCAGACGGGAATGCTAAGCAGAAAGCCAAAGAAGACGTGCCGACCAAGACTATAGGTATCACATACATAAGAGGAGATTTGAGCACGTATGAACTTATTCGATGTGCAGCAAGTATGGCTTGTCGACAAAATTAAACAGAATGGTAAAATATCTTACGCTTGCGACCCGGTCCTTCCGACTTAATCATAATACTTTTGAGCACAATGTTGTCTTTCATCTTGATAACTATTACCTTGCTCAGACTAATTAGCACTGTTGTCCGTGCATAGCTGGAAGTTTTGTCTACAATGTTTTAAATAAAGAATAAATAATAATAATAATAAACTTTCCTAACATTCTCAGTTTTGAAATTATTTCACAATCTTAGTCTATGGTGAAGAGTCTATTCACTGAGTTATGATCTTCCTGCTTGGTCAAGTTAGCTTCAAGACTGGTGAGAAACACAGATTGAGCACGATAATGACTACCATTTAAACAAATACAAAAAAAACATTGACATTGTGGTTTAGCGAATACTTAGCTGGGAGCCGCGATAGCTCAGTGGTTAGTGAACTGGACTACAAAGTACAAGAGGGTGTTCGGTCCCAATCGACGGCTTCCGGGTTCACCCAGCCTTTAATGGGTACCTGATTTTTTTCTGGGAAAATAAAGCGGCACGGGGGTAATACCGACCACATTACCCCAAAAATAATGTGCCGAGGGTCTGTAAAATTTATGGTCACTAACACCGTATTCCCTATACGTCATTTGGCGTGATGGGGGTACTTTACTTTAATACTTAGCTAATAAAGTATGTAACGTTTACTCATTTCATATTTTTTCCAGCAGTAACATCATCTAGGGCGGTAAATAATTGCTCCATTTTAATGCTACAGGCAACCTCCTCTAAAACACAGTTGTTCGCTTCATGCATATAATTTGATATTCATGGTCTATTCATGTAGATCTCAGTGTGTGGCCAGTGCACAGATGAGATCAGAAGATAGTGGGCATTACGATCCTACCTCTATATATTTTTAATCTTTCCTATTAGGTTGCTTTCCAAGCGGCTGCTATTTTGGCCAAATAGGCTGATACAAATATTCGCTGGCCTTTGATGTAGTTTAAGTTCTGTAAACATTTGATAACTTCATCGTTCCACTTTATTGTGGTTTAGCATATAAAAACCCAAAGAGGTGCAGCTGTTCTAGTGACAAGCCACCCTTTATTCCACTATTTTAAAAGACGTCTCTTGTTCTTGCTATATATCTTTAAAATTTTATTTTTAAGCTGGAGTTTCATGTTCATTAATTTAATGAAAAAAAACTATTCCACTTATTCAATTCTTTAAAGTTTTGATAGGGTGCAAGTACATGGGTTCTATTTATGGACATACATGAACACATATTGTATGTGTCTAAAGTACTTTCACGCTTAAAAGTAAAAAGTAAATAACCCCGTCACGCCAAGTGGCGTACACTGAATATGGTGTTAGTGACCATAATTTTAATAGGCCTTCAGCGCATGATTTTTTGGGGCAATGTGGTGGGTATTCCGCACGTGCCACTCTACTTTCCCAGAAACAATCTGGTATAGATTTAAAGCTGGGGGAACCTGGAAGCTATCGATTAGGATCGAACCTCTTGTCCTTTGTTGCCCAGTTCACTAACCACTTAGTTATAGCGGTTCCCTACTGTCACGCTTACACGGGACAAAGAGTTGTTGACACATCTAATTCTTGGTTGTGTATTCTTTTACTTTTCTAAGTAAAACTTTTGTGTATATTTTAATGTAAGCATTGTTATTGTCTCTTTTCCATTTCCTTTCTTCCCCTTCAACACGTAAATTTAGTGTTTTTGTCTCAGTTCAGGCGTTTTCTGAAAAATTACATTGTTATTTCACGCTAATTCGCCTTTATAAAGTGTTTGCTTTTACTCATTATTGTATCTGGTTGTTTGTTTGTTGTTGTTGTTTCTTAGTATGCAATGTAAATATTCAAACAATTTCTTGCTTCTCAATGTAAGTCAGAACAATTGTCTTCCATCTTGTTTTTTTTCATCCAAAATTGTTGATGTACATTTTTTGATCTTACCAGAATAAGTGTCAAGCAAGGCACGAGTAAGATTGAACAACAAAGTGAAATTATCAAGATTGTGCATAACCAACGATATATATGACAACCATCTTGCATATTTTACGTCTTTTGTTGAAAAAAAATTAGACATATTTTAAAACATCTTTGAGGGCGATAAGGTTGATTATTTTAACCACTAGTCAAAACTTCATTAAAGAGTTGAAAATATGATTATTTTAACCACTAGTCAAAACTTTATTAAAGAGTTGAAAATATGATTATTTTCAATGACAGACAGACTGAATACTAACATAAAAATAAAATATAGACGGCAAAAGCAAATTGTTCAAATAAATCAACTATATAGGGAGTTTAATCAACATTGATAACAAACAAATCATCATCATCAAGGACCAAGCCTGCTGGCGTAGGTGATCATGTCTCTCCACAACTTTCCATCTCGACAGTTATTTATAATTTCTGTTGACCTTCTGCCAAGCCATTCTCTTAAGCTGTCTGATATCTTTTCTCTTTGCTTTCCTCTATCTCTTCGTCCCTCAATTTTTCCAGTTGTTACAATATATTCAGCTGTTTTCTTCTCATTATACTGCCCAAAAAATGGTGAATGTTTATTCTTAATATTGAAAATTAGCTCTCTTTTTACTTTAGCCTCTTTCAGAAAGTTGTCATTACTCTTCTTAGCTGTCCATGGTATTCTCAACTTTTTTCTGTAAAACCACATTTCTACAGACTCCAGTAATTTTCTTGGCTGTTGTCCTGTTGTCAATGATCCACATCCATATGTCAAGACTAGCTCAAAGTTTCATTTAGCTTTCACAGCTCAACGTCTCGCCAATATGAGGGAGCCTAAAAGTTTCATTTAGCTTAGCCACCTCAACGCCTCACAATCTGAGGGAGTCTCAAAGTTTCATTTAGCTTTGCCAGCTCAACATCTCGCCAATATGAGGGAGCCTAAAAGTTTCATTTAGCTTAGCCACCTCAACGCCTCACAATCTGAGGGAGTCTCAAAGTTTCATTTAGCTTTGCCAGCTCAACATCTCGCCAATATGAGGGAGCCTAGAAGTTTCATTTAGCTTAGCCACCTCAACGCCTCACAATCTGAAGGAGCCTCAAAGTTTTATTTAGCTTTGCCTGTTCAACGTCTCACCAATATGATAGAGCCTCAAAGTATCATTTAGCTGAGGCATCTGAACGCCTCACAATCTGAGGGAGCCTGAAAGTTTCATTTAGCTTAGCCAGCTCAATGCATTACAACCTGAGAGAGCCTCAAAGTTTCATTTAGCTTAGCCAGCTCAACGCCTCACAATCTGAGAGAGCCTCAAAGTTTCATTTAGCTGGTTATAGTTATGGAAAGCCCCGGTATCACTGCAAATGAATTAAAAATCCATAATTGCTCAACCGCCCATTCCGGTGGAATCATCCGAATTTTTATATCATCTCCCAAAAAAGAAAGATAGCTGTAGTCCCCATCACAGCAGTCTCAGCACACGCCAAAAGACAGAGAAACTGTACAGAAAGTGAACATTTAGCTCAGCCAGTTCTACGTCTCATCAAGTATAAATCCGACCCTGGTTAGCATCAGTACTTTCCAATAAATCACCCCATCTACCTCCATCGCCCCACTCCCAATATATATATATATATATATAGTAAAAAAAAAAAAAAAGTAAAGTACTCCCAGTGCCGTATAGGGAACATGGTGTTAGTGACCATACATTTTACTGACCTTCGGCACATGATTTTTGGGATAATGTGGTCGGTTATACGCCCATGCCGCTTTACTTTCCCAGAAAAAAAATTGTGATTAACATCTCTCATTGCCTATAGTCGTTCTCTGACTCTATTTTCAAGAATTATTTTCAATTTGTTGCTGTGCCCACTAGATGTTTTAAGCACTAGATGCAACCGCGATAGCTCAGTGGTTAGTGAACTGGACTACAAAGGACAAAAGATAGGGTTCGATCCCATACGACGGCTTCCGGTTCACCCAGCCTTTAATGGATACCGGATTTTTTTTCTGGGAAAGTAAAGCGGCACGGGCGGAATACCGACCACATTACTCCAAAAATCATGTGTCAAAGGTCTGTAAAATGTATGGTCACTAACACCATATTCCCTATACGCCACTTGGCGTGACGGGGGTATTTTACTTTTTTGTTTTTAATTTTTACTAAATGCAACCAAGAAATAAAAATATGTTTATTTGTTTTGTGATGACAGTGTGTATTAAATTTGATAATATTATAATTTGAATTACGTTTGAACTAAAGTTTACCATGTCCAATTTACGAATATATTTTTTAGCGGAACTATAAACATAAAGGCTCGGTTATAGTTGAGGCCTAAACATAATTGGCGAGATTTTGAACTGCAAAGGACATTTGATGGAATATGCAAATATATCAGAGTCGCTATTAGCGAGATTTGAAATAATAAAGCATAGTCATGTAAACTAAAACTTGCCATGTAAAATAAGTGAATTAATATTATGTATGGAGATCGGTGGATGAATGGTTAGTGCCCTCGATATGGGTCCGGGTTCAGTTCCAATGTACGGCAATTCTTTTCAGATTAACACAAATTCAGGGTCCATGCAGCTTCTAAAATTAGGCACCAGGGATCAACTGGGAAGTTACGGCGATATGGCTTGATACCGCTCAAAGCAGGCACAATTGTGACATTTGTCACAAAAACATGACCCCTAAAACAATATATTTCCTGTACGTCAAGAAAGATCTGGATATATCATATTTTTGAACTCTTTTTTTTTTTTTTTTTGAAATTTTCCTGTCACCAATATTTTCCATAGTTCGTCCCTTAAAGATACCTTAAATGTGCGTTGTATCGTGGTTTATGTCAGACAAGGCTGTGTTCTGTCGCCGGATTTGTTTTCACTTCACAGAGAAAATTTGCGATTAATAAAAGATATAAAAAGGAAATGCGGTCAACAGTCACAACATAAATAATTTGCGGTATGCGGAAGACAGTCTTAATAGCAGAGAAAGAGAAGGAACTACAAGAAATGATAGACATAACAGTAAAAGAAAACACCATGAAAGATCTCAGTTTGAATAGTAAGAAAACAGAAGTAATGGACATATAGAAGAAATAATCATCACCATCATGCAGCATAAAAATAAACAGAACAAATCTGAAACAAGTGCAACGCGTCACATACTTTGGCAAAATATTGACATCAGATGGAAGATGCACCACAAAAATAAAGCAGAATAGCTCAGGCCAAAATAGCGTTTCAGAAAATTAAAAACTTCTTATGCATCAAATCTATATTAAAAGAAGTGAGAAAGAGAGTTCATCGGTGCTATATAGAGCCAATATGACCTATGGAAGCGAATTATCGACAGTAAACAAACACATGAAAAGACGATTAGAGGCCACCGAGACGGGATTTCTCAGAAGAATGTTGAAAGTTCCCTGGATAGCTAAAATGACCAATGAGGAAATTTTCAAAGAGGCCAACACAAACAAGAAGGAGTTCCTAATAAATATCAGAAAGAAATAATCAACATGTTTCGGACACATCATGAGAAAAGGAAAGTTGGAATACTTGGTTACAACAGGAAAAATACAGGGAAAGAGAGATCGCGGCGACAAAGAGAGAAAATACTAGATAGCTTGGTAAAAATACAGGGAAAGAGAGATCGCGGACGACAAAGAGTGAAAATACTAGATAGCTTGGTGTCACGGCATGGATAACAGTCGACAACAGAATCGATACGATGCACGGTGGATAGAAGATTGTGGAAGGACATCATAGCCGCCGCCAACCGGTATGGCACATGATGATGATGATCATAGTTTACAGCAGCTGAAAAATGAGCGTCCTTCACCTTAACACTTCCGAACTCAGCATCGTAATTTTGTTTACCGGTCATTATTCTCTCCATTTCCATTGTGTTGGCCAGAGTCTTCTTCTACTTCTACCTTTTCAGCTCCCAGTGGAGCATAGATCTTCAACAAACACTTTCCAAGTCGTTCTGTTTTTTTGTCATTCTTTTAAGATCATTCCATGTCTTCCCCATCATCTTCATCTCTTATTCTATCTGTCTTCTCCAAGAATTCCTTTGTCTTCCTCTTTGTCTTTTCCCCTGAGGATTCCAATAAAGGGCCTGTTGTGTAATACTCTCAGTTGGCTTCCGAACTCAGCATCGTAATTTTGTTTTCCGGTCATTATTCTCTCAATTTCCATTGTGTTGGCCAGAGTAGTTGGTCTTTATTTCCAGGTCACCACAGAGTGACAATGTAAAATCTTTTTCAGCTTTGATTTACTGATCTTGACGCAGTCCTCTATAAGTCGCTGGCCGTTTTCATACCATTTGGTTTTGAAAGTCATAGGTTTTTATCTGAAGTAAAATTTACCATGTCTAATTAATTAGTATTTACCATATCTGTTATCTGCATATACAGTCACCTTTTGTAATAAACTAAGTGATGAGCACTTACCATACACAGTACCTAAGATCGACGACTATTAGTTTTAACCAGTCCGTTTAAGATCATACGATTTCTCTGGGAGAAGGGCGGCCTGTCATGAAACTGATCGTGTTACATACAGAAAATATGCCATTGGTCTTAGAAAAATATAAGGACTAATAATATATGTACCCGATGCGCCTTCAGGCGTAAAGAGAACATTTTATAAAACCCACTTTGATGTCTCAAATAAAACATGATATAAATATGTGAGTTAAAGGTACTTAAATTGAATATATTCGAATTGAATTGTTGATAATAAATACATTAATTAGTACTTAAATAAAATGTAACGCTTGAATTAAAGCTTATAATGTATAACAAACAAATGTGCTTACCATATCTGATATCTGAACTAACGTTAGACCAAATTTAACAACAACTGACAGTGAAGCATTGATAACTGGTCGAGAATACTTGTGGTAGTTATTCAGGAGAAGCTCCATGAGAATTTGCTCGTCAGGCACAAGTCTTGAAATGGATTTATTTTTCTCAGTCGGCTCCGTCTTCTGATGTTCATGCAGCGTTTCTTTATGTTGATGCCGTGAACTGTCGCTTGTGTTCGTTAAGCAACATTTATGAGATTCGGTTGTAACATCGTTTGTCTCCGTGTCTTTCCGGTCTGTGGATGTAATATCAAGAATCGATAGCAAAAGAATATGAACAAAGATGGCAAAATTAAACTTACCATATCTGAAATTTGCGTCAATGTAATTCCAAATTTGACTGTGACAGTTTGCGATGCATTGTAGACAGGTCGAGCTGCATTGTTGTACTTGTGCATGATGGTGTCAATGAGGCGGGTCTCGTCAGTTTTGTCTGCCGCAAACGCTGTAATATCCAAAGTTATCGCCACAAAAACAACTACTGACTTGAAAATTGTCCAAATATTATCTACAAGCTCCATTGTTCATTCGAACAGATCATTCACAATCTTTACTAATCCGTTTGTTGCTTGTACTTCTATACAAGGTATGACTACTGTTTTTTACTAAATGTATGCAGGATCAAGTTACCTTTTATTGATTACACTGATACGAATATATTTGATCCCTGCACTAAATTGCTTGTTTGTAATGTTTCACGTGGTTATTCAGTATATCACTCTTCTGCTATCTACACCACGTTCAGAAATATGCATGTGTTTAGTTGCTGTTGACATGAGTCGTTTATGGTATTCACGTGTTTTTTATGTAGGTCGACAACAGTTTGATTCCTTTAACTGTAAATTCAGGACATGTACTAGCAATGTGGGAAATAAATATGATGAAAGTAAAATGATTAGTTGCAGTTTTATGATATAGAAAGACTGCACAATAGACAACAAACGTCTCGCCAAAATACCATACTCATATCTGTGTACATAATTTTGACGTTTAATGGTAAATACGGATAGGGAGAGATGCACAGACGGTTATGGTTTTAGTGTGTTGAGAGACAATTCATATCACAAATGACGTTTAACTAAATGTATACACATCATTTTACGCACGTTACTGACATTTAAGAGTAATTGGAAACAATAGATAGTTATGACTTTAAAGTACCGAAAGACGTTATAATACACAACCAACTTTGGAATCGAGTTTTGTAGCATAACATAAAACACAAACTGTATAGTTACCAAGTGGATTTTGTTTTATCCAAAGTAGCTAGGCTTAATAAATAGATAAAACAGATGTTCCCAGTTTGTATTTCGCAAGAGCTTTAATGCTGCAATAAATTGTCGTTTATAATTTTTTAAATGACTAAAGTAAATAAAACTAAATAGATGTTTAAATAATATTGGAACATTTGAGTGTAATGTTAATATTTGTCTACAACAAAAAAATACATTTTGATAAATATAAAATTAATGGATGCCATATCAAATATAAATTGAAAGAAGAGTGAAGCATCCAAGAATAAATAATTTTACAACGTTTGAAGTTATGAAGACCAGTTAGCCAGTTCTCTTCTTTTCAGATGTTACCATAACAACTCTACAACTCTCTTTCAGCGAGCATCTTTTCTAGCCGTCTCTTTTTTCAGCT
The DNA here is from genome assembly GCA_032433765.1 of Megaustenia siamemsis. Taxonomy (NCBI): domain Eukaryota; kingdom Metazoa; phylum Mollusca; class Gastropoda; order Stylommatophora; family Ariophantidae; genus Megaustenia; species Megaustenia siamemsis. Next base: position 116,568,884 of record JAVIAB010000092.1, on the reverse strand, counting down.
GTTACCATAACAACTCTACAAGCCAGAAAGTTCAATTTTGTTTTTAATTAAAATCCCGCATTAATTAAATTGATTAATATCGTGACCTGAATCTCTTGAATTAATAAATAGAACAAGCAAGTCAAATAGAACATTTAAAATCATTTTTTTTTAAACACGACACTTGACTGCCAAATTTTCTTCTGTAATTGTAATATTTGTCTGAGGTTACTGTGTGATTAATTTACATTTTTACGGTACGTTTCTTAGTTCATTACGTTTTCGTAAATTCGAGCACATACTAATGAATACTCCATATAATATGAATCATCATCATCAAGTACCGTGCCTGCTGGCGTAGGTGATCATGTCTCTACACAACTTTCAATCTCAACAGTTATTTATCATTACCGTTGTTGACCTTCAGCGAAGCCATTCTCTTAAGCAGTCTGGTATATTTTCTCTTTGCTTCCCTCTACCTCTTCGTACCTCTATTTTTCCAGTTGTTACAATATATTCCAGTTGTGCTATTCTCATTACATGGCCAAAAAATTAATAATGTAAATTAGAGAACATATTACAGCTGTTATTCGCAACATTCTTCTGTAACTTTCTACAGACTCCAGTGATTTTCTTGTTTTGTCTATTATCAAACATGGATTTCACAGTATATCTTCCTCATTGTTTGGAAAGCTGCTTTAGCCTGAGTCATTCTGCACCTCGCCTCTGTTGAACATCTACCATAACTATATGAATATAACTGTATTTTCATACAATACAGCTTGTTACAGTATCAAACAATATACCTATCAGATAGCGTAAGCATTTATACATTTTATCAAAGGAACTAACGAAAGCTGTATAGATAAAGTGGGTAATATATTGCAACTTTAATGAAACATGAATAATGCAACTTAGCGACAAATGACTGAGCTTACAGAGAGGACAAAGTTTATTAAACGGTAATCAGCTTGTGTGCATTTAAAAAAACTATAGTGCTGTTTTTTTTATTTATGTCCGATATTTCTTCTATATCTACGGTGTTAACTGACCGAGAGTCAGTCAATGGTTGGTATATGTTGTGACGATAATAGCAAAGTTGATAAACTTGACGCAATAAGTGGAAAGTTGATAAACTTGCCTAAATAGATGGGAAATTTGACGCAATAAGTGGAAAGTTGATATACTTGACTCAATAAGGGAAAAGATTATATGCTTGACGCAAAAGGGGAAAAGATGATATACTTGGCGCAATTAGTGAAAGGTTTATATACTTGACGCAATAAGTGGAAAGTTGATATACTTGACGCAATAGGTGAAAAGTTGATACTCTTGATGCAATAGATGGAAAGTTTATATACTTGACGTAATAAGTGAAAGATTTATACACTTGACGTAATAAGTGAAAGGTTTATATACGTGACGTAATAAGTGAAAAGATGATATATTTGACGAAAAAGTTGAAAAGTTGATACTCTTGATGCAATAGATGGAAAGTTTATATACTTGACGCAATACATGAAAGGTTTATATACTTGACGTAATAAGTAAAAGGTTTATATACTTGACGTAATAAGTGGAAAGTTGATATACTTGACGCAATTAGTGGAAGGTTGATATACTTGATGCAATAGATGGAAAGTTTATATACTTGACGTAATAAGTGAAAGATTTATACACTTGACGTAATAAGTGAAAGGTTTATATACGTGACGTAATAAGTGAAAAGATGATATATTTGACGAAAAAGTTGAAAAGTTGATACTCTTGATGCAATAGATGGAAAGTTTATATACTTGACGCAATACATGAAAGGTTTATATACTTGACGTAATAAGTAAAAGGTTTATATACTTGACGTAATAAGTGGAAAGTTGATATACTTGACGCAATTAGTGGAAGGTTGATATACTTGATGCAATAGATGGAAAGTTTATATACTTGACGTAATAAGTGAAAGATTTATACACTTGACGTAATAAGTGAAAGGTTTATATACGTGACGTAATAAGTGAAAAGATGATATATTTGACGAAAAAGTTGAAAAGTTGATACTCTTGATGCAATAGATGGAAAGTTTGTATACTTGACGCAATACATGAAAGGTTTATATACTTGACGTAATAAGTAAAAGGTTTATATACTTGACGTAATAAGTGGAAAGTTGATATACTTGACGCAATTAGTGGAAGGTTGATATACTTGATGCAATAGATGGAAAAGTTGATATACTTGACGCATTTAGTTAAAAGGTGATACACTTGACTCAATGGATGGAAAGATGGTATATTTGAGGTAATAAATAGATTTCTTTCACATATTACACCAAGTCCACCAGCTACTGAGTTAAGTGCTCTGTGCACACTGTGAGCTGTGTGTTTCATCCGTTTTGATCATGTTTCGATGTCCCAATTGTTTACGATGAAGGATGATATCGTATGACAGGGAACAGTTGACTGTATTCACTTTCTGCGCGGTTTCGCCTTATGTCTTTTGGCGTGTGCTAAGACTGCTACGATGGGGACTACAGTTACCTTTCTTTGAATGGAGATGAGATATTAATTCGGATGATTCCACTGGCACGGGCGGTTGAGCAATTATGGATTTTGATTCGTTTGCAGTGATACCGAGGCCTTCCATAACCAATAACCATAACCAATAACCAGGTCCGACTCATATTATTCATTTATATTCACACTGTTACAAAGCCAAGCTGTTCTCGTTCTGTCACTTCTCTACCTTTACGCGTGATGTTCTTGTTATTGTACCTGGAACACTTCTCAGCATGAACATTGAGCTTTCTATTCTGATTGTAATTGTTGTCTTTTATGTATCTTTTATTCATTGCTCATCTTCAGTTGTTCTCAATTGCAGATTCTCCTTCGCCAAAAAATTCAAAGAATTGTCTACAGAACAGGTTGAATGAAATCTCGAGCCAATAGTTTTCCCTTTATGTTTGTCTCCAGCATTATAAACAGACCTCATTATCATCAGCTTGGTTTCTGTTATGCTCTGAATCCTTGGAGCGTTATTTAAACTAGCAAAAGTTCTTACAACTTATCTTTTTGTTTATATCTTCTCTGGCTTACCCCAAGTGTATTTTCATTGCTTTTTAAGTAAGTGCACGAGTGCCTTTATTCATACAAGTTTTTTATTTGACCGATGTTGGATTGTTAACATGTATTTCGGGTCATGGTATTGTTTTCTTGATGCCTATACTTAATCCTTTAGAAACGTAATTATACACATGGAAAAGCCCTGAAAACAAGAAGAAATCAAATAGATTACATAATGATAAAAGACAGATTCCGGAACAGCGTTAAGAAAGCCAAAACCTACCCAGGAGCATATATTAATTCAGACCACAATCCTGTAATGATAAAAATGAAAATCAAATTAAAGAGAAACAAACAAAAAACTAATTCAGCAACACCATTAGATATAACAGCGTTAAACCAGGAAGATGTAAAAGAAACTTATACTGTACAAGTAAAGAACACATATCAGAAGCTACTAGAAGAGGGGATTGAGCAGTACAGAAGAGAAAATCCTGAGGAAAGAGTCACAACAAAATGGCAATGCATAAAAAACAGCATGCAAGAATCCTGCAACACCATGCCTAAAAAGGAAAGTAACAAAAAACAAAAAAATGGATAACTGATAAAATCTGAGAAAAAATGGAATAAAGAAGACCAGCAAAAAACACTGCCAGATACAAGGATATAGACAATGAAATACGGAGAATGTGCAAAAAGGCAAAAGAAGACTGGCTCAACCAAAGATGTCTAGAAGTCGAAACTATGGAAAGTAAACACAAATTAAGAGAGATGCACACAGAAATAAAGAGAATGACGAATAAAGACAAAAAAAACTGCAGGAAACGGATGTATTACAAACAAAGAGGAAAGAATGCTAACAGATAACAAAGATATAATAAATAGATGGCAAGAATATATAACAGAATTGTTTCATGCCGAAAAGGACAAAAAGCCAGACATAAAATGTAAATACAACTATAAAATCTTGAAATCTGAAGTAGAAAAAGATATAAAAACAATGAAAAAGGGAAAGACAGCAGGACCTGACAATATACAGATAGAGATGATACAGGCTCTAGAAGAGTTTGGCATCGAAGTGATCACAGACATATGCAATGACATATACCATACAGGATACAAACCAAACGATCTAAAAACATCAACTTTCATTGCATTGCCTAAAAAGAATGGTGCAGTTGAATGCAGTGCTTTCAGAACAATAAGCCTAATGACCGAGGTAACAAAAATTTTACTAAAAGTTATACAAGGAGGGATTCAGAATAAAATCAATACTGAATTAGATGAGCAACTATTTGGATTCAGGAAAAACAGTGGCACAAAAGAAGCCATATTTAGCATGAGAACATTGATTGAAAAGTACACATAAGTAAACAAACCAATATATGCCTGCTTTATAGAAGACTACACCAAAGCTTTCGATAGAATACACCATAACCAACTCATAGACTGCCTAAAGGATATAAATCTAGATGACACAGACATACGACTAATATGTAATTTGTACTGGGAGCAAACAGCAATAATAAGATATAACAAGGAGAACTCTACACCCATGGACATAAAAAGAGGAGTAAGACAAGGATGCATCCTATCACCAAGCTTGTTCAATCTATACACTGAGCAAATCTTTAAAAACATCTCAGAGATACCAGGCCTAAACATTACTGGAAAGATAATCAATAATCTAAGATATGCTGATGATACTGTTCTACTAGCAGAAAATCCTAAAGACCTACAACAATTGCTTAATGTGATAAACATAACAAGCAAAAAATATGGACTAGAAATGAATATCAAAAAGACTAAAACTATGATCATAAACAAAGAAAATTCTCAAGACCTACAATTAAATCACAGTTGTGGGAATACATCTAGAGACAGTCCAGAGCTACAACTACCTGGGACATACTATAACCAATGATGGAAAATGCAAAATTGAAATAAACAAAAGAATAGGTATGGCAAAAAGTAATTTTAATGCCATGAAAAATATACTAACAACAAAAGAAATATCAGCAGGGCTGAAACTAAGAATGGCAAAATGTTACATCTTCTCAATATTCCTGTATGGTGCAGAAACATGGACATTAGACAAGAAAACAGAACAGAAAATTGAAGCCTTTTAAATGTGGATTTATAGAAGAATAGGTAGAATTGGATGCAAACAAAAGATAACAAACGATGAAGTTTTAAAACAACTGAAAATAAAAAGAGAACTACTAAATACAATTAAGACAAGACAAATGAAATTTTTGGGGCATGTTAAAAGACACAACAGCCTACAAAAGTAATACTGGAAGGAAAAATACAAGGTAAAAGAGGCAGAGGCAGACCAAGACTAACATGGACGAGTAACATCAAAAGATGGACAAGATCAATCTATGACAGCCTGCACCATCAAAGCAAGAAACAGAGTAGAAGGACCATCCATGGTAGCCAACCTTCGTTGCGGAGAAGGCACTCGATGATAATGATAATGATACTTAATCCAACATTGTTGCTCGATTTGTGTAATCTGTGCGTTTATCTTGCTTGTGATCGTATAAAGGAATTAATCATGTGCTTTTTTAAGCAGCTTTTTCAAACCTTAATGCTTTTGTACATAATAATGTTTTAGTACATTCGCGCTGTTGTACAAGATGTTTTACTAATGTATATTGTACATAACGGGAACATTAATAAGTGACCATACAAGCAACATTTTATTGTATATAGTTGACAATGTGTCTGTAATAATTTAAAAAAAAATTTTAAAAGAATTATATTGACCTCTCTCTCTCTTTCTATTGTGATTTATATTTAAAAAATGGGTAGGCCACATGAAAAGACAAAAAGACCAAAACACAACACAACGTGCCTTTAATAAACGTTGCGAGAACACCAAACTCAATGGTCGACCACTAAAAAGATGAATAGGTGGAATATTAGAAACGCTCGGAAAAATAGAAGCAGCATATGCCAAAAGAAGAATAAAAGACCGCAAATTATATCTCACCTCGACGCTGAAAGGCAAATGAGGGAGGAAATAAAAAGATGTCATATACCATATATGTACATTTTGAGATTATATATATATAGATATATAGATAGATAGATGGATGGATGGATGGATGGATGGATGGATGGATGGATGGATGGATGGATGGATGGATGGATGGATGGATGGATGGATGGATGGATGGATGGATGGATGGATGGATGGATGGATGGATGGATGGATGGATGGATGGATGGATGGATGGATGGATGGATGGATGGACGGATAGATGGATGGATAGATAGATAGACAAAAATAGTTTAGCACGTAAAGTATAAATATATATATATATATATATATATATATATATATATATATATATATATATAAAGTAAAGTAAAGGGCCCCGTCACGCCAAGTGGCGTATAAGGAATATGGTGTTAGTGACCATAAATTTTACAGATCTTCGGCACATGATGTTTTGGGGTAATGTGGTCGGTATTACGCCCGTGCCGCTTTACTTTCCCAGAAAAATCAGGTACCCATTTAAGGCCGGGTGAACCCGGAAGCCGTCGACTGGAATCGAACCCTACCTCTTGTCCTTTGTAGTCCAGGTCCTTTGTAGTCCACTAACCACTGAGCTACTACGGCTCACATATATATGTATATATATATATATATATATATATATATATATATATATATACACATATATATATTTATCAATATCACACAAATAAAACAACGATGCTCTCGTTCCTTCTATTAACGCCACCCTCTACTGGGACGTATTGAATCAACAGGAGTTTTTTTACCGTTTTTATCATGTGCAGTCTTCTGTAGTCTTCTGCACGTGTCTTCATGACCTCTGTCAAAAGTTTTCGTCTCTGTGTATTTCTACATCTACATTATTTTCTCTTACTCTGTGAGTCCCAGAAATGAATTTGTCTAGTAATTCTTGCAGCTGACTTTTGAGGCGTGTATCCATTACACCCATGCATTATTTTATTGTTCATATCGTCCACAAACTGTTCATTATTTATTTGCAACATTTCATTATTCCTACAGCCGCCTGGCTATCTGCTCAGATCATTTTCTTAAAATACAGAACAACGAAATATTGAGAAACTGGTGTAACAGGTCAACTAAAACCAATAAAGTAATAGCTACCACATCAGGAGTGCTATATGGAGTATGCGTTATATATAATTATGACAATTACCTCTTCCTATGACTGCTGGCACAGTAAAGTGGAATGTTGTTAGTACCATGTTAGCTCGCCCGAATCACCCAACAAAAATGGTTTAGTTTTAGTTGACATATCACCCTAGAAATACGGTTTTACAGAAAAAAAGTTGAAAATACCATGGACAGCTAAGGAGTGTAATGAAAGCGTTCTGAAAGAGGCCAAAGCAAAAAGAGAGCTAATTTTCAAAAATAGGAAGAAGGAAGAAGCAATCATCATTTTTTGGCCATGCAATGAGAAAGGAACGGCTGAAATATATTGTAACAACTGGGAAAATTGAGGGACGAAAAGAAAAAGGGAAGTAAAGAGAAAAGATAATAGACAGCTTAAGAGAATGGCTTGGCAGAAGGTCAACAACAGAAAAGATAAATAACTGTCGAGATCAAAAGCTGTGGAGAGACATGATCTACGCCTGGGACGTGATTATGATGATGATGATAACCTTAATTGCAAAACTGACAGCCAAGCGAACATAGATTCGTTTGGGTTACATATTATCTTTATTGCAGAACAGTAAACAAAGCGAAAATGTTTGCTAGTTATTTGCAATATTCATAAGCATGGATGAACACAGAAGTTGTGTCCATTGAGTTAAAAAAAAACGTGTCAAAGTCAGGAGACGGATTGAAGACAATCAAGTGAGTTGATGAATAATGTGCTAACCACTTTGCCACGAAAGCTTCGCAAGAAGGAAGCAAATTCATCATCATCAAGTACCGGGCCTGCTGGCGTAGGTGATCATGTCTCTACACAACTTTCGATCTGGACAGTTTTTTATCATGCCTGTCGTTGACCTTCTGCGAAGCCATTCTCTTAAGCTGTCTGTTATTTTGTCTCTTTGCTTCCCTCTAACTCTTAGTCCCTCAATTTTTCCAGTTGTTCTCTTCTCACTACATAGCCAAAAATAATGATTGTTTCTTCCGAATATTGAAAATTTGCTTTCTTTTTGCTTCGACCTCTCTCAGAAAATCCTCATTACTCTTCTTAGCTGTCCATGGTACTCTCAACATTCTTCTGTAAAACCACATTTCTACAGACTCCAGTGATTTTCTTGTCTCTTGTTCTATTGTCCATGATTCGCATCCATTTGTTAAGACTGGCTCTATATAACATTTAAGAACTCTTTTTCTTGTTTCTATTGTCAAATATGGATTGCATAGTATCTTCCTCATTTTTTGGAAAGCTGCATTTGCCTGAGCCATTCTGCATCTCACCTCTTTTGTACATCTTCCGTCTGAAGAAAATTACTGACTTCAAATACATCGGAAATCAAATCCTAAACGAGTAGACTATGTGCCCTTGCTTTCCTGTCCTTTCTTAAATTACTAAGGCAGCCATCCAGCTGGTGCTAGCTCATCCACTGTCAAGGCAATGTTGTGTGATCATGAGATATAAATGAGCACTCTTGACACTATTTGATTAAAACCATCATGGTTGTGCATGCACTAAGAACAAACGTAAAGAGTAACTAAATAAAAACTTCGGTGTTATAGCCCTCAATGATTACAGTAAATTAGTTGCCGTTATGTCCCATATATAGCCTATCCAGGAAGTTATATAAGGGGTCTAAGGATGATTGCTAGAGGTCAACAAGACTTTCATAGACGATGCGATCTTAGGGCTGCAGTGACCTGGAGTATTACTTCCAATATGTGATAAGGACAAGCTACAAGGCCGAGGCAGTTCTGTAGGCAATCAATGAGTTACTGAATCTATCTGTTTGTACATACTTTGTCATCTGTTAGAAAAGACTAAGCACTTCTTCTACCTTTCAACTCCCTGTGGAGCATAGGTCTTCAGCATACACTATCCTTGACTTTCTATTTATGCGATTCTTTTAAGATAGATCAATGTGTTCCCCATCATCTTCATCTGTGCTTCCATCTGTCTTCTCCGAGAATATCTGGTCTTTCTTTTTGTCTCTTTCTTGGGGATTTCAAAAAAGGGCCTGTCTTGTAGTACTCACAGTTGGTTTGTCAGTCCGTATACTATCCAGCACCATTGTCTTCGTTGTATCTCTGTATGCACTGCTATTTGACTTGTAAGTTTCATGTTTGTAATGCTAATTCACTAAAAATATGTTTAATTCAAAGTACTAATTCTATGTTAGTGTTGCATCCTGCCATTTCCACCCTTTTATTCTGCGCAAGGATACATTAATGAAGGTATGTGTCTTCATGATTGTTAATTTTGTCGTTCTCCATGTTTCACAGCCACATAATATGACTTACTTAACATTCTTCTTTTTTCTTTCCTTCCTCTTTTGCCTTTCAGCGTCGACGGGAGATCTAATTTGAGGTCTTTTGTTCTTTTGCTCGCTTCTGCTGCTGTTATGTTTCCTAGTGCTTCTAATGCTCCATAGATCCATCTATTTTCGTGGTCGACTTTTGGGTCTGGTGTTCCCGCAATGTTTATTGAGGGCTCGTTGTGTTATATTTTGATCACTCTGCCTTGTTACGTAACCATACCATTTTATCTGTTATTTCTGTATGTATTCTATGGCGGTGGCTATTCATAGTTCTTTTCTTAGTTCTTCATTTCTGATCTTATCACTCAGACTATTTCCTGTTATTCGTCTAACACATTTCATCTCAGTAGAGGTTATTTTTCTTATCGTTCTTACATCTAGGGTCCAGGACTGGCATTCGTATTACAATGTTGGGATGAAGATTGTCTAGTGCAATGTCCGTTTTGCTTCTGGAGTTATTTCCTTGTTGGACAATAGTGGTGATAGCTAACTTTTTTTCCATACGATTGCTAGTGCAACGAATGCACTCTTGCTTTGTGTGCCCTTATTTTAATATCATTCTCTATTCCTTTGTTTTTTAAATCTATATTACTGACCGGATATATGTAAGAATGTACGTCCAGTAGAGGTATTTCTCGTATTGTTATTTGGTTATTGCCAAATACATTAATTCTCATAATGTTGGTCCTATTTCTATAATACAGTACCAGCTGTTGTTATCTCTAATCAAATATGCTCATTTTATCTTGCATCTGTTGATGTTTATGTAATAGAGAGCCATGTAATGAGCAAAGTCTAAGTCATTAAGTTGCTTGGTCAGTGACCACTCGATCCCATTTCTGTTGTTTTGAGTTATTTTCATAATCCAATCTATGGGCAGTAGAAAGAGAATTGGTGGCAGAAAGCATCCCTGCCTTACTCCTGTTATTAATCCAAATGTTTCTGTAAGTGCCCTTTGTGAACAACGCTACATTATATTCCTTCATACATCAGCTTAATAAATTTAGTGGGGGTTCCGTAATGACTCAGCAACGTTCAAAGCATTCCGCTGTATGAACTATCAAATAATTTTCGTAATCTATGAATCCAATATAAAGTGGGGACTGCAGTTCTAAGATTTGTTAACTATTATACGTAAGGTAAATATTGCACCAGGATACGATCTGTTTTTTTTCCTTAAACATGCTTGTTCATCTCTTACATGTTTCTCTATGGTCTATTTTATACTCTCCAGTCTGATTCTGCTTAGTGATTGTTGACTGTACACTTAGAGGTTTTGAAAGAGTGTTACGATGTGAATTATTTTTATAACAATAATGAACGATTAATCTGCTCAATGAAGGCAAACAAGTAAATGAAGATATAACTCAAGGTCCTGATCGACAGCTTCTAGGTTCATCCAGACCTGGAAAAGCAATATAACACAAGCATAATACTGACCATTTTACCCAGAATATGTTGATGGACAAAAACATATTGGCACTGAAACCATTTTTCGCATTTACAACAGGACGTGGTGGAATTCTTTTTTCGTCTTTTACGTTCAGAGCAGAACGGAAATTCAACAACTATAAGAATAAACGGCTGTAGAAAGTGACAGAAAGTATTACCAACGACAAGATCAATACAATTCATAAACAACAATCATAAATGCCTATGTATTATCAATTATGAAACCCTATGATCACTCAACATTAAAAATGGAGACTTTGTATGAAGCTTAGAGAAGGCAGGAAATTAGTTCTCAAAGACTAATGAACAAGAAACACGCAAAATGAGAACATTCGTTAAAGGTGTTCAAGGTTTGGATAATTTTATTCCTTACTCACGAAAGTGAAACCTGGGATATGTATAGCTCGTGGAGTTGAGGAGAAATCGTATGAATCTACACATAGAACGTTCAAATATCCTTGATGGACAAAGGAGCAAAGACATGTGTATTAAAAAGTAAAAAAATGTAGAGCCCCGTCACGCCAAGTAGCGTATAGGAAATATGGTGTTATAGTCCGTTCAGAAATTCATAATCACACCTGAATTAGCTTTGCGTGATAACCGCTTGTTTTTTGGTTTCACATTTTGCATGCAATCTTAGAATATTGATGACGCAAAGATTTTGGTATTTTTTATTCCACAAACACAACAGATTTTGCACATCAGTGAATTCCTTTGATCTTTTATGACGATATCACACAGTTGATTACAATTTTAGAGTTTACAGTAATCGTGTTAAATTGTCCAGTTTACCGCAATTCTTGTCAGAGGCGTATCTACATAGTGCTTAATTGTGGGTGTTGTTCGTTATGTGTATTTGCAAACATGAATTCAATTGGTTACAATTAGTCTTGTCCTTCGGTCACCATTAGACCCCAGGACGTCCTAACTGCAGCTGGAATTGAATTCATCTTAATTGTAATCATTCCGAATCTGACGATTCCAAGAGGTTGATAATCATTACAGGCTGGACAAATAGTAATCCATCTCGCTTCCAGTACTCATCTTCCACCCGCAACACATGTTCAACACACTTCTTTTGCATAGTTATAAATTTACATTTCAAACTCATTGTAAATTAGATATAAATGTTGGTATTTAAAGTCAACAAATTGTCTACTGAGACTTCACAAAATTAATAAAGATACGCCTTCCCTTCGGTAATTAATGCCCAGGCCGTGGTGCGTCATGTCGTTCAATAACAATTCAGTTTTGTGCACGGGATTTTCCTGAAGTTAGTGTTTCTGCAATAGCCAAACTATTTTACGTCAACGACCGCACCAAATTAATGTATATATCCTAAAATGGTGTCAAATTCGAACAGGGTGAATTTAATATACCCTAAAGAAAAAAACTTTTAAACTAGATCAAATTTCTCAGAGTAAAACATATTTCTATAACGTCATCAATATTCTAAGATTCCATGCAAAATGTGAAACCAAAATAACAAGCTGTTATCACGCAAAACTAATTCAGGTGTGATTATGAATTTCTGAACGGACTATTTAGTATAATTTTTACAGACCTTCGGCACATGGTTTTTGGGTTATGTGGCCGGTATTAAGCCCGTGATGTAAAAAATTATCCGGTACCCATTTACGGTTGGGTGAACTCGGAAGTCGTCGATCAGGATAGAACCTAAACTCTTGGCCTTTGTAGTTCAGTTCACTACACACTGAGCTATCGCAGCTCCCAAATGCGTATTAACAGCACTGAAAATAATGCATAAACTAAACAGTTAACTTAATTTTTTTTTAAATTAACATATTATAGCCATATCAACCCACAACGACATGGATAATCTTTAATGGTCGATATAAGTTTTTAGAAGATAAGAAGTGGGCGACTTGAAAGACGATGAGTCCAATACATCAACTGTTTGTTTACTAAAGACAGAAACGTAACAGATAGCGAGAAAGATTCAGAACGATGATAATCGTGTTTTCAGACTGGAGGTCCACCTAATAATAACAAATACGTTCCTCAAACAAATCACCGAAATAAAGGTTTAACTAACGAAATAAACCGTTAAAACATAAAATCGACATTATAGAAAATAGTTGTACTAGAATCTGAGGTGGAAAAAAAAAAAAAACTAACGCCTCCAACAGGGCGAGGGTTTCTGGGTGGGGAGGCGTAAATCTTACAAATAAATGGCTTGTAAACAATGTTTTGTTAAAAAAAAAAAAAAGTAAAGTACCCCCGTCACGCCAAGTGGCGTGTAGAGAATATGGTGTTAGTGACCATAAATTTTACAGATCTTCGGCACATGATTTTTGGGGCAATGTGGTCGGTATTACGCCCGTGCCGCTTTATGTTCCCAGAAAAAAAACAGGTACCCATTAAAGGCTGGGTGAACCTGGAAGCCGTCGGTTGGGATCGAACCCTACCTCTTGTCCTTTGTAGTCCAGTTCACTAACCACTGAGCTATCGCGGCTCCCATAGTGTATTAGGAGGTTGGTATTAGTTTTCTTACTTTTCTTGACCACCGACACTATTTTGGTATTGAGGTCAGCACTATAGCTGACGTTATTCCTTTGCCAGAAAAAAAACAACCCAGGGCACCAACTTACAAAACAGCGAATGTATAAACCTTTTGGTTGGCAAGTGAACCAACCCGTAGACCAGTTCACAGCGAAACCGATACTTCGTCCAATAAAACTGTACCTATAATAAATCCCTAACACATTAACAATATCGCTGTTATAATTATAATAAGACTTAAAGTTTGCGATTGTAACTTTCTAGTTTCCGTCATGGAATACTTGTCAATAAATATTAGCAGTTTATTGTTTAATTACTGCACCACAGATACATACACCCTAATATACATGGCAAATGTTGGTATTACTAAATATTTTTTGAATCACGCAAACATTTATTTAGTTAAGACTTCATCATTAATGCCACAATAATAATTTTACAAAAGAAATAATAAATTTATATTAAAAAGGTTTATTTGTAACGTCATTGCTGACAATAAAATATTATTTAATAGCTTCTTCAAAAGGTAACATTTTACGTGAATATCTAAGAATATCGTACTTAAATTGAGCTAAATTGTATACATGTAATTATTAAACGTAAACACTGCCGTTATCAACGAATTTTGAACACAGCAACTACACAATAAAATGTATCTAATTTGTGCTAATGAGACCAATTTACATAAAACTGTTCAGAATCAAAGAGTTAACATTATCCTGAATAAAGCGTTAAAGAAACATAATTATTTATTCTTTCAACATTTAAATTATAATTAATTTATCTTAAATTATATTACAAACATTCATATGTAAATATATTTAGGAATATTGCTCTCCATCACAAAACGTAAAATTATCAACAAATGTTGCACACGGACAGCAATTTGTCTCACTCGCAAAACCGCATCAGCCAATAAGAAACGAACGCTGTTTTCCACCATCTTTCCAATTAAACCGGTATCCTACCAGGCGTCGGTGGATTATCGTGAGCTTTTTCGAGGGCGAGGGTAGAATAGATCAGTACAAGCAGAACTCGCAAGCCAGCTGCGGAGAAACAATTCACTCAATTGCAAAAATTACCTCTTAAAAACAAAATAATCTACGGATTGTATCCAACAAACGTTTTCTAACATCTAACGAAGATTTCCAGTCTGCGTTTTTGTTTGTTAGTTTGTTTGCACTCATTTTATTTTTTTTTCTATGGCTGGTGCTATTTACGTCATATCATTGCAACGTTTAAGTTTTGAAAACTTCAGTTGCTGTTTTTTTTTTAATAACCTCTTTTGATAATATAAAATCTGCTGAGAAAATAACCTGTGCTGAGAAGATAAAATATGCTGAGAAAATAACCTCTGTTGAGAATATAAAATCTGCTGAGAAAATAGCCTCTGCTGAGAAGATAAAATCTGCTGAGAAAATAACCTGTACTGAGAAGATACAATCTGCTGAGAAAATAACCTCTGTTGAGAAGATAACCTCTGTTAAGAAAATAACCTCTGCTGATATGAATTGTGTTAGACGAATGATAGGAAACAGCCTGAGAGACATGATCAGAAATGAAGAACTGAGAAAAAAAGCTTGGAATAACCACCACCATTGAATATATAAAGAAAAACAGATAAAATCGTTTAGCCACGTGACAAGGCAGAGTGACCAAAACACAACACAACGAGCTCTCAATAAACGTTGCGAGAACACCAGACCCGATGGTCGACCACGGAAGAGATGCTTTTATGGAATAATAGAAGCACCATGAAAAATAACTGCAGCAGAAGCGAAAAGAAGAGCAAAAGACCTCACATTATATCTCCCGTCGACGCTGGAAAGCAAATGAGGAAGGAAAGAAGACGTTTTCGTTTTGTAACATTTTAACAAAAAGTAATGGGTCATGAGTAACGCAGCCTTAGGGATGTCTTTTTTTATACGCAAGGTCAGTGTTCGAAGTGCATCCCCCAACTGACCCATCTCGATAAGATCAAAAAGGTGCCTAATATCCGGAGGTAGCGAACATGTATTGCAACGCCAAGAGACGTGCCTCGGAGAATTAGAGGTCGTATGTTTCACTCGTGAACAGTGGCATATGGATTGACTTGCAACATATGGGATACCCTTTTCTTTATCTTATCTATTTCATTCTACAAAAGGAGACAGTTTCATTCAAATTGGGACATTATATTTAACTGATTGTTGATGATATTTTAATAGTTTTGCTAATTTTCTTCAGCTGTGAAATATAACTTGAGAACTATTGTACTTCGCGACAATAAAATTGATGTTAAGAGATGCTATAATATAAATGTTTACGATATTTGTGGTTTAAAACTGATTATTTTACACCTGGTAGGGTCATATTTCTAAACATTTTGAAATAATTATTCTCATAAGCACTATTCAACTAAAGAATCAGTTGCACAGAAATGAAATATTCTAGAATGTTCAAGAAATAGTGCAGTGTCACTAATTAGAACAGTTCCAATAAAACATCAATCTCAGGAATGAGTGAAGTGTAGTTTCTTCAAGGCCTCGTCATTCATAAATATAGCAACATTGTTGAGATTAAAAGTCAAAAGCTATTTTCAGATTTTAAAAAAAATTGCTGTAGATAATATTCTATATATAATCTCCATTCCTTCATCGTATCCCACAAGGCGTTTCTAGAGTAATTGTTTCTCCAACTAGTATAGCTGACTTGTTGGTCGATTTAACTTATTTGCAATCCGCGCAGGCCTTATAGCCTGAACGGGCGACTAATTCAAATGCCTTCCGTTTATAAAGGATTACATTGCTTTAACTATCACGAACAAGCGATTTGGAATAAGGGACACAGGACAAAGTTGCGTTCCCACATTTGGTAGAGACGAGTTATCTTCTAAACACTTCCTTTCTAGCAGATAAAAGTGAAGGTGTGAGATGTGACTCGGCGTCATTACAGATATATTTATTGAATTATGATCTGCTGCCTTGCAGCTGGTTCACCAGAGCGTTGTGTCGCCTTCAGCACGAAATTTCAACTATCACTCTGACATTGATTGTAACACTCACTCCAACGTCGGCTGTAACAATCACTCCAACATTGATTGTAAAACTTACTCCAACGTCGGCTGTAACAATCACGCCGACATTGATTGTAACACTCACTCCAACGTCGGCTCTAACAATCACTCCGACATTGATTGTAACACTCACTCCAACGTCGGCTGTAACAATCACGCCGACATTGATTGTAACACTCACTCCAACGTCGGCTGTAACAATCACGCCGACATTGATTGTAACACTCACTCCAACGTCGGCTGTAGCAATCACGCCGACATTGATTGTAACACTCACTCCAACGTCGGCTGTAGCAATCACGCCGACATTGATTGTAACACTCACTCCAACGTCGGCTCTAACAATCACTCCGACATTGATTGTAACACTCACTCCAACGTCGGCTGTAACAATCACTCCGCCATTGTTTGTAACACTCACTCCAACGTCGGCTGTAACAATCACTCCGACATTAATTGTAACACTAATTATAATCATTAAAACATCAGCTCTAATGGTCATCCCAACATCACTCTCAATAACTAGTGCTACATAAATTAAAATCATCCGTCAGGCGTCAGTTTCAACAAACACACCGAAGTCTACTATAACAATCACGAAAACATCAACTCAAAAAATTTAAAATAATACTTCGACATCACCAAAAAAATTACTGCGACATCATCGTCAATCATCACTACGATATAAGTTAAAGTAAAGTAAAGAGTTCCATCACGCCTACTGGCGCTTAGGGAATATAGTGTTAATGACCATAATTTAATAGACCCTCGTTACATGAATTTTTGGGGTAATGTGGTCAGTATTACGCCCGTGCTGTTTTTACTTCCCCAGAATACTTCGGAACCTATTAAAGCCGTCGATCAGGATCGAACCGGATCTCTTGTCCTTGGTAGTCCAGTTCACTAACCACTGAGCTATCTACGACATAAAGTCTAACAATAATTACGAAATCAACTGAAGGAGGACATTCGATTCTAGTTCTGTCCAAGGTAGTTGGCGATTTAAGGGCCAAGGCGCTGAACACTGCATGAGTTGAAAAGGATCAGCGACTCAAAGTAGGCAGCATAAATCAGGGACAGTCATTAAGAACTTATCAAACTTACACACTCCCTCTCAAATCGGCTATAAGAACTGATAAAATATATGATCAAGTGCGAGGAGATCAATGAGTGATGGAAAATTATATATATGGTTAAGTGAATAGAGATCACAGTGAGATAGAAATATGGATGGTCAAGTGTATAGCGATGAACGAGAGAAGATAAACAATATGGCTAAGTTAGTTGAGATCAAAGTGAGATAGAAATATGGATGGTCAAGTGTATAGCGATGAACGAGAGAAGATAAACAATATGGCTAAGTGAGTTGAGGTCAAAGTGAGATAGAAATATGGATGGTCAAGTGTATAGCGATGAACGAGAGAAGATAAACAATATGGCTAAGTGAGTTGAGGTTAAGGATAGATGGTAAAACATATGGCTAGTGAGTAAAAGGCAAAGAATGTTGGTGATCTATATGGTCAAGTAAATTATATGGTCAAGTCGAACTATATTGTCACGTCGGTAGTGATAAAAGAGAGAGGGTGAAATATATGGCTATGTTTGTAGAGATCAATGAGAGATGGTAAAATATATGACTATGTTTGTAGAGATCAAAGAGATATGGTAATGTGTATGACTATGTTTGTAGAGATCAAAGAGATATGGTAAACTATATGCTTATGTGAGTAAAGTTCAAAGAGAGATGGACGAATATATGGCCAAGAGAGAAGAACATGAAGATAGATGAAAACATATATTGCCTAGTAAGAAGAGATTAAGAAAATATCTCAAAAGCACAATAAAAAATCTAATATCTGGAGATTGTGATCTGATGCGTTGGGTCGTAAGAGCGCGATTATCGCAGGATGCACTAAACCACGACACATCACGACCAGGCCCAAGAAGAGTAATCGTCGGCTAAACACAACGGAAGAAGTTCAGACCTCAGTGCTTTCTAAATGCTACGTTTATTGCAAAAGGCTTCTGCTTTGGTTTTTTTTTTGTTGGCCTAGACACGTCTATCAGTTTCTTCTGACTCTCTACACTTACGATAAAATTTACATTTTAAAAAATGAATAAGAAATAACAAACTTCTGATCATTTTGGGATAACGATAATACAAGAACCAGATTTTAATAAATCAACCATAAACCAGTACTTCAATCGCTCCTCCCAACAAAGTACTCACAACCTTTCGTTTCCTACAAATAAACATAAGAAAGCTAAATGTTCTACTGAGCATTGGCGTCAACTTGCAGTTATCCAAGAATAGTCAACAAAATGTTTGAACAGTCTCCCCTCTTCAATTTCACGTTCCCTTTCTTCCTGCACGAAAGAGCTTCCACTAGCTGAATTTAAGTACAAATTTTATACGGGAAAGAAATAACCATCAAATCTCAACAAATGGATAGTTCAATCCACATAAATTGTCTTATAATTAAAATAGAATTGTTTGAACATTCGATTTAAACAAATTAAGTAACAAAACGGAAATTATAATATATATTTTTTTTTAAATTATACCCAGTCAGTTAGACAAAGATATAAAGAAATACAGATAATTCAAATTGAAAGCGTATAGTCTAGGTTGACGTTGCTCCTCTCTATATTTTAACAATTCATCCCTCTACATAAGATGGGAGTGTAACATAATCACTAACTGTAGTTTTATTTTATAAATCGATTATTCTGGTGTGTTTTAAAAAGAAAAAAAAATAATACATAAGTGAATGAGAATAAAGAGATGTGTGAACTGTTACTTTCTTTATTTTCTATTCAATTTTTTAATGACTTAGAAGTTAGCAGAGTTCATTAAGCCGATCGTTTGCTGAACATATAAACGTCGGTTCGATTTACGTTAAGAATCAAGGCATGACTTCTGTCGAGAACAGGGCGAGGGTTTCTGGGTGGGGACGTGTAAATCTTACAAATAAATTGCTTGCAAACTATTTTTGTAAAAAAAAAAAAAAAGTAAAGGGCCCCCGTCACGCCAAGTGGCGTATACGGAATTTGGTGTTAGTGACC
The DNA here is from genome assembly GCA_032433765.1 of Megaustenia siamemsis. Classification (NCBI taxonomy): domain Eukaryota; kingdom Metazoa; phylum Mollusca; class Gastropoda; order Stylommatophora; family Ariophantidae; genus Megaustenia; species Megaustenia siamemsis. The sequence goes on along the minus strand of JAVIAB010000092.1, from coordinate 116,549,279 downwards.
ATACATTTTACAGACCTTCATCACATAATAATTTTTTTGGTGTAATGTCGTCGGTATTACGCCCGTGCCGCTTTACTTTCCCAGAAAAAATTTGGTACTCATTTAAGGCTGGATGAACCCGGAGGCCGTCGGTTGGGATCGAACCCTACCTCTTGCCCTTTGTAGTCCAGTTCACTAACCACTGAGCTATCGCGGCTCCAAACTATGTTTTAGCTACACTAAGTATATAGACTTTATTTCTGGCTTTTCAGTAAACCTCTGCCCTTGTCTTTAATATCCTTTAATCAACTACATAAACACGTTTTTAATCGAATGTCATTATAATTATAGATATTTGTAGCACATTGAATCTATACTCTCTTGTCATGTTCGTCTACTGTCCAGACGTTGTCTGCTGAATTGTCTACAAACAAGTCTTTTGTGAGCAGGTGAATACGTCAAACATGCTTTCATGTTCTAATCATTTAGAGGATTTGGTTTATTAGTTGTTTATTTAAAGCGAATATTATCTCTGTCTTTCATTGCCTGCATCAGTTAGCTACAGCAATACTCAAAGGGCACAATTGTGAGAGAACGAAAGAAGATATGCCAGGAAATGAATATGAAGGAAAGATAACTTTAAAATGAACTTGTCTTTGTTTCTGGGGGGGGGGGAGAAGGGGGGCTCTTAAATAGCTACGTAAATTAGATATGGATAATGATTGTTGCAGAAATACGTGAACAACAAACCACAAGTGTTAAGGGAATACAGAGCGCTATTTCTGCAGTGGTATTTGTATTTACAATCTGTTACATTTAAGCACCTTACCGTAGACAATCACGAATCTGAAATCTTTACTTTCAATTAAAAAATAAGCAAACACTAACAACTTCAAAGAGAAGTGATTTATAGTAAAACATAAACTGCATAAACCTCTGAAAACATAGACAACAATAAGCAATAAGGCATAAAACATTAAAGATCTGAAACCAGATCTGAGTGGTGAAATTAGTTAGTTTTTTCTCACAGTAAAAGCAAATTTATATTTTAAATTGTTATGTTCACATGTTAAACATCAGTTATTTAAAACAAAACTTCTTCATGTATTGTCATTCAACCCTGAGTATTCAAGCCTCGCAGAAGGCGGGAACGTGAATAAAACAATGTCTGATGCTGCCAATAGACAACGTCTGGTACAGTAAACACCTAGACCTGAAGACGATCAATTATGGGGACAAAAACAAGCTCTCGGGGGAGGTTGTTGTACATACCTTGCACTGATAAGAACAGGACGAGGCAACAGATCGTTTATAATAAAAATACAAAGTATAACTGGTAAAGATATACCGCGAAGTTATCGTAGGAGATTATGTTTGTTTGTTTAGTTCCGCTCCAGAGTTATTTAAATCCGATTTATAATTTTCTTTTTCCAGGGCGGATCCAAAATACACGATGAACTGATCTGCCAACTTATAATTTTTAGAACTCGATTTGCTTACTTTTGTCACGCCCTTGTTTCAATTTTGGTGCGTACCTCTTATTTTGGTCATATTTTAATCTTGTTCGCTTCAGTGTATAAGTTGAGATGAAACTAATTCTTGTATGCCTCCTTTGGAATGTTTCTAATATGTTTGCAATTGGTTCATCATGTGTCTATGAGGTACTGGAAATTTGCAAATAGACTTAGGTTTTTAAAATATATCTTTTCGTCTTGTAAACAATTTCTATTGTACTTAGTATAAAGCTTTCTTTCCTTTTCATAAAGATTATGACGACCGAAAGTAATCTCCGCCTCTTACACTCATCATCATCATCAAGTACCGGGCCTGCTGGCGTAGGTGATCATGCCTCTCCACAGCTTTCGACCTGGACAGTTATTTATCATTTCTGTTGTTGACCTTCTGCCAAGCCATTCTCTTAAGCTGTCTGGTATCTTTTCTCTTTGCTTCCCTCTATCTTTTCGTCCCTCAAATTTCCCAGTTGTTACAATATATTCCAGCTGTTCTCTTCTTATTACATGGCCAAAAAATGATCATTGTTTCTTCCTAATCTTGGAAATTAGCTCTTTTTTGCTTTGGCCCCTTTCATAACGTTTTCATTAATCTTCTTAGCTGTCCTTGGTATTCTCAACATTCTTCTGTAAAACCACATTTACACAGAATCCAGTGATTTTATTGTATGTTGTCCTATTGTCCATGATCCACATCCATATGTTAAGACTGACTCTACATAACGTTTAAGAACTCTTTTTCTTGTTCTTGTTGTCAAAAATGGATTGCATAGTATCTTCCTCATTTTTTGGAAAGCTGCTTTTGCCTGAGCCATTCTACATCTCACCACTGTTGTATATCTTCCGTCTGAAGTTAACAAAGTTCCCAAATATTTAAATTCATTTACATGTTTTAATATTGTGCCAGTTGTTTTTATTTTGCACTGAAGTGATGTCTTTTTCTTTCTTGTTACCATTACTTCTGTCTTTCTGCTATAAAGGCTGAGTCCTTTATTTTTACTTTCTTTCACTATAATGTCTAACATTTTTTGTAACTCACTTTCACTCTTAGCTATAAGACTATCATCAGCATACCTTAGATTATTTATATTATGACCTGTGATTGTTATTCCAGGCATGCCCCTTATGGATCTTAAAATAATATCGCTATAAATATTAAACTGACAGCACACAAACTTGCCTAACATCCTGTTTTTTTTTTCTTGAAACATTCCCAATTTGTTTCTAGTTCTTATGGCCGCTGTTTGTTGCCAGTAAATGTTCTTTTTTATTCTTAGATCTTTGCTGTCTACGTTTATGCTTTCTAAAATTTTTATTATTTCTTGGTGCTTTACTTTGTTAAATGCTTTGGTACAATCTATGAAAATAAAGTATAGATTTGTTTTCACCTCTATAGCTCTTTCTACTAAAGATCTTATGATACAAATGGCATTGCTTGTTACTTTATCTCTAACAAAACCACACTGTTCATCACTAATTTCTGGACTGATTTTGGTTCCCACTCTTCGCATAATGATTCTTAGTAATATCTTAGTCATGTGACTCATAAGGCTTATTGTGTGATGATCATCGCACTCAATCGCACTGCTAATGAAAATATGAGTGGCTTTTTTTTGGCGTAACCTTAGAAAGTAATGAACATAGAGGACAAACCAATTTGGGCATTCATTAGAATAAAGAATATAAAAATTGGCAGGAAACCACATTACCTTGTGGTTCATATAGCATCAATCCTTCTAAAAATAAAATCGTAATTTAGAACAAGAACTATTACTGACCGAAGCACAGCAACGGAAAATTTAAGAAAAATAGGTTTAGCAAATAGAAGCGAATTCATGCATATTATAGAAAATAACGATTCTTTGAAAATGTACATTAGCGAAATTCATTTATATTTGAAGACACCGAGAGGCAGAGTTTAGAACTGTATATATAGAATTTCTGGATCATAGATAGAAAATATATCAAACAAGAAAATTGAAAACAAAATACAATATATTGAGTACAATTTCGTTTCTCCCAAAATTGTGTCAGTGAACCGCTTTAGTTGTTAGACATTCATTTCATCAGTTTTTAGCATCTCAATTTCGACTTCCACAATAACTGGTTTATATATATATATATAACGTCTTCCTCTTTCCATCCTCATTTGATTTTCACCGTCGAGGAAAGATAACACACTTTACAGTTTTTTGTTCTTCTACTAGCCTCTCCTGCTGTTCTATTTCCTAGTGCATCTAACTCTTCATCAGTCCACTTTTTCCGAGGCTGGCCCGTAGGTCCTTTGTTCTTTGTTGGATGCTACTTTATGTTGTAATTTGAACTTTCTGTCTTATTATGTACCCAAGCCATTTTATCTGTTATTTCTTTATGTGTTCGATGGCGAGAATTATTCTTAGTATTTTTCTTAGTTCCTCCCTTCCGATCTTATCTATCACGCTGTTTGTTGCAATGGTCTAAAACTTTTTTTTTTCTTTTTTCTTATTTTGGTGATGGTTATTTTTCTTATCATCTGGGTCTAGCGTCCAGGTCTGGAATCGATAGCACTACATAGCAGGAAAGACAGGCTCATAGAATAAGACAAAACTAGTGAGCGAACGGATATATTTAGAAATATAGCGCGACTTGGCACGGACAACTGTGGGGGACTCCAGCACAATGACTGGTTGAGTAGAAATGAGAGTTTGATAAACTATCAATATATGAATGTGATCATCTGAGTAAGAACAATAAAGAATTATCTGAAACTACACCAAGGCTATCAGATCATGGAGCATAGTAATGACAATATAGTCAAAGATAATGATAATAATGAATTGATGAGCATACAGATTTACACTAAAACTCAGAGGCAAGGTGTCCTTTTATATCATGTTATTATCACGCACCTGTGTAAACAAGGAAGCTCAGAAGAAGCAGTGTAGACGAGGATGTGTTGATGAATGAGATGCCAGTAGCGGTTTAAATGATATAATCCACAAAACATTGCAAATACAATTATATATTACTTCTTGTAAACATGGAATTTGTAACTTATTAACGTATACACGAATCATTAATGCAGCTGATTTGACTCTGCATCCTTGAATGATAATAGTAATGGCTTTCTTGACAGTCCCGTTCGCAAGCAGTTGGCATATAACAAACATTGTGGTTAGATCAACCAAAACGAATTACTATTATGATAAGGTTGTTTTCTTAGAAAATAACATGAAATAGAAAAACTTTTTGCTGCTGAGTTTCAATGTTAAATCTCATTGCACATCATCATCATGTACCATACCGGTAGACGTAGGCGATCATGTCCTCCACAATCTTCTACCCACCGTGCATCGTATCAATTCTGTTGTTGACTGTTTTCCATGCCATGACACCATGCTATCTAGTATTTTCTCTCTTTGTGGTCCGCGATCTCTCTTTCCCTGTACGTTGCCAGCTGTAACCAAGTATTCCAACTTTCCTCTTCGCATGATGTGTCCAAAAGATGTCGATTGATTCTTTCTGATATCTTTTAGGAGTTTCCTTTTTCTGTTGGCCTCTTTGAGATTTCCTCATTGATCTTTTACCTGTTGTTTGGAACATTCAACATTCTTCTGGTAAATCCCATCTCTGTGGACTCTATCGTCTTTTCATTTGTTTGTTTACTGTCGATAATTCGCTTCCATAAGTCAGAATTGGTACTATATAACACCGATGAACTCTCTCTCTCTCTCTCTCTCTCTCTCTCTCTCTCTCTCTCTCTCACTGATACTGACATAGATTTGTTGCATTAGATGTTTTGCATTTTCTGAAATGCTATTTTGGTCTGAGCTATTCTGCTTTTCATTTCTGTAGTGCATCTTCCATCTGATGTTATTATTGTGCCCAAGTATTTGACGTGTTGCACTTTTTTCAGATTTGTCCTGTTTATTTTTATGCTAAGTAATTTTGCCATGAAAAATATACTAACAACAAAACAAATATCAACAGGGCTGAAACTAAGACTGGCAAAATGTTACATCTTCTCAATATTCATGTATGATGCAGAAACATGGACATTAGACAAGAAAACGGAACAGAAAAATGAAGCCTTTGAAATGTGGATTTATAGAAGAATAGGTAGAATTGGATGCAAACAAAAGATAACAAACGATCAAGCTTTAAAACAACTGAAAATAAAAAGAGAACTACTAAATAAATTTCAGACAAGACAAATGAAATTTTGGGACATGTTAAAAGACACAACAGCCTACTAAAAGTAATATTGGAAGGAAAAATACAAGGTAAAAGAGGCAGAGGCTGGCCAAGACTAACATGGACGAGTAACATCAAAAGATGGACAAGTCAATCTATGACAGCCTGCACCATCAAAGCAAGAAACAGAGTAGAATGGCGATCCATGGTAGCCAACCTTCGTTGCGGAGAAGGCACTCGATGGTGATGATGATGATGATGATGATGATTTGTATGTTGCATGCTGGTGATAATTGTGTCTTCGATATAACCATTACATCTGTTTTCTTACTTTTCAAACTGAGACCTTTTTTGTTCCTTTATTTTATTATAATGTCTATTATTTCTTTTAGTTCATTTTCTGTCTCTGCTATTAAGACTGTGTCATCCGCACATCGCAAATTGTTGTGACCGCTGACTTCAATTCCTTTTTTGTCTACTATTGATCTCATAATATTTTCGCTGTAAAGTGAAAATAAATCTGGCGACACAACACAGCCTTGTCTGACTCCTTGTATTATATATTGGAACTGTTCTATGTGGTGCCTAATTCTTCTGAGTGCTGTCTGTTGCCAGTCATGTTTTAATGACTAGCAAATCTTTGCCATCAATGTTTCATTTCAATTTGTTCATCAGTTTTGTTAAATCTTTTAATTTATCAGTTTATTATAATTATTATCTTTGACTGTCTTGCTAATACTAAAACACTCGTATATTGTTTCGCGTTGTTGAAATACTTCGTTCTTGTTGTTACTCTATCTTTTCCTTTATTTATCTGGTTGTTGATCCCTAATTATCACTTACTTCTACCTATCCACTATTAGTCCGGTCGTCTCCAAGTGTCGTCCTATTGTCCGTGCCAAATCGTGATGTAGCTCAAAACTTATCCTTTCCCTCGCTGGTTGTATCCTTTTCTATACGTTTGTGTTTCCCTGACATAACTGAAATGTTAGTCAACATAGTCAAGTTCTTGATATTTTCACATTCCAGGCAACAAAAATGTCCCCATGCTGAATCGATTTACTTTTTATAAGAAACCCTCGCAATACATAAGATCTGTCCTATCCTATTAGGCCACAAGGAGTTAGTGTAATCCAGTTAAAGACACACACACTCACACTTTATATACAGTGTGTGCGTGCGTGTGTGAGTGTTTGTGAAGAATATGGGGCTCCTTGTGGATTATTTTAGAAGGAAGTCTTGATATAGTGACAATTTAACGCGCATTTTAAAAACCTGAGTAAAATAAGAAAATAATTTATGTACAAACATATAGCCAGACAAAATATAACAGATTATAGAGCATAAAGTTAATGCTTACGTTTGCACACATGCAATGTTTGCACAATACTGAAAGATAATGTGAGGATAAACTTTCTTCCTTAAATTAATTCCTGGCTCAAGTTCTTGTTCAGATTCAAAATTAATACGGTTTTAAACGAAACACAAAAAACTGACACAGAATTTATACGGATTGAACAGAATTAGAAAAAACAAATCTCAAAACTATGGTAATTTACTTAAGGAGAAACGAACGTAATAAAATAATACATGTTTAATAATTAGACTAATTTAAAAGGTTTTTGTCCTGATAAAGTATTAAAGTGAATGATGGCAGCAAATGTATTGCGGAGATTGATAATAGATTTGCAACAGATTAAACAAGCAATAAATGACAGAAATAAATGAATGCAAGCATCATGATGATTATACAAGTGGTGACCGCTGACTCTTTTTCCAATTTATCCTGGAAATCGCGGTAACGAAGTGGTCAATGTATTCAACTACAGATCAGCTAGCTTGGCTCAATTCTCAGATGGGTGGAGTTTTCTTTCCAGACTGTTTGGGCTCTTGTGTACATCCAGGGCATTATAATGTGCAGCATAGGTTTTCTTCACTAAAGTATCGTGATACTAGCTATATCATCGTAATAGGAGCTGACAGTCATATCGTCATGGAACGACTGGTATTCAAAAATATTTATTTATCATCTTTCGATGGTTTAGACGTTCAGACATGACACCAAACAAAAGGCTACAGTGGTAGCAGTTGTAAAAAATGGAACACTGCAAGGAATGTAGAAGACGCTATCATTATCCTCACCCATAAAGTGTGACGGTCTAATATGTGCAGAGCCCGACAATTCGTCGAATATGTAGACGGGGAGGCTCACTGTGCACGGGGATCAAATATGTTGAATATTTAGACGGTCTTTGGTTTGGTAATTTAATTTCACCGTGGCTTTTCGCTCTTTTCTTCAATGACTGTGCTCAGTTGTTGTTGTAGACTGTCAAATTTGCGTACTTCGCGTTGAGTCAGATTCGTTCGTTGGGTTCAATATAGCACACAGTCTACATGCAATTGTTTGCATACACAAGTCTCTCGTAGAAAAGATTGCTATGACTTTATCGGTATAGTCCAACAAACAGAAATGCATTAATAAACAAAGCCCAATGGCCTGGCATCACCGCTCGGGTATCAAAGTACACGCTAAGGAAATATCATTTACCTCCTACTCTTATAATCAATCACCAGGCTCTCTCATCATACACTAAATCCCTTCTCACTTAAAGAGCGTTTGCTCGGTCCTACTAACTTAGCTCAACTGTGTCTTCCTAGTTACTTCGTTTACATGTAACTTCTCCCTTGTTTAGAAAACTCTATCCTACCCACTTCTAACTAACAAAGAGCGTTTGCTCGGGTCTCTGCTACAAGGGCCTCACGCCCTAGCGACGCGGCCAGTCTCCTATTTCCTTAGTTTACATGTGATTTCTCCTCTGGAAACCCTCTGCACGGCCCTAAGTATCTCGTACCTCATTCAATCAAAAACTACCTAAATAATTTCCCAGCCAATGAAATCTCTTCACTTCATAGCCTCTATCTCACCTAACACTTCCCTTAAGTATATTCACTCCTCCGTGCTTCTCACAAGTCCCCATAATCGCGAGACTTTCCCCATTTCTACTCACCCAGACAAACAGTTCACCATCATCCCGTGAATGTCCCTTTCCTCACACATACGATGGTTCTCTCAATTCTCCTTACACTGTACCTAACTTCATTATTTCCCAACATCATTATATCCCCGGTTACACAAGTACCATGAATGCTACGGTTAGTCTCCACAACTATCTATACACTGTTTATTAATTTTTCTGTTGAATTTCTACCAAATCATTCTCTTAAACTGTTTTGACTCTTTTCAGTTTAATTTCCTATATCTTTTCTTCTCTTATATTTTTTTCCATCTGCCACAAGACGTTTTAATTGTTCCCTTCTTATTAAAAGGCCGAAAAGTAATGATTATTTTCTTCTGTTGTTGGAAGAAATTAGCTCTTGTTCTATACTGATCTAGTTTAGAACATACTCATTATTCTTTACAGCTATCCATGGCAGTCTCAACATTCTTTTGTAAAACTACATTTATGTGGACTGAAATATTATTCTTGCTTGTTGTGATGTGGTCCAAGATTCACAACCACTCAACAAGATGCCGAACTCGTTTTCTTATTTACATTGACTAAAAATGATTTCTTAATTGCATTCGCATTTTGTTGGAACGCCGTCTTTATCTAAACATAATGTATGTACATCTGTACTACACCTGACCTCTGTTGTACACCATCCAAAGTTACATAATTAATATCTAAAATTCATTGACCTCTTTAAATGCTGTTCTATTTACTTTAGTGAATTTAGGAATTTGTTATTTAGTTACAACTATCACTTCTGTCTCATTTAAGAATAAGGCATTGTTAACGTTAAATAGCAGGAAATGCAAGCAGCAAACACTTTCTTTAAATTGAAGTCCTAATAGCAGAATTAGGCGTAGAAGAGATACAGGAAAAGAGAATGTATGTCAGTTTAATAATTAAAAATCTGTCAACAAGAGTAACTTGTAAAACTGAGTCAAACATTTAAGAAGCAGATGATAGGTTACGTTTAATTAGGATCATCATCACAGCACTCTGTATCCATAGGTGTTCCGATCTTGTCCTCAAGTGGGTAACATGTAAGATTCTCTTATTTAAATATTGTGAGAGATTGTATGTCGCATTTATTGCTTGATGTGTTAATGTAAAACTTTGCCGTTTAAAAAAATGTTAAGAAATCTCATATTTCTTCAACATTAGTTGATCACAGACTAAAGAAGCAGTAACATATGTGGCCTACTGTAGGGTAACAATCCAGATTCTAAACGTTGTCCGATCCGTAGCTATCCTTCATTAAGTCAGACTCAAACCTTTTTTCTTTGTTTCACTCTCCCCCATTATACTTTCGCTTGCATGCCTATCTAAGTCCATAACGTGGCTACTCATGTGGCTTTTCTAGAACTTTTTCTGCGCACGTAACCTATGCAACTCAATCTTTTGCCTGTTATCATTATTTACAATGCAAGTTGATTCACCTCCTATAAAAGGTTTAGATATCCAACATTTAGATCAATACATGAGCCTGAACGTGCGCAGACCTCTTATATTTTTAGTTTGGCTCTTTATTCTACTGAAAGGTCGTATTTGGAAAAGAACAATTAAACAGGGTTTCGTTTATTGGGCTAAAAAAGTGCCACAAAAGAAATTCAGTGAAGTAATATAAAATAAGATACAGTAAGAAATGATGAACATTGATCATGGTATAGTACTGAGGTTTGCTGATTAAAATATTAAAAGCTTTTGATGAATGTAAAATAAATGTAGATTATCGTTTACTCAAAGAAAATGGCAAGTTAGGGTCGCAAGGGGCTAACTCAATTCTAGAGATGAGATCAGTATTTCTCTTTGCTGTTTCCCATTAAAATCTGAACTTCAATACATGTAAATGCGCTATATGTTCACGATAACTCTTCTAGACAAAAACGGTTTTTAAGCATTTTTATTTATGTTAAACCCCCGTGATATACGGGTTATGTAAGTATTTTTGATTATAGTAAGTATTTTGCACTTTTTTTTCAAAAACTATTTTAGAAATAAGAGAAAGACATCACCACAATGCACAATAAGGACAAGTGAAAAAATATTAAAACATAAAACATGTAAATAAATGTAAATATCTGGAAATAATGTTAACCTCAGATGGTAGATGTACAACAGAAGAACATGCAGAATGGCTCAGGCAAAAGCAGCTTTCCAAAAAATGAGGAAGATACTGTCGAATCCATTTTTGATGATAGAAACAAGAAAAACAGATTCTTAAATGTTATGTAGAGCCAGTCTTAACATATGAATGTGAGTCATGGACAATAAGACAACAGACAAGAAAATCATTGGACGCTGTAGAAATTTGGTTTTACAGAAGAATATTGGGAATGCCACAGACAGCTAAGAACTGTAATGAAAACGCTTAAAACTGTTAAGAAAGAGGCCAATGCAAAAGAAGAGCTAATATTCAATATTAGGAAGAACAATCATAATTTTGTGGCCATAATTTAGAGAAATTAGAGCTAATTTTTCGTTGCGTGGTCTGTCCAGCTGTCCAGGGAACTTTCAACATTCTTCTGAGAAATTCAATATATGTGGTCTCTAATCGTCTGTTCATTTGTTTGTCTACTGTCCATGATTCGCTTCATATGTCAAAGTTGGCTTTATAGCATCGATGAACTATCTTTCTCACTTCTATTGACATATATTTTTTGCATAAGAAGTTTTCATTTTCTGAAATTCTATTTTGACCTGAGCTATTCTGCTGTTTATTTCTGTGGAGCACCTTCAATTTGATGTTATTATTGTGCCCAAGTATTTGACGTGTTGCACTTGTTTCAGATGTGTCTTGTTTATTTTAATGCTGCATGTTCAACATTCTTCTGAGAAATCCCATTTCTGTGTCCTCTAATCGTCTTTTCATTTGTTTGTCTACTGTCCATGATTCGCTTCCATAGGTCAAAATTGGTTCTATATAGCACTGATGAACTCTCTTTCCCATTTCTAATGACATAGATTTGTTGCATAAGATATTTTTCATTTTCTGAAATGCTGTTTTGGCCTGAGCTATTCTGCTTTTTATTTCTGTAGTGCATCTTCCATATGATGTTATTATTGTGCCCCCGTATTTGGCGCATTGCACTTGTTTCAAATTTGTCCTGTTTATTTTTATGCTGCATGCTGGTGATGATTGTTTCTTCGATATGACCATTGCATTATTTTTCTTATTCAAACTGTGACCGTTATTGCTGCTTTCTTTTACTATTGTGTCTCTCATTTCTTGTAGTTCATTCTCTGTCTCTGCTATTAAGACTGTGTCATCCGCATATCACAAATTGTTTGTGTTGTGCTCGTTGACGTCTATTCATTTTATATATTCTATTAATTTCATAATATTTCCAGTGTGAAGTGAAAATAAATCTGGCGACAGAACATAGCCTTGTCTGACTCCTTGTTATTTATATTGGAAATGTCCTGTTTGGTTGTTAATTCTTATGGCTGCTGTTTGTTGCCAGTACATATTTTTTTATGATTTCAAGATACTTGCCATCAATGTTTAATTTATCCAGCATATTGGTTATTTCCACACATTTTACTTTGTCAAATCCTTTTGTGTAGTCTATAAAGTACAATTATAGATCTTTCTTTACCTCTATAGATCTTTCTATCAATGTTCTTAAGATGTATATTGTATTATTGGTGCCCTTTCCTTCCACAAATAAACATTTTTCCTCACTTATTTCTGGTTTTATTTTGTTCCTTACACGTCTCATGATGATTCTTGGTAATATTTTCGTCATATGGCTCATGAGACTAATAGCGCGATTGTCTTCACAATCAGTGGCGCCTGACTTCTTTGGTATGGCTACAGCGATTGATTTTAGTAGATCTTCGGGTATGTGCACAGTGTTATATATATATATATATCATTGAGTAGTTTTGTTATGACTTGTACTCCCAGCTCTCCTACTGCATTTATCTCTTCGATTGTTATATTGTCAGAACATGGAGCTTTTTCCTCATTTCATGTGTTGAATTGCGTCCTCCACTTCACTCTGGATTAATGGTGGTCCTGTGTTTGAATTGTTTAGCTGCAATTATTTTCATTATCATAGAGTTGACTGATATATTCTGTCCATCTTTCCATTGTCTTCTCCTGTCCCATTATTATATTTCCTTTTCCTTTGATTTTGCACATCCCGAAACTTTGACTTTTTTTCTTCCTATTAATTCATTTAACTAATTGTGCATGAATTTTGAATTTTTCTTTAGTTGTTTTTTTCTGCGTTTACCATCCTTCCTTTGCTTCTTTGCATTTGTTTTGGATCTCTTTGTACAATATCTTGTATACTCGTTCGTCTTTGTAAAATATATTTTCTCTTTTGTCCATTAGTTATAGCATTTCCTCTGTCATCCATTTATTTTTGTTGATTATTTTAGTCACTAGTATTACTTCTTTTGATGTTTGTTGAATCGATTATTTGAGAATTTCCCACTGCTCCTCAATGTTCTGTATTTACGTTGATTAAGTCATTAACATACAATTTGGAAAAATCAATCTGTCAGCTATGAATCGTCGTTTATCACCTTATACAACCCCCACCACGTCATTCCCATAATTGAGCCACCCATTTGAAACCATTCCGCCACCCTACAGACTCATCAAATGCCATTAAAATACAAAATAAAAACGATCAATCTGTCATCTATGGGTCACCAGTAATATTCCTCTTATGTTTTATATACGCACCCACTAATTACCTCACTTTTTTTTCTAAGATTATATCCTGACATTGCTATTAATGATATATAGTAGCCGTTTTAATTGATTACTAATATTATATACTTTTTTTATGAGCTTGTTATTAATATATGTAAAGATACTGTCATTGTCTTTTTTAAATGTAATATAAACCTCCCACTTATTACATTTTGCGTTTTTAAAAATAAATATATATATATATATATATATATATATATATATATATATATATATATATATATATATATATATATATATATATGTGTGTGTGTGTGTGTTTATAAATGTGTGTATATGGACACCTCCACCACCTCAAAACTCTCCTTCCCTAATGCTACGATACCGAGAATGGTGCCGAGCAGTGCACGTTTGAACGATCCTATACTACTGTCGCCTCTGACAAACATGCCTGGAAGGGAATTGAAATACAATTATTTACTCTCCTATCTGGGCCAGCAGCGCACTGAACGACAGCCATTAGGTGCCCCAATCTATCTTCGAATTTGTTTCTTTAGGACCAACATATAGTAAACCATTATGATGCGTAAGAGTGGAACGAATCAGTGATAAAATGCCGGAAAATCATACAAGCTATGTAAAATATATATCATTGCATTATTGGTGGTCCTGTTTTTGATCACTGGAATCTGTAGAAATGTGGTTTTGCAGAAGAATGTTGAGAATATCATGGACAGCTCAGAAGAGTAATAAAAACGTTCTGAAAGAGGCCAAAGCAAAAGGAGAGCAGCTAATTTCCAATATTAGGAAGAAACTATCATCATTTTTTGGCCATGTAATTAGAAGAGAAGAAATGATAGACATAATAGTAAAAGAAAGCAACAAGAAAGGTCTCAGCCAGAATAGTAAGAAACAGAAGTAATGGTCATATCGAAGAAACAATCCTCACCAGCATGCAGCATAAAAATAAACAGGACAAATTTGAAACAAGTGCAATGCGTCAAATACTTTGGCACAATAATAACATCAGATGGAAGATGCACCACAGAAATAGAAAGCAGAATAGCTCAGGCCAAAACAGCATTTCAGAAAATGAAAAATATCTTATGCAACAAATCTATGTCATTAGAAATGGGAAAGAGAGTTCATCAGTTCTATATAGAACCAATTCTGACCAATGGAAGCGAATCATGGACAGTAGACAAACAAATGAAAAGACGATTAGAGGACACAGAAATGGGATTTCTCAGAAGAATGTTGAAAGTTCCATGGACAGCTAAAAAGACAAATGAGGAAATTCTCAAAGAGGTCAACACAAAAAGGCAGCTCCTAAACAACATCAGAAAGGAACAATCAACATTTTTCGGGCATATCATGAGAAGAGGAAAGTTGGAATACTTGGTTACAACGGCAAAATAAAAGGAAAGAGAGATCGCGGACGCCAAAGAGAGAAAATACTGGGTAGCTTGGTGTCATGGCATGGAAAATAGTGAACAACAGAACTGATACGATGCACTGTAGATAGAAAATTGTGGAAGAACATGATCGCCAACGACAACCGGTACGGTACATGATGATGATGATGATCCTATAGTTTTTTTCTTCCTTTGTCTATCATATAGTTTTTTCTTCCTTTGTCTTTCATATAGTTTTTTCTTCCTTTGTCTATCATATAGTTTTTTTTTTCCTTTGTCTATCATATAGTTTTTTTTACTTTGTCTATCATATAGTTTTTTTTCCCTTTGTCTATCATATAGTTTTTTCTTCCCCCTTTTGCAGCTGCTAGCCTCTTGTAACCTCACCAGAAACCAATTGAACTATTATTGAAACTGATCTCGCTGAATTAGAGGGACTGACTGGTTAAAACCAAAACACCTACTACAAGTAGTCAAGCAATGAGGAGCAGATTAAGCTCAAATGACAATCTCTAGAGCCATACCACGACAGCCCATATGAATTTGTTTAATTTAGTAAATTAATCATCAGGTTGTTTTCTTTGCATATTGTTCAAATCTATACTGGCTCAGTTCCTTCATTCAGCACAGACTCTCCTCAGGAACATCCATCAATGTCTTCTAACAAACAACACAAGCTATTTCTTTGTTTACTAATTTTCTTTGGCTCCAATTATAGCGCCTGTTTTGGCTTCTTCCATTCTTAGTTCTTAAATTTGCAGTCTGGTACAGGCAGTACACCATCAGGAAACAAATAATAATAATTGAATATTATTATAGAGGGAAACTTCCGAGGCGATATTGAGCCAATCATTTCAGAGGAAGAGCTATGTTTACAGCACTCGGAAAAAAATGACAAATAATCAACAACAGTAGAAAAAAAATAGACAAATATATGGTCCGAAGCAGGATCGAACCCGTATTCCTTGGCACAGAGCTTCGCCACGAGATGCCAAACAGTAAACAGTAACAAATCATCACTTTGGACGCGACAATCATTTGAATCATCATTCAGCTACGCTGAGGGTACATAGAATACCACATGGCCCATTGCTTGTTCATGTTTACAGCAACTCTTTCTTCAAGTTTTCCTTGCCTCTTCGTATTTAGTACAAAAATAAAACAACATAGCATGATGGCGTACCTAAAAAGAAACTTTCACTGCTCTATTTGAACTAACGCACCGATGCATTAAAAGCTGAATATAAAGAATGAAGATCGTTGAAACCGTTCGATAAGTCATCTGTTGCATAGGGGAACTATATGAGGTGTTATATTCCTCTCGAATTAAAGGGATTATGTGTTAATTCCTTGTCTAATTAAAACTATCGATTAAACGTATTGCAAACTGAAACCGAATTGAATTGAAAGACGATGCAACGAGCGAAGTACTGCACATCTGTCGGTAAAAAAGGTGGGATGTTCGTAATTATATTTTGCTGTAAGTTGAAAGACGATGTAAACAACTACATCTCAGAATAAAATTACAGACTCCGACTGCGTCTCACAATACAAAATAGAAAGAAACGTACTATATGTCACAGTTGAAAAAGAAAGACACTAATTAAATCTCTCACTGGAGAAAGAATAACATTAACGACATCTCACGGTGGTAAAAAGAAAGACACTAACTACATCTCACAGTGGACACAAAGAAATAACTACATTTTACAATGGAAATAAAAGATTCTAACTACATTTCACAATTCAAAAATAAAGATACAACCTACATCTTACAGTGCAAATAAAAAGGAACTAACTACATTTCACAGTGGAAAAAAGAAAGACAAAACCTACAACTCACAGTGGTAAAATAATACACTATCTACTTCTCAATATGGAAAAAAGAAAGACAAAACCTACATCTTGCAATGGAAAAATAAAAACACAAATTTATTCTCTAAGTGGAAAAAGAAAAATAGCGGAAATTTACCTCACGGTGTATCCATCAAAAAATCCATCAGAACTTTATGAAACTAAATGCCTTTGAAATGTCATGAAAATATGAGAAAATATGAATGGTTAAAATGTGTTTTAAGAGCCCAATAAAGCGCGGTTTTGGATAATGTGAAAACGGTGGCGTTTAGTTGCAGTAATGTGTATATATTTGACTAACATCAATTATTTGCATTCGCTGCTAGGATGTAAGCTGTGTCAAATAAAGGCAATCTTTAGAGAAGCAATTGCTTTCATGAATATGGATTTCCAGAGACTTTCAAACAGGACAAAGTGCATCAAAAAGTTTTTGAGCAAAGAAACAGAAGCATGAGAGCGAAGTCTAATTTCTTAGGAATGAAGATAAATTGTTGAATTGAACAACAATAAGACTAACTTCACGTGCCGATAGAATAGAGTAGTGAGGTAGGCAGAGGCAGATCAAGGCTAAAGTGGACTGAAACCATCAAAAGATGGGTGAAAAAGGATGGCAGAACACTATCATGGCAATAGCCGGAGTAAAATAGCCCTGCACGTTAGCCAACCTTTGATGTGAAGACATCATCCAATGAATGATTGAATGGTAGCCATTACTTCAGGCCGAGTCCCCCCCCCCCCCATATAATATATCCAGTGCTCATTTAAGGCTGAATAAACCTTAAGGACAGTCATATGTATCCTAAATGCAAGATTGCATTTCTAAATTATTGTTAATAACTGGTAATCAATTATTTAAATAAATTAAATAAGCTAAAAATCCTTTTAAGAGAGGCAGATCTGGCGAAGCAATTAATGTCTGAGCATCGAAGATAATGGAGTCTTGTCAGTCTTCACAGTCTCCAGAGACAATTCTTTTAGCGTCCTCGTGATGAATGATGAATGCAGTGACCTTTCCACTTCCCTTGCCTGGACATAACAGTATGGAGGATCGTTGTTCTCTATGCAATTTAATACCCGCCCATAAGAAAAATGGAGAAATCAAAAGACGAGCCAGGTAATTAAACTGCAGCAATGGCCAACAAAAATCTGTGCAAGTAGTTGTTAGATTATTTTTTAAAACTTTGAGACTGGTTTCAGGGGCTAGAAGTAATTATCTCATTTTTCACTCTCACGTGTCATGTATTGTGCAATGCATGCTGGGTATCTGTAGAAGGTGTCCGGTAGTCACATTGAACTAAAACTACTCGTTGATAATCGACGAATCAGTTGTATATATATATTTATAAAGAGATAACAATGCACACAATCTTCAAAATAGTTAACAGATATTTATCTGGTACAACTAACAGAGCGTCAAGAAATATTAAAGAAATTTAAAAATGCATTGAATATGGTGGCCAATGTTACAACTTCATTGAAATTAACTTCGAGTCAATTGTTCAGCCATGCCTGCCATCAATTTCTGCAATAAAAGCGTGGATTTCGATATGGTGAAAATGTGTAATTAAATGTCTACTGCAGAAAGGGGAGTGAATTTCATAGAATGAGAGCGATACGGTGCATTGCCTGTTGATTGCTGACTTGTCCAGGAAGATGTGACCTGAAAGTTTGACTTCAGGAGTAATTACTTCATTTCATGTCATTTATTATTTTCACTCCCTTAATAGTTGTTGTCAGCAATCTATGGGTCTATCTGGTCTAAGTTATCACCACAAATATTCACACAAACATAGAGATTGATACACAAGTGAAGTAGCAAAGAATTCACCTAAACAATCAATAGCAATGTTCATTCAAACATACGGATTGATATAACAGTGTGTAGTAAAGTATGCACCTAGGCTATTAGCATCTAGATATACTCCCTCAAGCATCAGGATCCACACAACATGACTTCAGTGACAATTATGGTGTGGCCTGAATTCTTTTCTCTTTTTGAAGTTCACTATAAAATTGTTACCGCGTCACTGACGATACATAAAAAAAAAACGCTTCTGTATTATACACTTGGTAATGACGTTAGACCCCTGCTGCATTCACTTTTAAGCTATATTCGTTCTCTCTACTGTTCACACATTTCCTGACTTTCTCTAGTTCTCTTCTCGCCGATTAGACATTTAATTCCCCGTACTTGATTCCATGCAGTAATTCTAGCTTTACCTTATTTATTTGAGCTCGTACGTACTCCACTTATATGACACGGCCGTTTGATATATATCAACTGCAACAAAACATGCAACAAGCTTTTGGGGCTAAAAATATAGAGGCGTGAAGAAACTGTCATTGCAGATTTCGATTTTAGTCACCATAATCATCCTCAATGTACAGTGCCTGATGTCGTAGGTGATCACTCTCCCGAAAATTATATCTCCACAGCCACTCCTCAACTTTCAATCTCCACACTCTCTCAACGTTCTATCTCCACACTCTCTCAACTTTCTATTTCCACACTCTCTTAACTTTCAATCTCTACACTCTCTCAACGTTCTATTTCCACACTCTCTTAACTTCCAATCTCCACATTCTCTCAACGTTCTATCTCCACATTCTCTGAACTTTATATGTCCACACTCTCTCAACTTTCTATGTCCACACTCTCTTAACTTTCAATCTCCACACTCTCTCAACGTTATATTTCCACACTCTCTTAACTTCCAATCTCCACACTCTCTCAACGTTCTATCTCCACATTCTCTGAGCTTTCAATGTTCACACTCTCTTAACTTTCAATCTCCACACTCTCTCAACGTTCTATCTCAACACTCTCTCAACTTTCTAAGTCTAACTCTTTTAACTTTCAATCTCAACACTCTCTCAACGTTCTATCTCCACACTCTGTCAACTTTCTAAGTCTCACTCTTTTAACTTTCAATCTCCACACTCTCTGAACGTTTTGTCTCCACACTATCTCAACTTTATATGTCCACACTCTCTTAACTTTCAATCGCCACACTCTCTCAACGTTCTATCTCCACACTCTCTCAACTATCTATGTCCACACTCTCTTAACTTTCAGTCGTCACACTCTCTCAACGTTCTATCTTCACACTCTCTCAACTTTATATGTCTACACTCTCTTAACTTTCAATCTCCACACTCTCTCAACGTTCTATCTTCACACTCTCTCAACTTTATATGTTCACACTCTCTTAACTTTCAGTCGCCACACTCTCTCAACTATCTGTGTCCACACTTCTTAACTTTCAATCTCCACACTCTCTCAACCTTCTATATCCACACTCTCTCAAATATCTATGTCCACACTCTCTTAACTTTCAATCTCCACACTCTCTCAACGTTCTATCTTCACACTCTCTCAACTTTATATGTCCCACTCTCTCAACTTTATATGTCCCACTCTCTCAACTTTATATGTCCCACTCTCTCAACTTTCAATCTCCATACTCTCTCAACTTTCAATCTCCACACTCTCTCAACCTTCTATCTCCACACTCTCTCAAATATCTATGTCCACACTTCTTAACTTTCAATCTTCACACTCTCTTAACCTTCTATCTCCACACTCTCTCAAATATCTATGTTCACACTCTCGTAACTTTTTATGTCCACGCTCTCACAACTTTCTATGTCCACATTCTCTCTACTTTATATGTCCACACTCTCTCAACTTTCTATCTCTACACTCTCTCAACTTTCTATGTCCACATTCTCTCAACTTTATATGTCCACACTCTCTCAACTTTCTATCTCTACACTCTCTCAACTTTATATCTCAACACTCTCAGAACTTTTTGTCTCCACACTGTCTCAACTTTCTATGTCCACACTCTCTCAACTTTCTATGTTCACACTCTCAGAACTTTATATGGCTCCACACTCTCAACTCTCCATCTCTAATCATCTTTCCCCAACTTTCTATCTCTACTCTCTCAACTTTCTATCTCTACTCTCTCAACTTTCTATGTTCTCTCTCTCTCACAACTTTCTACGACTCCACACTCTTAACTCTCCATCTCCAAACACCTTTCCCCAACTTTCTATCTCTACTCTCTCAACTGTCTATCTCTACTCTCTCAACTTTCTATCTCTACTCTCTCAACTTTCTATCTCTACTCTCTCAACTTTCTATATTCTCTCTCTCTCTCTCTCACAACTTTCTATGACTCCACACTCTTAACTCTCCATCTCCAAACACCTTTCCCCCACTTTCTATCTCTACTCTCTCAACTTTCTATCTCTACTCTCTCAACTTTCTATCTCTACTCTCTCAACTTCCTATGTTCTCTCTCTCTCTCACAACTTTCTTGACTCCACACTCTCAACTCTCCATCTCCAAACGTCTTTCTCCAACTTTCTATCTCCACTCTCTCAACTTTTCAACTCCAAAAATCATTCCCTAAATTTTTACGCCACAATACCTCATGTATATCTTTGTAGCCTCTCTTCATCTTTCATTCTTGTTTTTTATTTCTCAACTTTCTCCTTGCAGTCTCTCTTCAAATTTATATCTCCACACACTCTCAACTTTCTATGTACAAAGTATTTGCTCAAATGTCTATTATCAGTCGCTCTTAAACTTTCTATCCTCATAATCTCTCTTCAGCTTTGTATCGTCACAGTTTCTCTCCAGCTTTCTATCCCCAGTATCTCTTCGGTTTTCTATCCTCACAGTTTCTCTTCAACTTTCTATCCCCACAGTTTCTCTTCGGTTTTCTATCCTCACAGTTTCTCTTCGGTTTTTTAATATCCCCAGTGTCTCTTCGACTTTCTATCCCCAGTTTCTCTTCAACTTTCTATCCCCACAGTTTCTCTTCAACTTTCTATCCCCACAGTTTCTCTTAAACTTTCTATCCCCACAGTTTCTCTTCAGCTGTCTATTCCCACAGTTTCTCTTCAACTTTCTATCCCCACAGTTTCTCTTCAGCTTTCTATTCCCACAGTTTCTCTTCAACTTTTTTTCCCCACAGTTTCTCTTCAACTTTCTATCACCACAGTTTCTCTTCAACTTTCTATCTCCACAGTTTCTCTTCAACTTTCTATCCCCACAGTTTCTCTTCAACTTTCTATCTCCACAGTTTCACTCCAGCTTTCAATCACTACAGTTGTCGTTAACTTCTATTAGCTGTTTAGAAAAAAAAAAAACATCAATCTCAAATAGTGCAACAATATTACCCTACCTTCGTAGAAATTACGACATAGACAACCACCGAAAAGTTCATTCCTAATGTTGGATCTTTACCATCCACTCATAAAGTGACGCAATGAAGAAAATAAAACTTGATTTCAACACATGAAGGAAAGGCTTCTTAATCTGGTAAGAATGGTTTTCTAAGAGGGGCTATCTTGATCTAAACTATGTATGTCATGCGGGAAGATTAAAAACAAAAACCAAAGCACAAAAACTAGGAAAGTGAATAAACTTTCCTTAACGTGTATGAGGAAAATAGAGCAGGAGCCCATATTTTTCAATGAATAACTGCACATTTTATTGGTAATATGGTTGGTATCATATCAGGCCGCCACCTTAATTTTTTTTATTTTTTTATTTTTTTTATTTTTTTTTTTTGCGTTCGCAAGCTTTCACCCTTGCGAAAGAAGGGTGTACTATCAACCCTTACGTATGCGTGTGAAAGCTGGAAAACAAGAGATATAGAAACAAAGTTGAACGCATTCGAAAATAAATGTCTAAGGAAAATACTTGGTATAGCATGGAACGAATTCAAAACAAACGAGGAAATTAGAGAAATCGCCAATCAACCACTAATATCTTCAGTAATAAAGAAAAGACGATGGTCATACGTTGGACATGTGATGAGAAGAGATAATAATCGAATAGCAAAGCAAGCCCTCATATAGGAAACAACAGGTAAAAGAAAAAGAGGAAGACCCAGGGAGACACTGAGAAGAACATTGATGAGAGAGGCAAGAGCAGCAGGAATCGGCTCCCTCAATGAGATAGAACTGCTTGCACAGAACAGAGACTGATGGCGAGATTTGATAAAATATCTTTAAAAGAAAACTGCTAGAACAAAAAATTCATGTAGGAGAAGGTGTATCTTGGTCTACGCCCTATGGGCCGGTTACGGCTCTAAAGGTCAATAGATAGATAGAAGCTTTCACCTCTTGCAAAGATCCTAGAGATTAGGAACTGAAATGATGCGTGTTAATCTGTTTTTTCCTGGCAGCCGTGTGCACAGGGGTACCTCTGTGTACAGGTAGATAACTCCGTCTTCGGAGGTACTCATATTTTTTTTCGTCGATGAGTAATTGACGTTTCAAAACGGGCCACGCTGCTGAGGCCAGGGGTGGTTACCGCAGAGAGAAATTATAAATACATGCATATAAACATATTTTTTATACTCATTTTTAAATACATCTGAGCCTCGAAGTCGTGTTGTTGTGGACGAAGTTATAATCGCCAAAAGCTGGATCTTAACCTCGACTCCTCTAACCTGTAATGAAAGCTGGAGCATCAACAAAAGAGAAAATTCGTGCTGATGGAGACCACACAGTTCTAAACACAGGAAAACGCAATGACGAACACGCGTAAAAAAGACATTAACAAGTTTTACACTTTTCGATCAATTACAATCACTCGCAGTTGGTGTGTTTTTATCTTTAACTCTTTTCGTACGTTTCTACGCACTATGCGCCATGCCGATTTCGGTCACATACGTTTAGCCGCACAGTGCGTCACTCTCAATTTGATTAGTATAAACGGTCATCAAAACATATTCTTTTTATATGTCTTGTATCATCGTGTTATTGGTGAAATTGAAATCCTTATTTAATTATCTAAAAATTCACATATAATATGTTAAATGTTAGATAAATGTAAACATGTAGATTGATATTTAAAACTATGAAAAATGTTGTCTCTGAAATCTCTACCGCTAAATTGATAAAAACCTTACGTACTGAAATAGTTAACAAGAAATGTAGTATAATTCAAGAAGAATATTTAAGATTTCTTCACGCTCTAATACTCTCGCTTTTCTTGAACTAGAACATAAATACTATTTTTAGACTGAAATTAGCAGCTTTATCAAATATAGACGTTCGTGTTGTCAGACGAGTATTATATATTAGATTTACCTTAGTGCTTATCTGAATGTTTACATCCGAGCGAGCATTCAGCATTAGCATGAGATATTGTTAAATGAGTGGGATTGAGATAACTTTAGGCAGGGCTGATATAAGGCTGACGATAGAAAGAAGAAATGGTAAGAAACCACATAATATATGTGGTATTGCAACTGTTCGATATTAAAAGACACCACGACGCACACAAAAATGACAAACTGTCTTTGTCAGAGAAGATCGTGATTGCGTGTGTATGTGTGTGTATGCATGTCAGTGTTAGTGTGTATGTGTGCAGATAATTGTAATAGTATTTGGATTGTGTAACTATTACGTCAATCTATTTCCTGATTACACATGAAAATCTACGCACAGTAAACTAAACCTTAGCAGCCGTGGATGTCAGTTGAGTAATTAAGGAAATTAGTTCATGTAATTTGAACTAAGGTAGATATGTTACGTTTGAAGACTATTCAAGAGCAGCAGCTTAGGGTGTCCTGTGTTTTTTTACGTCCTTAGCTTCAAAACTGAGCTTTGCTTTGTTCTCCGTTTTGTTAAAACTAGACGCCCGAAGTCACTTGCCTTGAGATTTACTTCTTCTTCATCTCATATCCCTGGTGGTCGATGGTGGACTACAGCCAGATTTTGTCAACCTTCTCCATTTCTCTTCAGCCATTTTTGAGACTCTGCAAAGTTGAGGCTTGTCAATTCTTTGAAGCTATCATTCCACCTCTTTCTCTGTCTATCTCTCTTTCTTCTTTTACAATCCATTGCAGAAAGGTCTATGCTAGGTCAGACGAACGAGAAATATGGCCAAAATATTTTATTTAGTGCTACTTCACAATAGACGGAAGATCATCATGCACTCCAAGCTGTTTATTATTTCCTTTTGCGAATTTTTACATTCATGAAACTATCTAGGCAGAAGATGTCCAAGATCTGACGCTAACCCGTTCATCTCCGTAGCTTATATGTCCCAAGATCTGACGCTAATCCGTTCATCTCCGTAGCTTATATTTTCTTCTGTAGTTCTGCTGTAAGGTCCATATTTCTCAGGATCTTGATATCATGTAATGCAAAAAAAAAAAAAAAGAAATCCATATCCCTTATCCTCCATGTGTTTAAAACCGGGTATCTTGCTAAAGTTTTGCAAGCACTCTACACGTATCATTACAGCGACCACTTTTATTTCACTTTAATCAGAAAGATAAATGTTAAATACCCTTAGTGGACACACTAAGTACGGCCCGCGACAAGAGACCGCCAAACATTACCACGAGGATGATTGAAAATCATTTTCAATGTTAGACTGTGAGCTGAGATCGAAACATCATTTTAAAAGTAACGTCACATGCTATATAACATTATTTTAAAATAAAGATTGAACAATTGATGATTTACAAAACGACTTCGACTAAAGTCAAATGTTACTATGTGTTCTCAACCAATTCACGAGAATGAATTACTGGCCACATTATCCAATACTTGTGCCAGTGGTTGGAAAATGTGTGCGTTAAGACCATATATAAGACACGTTCGATGCAGACGAGATTCTGGTTTACAACATATATTGATTCAGTTATTCTACATATATTAATTCAAATTTACAACGTATATTGATTTAGCAATACTAAATATAGTAATTCAACATTACAACATATATTGATTCAGTTATATATACTACATATATGAATGCACCTATACCATCAATTGTAATTCAGATATTCTATGTATTTATTTTTTCTTAACGTTTGGCATTATTCTTTTAAATGGATTGTTTTGAGGGAATCTGCTAGTTCTAGTTTATTTAGTAAACTAGTTGTGTTATACCCAGCTCTACAAATAAACCTAAGGTTTGTGTGTGTGTTTTACTAAACTATGCATTTTAAATTGCTTTTTGTTAGTATTAATTCCCAATTCTCTTATGTTAGTTCTCATCCAGTGTTGTCTTATATTGCGCATTACTAGAGGTTGGATAAACATGAATTTAATCAGCCTCGTTTGAGTTTTTGAGCCCACACACTTCTGAACAGCAGCGCGTGCATTTAGCGCTAAGTTACCGAGGGCCATAGTCCAGTGGTTAGCGAGTGAACTGGACTACAAAGGGTCGGGTTCGATAATGATCGACGGCTTCCGGGTTCACCTTGCTTTAAATGGATACCGGATTTTTTTTCTGGGAAAGTAAAGCAACACGGGCGTAATACCACATTACCTCAAAAATCTTGTGCCAAAAATCTATATAAAATTATGGTCACTAACATCATATTCCCTATAGGCAACTTAGCGTGACGAGTAATTTTACACCCATACCCATGCTGGAGACTATCAGACTGAAAGTAAATCCGCGTTCTTTGTGAGTATACCTCATATATTTTGACTAGCATAAGTGTAGTATTGGGCAGCAATAGGCCTATTGTAACATAAAATGTAATTTGTGAGATTAATAAAGAAAACCGTGAAATGTCTTGCAGATCTATCACAAGAATGTAATTGCTACAGAAACAACACCTGCACAAATGCATATTTGTTTCGGCACGGGTTATATGAGATGAGACGGTGATAAAAACTAGAGGTGTTTCCTTGTTTCTGTCATAACATAAATGAGTGATAAATTATGTTCACATATATAAGATAAAATATGGTAAACATGATACTTCCTGGGGATAAAAATTAGTCAAAACAGCTAGACATGTTTAGGAAGGTAAATCGCTAGAGAGGGGAGTATTGCAGATCTCACCACACAGACAGACCAACATCTAATATTCTATTTTATTCTATTCTATTAATAAGTTTTATTACATTCGGGATATTCACATATCCGATATACTGCCCGTGCAAGCATTTCTCAAAGTTTATACAGACTGACTGCTCCTGTCAGTTGCTGATACATCTACTTTCCCCCTAAGCACATCGACTCGGCCAGACCCTATGTCCATATTTAGACTCAATTGTTTGACCACGTGACAAGGCAGAAAGATCAAAACACAACATAACAAGCCTTCTATAAACGTTGTGAGAACACCAGACCCAAGGGCGTACCAGGAAAAATATGGATTGACGGAATATAAGAAACACAAGGAAATATAACAGCAGCAGAGTCGAGCAGAAGAGCAAAAGACCGCAAATTATATGCTGCAAAGCAAATGAAGAATGAAAGAAGAAGATTGTAATAGTTCCTAGCACTCTTCTGATACGTCAATTATGTCGCCGTTTCCGAATCGCATCCAACGTGACAACAACATCTCGGAGTTCCATGTCCACTCTTCAGAAAAAAAAACCCACATTGAGACACATATGCTTACTGTCAAGAATTCCCATTACTCGTGCTCTAGAAGCAAGTCTGACAGCTCTATCGTCGCCGTGAAGTCCAATGTGATCAGTGCGGCAGTTCCACAGAATTTCCCAAAAGATTGAAATCATTCGATGGTCAATTCACTTATAACCGAGCTATCCACCTCAACTCCACGAAAAATGGAATGAGAATCTAACGCGATGAGGAAAACTGTAAAAATATACTGAAATTCTAATACGATGAGAAAAACTGTAAAAATAGACTGAAATTCTAACACGATGAAGAAAACTGTAAAAATATTCTGAAATTATAACACGATGAGGAAAACAGAACAAATAGACTGAAATTCTAACACGATGAGAACAACAGTAACAATGTTCTGAAATTCTAACTCGATGAGGAAAACTGTAAAAATAGACTGAAATTCTAACACGATGAGGAAAACAGAACAAATAGACTGAAATTCTAACACGATGAGGAAAACAAAACAAATAGACTGAAATTCTAACCCGATTAGGACAACAGTAAAAATGTTCTGAAATTCTAACTCGATGAGGAAAACTGTAAAAATAGACTGAAATTCTAACACGATGAGAAAAACTGTAAAAATATTCTGAAATTCTAACACGATGAGTAAAATTGTAAAAATATACTAAAATTCTAACATGATGAGGAAAACTTTAAAAATAGACTGAAATTCTAACACAATGAGAAAACTGTAAAAAAATAGACTGAGATTCTAACACGATAAGGAAAACTGTAAAAATGGACTGAGAATCCTACACGATGAGGAAAACTGAAAAGACGGGCAGTAATATGAACATCCCAGAAAATAATCGTAAAGAAGAAATGGGAAAATATAAACATAGTTTTATGAATGAAGAAGAAGGCGATCCAATTAAAAATAGTTGGTGAGCAACAGTTGTAACGTTGTGTTGAATATGTAGTGAAAGGATAATTGATGCGTATTGTAAAATCATCGCTGCTTGTAGCGTTAAAAATAAACAAATATGAATTTGTTTCTTCCTTGCTTTCCTTATTTCAATATCATGCTCCATTTAATTGCCACTGAAATTTTTGTTATGTTTCAAAATGTTATTAATCTTTGTTATTTTTTTTTCAGGAAATTTGTTTGCCGTGGAAAATAAAATCATATTTAAAATGTGCAAGAAAGTTTAAATATCTTTGTACAGAATGAGTATCTTTATTTAGAATAGCAATATATCAATCTCGTTCTTTCTTTCTTGCACCTCCAACTTCTTTTCTCATCTCTCCTCTCCTGTTCTCTCTCTCTCTCTCTCTCTCTCTCTCTCTCTCTCTCTCTCTCTCTATCTGTCTATTTCTAACTATTTCGCTCAATCTCTTCGTCTCTACATATTTCTTCAAACCCATCATTACTGCTCTGGCCTTCCTTACTTCCATACCTACTCTCTCTCTCTCTCTATATATATATATATGTTATATATATATATATATATATATATATATATATATATGTGTGTGTGTGTGTGTTTCTACCTATATCTTCAAACCCATATTTACTATTGTGGCCTTCCTTATCTCTCCATGCCTCTAATTGATGTCCATGTACTTTGATTAGACTTCGATTCCACTTATATTTTCCTTGTCACTTCTCCCCCTTCCACCTCTTTGTATTTGCATTTTTCCTTCTCTTCCCCTCTGTCTACTATTCATTTTCGTCACTTTCATATCATTTCTACGTCACGGACATTGTAATGGCCTTACTCATAAAAGAGCTGGTAAATGTACGTTGTTTAGAAGAGATTGCAACAATTGTAAACCCACTTGTGGCTGGAAACTGAACATTCTACAACAACAAAATTGCACATAAGACAATCCTTGAAATGTTTCTTTTCCTAAACATTTATTTTTCTAAACATCAATAATGCAAAACAAATTATTATAAAAGAACATGATATCGCAAATTAGAACCCCGTCAAGGAAATATCACATTTAGGACTAAGAGTAGTGTAGTAGACTGACGAATTCTTAACCAGTACAGTCTGCATGTTTTCTAGTAGTGCACTAAATATTAAATACAGTTTAAAAACAAGCAGTTGTGCTTATTCTACTTGATCTCTCCCCCACTCCTCCAAATCTCTCCCCAACTCGTCACCACTTCCATATGTAACACTTTTGTAAATAATTATCATAATATGAAATTGCTGTCCACTGCAAAGTAGTCATTTCTGACGCTTTCCAGGAATTTTATTCATAACTTTATTCCGTCATTTTACACACAAAGTGCTGATTATCTTTTTGTGCGTACCTTCAGCAATTTATCCATCACAAATGTCTTTTATTGCACAATGTTTAAAACTGTTCAGGGCCCCATCAGATGTCCAATGAATATCGAACGTGATGTCATCGCATGCCCAATGAATATTCATAAATCTGTCCCTGCATCTTGCATATAGATAACAAATAATACATAACAGGAAACACAGCTATTTACTTACGCTTCCTCGTACTAGGATGAGTGTGACATGACGATAAATGTGTGTGACATGACGATACATGTGTGTGACATGACGATACATGTGTGTGACATGACGATAAATGTGTGTGACATGACGATACATTTGTGTGACATGACGATACATGTGTGTGACATGACGATAAATGTGTGTGACATGACGATACATGTGTGTGACATGACGATACATGTGTGTGACATGACGATAAATGTGTGTGACATGACGATACATCTGTGTGACATGACGATAAATGTGTGTGACATGGCGATAAATGTGTGTGACATGACGATACATGTGTGTGACATGACGATAAATGTGTGTGACATGACGATACATGTGTGTGACATGACGATAAATGTGTTTGTCATAAATGCGATTTATATAAGTGTCTTCAAAACTTTCTCAGACAGCCGTTTTCATATTTTGTCAACTTACTGCTTCCCTCCACCTCTCTCTCTTTCTCTCTCTCTCTCTCTCTCTCCCTCTCTATTTCAAATATTTTATCCAGTCACAAAACGTATATTTAATGCTGTTCCTCCTTCAGAACATTAAGTACAGTCATCACACAGAACATAGCTCCTCGTCATTCTATCTAGTCAATCATAATACCACCATCTCCTCACTGAAAGTTTCAGGGTTCCTTACCTTATCCCTTGCACTCCCCCCATCCTCCTTCCAGTTCGTTTTGAAATCTTATCATTAACTTACTTTGATTCTGTGATACCATCTCCTTAATTTGTCCCTTTGTTCCAGAAACCTAATAATGTTTCCTTAATTAATTATATTTATTCTGTCAGCACTCATCATACCCTCGGTTAATGAACCTTTTCTCTGTCTTTCGCTGATTCTATAAAAGAAACCCCACGGCATATAAATCTTATAACTATGTTTTTTTTTTTTCAAATACTCTATCTTCTGCCTCCCGCCTCGTCCTCCCCTCGTCCCTCCCTAACCCGGATTGACAAATTTATCTTTACCTCCCGTAATTATATAATCTAAACTTTACACCCTTATGCTTCATTAACTTATCTTTACTAAGCCGAGATTATAATTAATGTAAATGTTAAACTACTTGACATGTGAGATTTACTGAGTTCTACGCAAAATGAACTTTTCGGGAAATTCTCTGGAGTTGAAGGGCCACTAAAAATATTAACAAGCATTCGCATAATTTGATGCAAGATAGAATACTCAGAAGTCTCAGATGAACGTTGGCATAATATGCAAATTAACCGTTACAAAAAGTTGAAGTATTTGCATAATTGACTTAACACTTTCCTATCTGACCTGTTTAATTGTAGCCTCTTGAATTAAAACAAATTCATGTTTTGTTCATGTTACTTTTTAAATTATCGTCATTATAGGGAATCGCAGGTAAAAGTGATGGCATCAAAGCGATCACAGTGGCCACAGTTTGGTTCAACCAAATATAAACAGGAACATCACAGTTGACAGCTTAAAAACCCACGAACTGTTCACAGTCAGTCCTAATGAAAATAAACAAAATAAAAATGGAAAAAATTATTTCAAACTCACTTTCATTCCTGAAATTAACACTTTCTGTGTTTGAAAAAGAATTCTTCAAGCTGGCAACAGCCCGGTTGTAATGGTGTTTTTTTTTTTTTTTTTTCTCCACACACGTGAGTGGTTGTGTGGATGAGACCTGTTTAACGTTGCTCACTCTCTAGAATTGTTTGTCTCTCTTATGGGGAATGGAATTAGTATGATTTAGCCATACTCTTACAGCATCAGAAGAATGGATTACCAGCACTAAACAAAGCTAAGAGGTAGATGCTTAAATGATTAATATCGACGATTAAGTTATAATAAGTAATTTAGAGAACAAAACTTAATTTCTTAGTAACAGTTTAAGGCAACAGTGGACGAAACATCTGAATATAATAATTTTAAAAAGTAACAAATGTCTTTAAGGCAATTGTCCCATTTCTGGGGTGTGTCGAGGGAGAGAGGGGAGAAGAACTGGAGGGAGACCATCGACACGCTACACGATTACGCAATTGTTGATGTCTCACAAAACAGATGAAAATAATCAAGTCTCAACTGATATCGAGAAGGTTGGTACATTCAGCCCTGGCCGTTGTATCATTTTACAATCTTGTCGTTTTAAGCTTAACTTACATCAAAAGTGTATGTAGAAGTTGGTGTGCCCATGTATACTCTCACTGGATAGATTATTAAAGTTGTCATGTCAAGAAACTGGACCCAAATGCGTTACATGTGAACGATAAGTTGATCGGATATTGCACCACAAACCGGTGTGTTTACACCGTCATGCATAACAGGAAAGCACACAAAGCTATGAAGAGCACATGTTAGATAGGCTAGAGGCAGCCTGCACATTGAAACAACGTCAACATATACATTTGTCTACGAGATAAGCTTCAAAATAGTTGCATCAGTCCATTGTATGTTTATGTTGCTTGTTCTTACGTTGCAGCTCTAGTCGCGACCTCACATAGTATTTAATATTCCTCATATTTGACATATGTGCTTAACTTCAAAGTGATAGACGATCACAAACCAGAGCGTTGACTTAACAACCTTGGTTGTATCTTGAGTCTATTTGATGCTGCTTGTGAATTATCGTCTATTACCAGACGTCCTAAGTATTTAAATTACTGCACATGTTGTGTCTACGTCACTAATTATGTCACTAAAAGACATTTGTGGTGATTCCGATGTAATATGGAAGAGCGTGGCCGCTAAATATAATCTTCATTCCGCTGTATGACCAAATTAACTCAACAGACCTTCCCAAGGGCTGATCTATAAAAAGATGGCTTGATGGAATATTAGAAACACTGGGAAACAACGACAGGAGATGCTAACAAAAGAACAAAAGACCGCAAATTATATCTCCCATTGATGCTGAAAGGCAAATGAGGAAGCAGAGAAGAAGTTAATGCAACGCAATAAGCTAGAGCAACAAGACTAGTTGGGGGGAGGGGTTTGCAGTTTATGTGATAATTAAATAATTGATGTCACTCAGAAAGTTGTGGCATGTCTCTGGTGTCACGAGTCATCTCCAACTCACTGTAACAGAATGATAACAAAATGGTGGTTTCTAGGTCAATGAACAACAAGAAGAAATAAACATGCCCTTTTCAGCGATGATTTATTTCATTTACATCAGCTGTCGAGCAAAAGAAAGTGTCCTGGAAATGGTCGAATCTGTTTGTGTTTCATTAACCACGTGAGGCAATAATACTTTCATCACTTTCAATTAAAACCAACCACAGAGCGGTATTCGTGCTTTTACAGAATCTTATATCCAACCACTATTTGTATCCGCACTTCTGGAATGTCATTTATTTTTTTCCCCACAGAACGGATATCTGTACTTCCAGAATACTATAGATGATCGGTTCTTTAAAATATCATGTTTAAAGTATTGAAATATTTATCTAGTCTCCGCTGATGTTGTTTTTCGCTTTATTTTTAAACTAATACCTACTGCTCTGTCTTCTTTACCACGAAAATGAGAACATTTACTTAATACTGCTCACCTTGGGAATGCAATTTCATCTACAAAGAACTGGTGTCTGTAAGAAGCTTAAGGAAAATCAACATTTAGAAGCAATATTGAACAAATGAGTATTGAAGTTCAATGCACTGAATCGAATATCACAAACACGGTGCAGAACACGACAAATACAATTGCTGCTATTCGTCTTACTTGTCCAATTTCATGATGGCAACTTTTGTGGCCAGGTATTTTTTTTTTTACCTTTTCAACTGCTACTCACATGCAAGGCTATTTCCGAGGCCACGACGAGTGGTGGAGTGTGGACAGCACTGATCTATCGACACTTGGTTTGGTTTGGTTATGGTTATGAAAAGCCCCGGTATCACTGCAATCGAATTAAAATCCATAATTGCTCAACCGCCCGTGCCAGTGGAATCATCCGAATGACTATTTCACATCCCAAAAAAAGAAAGGTAGCTGTAGACCCCATCATAGCAGTTTCAGCACACGCCAAAAGCCATAAGGCGAAGCCACACAGAAAGTGAACACAGACATCTGTTCTCCATCATACGATATCATCATTCCTCGTAAACAATCGGAATATCGAAAAACGATCAAAACAGATGAAACGCACAGCTCACTGTGTGCACAGAGCACTTAACTCAGTAGCTCCTGCAACAATCCGGAGTTGGAATATGAGGAAACTGAAACAAGGGACACTTTTCAGACATAGCATTTAATGGTTCAAGCCGCCTATTCCACCATATTGACCAGAAGTTCACGTCCTTCTGAAAATGATGATCGTCATTAAAAAAAAATGTATAGCGCTTGAGGATGCTAGAACATCACCCTGATTCCAAATCCGAACATATGAAACACAGTTAGTCATCGGACTATCCCCGTCGCACATCAAACAACAGACTGTAAGATCTCCCTGCAATGTGAATTTGTGAAATTATGAATCCCTCCTGACTAACATGAACCTCCCGAAGTGACCACGGTGCTGCAAAGTCATATACGAAACTCCATTCCGCCTTTCACTATTAGTGTACGGCCATTTTGGGGATATACAATCAGCCATTGTGATGACGTAGTACACACAACAATGGCTGCGCCCATAAAATCCCAATTACTCTAATAAATGCAGCCAACATTCGCGAAAAAATTATGTATAATCTCTAAAGTGAAAACTGCGATTGACTTGGCAGAGCAGTCCATATTAATGAGTTGTAACATGTAAATACTTGGAGTCAAACAATTCTAACGATTGCCTTCGAACAGCACGCAATGTGTTGACGTAAACCGCTTATCAACTCTAGACCGGGGAAGGTCGCATTCACAAACTTACACTTAACAAAGAGGAGCAATGAGGTGTGTACGACTCTGCATCATCGCCAAAATTTGTTAAGTTCGACACTTACACAAAGGTAGCAAAGGCTGTTGGTTTTCTGAATGGCGATGGCGATATAAGTGCTTATATTTGCTTTAGGTCGTGAGATTAAAATAAAAAAAAGAATATTTGTAATTGATCCATGCTAGCCTTCATATTTTGACACATAAATCCATATCCCCGTAAGTCTAGTTTTATTAATTCATTAATTTCATTGTCCTCATAAATAAGTACTGATTTATAGTTTCAACAATGGTTATTTAGCCATGAGACGATACATACCATTTTGGTTATATTGTATAACATTACTGAGTTCAATATCAATTCTGCTTTACCATTCATAAACTGCAGAAGGTGTCCGTGATATTAATTAGACTGTGTGCTTGGGTTACTGCAAATATCACTTTGTAGTAAACTAGGATAAATGTACTTTTACATCAAAACTATTGATCGTAAAGGTGTTGTGTAGCAGTATGTACATGACAGTAGACATACACAAGTCCTTTTCAGATATAGGCTTTTGTGCCCACCATTAATTTATGTTCTTATTATTCTTAATGACCTTTTCCATTCATAGTTTGAGCGATGACACAATCTTTTCCAAAACGGATTGTAATATCACATCTGGGAACATATCAGTAATAAGGTATGTCTCGTGTCATGTGGAAGATTTACAAAAATAATTAATAACTTCTACAGTATTTGAAGTGGTGAATACAGTAAAACGTAAAGAACCCCCGTCACGCGAAGTGGCGTATAGGGAAATCTGGTGTTAGTGACCCTATATTTTACAGACCTTCAGCACATGATTTTTGTGGTAATGTGGTCGGTATTACGCCCGTGCTGCTTTACTTTCCCAGAAAAAAATCAAGTACCCATTTGAGGCTGGGTGAACCAGGAAGCCGTCGATTGGGATCGAACTCTACCCCTTGTCCTTTGTAGTCCAGTTCACTAACCACATCCATCGCGGCTCCGTGGTGAATACAGCTCTTCTTTAATACAATGTAATGCCGAGTACCTATTCTTCTTTCAGATGAACTAAAAGTGCCAGGCAAAGATTGGACCTGCAATAATTTTTTATAGCCATGTCTGAACTAATCACTGCGCAAATGACGATCCAACATGAACGCGCCATCATAGAAACCGTCCATCAAGAGTGGTTATAATAACATAACAAATATATCAATAGCAAATGTCATGTAATATTCTATGCTGGCTGGCTTTGGTTATAACAGGAAATTCTCAATTCGCATTCCTTGTTACAGAATGAATACCCCTCCATCAGGGATTTCGTTGATGGATGGTCGTTCGTGAATAGGTGTTTGTGAGAAACATCTGCGCGTCGAAACGTTAATTTTTTAAGCTGAAAATAAATTGTGAAGGCGATTAGAGGAAGTAAAAAATAGTTTTGATTGCAGATCACAAGTGGACCGTGAAGTGGTGCGATGTTACCCTGGAATAAGACGTGTCATGGCATAAATGAAGAGAGAAACAGGGTGGATAAGGATGAAACAGTAGCAACATTGAATAATAATTGCAACAAATAACATGAAAAGAGGAAGTAAAACAGGAATATAAATTATGTAACATACTGAAGGCAGGCAGGCAGGCACCCAGACAGATAGATAGACAGACAGAGAGGCAGAGATGCAGACAGACAGAAGAATGAAACTCAACGCTAAATTTATCTTAGCCAACGTAAGCCTCAACGCTTCATTTAGCTTAGCTAACTTAGGCCTCAATGTTTTATTTAGCTTAGCCAAATTAAGCTCAACGCTTTATTTAGATTAGCCAAATTAAGCTAAACTTTTCATTTAGTTAGCAAACTTAGACCTCAACGTTTCATTTAGTTAGCCAACTTAGACCTCAACCCTCCATTTAGTTAGCCAACTTAGGCCTCAACGCTCCATTTAGTTAGCCAACTTAGACCTCAACGCTCCATTTAGTTAGCCAACTTTGGCATCAACGCTCCATTTAGTTAGCCAACTTAGACCTCAAAGCTCCATTTAGTTAGCCAACTTAGGCCTCAACGCTTCATTTAGTTAGCCAACTTAGACCTCAACGCTTCATTTAGTTAGCCAACTTAGGCCTCAACGCTTCATTTAGTTAGCCAACTTAGGCCTCAACGCTTCATTTAGTTAGCCAACTTAGACCTCAACGCTTCATTTAGTTAGCCAACTTAGACCTCAAAACTCCATTTAGTTAGCCAACTTAGACCTCAAAGCTCCATTTAGTTAGCCAACTTAGGCCTCAACGCTTCATTTAGTTAGCCAACTTAGACCTCAACGCTTCATTTAGTTAGCCAACTTAGACCTCAACGCTCCATTTAGTTAGCCAACTTAGACCTCAACGCTCCATTTAGTTAGCCAACTTAGGCCTCAACGCTTCATTTAGTTAGCCAACTTAGACCTCAACGCTCCATTTAGTTAGCCAACTTAGGCCTCAACGCTTCATTTAGTTAGCCAACTTAGGCCTCAACGCTTCATTTAGTTAGCCAACTTAGACCTCAACGCTTCATTTAGTTAGCCAACTTAGGCCTCAACGCTTCATTTAGTTAGCCAACTTAGGCCTCAACGCTTCATTTAGTTAGCCAACTTAGGCCTCAACGCTTCATTTAGTTAGCCAACTTAGGCCTCAACGCTTCATTTAGTTAGCCAACTTAGGCCTCAACGCTTCATTTAGTTAGCCAACTTAGGCCTCAACGCTTCATTTAGTTAGCCAACTTAGGCCTCAACGCTTCATTTAGTTAGCCAACTTAGGCCTCAACGCTTCATTTAGTTAGCCAACTTAGGCCTCAACGCTTCATTTAGTTAGCCAACTTAGGTCTCACGCTTCATTTAGTTAGCCAACTTAGGCCTCAACGCTTCATTTAGTTAGCCAACTTATGCCTCAACGCTTCATTTAGTTAGCCAACTTAGGCCTCAACGCTTCATTTAGTTAGCCAACTTAGGCCTCAACGCTTCATTTAGTTAGCCAACTTAGGCCTCAACGCTTCATTTAGTTAGCCAACTTAGACCTCAACGCTTCATTTAGTTAGCCAACTTAGGTCTCAACGCTTCATTTAGTTAGCCAATTTAGGCCTCAATGTGTCATTTATCTTAGCCAACATAGGTATCTACAAGTCTAATTCCGGCCCTGTTCCCATATTTTAATGGCGAGGTGAAATATGACTCTCTGAATAACGCCTAGTAGTGATATCGACACATGTTCTCAAGCAACAACTGTGTGGATATAGATGTACAGGTTAGGGAATTTCTATGAAGTATATTTCTATATCAAATATTTGATATCGGTACTTTTATTATTTTTATATTATATTATGTTTTATATATACATATATATATATCATCAAGTACCGGGCCTACTGGCGTAGGTGATCAAGTCTCACCACAACTTTCTATCTCGACAGTTTTTTATCATTTTTGTTGTTGACCTTCTGCCAAGCCATTCTCTTAAGCTGTCTGGTATTTTCTCTCTTTGCTTCCCTCTGTCTCTTCGTCCCTCAATTTTTCCAGTTGTTACAATATATTCCTGTTGTTCTTTTCTCATTACATGGCCAAAAACTGATGATTGTTTTTCCTAATATTGGAAATGAGTTCTCTTTTTGCTTTGACCTCTTTCAGAACATTTTCATTACTCTTCTTAGGTGTCCATGGTATTCTCAACATTCTTCTATAAAACCACATTTCTACAGACTCCAGTGATTTTCGTGTCTGTTGTCCTATTGTCCATGATTCACATCCATATGTTAAGACTGGCTCTACATAACATTTAAGAACTCTTTTTCATGTTTCTATTGTCAAAAATGGATTGCATAGTATCTTTTTTTTGTTTCTATTATATAGATAATATATATATATATGGCTAAAAAATAAATGATAGTTAAACATTTTTAAAAAAAGCTCTTCTATTAATCTTAAATTATTCTTAGAAATTTGTTTGTGTTTAATTATAAATTAAAGCAAAGGAGAGATGATCTTTTTTTTTAAATCCGAGTTAATATAAAAGAGACATATTATTTGTCAAATTTGAGACATCCAACAACAATATATCGCGTCCTTTCTTTCGTGATGCATTCAATTTAATTTCTAATTCTAACTTTAGCTGTTTTGAGGGCAACAGGTGCGCGTAATCTGCACGTGGTAAACTCAATTAGAAAACAGAGTTGTTTCTCCTAATTAAATCGTTTTCTGCTTGAGATGAAATATAATACAAACAAAAACCCATGTTTTAAGAGAAGTCAAAGTTGATGAGATAGTTAGCATCTGCAGCTCTCGTAGATTATAGAAAGTATTTGAAATCAACGTCGCTGGAACAGTGTTGAATCAGGTCAAGAGTTGTAAATAATTTGGCAATATTCAAAGAGAAGCTGCAGGTCCAGTATAAAAAGCAAACAAATGTAGAATAAACAAACAAGATACCACTTTCAGAGATAAGTGTTTCTCATTACAAGTAAGAAAATCAATTCCTCAATTTTACATAACTGCTGTTCTATATGAGAGTCGTGAAAGCTCAGTCGTTAGTGAACTGGACTACAAAGGACAAGAGATCGGGTTCGATCCTTATCAACGGCTTCCGAGTTCATCAAGCCTTAAATGGGTATCGGATTTTTTCTGGGAAAGTAAAGCGGCATGGGCGAAATACCGACCACTTTACCCCCAAATCATGTGTCGAAGGTCTATAAAAAAATTATGGTCACTAACACCATATTCTCTACATGTCACTTGGCGTGACGGGGCTCGTACATTTTTTTTTTACTTACTGTTCTATATTAAAAGACTTATACATTTAAAAAGAACCGACGTAAACACAGCATTCTACAGAGGAAATAAAAATACTATGACAAAGTTAAATGGCACTGAGGGCTGGAAGGAATAATAATGAAAGGTATGGTTCCAGGACGACGAGACAGGGATCGACCAAGAAGAAGGTGGTTTTAAGACATCAAAAAGACCTTGAACATGACAACAAAAGAAGTGTCAATCTAGCTAGAGACAGATATTCATTTAGACGGGCTGTGGTGATTGCAACAATCAGCAAAAGGCATGCAACCTGGTGATGATGATGGTGTGTTATTCATGCTAGTCGTGGGTGATTAATTAACAAGAAAGAAAGTTATTTTCCCGCTTGGTATAGAACCGTTGATCAGAGGTTTAATAAGCCGCTATCGTAAAACGCTTTTGTTAAAGAAACGTAGACTTGATACATCATCATCATGAGCCATACCGGTTGGCGTAGGCGATCATGTCCTTCCACAATCTTCTATCTACAGTGCATCGTATCAGTTCTGTTGTTGTCCGTTTTTCATGTCATGACACCATGCTATCCAGTATTTTCTCTCTTTGTCGTCCGCGATCTCTCTTACCTTTCATTTTGCCAGTTGTAACCAAGTATTCCAACTTTCTTCTTCTCATAATGTGCCTGAAAAATATTGATTGTTTTATTCTGATGTTTTTTAGGAGCTGCCTAGACCCGATACAGAATGTGTAAATTAGCAGTAGATAATAGTGATAATATTTTCGGCCCTAAAAAAAATGAGGAAATTAGAGAAAAATTACCGATCAACCACTAATATCTTCAGTAATCAAGAAAAGACGATGGTCATATGTTGGACATGCGATAAGGAGAGATAATAACCGAATAACAAACCAAGCCCTCATTTGGGAAACAATAGGTACGAGGAAATGATGCCGACTCAGAGAGGCAATGAGAAGAACATTGATTAGAGAGGCAAGAGCAGCTGGAATAGGTTCCCTCAATGAGATAGAGTTGCTTGCACAGAACAGAGACAAATGGCGAGATTTGATAAAAGATCTCTACAAGGATTGAAAACTGCTAGAATAAAAAATGTTGATAAGAGAAAGAGTATTTGGGTCTATGCCCTATGGGCCGGCTACAGCTCGAAAGGTCAATAACTAGATAGAAGAAATTTAATAGAGACAATGCTGCTGAACAAAGGAATAACGAGAATACAGACGATTTGAATGAAAAATATGCAGAGAACTTTTGAAACTCAAAAGATAAATAATTTGCAAAGGAAAGCTTGAAAAGATTGTAACAACTAGAAAACACGAAGAAAAGAAGATATATGAAAACAACGTACAACAATACTAGACAAATAATGCAAGATAAAAGAAAGACTGATAGGAGAAGACATTAATTGTAGAAATGATTAAAAACAACAGTTGAAATGTTGAACTACGTACAAATGACAGCTGATAATAATGATGCTGATAGATATAACGGAAAAAATTAAAAGCTTAACTTTAACGCCAGTCGCTCAGGCTGCCCTTTGCAAACCCTAACACGGCTTCAGTTGTATACCACGCACATTTGATTTTAGCTAAACTGATGAATGTTAAACGGTGTTTAATTGCATTACACCGCCACACACGCTAACTGAATTAGTTAAATTATTATGCCAGGACATAATGTTAAATCAATAGCCCACTGTGCTTAAACAGGTTGTATTTTTTATTGTTTCATGTCAAGCGTTAATTTGAAAATAAATGAACGGCAACGAGTTTAAAGTATCCAGTGCATGGGTACATTGTTAACTGGTAACTGAGTTTACACAATAATATAGCAATGTAAGGAATGATGGTGTCAACATCACAAAATGTGAACATGCTTCAACAAACGTACATATCTCATAGAACAAATCATTGGCACATAATGGCAAATTGAGTTATTGAGATATTTGCGAGTCATCATCATTGCACTCCGAACATTCCATAGATGGTCAGATCCCCTCCTCAGCAAGTCTCGCACTGTGCAGCGACTGACGACTCCAGTTCTATGTTGGTTGATAGTCTTCGTAAACGTCCACGAAGTTTCACGTTTCTGGATGTGCCATCTTAATTCCCATCTCTTTCATCCGAAGGGGTGACGTGACATCATTGTTGTCGAAGTCCTTCCCACTTCTCGTCGAGCATTGATGACGTCCGCCCGATCCATTGGTTGACCGTCCTCAACAATGGGAAATGTCACTTAGTTCATACAACAGATGACACCATCTCCACATATCTTATCTTTGTTTACATTCACCCGGCGTGTACTTCGTGAAAGAGTGGTCGTCTTCGATATCCATCACTAAATGGCCGTTCGTTAAATGGACATAAAAATGAGCAACAACAAAAAATGAGTTGTGTTGTAACTTGCAGCTAAGCTATGGTATTTTTGTTTTCGGCCCAAATTATCCTATTTCAGCGTTATATTTTTAGTACAGGATTTGATTGTTTCTCGATCCTTACTCACTTGGCCAGACTGACTAGTCTGTTCTGTTTTTAGGGGCATCATGAAGAGGTAAAACACGATCTGGGAAATTCTACATTAACCGTACCTGGAGCAAGTAGTCAAATAAAGATGAGTCGTTGACTGCTTTAAGTAATGACACTGACAAACACCTTATGGCAACACCCCGAATGGTAACTATAACTTAACTCACACAACAAAACGCTGATGAGTATCGGCAGATATAATTTAACTCACAACAAAACGCTGATGAGTATCGACAGATATCATTTAACTCACACAACTAAGCGCAAAAAATATGATAAAATTAATAACTTTAACTATAGAAGTCTTTAATCGAATCTTTCTGGATTTATATCTATATCCGTAAGTGAAGTCCATAATCACTTCTAATTCAAGGCTATCTTTAGTAATTCTCTAAGTCTAACGACTAATTAGCTATTCTCTGTTTCTAACTCTGGCTGGTTATATTGACCTTGCTAACTACAAACTTCTATAGCGCCATCTATGCTCATTGATTAATCTAACTACAAACTTCTATAGCCTCATCTCTGCTCATTGATTAATCTAACTACAAACTTCTATAGCCTCATCTCTGCTCATTGATTAATCTAACTACTAACTTCTATATCGTCATCTCTGCTCATTGATTAATCTAACTACAAACTTCTATAGCGTCATCTCTGCTCATTGATTAATCTAACTACTAACTTCTATAGCGACATATATGCTCATTCATCAATCTAACTACTAACTACTAACTTCTATAGCGACATATATGCTCATTCATCAATCTAACTTCTAACTTCTATAGCGACAGCTCTGCTCATTGATCAATCTAATTACTAACTTCTATAGCGTCATCTATGCTCATTGATCAATCTAACTACTAACTTCTATAGCGTCATCTATGCTCATTGATCAATCTAACTACTAACTTCTATATCGTCATCTATGCTCATTCATCAATCTAATTACTAACCTCTATAGCGTCATCTATGCTCATTGATCAATCTAACTACTAACTTCTAAAGATCCATCTCTGCTCATTGATTAATCTAACTGATCGCCTACTGCAATATCCTTGCAGCCCTCCGTCTCTGATTTGCGTCCCCTCAAATATATCCCCATCTTAACATTTTAATTATCTTTCCTTCCAGGTCACATGTTTCCTGTCTTTATTCTCGCAACCCTGAAAGTTTAAATTGCCACGAACTCTGAGAACTGTATAAGGTCCTTGGGCTAATCTTGAAAATATTTGGACTGGTCTTGCTACAACAATGGCCTCTTAATTACATGCTTTCTTTTTTTTGATAACGTTTATTGACTTACCTCATTTTTGTTACGTGACTTTAACTCTTTTCTCCTGAAATAAACCCCTAAGGAAATGTGAATATTTCCTGTCTTCAACCTGAAGGAAGGGTTCTTGCTTGGGTCAGAATTTGGGATTAAAGGTTCTTAGTAGTTACATACTGTTTTCCTACTCTAGTCTACAGAGAACTAATTTCTTCTACGTCATTTTAACAATGGTTTTCAGACACTGTTTTGTGACTAAGATGCCGTTCTGCCTGGTTATAGTCTAAAACAATGCAGTGAAGTCTGTCTAATCCGTATTTAGGTTGAGTTTCATCATTATCATCACAAGGAGGCCAGCTCCTTGTCGTGGGGATGGGGCTTAACAGTCACCAGGGACTGAAAACCAAGACTGGCCAGGCCTTCCTACACCCGTGCAAGACCACAGTCTGCTCTAGCAATTTTAAGTGCTGAAGTCGGAGGCAACCAGCCAAAAGGCGCACTACAAAAATCAGGATGCCACGCACTCACGCCAATGGGAAGCATGCCTATAACTGCAAATCGATATGGCACTCGCCCTGTGATGGACACTCAGGCAGGTGCAGCGCCGGGCCCTCAGCCTCGAAAGGCCCAACCTATATTACTGGATGTCCTTCTCAATCGCTCTGTGGAGTCAGGGGGCGAGAGAATAGAGTTACTGGCCAACCCAAAATAAGACCACTCAAAATAATGCACTGGAATGCTGAAGGCATCAACAGCAAAAGAGATGGGTACAGTAAAAAGATAGAATTAGAAAATATCCTGCATGAA
This sequence comes from Megaustenia siamemsis, assembly GCA_032433765.1. Lineage (NCBI taxonomy): Eukaryota > Metazoa > Mollusca > Gastropoda > Stylommatophora > Ariophantidae > Megaustenia > Megaustenia siamemsis. The sequence goes on along the minus strand of JAVIAB010000092.1, from coordinate 116,505,545 downwards.
GAACAAGTAAGCATATGCTGTTTGCAGGAAACCCATCTAAACAACGACATAGCCTTGAAGATTAGGGGATACCAGTGCTACCGATCTGACAGGAAAAACAGACAAAAGGGCGGAATACTGACTCTTGTAAGGAACAACATTAATGCATGTCAGATTGAAGTGTATATGGATGGGGCGGAATATCAAATACTGCACCTCAGGACAGGAAATACAGACTTCCATCTACTAAACTACTACTGTCCGAGTGACCGCCCACTAGCACTAGACACAATTACATTAAAAGAAAGAATAATTGTATGTGGAGACTTTAACAGCCATTCACAGAGCTGGGGCTATGAAGATATGGACAAGAGAGGTGAAGAACTTGAAAATTGGCAGGATGACAATGGGCTTATACTATTAAACCAGGCAACAGATCCACCAACATTCTATTCCAGATCATGGCATACCACATCTACACCAGACCTTGCTTTCCATTCACCAGACCTGGATTGGAATATCACACGTATTGTTGGGAAACAACTTGGAGGCAGCGACCACCGACCTGTCTTTTTAGTGGTGCAAAATGAGGCCGTCAGGGAGAGCAGCACTCTCTCCAGATGGAATTACAAAAAGGCAGACTGAAAAATGTATCAACATTACACCAGTGTACTGACTAAAGATCTAAATACAGACAGAGACATCAACAAAATAGTTGATGAATTCAGTAGACTAATAATACAAGCTGCCAGTGAAACAATACCCAGAGGGGCACGGAAACACTACAAACCATACTGGAATAGTGAACTAGAGCAACTGCACAATGACATGGAAACATCTCGAAAACAAGCAGAAAATAACCCCTGCCAGGAACACCACAATAACTACCAGCATGCTAAAGCCAAATTTCAATGGGCTAAACTACAAGCCAGACGGAGAAGTTGGAAAGAGAAAACAGAGTACATGAATCTAGAACGAGACACAAGAAAAGTGTGGAAGCTTGTAAAACAGCTGAATGATGAGGGTACAGAAGGGAACACAAAAATTACCCTGAAGAAGGATGGAAACATTCTAACAGGTAAACATGCAGCAAATCACTTTGCAGACTCCTTTGCAAATGACAACAATATTGAAATTAGCCTAGAGAAACGTCAAGAGACCCGTCTAAAACAACAAAATGCAAGACAAGAAGAGACTGCACATGAAGTCATGGAAATACCCATTACACAAAGAGAGCTAGAGCTGGCAATATCCAAATTAAAAATGAAAAAGTCACCAGGTAGTGATGGAGTGTCTAATGAAATGATTAAGAACTTGGGAACTGCAGCTAAAGCAAAACTACTGCAGATCTACAACATTTGCTGGATCACAGGTAAAGTGCCACAGGCATGGAGAGAAGCAATTATGATACCATTACTAAAGCCAGGAAAAGATGGTTCAATGACATCCAGCTATAGACCAATCAGCCTTACAAGCTGTTTGTGTAAAACAATGGAACGTATAATCAATCTCAGACTGCAGTGGTACCTGGAAAGTGAAAATCTCCTTGTCCCACAACAAGCAGGCTTTAGACAGTGTTACTCTACCGAAGATCAGGCAACCTATCTTTCCCAGGAAATTGAGGATGCGTTTCAAGAAAAGAAACTGGTACTAGCAGCATGGATAGACCTAAAGAAAGCATTTGATAAGGTATGGAAGGAAGGGCTTTTGAAGAAACTGAGAAATTATGGAGTAAATGGCAGGATGTACAAATGGGTCAAAGCATACCTGCATAACAGGAGAGCCAGAGTGCAACTGGATGGTCTTAAGAGTAAGAAGGTCTTACTGCGCCAGGGCGTTCCACAGGGAGGGGTACTATCTCCAACACTTTTTCTGATCTACATCAATGACCTAGTTACTGAACTACCACATGGTATCAAAGTGGCAATGTATGCAGATGACTTGGTAATGTGGTGCACAGAGGAGTATGCAACAGTGGCCTCCAAATTGTTACAAAGAGCTATGAATGCACTGAATTCATGGACAAATAGATGGTGTATCAGCATCAATACAGACAAATGCAGTACTACACTTTTCACTCTTTCCCCAAAACAAAAAGCAGGAGCCATCTATATAAACAATGAGCCTGTGAAAGAAGACATACAGGCTACGTATCTCGGAGTTACATTTGATAACAAACTATCTTGGAAACAGCAGATAAATAAGGCAACCCAAAAGCAAGGAGAAAATTGGCTATTCTAAGAAAGCTGTGTGGAACTACGTGGGGTGCGAGTGGGAAAATACTCAGTAAAGTTTACCAACAGAGTATACGCCCACATTTAGAATATGGATCATCTGCATGGTGTTCAGCATCAAACACCACACTTCAAGAACTGGATAAAGTACAAAACCAGGCACTTAGGGTCATCACAGGAGCAATGAAATCAACACCAATATTAGAGATGGAGAAATTGTGGAGGATACCAGCACTGAGAGAACGGAGGGACACAAAGGTGCTGATACAGGCAGAAAAATTTGCTTGCATGCCGAGACATCCAATGAAGGACCGATTCCAAAATCTTGCATTGGGACGACTTAAGAGAAGCAGTTTTATCCACCAAGCCAAGCGTATTAGTAGACAAACACCAGACATGCCAAGAGCTGTTAACCCCCTACTGCCCATACCAGAACAGACTCCCTGGACAGAGGAATCTGGATTATCAGTTCAAATACGGACAGAAGTGAAAGGAATAGTTGATAAAGAGGAACAGAATAGTCTACAGCGAAAAACAATAACTCTCAGTTTCCTGGATGAAGAATACCCACAAGACCTATGGATTCGTGTGTATACAGATGGATCAGCACAGAATGCAGTAAAAAATGGGGAGCAGGTGCATATATAGAATACCCAAATAACACTAGGGATATGAATAAAATAGCAACAGGGAAATATTGTCACAATTATGATGCAGAAATATAAGCAATAAAGTTAGCAATAGAAAAACTGCTGAACATTAATCTTAGCCCGCAGCCTGTAGTGTTTTTGACAGATGCAAGATCAGTACTCCAGGCACTACAATCCAGAAAATTACCACATCTGCAGACCTTATTGACTGAACTCTGCAAGCACCACAGGGTTGCCCTGCAGTGGATCCCATCTCACTGTGGAATACCAGGAAATGAGAAAGCAGATCAGTTGGCAAAGGAAGGTTCAACAGGCACACAACTAGATACACCTGTTACATACCATCATAAGAAACATATAATCAAATCAATCAGAGGACCACAAGCCCCAAATCAGGATGCCTTTTATAATATGAATAGATATGAACAAGTTATCATTATACGTCTCAGAACAGGACACAATCGACTCCATAGTCACATGTATACAAAATTCAAGATCGGCACCTCAACTACTTGTACATGTGGACAGGCGCCCCAGACTGCTGAACACATACTTCAAGACTGCACTGAATATAGTAGACTGAGGAAAATCCATTGGCCCATAGATACAACACTACAGACAAAACTATATGGGCCACTGCAAGAATTACAAAAGACAGTAACATTTATACAGGAAACGACATTGCAGATATAGACAATGCTTCAGGCGAACGAAAGAAAGATAGATAGACACGTATTGTTGGGAAACAACTTGGAGGCAGCGACCACCGACCTGTCTTTTTAGTGGTGCAAAATGAGGCCGTCAGGGAGAGCAGCACTCTCTCCAGATGGAATTACAAAAAGGCAGACTGGAAAATGTATCAACATTACACCAGTGTACTGACTAAAGATCTAAATACAGACAGAGACATCAACAAAATAGTTGATGAATTCAGTAGACTAATAATACAAGCTGCCAGTGAAACAATACCCAGAGGGGCACGGAAACACTACAAACCATACTGGAATAGTGAACTAGAGCAACTGCACAATGACATGGAAACATCTCGAAAACAAGCAGAAAATAACCCCTGCCAGGAACACCACAATAACTACCAGCATGCTAAAGCCAAATTTCAATGGGCTAAACTACAAGCCAGACGGAGAAGTTGGAAAGAGAAAACAGAGTACATGAATCTAGAACGAGACACAAGAAAGTGTGGAAGCTTGTAAAACAGCTGAATGATGAGGGTACAGAAGGGAACACAAAATTACCCTGAAGAAGGATGGAAACATTCTAACAGGTAAACATGCAGCAAATCACTTTGCAGACTCCTTTGCAAATGACAACAATATTGAAATTAGCCTAGAGAAACGTCAAGAGACCCGTCTAAAACAACAAAATGCAAGACAAGAAGAGACTGCACATGAAGTCATGGAAATACCCATTACACAAAGAGAGCTAGAGCTGGCAATATCCAAATTAAAAATGAAAAAGTCACCAGGTAGTGATGGAGTGTCTAATGAAATGATTAAGAACTTGGGAACTGCAGCTAAAGCAAAACTACTGCAGATCTACAACATTTGCTGGATCACAGGTAAAGTGCCACAGGCATGGAGAGAAGCAATTATGATACCATTACTAAAGCCAGGAAAAGATGGTTCAATGACATCCAGCTATAGACCAATCAGCCTTACAAGCTGTTTGTGTAAAACAATGGAACGTATAATCAATCTCAGACTGCAGTGGTACCTGGAAAGTGAAAATCTCCTTGTCCCACAACAAGCAGGCTTTAGACAGTGTTACTCTACCGAAGATCAGGCAACCTATCTTTCCCAGGAAATTGAGGATGCGTTTCAAGAAAAGAAACTAGTACTAGCAGCATGGATAGACCCTAAAGAAAGCATTTGATAAGGTATGGAAGGAAGGGCTTTTGAAGAAACTGAGAAATTATGGAGTAAATGGCAGGATGTACAAATGGGTCAAAGCATACCTGCATAACAGGAGAGCCAGAGTGCAACTGGATGGTCTTAAGAGTAAGAAGGTCTTACTGCGCCAGGGCGTTCCACAGGGAGGGGTACTATCTCCAACACTTTTTCTGATCTACATCAATGACCTAGTTACTGAACTACCACATGGTATCAAAGTGGCAATGTATGCAGATGACTTGGTAATGTGGTGCACAGAGGAGTATGCAACAGTGGCCTCCAAATTGTTACAAAGAGCTATGAATGCACTGAATTCATGGACAAATAGATGGTGTATCAGCATCAATACAGACAAATGCAGTACTACACTTTTCACTCTTTCCCCAAAACAAAAGCAGGAGCCATCTATATAAACAATGAGCCTGTGAAAGAAGACATACAGGCTACGTATCTCGGAGTTACATTTGATAACAAACTATCTTGGAAACAGCAGATAAATAAGGCAACCCAAAAAGCAAGGAGAAAATTGGCTATTCTAAGAAAGCTGTGTGGAACTACGTGGGGTGCGAGTGGGAAAATACTCAGTAAAGTTTACCAACAGAGTATACGCCCACATTTAGAATATGGATCATCTGCATGGTGTTCAGCATCAAACACCGCACTTCAAGAACTGGATAAAGTACAAAACCAGGCACTTAGGGTCATCACAGGAGCAATGAAATCAACACCAATATTAGAGATGGAGAAATTGTGGAGGATACCAGCACTGAGAGAACGGAGGGACACAAAGGTGCTGATACAGGCAGAAAAATTTGCTTGCATGCCGAGACATCCAATGAAGGACCGATTCCAAAATCTTGCATTGGGACGACTTAAGAGAAGCAGTTTTATCCACCAAGCCAAGCGTATTAGTAGACAAACACCAGACATGCCAAGAGCTGTTAACCCCCTACTGCCCATACCAGAACAGACTCCCTGGACAGAGGAATCTGGATTATCAGTTCAAATACGGACAGAAGTGAAAGGAATAGTTGATAAAGAGGAACAGAATAGTCTACAGCGAAAAACAATAACTCTCAGTTTCCTGGATGAAGAATACCCACAAGACCTATGGATTCGTGTGTATACAGATGGATCAGCACAGAATGCAGTAAAAAATGGGGGAGCAGGTGCATATATAGAATACCCAAATAACACTAGGGATATGAATAAAATAGCAACAGGGAAATATTGTCACAATTATGATGCAGAAATACAAGCAATAAAGTTAGCAATAGAAAAACTGCTGAACATTAATCTTAGCCCGCAGCCTGTAGTGTTTTTGACAGATGCAAGATCAGTACTCCAGGCACTACAATCCAGAAAATTACCACATCTGCAGACCTTATTGACTGAACTCTGCAAGCACCACAGGGTTGCCCTGCAGTGGATCCCATCTCACTGTGGAATACCAGGAAATGAGAAAGCAGATCAGTTGGCAAAGGAAGGTTCAACAGGCACACAACTAGATACACCTGTTACATACCATCATAAGAAACAGATAATCAAATCAATCAGAGGACCACAAGCCCCAAATCAGGATGCCTTTTATAATATGAATAGATATGAACAAGTTATCATTATACGTCTCAGAACAGGACACAATCGACTCCATAGTCACATGTATACAAAATTCAAGATCGGCACCTCAACTACTTGTACATGTGGACAGGCGCCCCAGACTGCTGAACACATACTTCAAGACTGCACTGAATATAGTAGACTGAGGAAAATCCATTGGCCCATAGATACAACACTACAGACAAAACTATATGGGCCACTGCAAGAATTACAAAAGACAGTAACATTTATACAGGAAACGACATTGCAGATATAGACAATGCTTCAGGCGAACGAAAGATAGATAGATAGATCATTATCATCATCATCATCATCATCATCATCATCATCATCATCATCATCATCATCGAGTGCCATCTCCGCAACGAAGGTTGTCTACCATGGAGTGCTATTCTGCTCTGTCTCTTGCTTTGATGGTGCAGGTTGTTATAGGCTGAATTGTCCATCTTTTGATGTTACTCATCCATGTTAGTCTTGGTCTGCCTTTTTTTCTTGTATTTTCCCCTCTAAGATTACTTTTAGTAAGCTGTTGTGGCTTTTAACATGGCCCCAAAAAATCGCATTTGTCTTCTTTGAATTGTATTTAGTAGTTCTCTTTTCATTTATAGTTGTTTTAAGACTTCATCGTTTGCTTTTCTTTTGTTTCCATCCAATTCCACATATTCTTCTATAAATCCACATTTCAGAGGCTTCTTGCCTCGAGACCAACCAGCCCCCCCCCCCCTTCCTCCGTCCCCCCTCCAGTCTGGATTAAACACAAACAGCTGTGTGTAATGCCCTTCATTCTTTTTGGGTTGTTTTTTTACCCTAGAGAGGCTAGTAACTGGGAGAAAAGGAGCTCACGGAGATATAAACCTCAATCTTTATTGTAATTTTGAGTTGCTTCAAAGTGTTTGCTAAGAATGTAATAAGAACATAACAACAAATGGACTAGCGTTGATAGAACAAATAGGTGAATGGAGGTGTTGAGATAATACATACAGCATGGAATAAAAGCACGAGTGCTGATACATATCGCGCGACCGGACATACTGAATAAATAAATAGAGGAACAAATATATTATCTTAGACAGAACTCACATACAATTATAAGAATCAAGAAGACGAATCACACAGCAGCTATAAATGCTTGATCTATGAAAACAAGTGAGGTTTTCTAAAATAAGGAAAACAGTCAAACATTTTCTTCACATTCACATCACTTGATCATAAACACACATACACGCGCGCGCACACGCGCGCACGCACGCACACACACACACAACCATGCAAACATCTATACATGAAATACAAATACTGAACAACTTTAAACTAGAAATCAGACACGAAGCTAATTCATCATCATCATCACCTGCCATACAGGTTGGCGTAGGCGATCATGTCCTTCCACAATGCTCTGTCCACAGTGCATCGTATCAATTCTGTTGTTGACTGTTTTCAGTACCTTTTCACCAAGCTATCCTGTATCTTCTCTCTTTGTCGTTTGCGATCTCTCTTTCCTGTATTTCGCCAGTTGTAACCAAGTGCTCCAACTTTCCTCTCCTCATGATGTACCCAGAAAATGTTGATTGTTTCGATTCTAATGTTTCTTAGGAGCTCCCTTTTTTTGTCGGTTCTTTGAGAATGTCCTCGTTGGTCCTTTTAGCAGTCCAGAGAACTTTCAACAGTCTTCTAAAAAATCTCATCTCTGTGACCTCTAATTGTCTTTTCATTTGTTTCTATGCAGTCCATGATTCGCTTCCAAAGGTCAGAATTAGCTCTATATAGCACCGATAACTTTTCTTACCTCCATTGACATAGACTTTAAGCACATTTTTCATTTTCTCAAATGCTATTTTGGCTTCAGCTATTCTGCTTTTTATTTCTGTGGTGCATCCATCTAATACTAACATTTTGCTAAAGTATTTGACTCTTTGCACTTGTTTCAGATTTGTCCCATTTATTTGTACAATGCATGGTGGTAATGATTGTTTTTTTTCGATTTGACCATTACTTGTCTTTTCTTACTCTTCAAACTGAGAACTTTTTTGTTGCTTTCTTTTAATATTATGTCTACCATTTCTTGTAGTTCATTCTCCATCTGGGCTATTAAGACTGTGTCATCCGCATTTCGCAGAAAGTTTATATTGTGACCGTTGACGTCAATTCCTTGTTTTCTCTACTATTGATCTCATAATATTTTCGATATAAAGTGAGAACAAATCCGGCGACAGAACACAGTCTTGTCTAACTCCTTGTTTTATATATTAGAACTGTCCTGTTTGGTTGCCAATGGCTTCTAATGACTTCTGATTGGTTTACATTAAGCCTAGTTTATTAACGTGTTTACATACCAGTAGAAAAAATAAATTATTTAAATAAACCTACATAATTTAATCATTTAATTATTACAATGTTTTCCAGACAAGACAATTCATGACATTCGATGTAAATAGATTTAAGAGTCAACGAGCGATTTAACAGCGGATATATGATACAATAAGAAGGAATACAACAAATAGAGGTACTTATATAAAGATGATCCAAAATATAAATATATATCAGGCATGGCCAATCATATTGATCAGACGAAATAAAAGGTTACAAATCTTAAAGGAAAGATGATTCAAATATTGTAAAAGACAATGGGACGAATACACAGAATACTCTTTTGTAAAACATATTTCATCACAAATTAGCTACATTCTTCTTTCCACTTCTCCCATCCAAAAACAAATATCGAAAAAAAATCTGTTTACTTGGAGCAGCCGAAAATAGCAGCAGAACATCATAATGGACAAACACTAGAATCAGATTGATCACATTCTCAGAAAAGAGACGGGTTTCATCGATATATCTGCTGCGATTTTTAACAATAAGGACAGACAAGAATAGCACGACTCAAATTTCTAACAAGGAATCGTACCGACAAAAGAATAATTAAAAAAAAAAAACGTTTAAGAGTCCGGACAATCTACCATGTCGGTTACAAGTGAAAAGGCTGGTTGAAGCTGCTGTATAGGTTGTGCACTATAAAAGGGAGCAACAAACAATAAATGGCAGGCAAATTGTTACACATATTCTGTTTATTTATTAAACATCATCATCATCATTTAGTGCCGTCTCCGCATCGAAGGTCGGCTACCATGGAGCGCCCACTCTGTCTCTTGCTTTGATGGTGCAGATTGTCATAGATTGACTTGTGTTTAGTAGTTCTCTTTTCATTTTTAGTTGTTTTAAAACTTCATCGTTTGTTTTCTTTTCTTTCCATCAAATTCTATATATCCACATATATAGAATATATATATTCTTTCTTTTTCTATATTCTACATTTTCTCATTTCTTCATTTCTGATTTTATAAGTCTAGCTGTTTCTTGTTATACATATAACACATTTCATTACGGTAGTGGTTATTTGTCACAATGCACTTAAGTTTAAAGTACAGGTCTGGCATTGGTGGTATAAAGTTAGGATCAAGTTGTAATCAAGAGTGCCCGTTTGGCCTCAAGTGATATTTCCTGGTTGGAAAAATGTATAAGAAAAAAAAACAAGATATAAAGGCAAAGAGGAGCATAGATTACTGTTTCTACAAGGAACATCAGATTATAAATCGAGAATCGAACACAATGTATACCACCAAGGCAGAGACAAAGTCAAATGACGATCTGTGGTAGATAAGCTACAAATGCTGCGAAAGGTGTGATCTCGATGACAATATAGTACCTGGTCAACCATTCAGGCTGCACAAATAATTGGAATAAAGTAGCCCTGCAGCATATATCGTTTCGTTGGAGGAGAGGAGGATGAGATTTCATTAACTAGGCCACAACAGTTGGAGGTGAATAATTAGAAAATAAATATTGATTTAACTTGTTCATATATGTATTTAGTGTAATTAATTGTTAGATATGATTTCTTATTTGCTTTGTTAATTATTCTCTCCTATAGAACAGGATATGGCGAAAAGTGAAGCCAAGAACAGAGTGAGAAAACATATAATTATTAAAACAAGATAGCAAACAAGAAACTCACTAATAATAAAAGGCTTCCTTCTCGAGAAGTAAATCGATGTATCATAGTAGAACGAACACAAAGTATGCTGTAACTAAATAGTCCATTTCTAGAGTTAGAACCACCATATAAAATATGTAGATGGGTGTTGGGACTGACGTTAGTGTTTTTGTTTTAATTTTATCTTTGCTCTTTTCTTTGTCTTTGGCTATTAATGTTATTAATTAAAATAACCCCATATCTCAGTTGTTTATGAGTGCTAAGTCTCTCTGAAGGAAGCTGTCTAGTGCTGATCGTGTTACATGTCCAAATCATTTGATTTGCTTCTTGCTAATACCATCAAGAACTTATGTTACTCGTTTCTTTATATTCTTATTTCCATTTTTTTCTATTCTTGTCTTTGAACACTTACCTTAGATATCTCATCTTTGTTGTGCCGATTTAGATCTTTTCTTTACCTTTGGCTATTAATGTCCACGTCTGGCATTGAGAAGTGTGTTTCTGTGTGTGTGTGAATATTGTGCCATATGAGGACTTCTTTGTACTAGACGTCTTGTGATCAAACAACTAACGCCATGACATTTGATCATCAACAAAATATAGAAATGATAATGTTCGTAACAAAAAGTATACTGTATAAGAGTTGCATTCTAACATGACAATATAAATCTGCAGCATTAGGGGTTAAAGTGTTTAGAATTTAGAACAAAAGTATAACATTCGTATGAATAATTTATACTAGGCTTCTGTAACTGCAAATAATGTGGTACTCGTTTTTGTACAGCAGCTGTATCGACAGGTGGGCAGGGATATAATTTATAAAAATAATATTTCAAGTTTAATATAACAAATTAGTATTCATATGTGAAATTATGTTTATGTGTGTGTTTCTTTGTGTGTAATCATAATCTACATCTGCCGTCTACGCATTGAAGTTTGGATACCATGGGGCACCATTTTCCCCTTTTTCGCTGTCTCTTGCCTTGATTGCACACTTTCTCATAGGTTCTCCTGTTCTTGTTGTTGTCTGTCCACTTTTGAATTTGTCTGACTCTGTCTCGTTTATCTTCTTTATCTTTATAAAAGTCTTTATTTTCCTTATTTTTCCCTACAAAATATCTTTCGTAGATTATTGTGTCTCACTGCCCCATAAAAAGCCATATAAAAGTATATATTTCCTGTTATTGAAATGCATTCTTAACCTTTTGCTTCATCACTCGTTATGGCATGTCCCAGATAACTATATTCTTCTAGGTCCCCTTTTCCATCTACCTTGATATTCACTTGCAGGTTTTGTGTGTTATTTATGTTTATTGTCACAGTTTTAGTCTTCCTAATATTTATATCCAATCTACATTCTCTACTTGTCTTGTTTATTTTTTAAAAACTAGTTATTGTTGTTCTGAGCTTTCTGCAAATAATACAGTGCAATCGGCCTAAATATATCTTAAGTAATTAATTAAGCTTCCATTGATGTCTACACATGGGGTTTCTATGATGTCCTTAAAGTTTGATCATTAGATATATTGAAAAACCACAAAGATAGAACATAGTCTGTTTTTTTTATTAAATCAATGGATGCAGAATCCACTCTGTTACCTTAAGACTGATGTCTGTTTCAGTATTTTACAGATCAGTCTTATGCCTGCATTACCAAGATACCTTTTATATTAGCGTTTTATCAGTTTTTGTATGTACCGTGTCAAAAGCTTCAGTGTAATCTATGATGCACGTAAACATTGGTTTATTTTCCTCTGTGCATTTTAAAAATTATAATTCGTATGCAGAAGATAACTTCTCTTGTCCCACTGTTTTTTTCCCAATGCTAAAAGATGTTCTTCTAACTCTAAATTTACTGTATTTGTGGAATATTCCTTTATAACTTTAAGTAACATTACTGTTACCTGGCTCATAAAATTTATTGTTCTAAAATCGCTGCTTTTCTCAGAGTTGATCTTAAGCAAGATCGATGTGTAGTGAGTATACATCTATTGAAATATATACACATCTGAATGTATATATATATATATATATATATATATATATATATATATAGAGAGAGAGAGAGAGAGAGATGTATGTATAGTGATATCTCAATAGCACTACATATGTAGTGAGTTTACATATATATATATATATATATATATATATATATATATACTTACATTGAGAATTGTATTATTCTCTTCAAAATTCGATCCAGCATATAGTATTTGTAGGGACAAGTTTACTCATGATGGTATTTTACATATGAAACTGTTGTTAGCATAAACATTATCATAGACGAACAATGATTCTCAACCTTTTTAACCTACGTACCCACGAATACTACACTTTCATTTGTTCATCAATTCATTTGTTTTGCAAAAATATAAGTAAGTAATGTAGCTTTGAGAATTTCCTCGTTGGAAATTCTCCAAGAGGCCAACACAAAAAGGAAGTTCCTAAAAACATCAGATAGAAACAATCAACTTTTTTCGGGCACATTATGAGAAGAGGAAATTTAGAATACATGGTTGCAGCTGGCAAAGTTCACGGAAAGAGAAATCGCGGACTACAAAGAGAGAAAATACTAGATAATTGGTGTTAAGGTATGGAAAACAGTCAACAACAGAATTTATACGATGCACTGTGGACAGAGCATTGTGGAAGGACATGATCGCTTACGTCAATTGATATGGTACATGATGATGATAAGTGTAGCTTTCGAAATGTTATATGTAATCACCATAACTTTAAATGAGCAGCCACATAGTAGGATTTAATTTTCCCAGCTCTGGCCTACTATCAACGCGATCAACCTTCTGTTTCAAAATAATATTTATAGTTATTATATACAACTTTTTATTTTTAATTCAAGTAAATACAAATTATTTACAAATATAGATTCCATATAAAAAATATGCATGAATTGATACACCCATGTCTGTTTCATTACTTATTAATAAGTTTCGTGTGTCGTTACTAGATACGGCGGTCTATGTGATTTCTCAGGTATTTGATAATTATTTTATTTACTTCTATCATTGTTTACAATTTATTTAATATTTTTGCCAATGCCAAAATGTTTCATTTCGTACATTTCGAAGTTACTCATACGGAGTTTGAGAATCACTTGGATTATCGAATACTTTTTGATGTCATAAACGGAAGCTACGGATGAAAAAAAAAACAAATAGAAATACGGAAAATATGACAAATGTATGGAAACTTTTAAGAATAGAAAAATGTTGTGTTCTCATCATTCCTATATGGTGCAGAAGCATGGACATTAGACAAGAAAACAGAACAGAGAATTGAAGCCTTTGAAATGTGGATACATAGAAGAATAGGCAGAATTGGATGGAAGGAAAACAAACGATAAAGTCTTAAAAACAACTAAAAATGAAAAGACAACTACTAAACACAATTCAAACAAGACAAATGCGATTTTGGGGCCATGTTAAAAGACACAAAAGCACACTAAAATTAATCCTGGAGGGGAAAATACAAGGTAAAAAAGGCAGAGGCAGAAAAAGTATAACATGCACGAGTAACATCAAAAGATGGACAAACCTATGACAATCTGCACCATCAAAGCAAGAGACAGAGTAGAATGGCGCTCCATGATAGCCAACCTTCGTTGCGGAGAGGCACTCGGTGATGATGATGATGATGGCAACTTAGCACAAAACGGCTAGCGCATTATTAGAACTAACACGAAAATACCACTATCTTGCTACATAATTCAGCAATGATTGGTTTTTGAGCAGATTTACAACCTGTGGGTCATGAGGTTAGAACTTAACTTGTAGAGCGAAGGTTCTCAACCTGTCAGTTGGTACCCATCATATCTCTCCTCCCAAGAACTAAATGTTTTCTAGGGGGAATGGGAAGGAAAATGGTTCTGAAGTTAAAGATGTACTCCTTTTCTAAAGTATACTTTTTATTTCAGAGGTAATTTCTCAAACAAATATTCTTTTTTTTTTTCCTAAAACTTTTGGGTCGTCCAAGGAGTCTCAGTTTACTTTCAAGTTAGCTATTATTAAAAAAAGGAAATTGTAGGTTGCTTGGTTAATTTAAAAAGCGGTCCCACCTTATTTTTTACTATTGTATAAAGGGGTCTCAGATTACTTGATTAATTTGAAATGGGGACACGGGTTACTTGGCTATAAAAAATGGGGTCGCAGGTTACTTGATTATTTTAAAGAAATGGGGTCGCAGGTTACTTGATTATTTAAAAAAATGGGGTTGCAGGTTACTTGACTATAACAAATGGGGTCGCAGGTTACTTGCGATAAAACAATCGGGTCTCGACTCGTTGGGGAAACACTGTTCTAGATGGCCCCCTAATATCAGTTTCTTAAAGATGTTGTATAACTGTTGTATGGCAATAATGAATTTAACATTTTTTTTGACGTTTGTTCCTAGTTGTAATCGTAAGGTTTATACCATTATTCCGATACATAATTAAAGCAATTTTTTGGTACTAAAATCGTACTGATATATTCTGCTAAATTCATCTAATTTAGTTCGTTACCATGGGCGGACGAAGCAGTCTATGACCAACACGACCGATTGTGTCTTGCAAACCATCAATAAAATGTCACTCGATCAGTGGGCATTCTTTGTAAGGTTCTCTCCATCTGGCCCATACTGTGCAATTCTACCTCCATTTCCCTTTAGATGATCCCTATGGAGGAACTTCTGAAAGATTTGTTTAACTTTACAGTAACTTGATAATTCCTTTATTAGAAATGTTGCGTCTCTTATGGGCGAAGATATCCTGAGTCAAATTAACTTCTGTTGATCTTTCATGTGAGTAGCTCCAATATATAATTCCATACAAAAAGGTGTACTTTCTTTTTCAATTGGGAGAAGTGGTATAGCAGTGGTTAGCGAACTGGACTGACAAGACGTTATGAGCTATCCAGATCGATGGTTTCTATGTACAGTCTTAAACGGGTGCCAGTGATATTTTTCTGGGTTAAAATAAGGGCACTGGCGCTGATCTTACAACATTCCCACAAATATGTGCAAATGGGCAGCATATGTTGACACCGCATAATTCTGTTCCGCGATGAATACTGTCGGTTCTTACTTCACGTTTCATCCGTAATTGTTTATTCTTATTTAGTAGTAGATTAATACTGGTGTAAAACAATATTTTATAGATGAACTATTTTAACATTTCCTAATGTGAAATAATCCATTATCCACAACAAATTATGCAATTTCAGTAACAATTTCGTATAAATAGCTTAGTTATAATGGATCTTCTTCACTTGCCATTTAGTGTCGATGGGAGATCTAGCTTGTGGTATTTAGCTTTTCTGTTTAGCTTCTCCTACTGTTATGAATGTTTAATAGAAGAATTATATACGAATTCTATTTTTTTACTGAACAAATAAGGAACACAACTAAAATATTAGTTATAAACTGCAAAATATTGTAGGAGTTTTACTGAATGTCTTCTGTTTACATGATCTGTTCAATTCTAGAAACTACATATTCATCACTGTGTGCATTTGCCATTGACAATGAGAGATACTTAAAGTTCTTCGTTTACAGCTCATTTCATCTTGATTATATACCAGCACACAATTTAAAACGTTCCTTTACTTAATCGCTTTACCCGCCTGTGGTGAAGCGGTTCGAAATCAAATTTGCTCTCCTAGATTCTGTTATAACACATAACCCGTTTGATTGATTGTTCATAGATTGTCTACTACCCCAGGAGGGACTCAGTCCGGTGAGTGCTTTAACCCACCAATGATTTCTCTCCCCTGGGCGAGAATACTGCGGTGAGCAGATTACATTTTTTTCCTGTTTTCTTCTGTTTGTTCTGTAGTTCGTGTTGGATTTGTAAACAAGCACACTTTAAGGCCAAGTATTAATTCTCCATTTATATGTATAGTCACAGTTTACTTATAGTACGAGTTTTCTTGTTTATTTTTATTTTTATTTTTTTTTTTTTTTGGGGGGGGGAGCACAATAGCTCAGTGTCTAGTGAACTGGAATACTAAGGACAAGAGGATCGACGGCTTCCAGGTTCACCTAGCCTTTAAATGTGTATCGTATTTTTTTTCTGTGAAAGTAAAGCGGCACGGACCTAAAATGGCTACATATTCTAAAAAATCATGCGCTGAAGGTCTATACAAATTATGGTCACTAACACTCTATTCCCCATGCGCCACTTGGCGTGACGGGGTACTGTACTTTACTTTTACTACAGGTTTTTTTTTTCTAATCAATTTTTTTCCCTTCATAAGATTCTCGTGAATTTTAAACAGTTTAATCCAGAAGTGTTTATGATATATGTTTGTTTTTCTTATTGTGTAATACCGGGTAGAAGCGACGCATTATAATAATTTGTAAGTATTTCCAAAGAATTTCCAATATAAGGAATTAACAATCATCATTTTTGGCCATGTAATGAGAAGTGAACAGCTGGAATATATTGTAACAACTGGGAAACTTGAGGGACGAAGAGATAGAGGGAAACAAAGAGAAAAGATACCAGACAGCTTAAGAGAGTGGCTTGGCAGAAGGCCAATAACAGAAATGATAAATAACTGTCCTTGATCGAAAGTTTTGGAGAGACATTCTCACCTACGCCAGCAGGCCTGGAACTTGATGATGATGATGATGATGATTTTCAAAGTGTTTTTGATACTTTTTCAATAACACGGGTTTAATTCAACTAGGATGGAAAACAATTGTAAAAAAGAAAAGAAGATAGATAGGCAGAGGCGGGGTCTCGCTAGGTAACTAACAGTTGGTGTCTCAAAATGATGGTTAAGGATATCCAATGGTGGAGATTAATGAGGATTAAGCTAGGGGTCTGTACACTATTCATAATTTTAAACAAATATAAATTGTTGGTATACAACATGTTGTATTACTCTTAAATAAGGGCAGTAATTGCATTTTTAAAACGTAACTGTATAGACAGCATGCCCGTTTAGTTGTTTAACTATCACGCATTATTTTGATCGAGAGCAGATGTTGCAAAGCAAACTAAGCGGTTGAACAGCTGGCTCCAACATTGCCGAAAAAAAAGAATTATAAAATAAAAGAGATCATTATACAAGTATTAGACTATACCTCCGAATAACCTGAATCAAAAACAAAACAGTGTGAAAGTGTAATAACATAAATGAAATGTCTGAGAATGCTAATTGTGAGGAATACAATAATAAATGAGAAAATCTCTCTCTCTCTCTCTCTCTCTCTCTCTCTGCGTTCAGGACTCAATCAGAGTAAGGATTCCAGTCTCTCATATGAAGTCAGCTAGCAGGCTTAGTGTGTTGATCGCCATCACAGATAGAACATCACAATCAGAGTCTGTCAGATCCACTCTGACTGAACACCCGTTAATACGTTGCACTGTGTTCTGCGCCAGTGGCCCAGTGCATCCGATTTCAGCCAGCATTTTATTCAAATATTATTTAAATGAGAAAATAAGGAAAAGAGCAGGAGTAACAGACATGCTGGATGTGTAGATATTTGGGCACGTTAGTTAATAAAACAGACAGTGTCAACAATCAGAACTTGCGTATAATAAAAGGAAAGGCACACTTAAATTCATCATCATCATCGAGTGCCATCTCGCAACGAAGGTTGGCTGCCATGGAGCGTCATTCTGCTCTGCCTCTTGCTTTGATGGTGCAGGTTGTCATAGGCTGGTTTGTCCATCACTCGTCCATGTTTGTCTTGGACTGCCTCTCGGGGCCTCATTATGAGGGAGGTAAAGAATAGTGACACTGTGACCTTCCAGGAATGTCGTAAGAGGCGACTAAGGAGGTTGATCGATGGCTTGACAAGCTGTCATTGTAAAAAGTATTGTTATGGAAACAGCGCCATAGATTTTAGAGCTGTGATCTCTGCAATATGTGCCATTTTGGCACGCAAGGTTTCTGTTTTTGAGTTGTGGTTCTGCCCTATGTGCCGTCTTTGGCTCGAAAGGACAACAGGCAGGCAGGCAGGCAGGCAGGAAGGCAGGCAGGCAGGCAGGCAGGCAGGCAGGCAGGCAGGCAGGCAGACAGACAGACAGACAGACAGACAGACAGACAGACAGACAGACAGACAGACAGACAGACAGACAGACAGACAGACAGACAGATAGATAGATAGATAGATAGATAGATAGATAGATAGATATATAGATAGATAGATAGATAGATAGATAGATAGATAGATAGATAGATAGATAGATAGATAGATAGATAGATATATAGATAGATAGATAGATAGATAGATAGATAGATAGATAGATAGATAGATAGATAGATAGATAGATAGATAGATAGATAGATAGATAGATAGATAGATAGATAGATAGATAGATAGATAGATAGATAGATAGATTTTCCTCTCCAGGATTACTTTTGTATGCTGATGTGTCTTTTAACATAGCCCAAAAGCCGCATTTGTCTTGTTTGAATTGTGTTTCGCAGTTCTCTTCTCATTTTTAGTTGTTTTAAGACTTCACACTTAGCTTAGGATCTTCTTTTTTCCTTCCTTATTTCCATTTCAGTGCAAAGGAGAGATATACTTGGCGGTCTTTTGCTCTTCTATTGGCTTCTCCTGCTGTTGTTTCCTAGTGATTCTAATATTTCATCAGTGCGTCTTTTTCATGGTCGACTCTTGGATCTGGTGTTCTCGCAACGGTTATTGACGGATCGTTGCATTGTGTTTTCTATTTTTGTTTTAGCATGTGGCTAAAACTTTAACAGTTGTTTCTTAATTTATTAAATGACGAAATTACTTCTAGCTTTTTTCTCTCTCAGTTTCTTCATTTCTGATATAATCTCTCGGGTTATTTCCTGTCATGCATCTAACACATTTCTGATATAATCTCTCGGGTTATTTCCTGTCATGCATCTAACACATTTCTGATATAATCTCTCGGGTTATTTCCTGTCATGCATCTAACACATTTCTGATATAATCTCTCGGGTTATTTCCTGTCATGCATCTAACACATTTCTGATATAATCTCTCGGGTTATTTCCTGTCATGCATCTAACACATTTCTGATATAATCTCTCGGGTTATTTCCTGTCATGCATCTAACACATTTCTGATATAATCTCTCGGGTTATTTCCTGTCATGCATCTAACACATTTCATTTCAGTAGTGATTTTTTTTTAATTATTGTTCTTGAGTTACAGTTCAAGTCTGGCATTGGTAGCACATTGTTCGGATGAAGATTGCGTTGTAGAGTGCCCGTTTTGCCTCCAGTTTTATTGGACAGCACTGTTAACAGTTTTCCGATTATTCGACAAGCTTTGTTGCACCTGGAGTCTATGTTTGCTGCTTGTGAATTGTTTGTCACTTGACTTTAGAAAATGTTGAAAAGATAGAAATGCAGTCAACACGATGAACATCATATATTAGACATACTATATAGCATTGAAATGAGCATTTCCACTTTCCATTTACACTGAGAGACAGTAGAGGCAGGTAAAAATTGAATAAATAAACGGTTATTTATTCTTTTCAGTTTGAACACAGAGTGAGTGTATGGTTTATCGTCTGCCTCTGATAGGTGATCTATTTTGTTTACTCTGAGAGTGGAGGTCGTCGTGAATAAAATGTAGGGGTTTCTAGGAATAGAACCCAGGAATTACTGGGAATAAATCCCGGGGATTGCTGGAAATAAATGATGAGGTTTCTGGGAATAAAATGATGGGGTTTCTAGGAATAAAAGCACCGGAGGTTATGGGAATAAAACCCACAGGTAGCTGGGAATAAAATCCACGCATTATTCAAGCTGGTTATTTTTAAACGTGAGGAGAGTACCACAGCCATCTGTAATCTTTAGTTGGTTTGTGACTTTAACCACTATACAACAACGTGAAGAGAGTACCTTATACCACAGCCACCTGTAATCTTTAGTTGGTTTGTGACTTTAACCACTACACAACAACGTGAGGAGAGTACCTTATACCACAGCCACCTGTAATCTTTAGTTGGTTTGTGACTTTAACCACTATACAACAACGTGAAGAGAGTACCATATACCACAGCCACCTGTAATCTTTAGTTGGTTTGTGACTTTAACCACTACACAACAACGTGAGGAGAGTACCTTATACCACAGCCAACTGTAATCTTTAGTTGGCTGTGACTTTAACCACTACACAACAACGTGAGGAGAGTACCTTATACCACAGCCAACTGTAATCTTTAGTTGGCTGTGACTTTAACCACTACACAGCAACGTGAGGAGAGTACCTTATACCACAGCCAACTGTAATCTTTAGTTGGCTGTGACTTTAACCACTACACAACAACGTGAGGAGTGTACCTTATGCCACAGCCAACTGTAATCTTTAGTTGGCTGTGACTTTAACCACTACACAACAACGTGAGGAGAGTACCTTATACCACAGCCAACTGTAATCTTTAGTTGGCTGTGACTTTAACCACTACACAACAACGAAGCTTCGCTCCATCTTTGCAGGCTTGAAATGGAAGCGGCTAACTCGTTCGTGCGTTTACAACACCTTAATTATGACCTTAAACAAGGAAAAAAAAATGAAGAAAAAAATTACATGCAGATGAAAGTACCAATTACAGATATGTCCAACACTGAACGTCGCATTTATTTGCATGACGTAGAGAACAATAACCCATGTCTGGACGGATAGACACATTTATTTTGTGATGTCTGTCACTTAATTGCCGTTGGTTGCTGTTCTCTCTTTCTAACTTACAATGCATTGGGGAGCTTTTATGCCTTCACGGCTACACAAAGCATCTGATGGGTTGAAAGTGTAATGTCTCTCTATATGTGCTGGGGCGGCTCTAATGAGCTATTTGTATGGGCCGGACTTGTTAAACACTGTAATGTCGTCAGGGGAAGATAAGAAACAAAATATAAAAAAAGTTACCATCAAGGCGTGTGTAATTAAAGAAGTTGGAGAGGAATATAACATTTTAAGAACAATCATAAAAAATTACGTACATGCGTCTATTTTTTTTTTTACCTAACTCGTATGCCTGCAGTATCGAGATTGCGTCCTTTGCTCTTTGGTTGGCCTTTCGGATGTTACGATTACGTGTTCTTAGTGTCGCGTCCAATCATCTTTTCTTTATGGTGTTCTTCCAGTCAGTTGTTTTCTTAGCACGTAGTTCTTGTATGGCAATGTGGGGTGAGTTTAGTTTTAGAGAAATGTTGGCAGCTGTGTGTGTATTCATATGTGGGGTGAGTTTAGTTGTAGAGAAATGTTGGCAGCTGTGTGTGTATTCATATTTGGGGTGAGTTTAGTTGTAGAGAAATGTAGGCAGCTGTGTGTGTGTGTGTGTGTATTCATATGTGGGGTGAGTTTAGTTGTAGAGAAATGTAGGCAGCTGTGTGTGTGTATTCATATGTGGGGTAAGTTTAGTTGTAGAGAAATGTAGGCAGCTCTGTGTGTGTATTCATATGTGGGGTGAGTTTAGTTGTAGAGAAATGTATTCAGTTGTGTGTGTGTGTATTCATATGTGGGGTGAGTTTAGTTGTAAAGAAATGTAGACAGCTATGTGTGTGTGTATTCATATATGGGGTGAGGTTAGTTGTAGAGAAATTTAGGCTGCTATGTGTGTGTGTATTCATATGTGGGGTGAGTTTAGTGGTAGAGAAATGTAGGCAACTGTGTGTGCGTGTGTGTGTGTGTTTGTATTAATATGTCGGGTGAGTTTATTTGTAGAGAAATTTAGGCTGTTATGTGTGTGTGTGTATTCATATGTGGGGTGAGTTTAGTTATAGAGAAATGTAGGAAGCTGTATGTCTGTATTCATATGTGGGGTGAGTTTAGTTGTAGAGAAATTTAGGTTGCTGTGTGTGTGTGTATTCAAATGTGGGGTGAGATTAGTTGTAAAAAATGTGGGCAATATGTGTGAATCATTAGTGGGGTGAGTTTAATTGTAGAGAAATGTAGTCTGCTGTGTGTAGCCACATGTGGAGTGAGTTTTCTATGGTAGAGAAATGTAGTCTGTAGTGTGTGTGTATCGATATGTGAGGTAAGTTTAGTTGAGTTGTAGAGATATGTAGTATGACATGTACGTGCAGCCATATATGGGTTGAGTTTAGCTGAAGAGAAATGTAGATAACTATGTGTTTGTACCCAATGGACAGAGACATGATATTTGCTATATGCAGGAGAGATCGTTTATTGTTGACAGACATGACAACTGTGGGTGGAATTTTCTTTAACTAAGTCTAAAACATGTCTTTTTTCATGAATCATGAATTTTATTATATAGAATCAAAAAGATCATAATTTCTAAAGAACGCATTTGTGTTCCAAAAACTAAACGATGCTCAATAATGGAAAGAAATACATTAATAAAAAGAGCACAATCATTAAGTATGTACATGAATGAGATGTTCTTTGCAAGGGACATAATAATGTAAGCAAATATAAAAACTAAGAAATGTCAGAAAAATATTGGTTCTGTCAAATATAACATCATCAATGTCAGTGTTAAGTGTAAGGTATGTTGGATGTTGTAAAGAGAAAGAACGATTATGTTAAATTGTGAGAGAAATAATATATTATTATTGAGTTCACATAATTTCGCTTCTCCATTAATAACTTACAGAATATGTGCGTAATTGACAGAACAATGCTGTACAAGGACAGTTATTATTATTATTATTGTTGCTGCATTCGTTAAATTGTGTTATTGGATCCTCATTAGAGCCCACGTATGAAGAGAAGATAGGGTCAGCCAGACATTACATTTGATTAGCACCCATGAGTTTAGAGAAAGTTGGTTTAACTAGAAACGTTGCATGATTAAATCCAGAGATCCAGAGAAGGTAGGTGTAAAAATATAATATTGCGTGATTATAACTAAATGTTCATAAACAACTAGTTTAACTAGCAACTTTGTTGGAGATTAGAATAAGATGTTCAGAGAAGGTTAGTTTAACAAAGTTCAATGCCTAAATAGGAACTACATGTATACAAATTTAATGACGTAGAAACATTTTTGTATTATAAACCTAAGATTCGAAAATCGTCTTCTCAATCAAACACATTTCTTGATCTGAGTCAATAAATAACAAAAGGAGCTGTAAGTTACTACGATGAGACATATACTCAATCATACATTTTTTTTTATTTGGGCCAATAAGTAACAAAAGGAGCTGTAAGTTACTACGATGAGACATATACTCAATCATACACTTTTTTTTATTTGGGCCAATAAGTAACAAAAGGAGCTGTAAGTTACTACAATGAGACATATACTCAATCATACACTTTTCTTGATTTGAGTCAACAAGTAATAAAAGGAGCTGTAAGTTAGTGCGATGAGACATATACTCAATCATACACTTTTCTTGATTTGAGTCAACAAGTAATAAAAGGAGCTGTAAGTTAGTGCGATGAGACATATACTCAATCATACACTTTTCTTGATTAGAGCCAATAAGTAACGAAAGGAGTTGTAAGCTACGATGAGACATATTCTCTTTGGCAATTAATGACCTGAAATCTAATTCTAGAATATGGAGGAAATGCACTACCACAACTTTGAAAGGAGCACCCTTAAAACATAATAAAAGTAGAGATTAACACACAGATCATTGAATAATACGAGACAAACAATAAAAGTAAAGGTTTAATAATATACCGTTCCTGCATGCGTTGCACACTTTGTATGGAATGGAAGTGAAACAAATTAGGACTAAACGCTTTTTACACACGGGCTGAATTCAATTATGAATTATCTGTTTTCACTTTACAGCGAAAATATTATGAGATCAATAATATATATAAAAGGAATTGGAGTCAACAGTCACAACATAAACAATTTGCAATATGTGGTTGACACAGTCTTAACAGCAGAGACAGAAAATGAACTACCAGAAAGGATAGACATACTATTAAAAGAAAGCAAAAAGAAAGGTCTGCCTGAACAGTAAGAAAACTTAAGTAATGGTCATATCGAAGAAACAATCATCACCATCATGCAGCATAAAAATAAACATGACAAATCTGATACAAGTACAACGCGTCAAATACTTGGGCACATAATAACATCAGACTGAAGATGCACCACATAAATAAAAAAGCAGAATAGCCCAGCGTAAAAATAGTATTTCAGAAAATGAAAAACGCCTTATGGAACAAGTCTATGTCAATAGATGTGAGAGAGTTCATCGGTGCTATATAGAGCCAATTCTGACCTATGGAAGGCGAATCATTCACAAATGAAAAGACGATTAGAGGCCACAGAGATGGTATTTCTCAGAAGAATGTTGACAGTTCTCTGGACACGTAAAAAAAGACCAACAAGAAAATTCTCATAGAGGCCAACACAAAAAGGGAGCTCCTAAAATAAATCAGACAGAAGCAATCAACATTTTTAGAGCACATTATGAGAAGAGGAAAATGGAATACTTGGTTCAAACTGGCAAAATACAGGGAACGAGGGATCGCGGACGACAAAGAGAGAAAATAGATAGCTTGGGGTCTTGGCATGGAAAACTGTCAACAACAGATTTGATACGATACATTGTGGATTGAAGATTGTGGAAGGACATGATCGCCTACGCCAACCGGGATGGCACATAGTGCTGATGCTAAATTTTAAAATAAGGAACATGAGAAAATCAAAGCAACCAAGTTAGACATTCTGCAGCAAATTGGGCTTCCTTTCAGTATGGGGGTAAATAATAATAAATGAATATTGTTATAGAGAGAAACTTACGAGGTGATAGATCAGCGAATAATATCAGGGCAAGAGGTATGTTTACAACATTCGGGACTAAAATAACAATAAACAACAGTAGAAAAATAGAACAATAGACTTTCCGAAGCAGGATCGAACCCGTACTTCATCTATAGGGTGTGCCGATCCATTCAGCATGTCAACGCTCAGCAGCTTATCCAAAATGTTTAACCTTGTACATTCCTTCATCTCTGTTGTCTTACAACGTCCATATGTAAACTCCGTTGTCGGTCAGTGCTCTATAATGTATCCCCTGCATGTTCTTCATCATCATGTATTTTATTTCATGAATCCGTCGTCTTGTAGGTCTATATTTTCCCCTGTTACAGTTTAATCTGAGAGTTAAAGTTCTTTAGGAGATATGGAGGATACTGTCTGGTGGTGATAGTATCTTCTTTATCTCATAACACCGGGGGGGGGGGTGTCTTTGGGGCACCACTGAGAGACTTCGTCAACCTACGACATTTCCTCAATCTTCAGTCTTTCTTTGGGACTCTACAAAGTCGAGGTCTTTCAATTCTCCGATGTTATCCCAAAAGTCGATGTCTGACAAATCGCTGATGTTATGTCCAAAGTCGATGTCTGACAAATCTCTGATGTTGTCTCCAAAATCGATGTCTGACAAATCGCTGATGTTATCCCCAAAGTCGATGTCTGACAAATCGCTGATGTTATCTCCAAAGTCGATGTCTGACAAATCGCTGATGTTATGTCCAAAGTCGATGTCTGACAAATCGCTGACGTTATCTCCAAAGTCGATGTCTGACAAATCTCTGATGTTATCTCCAAAGTCGATGTCTGACAAATCTCTGATGTTATCTCCAAAGTCGATGTCTGACAAATCGCTAATGTTATCTCCAAAGTCGATGTCTGACAAATCTCTGATGTTATCTCCAAAGTCGATGTCTGACAAATCTCTGATGTTGTCTCCAAAGTCGATGTCTGACAAATCGCTAATGTTATCTCCAAAGTCGATGTCTGACAAATCTCTGATGTTATCTCCAAAGTCGATGTCTGACAAATCGCTGATGTTATGTCCAAAGTCGATGTCTGACAAATCTCTGATGTTGTCTCCAAAATCGATGTCTGACAAATCGCTGATGTTATCCCCAAAGTCGATGTCTGACAAATCGCTGATGTTATCTCCAAAGTCGATGTCTGACAAATCGCTGATGTTATGTCCAAAGTCGATGTCTGACAAATCGCTGACGTTATCTCCAAAGTCGATGTCTAACAAATCGCTGACGTTATCTCCAAAGTCGATGTCTAACAAATCTCTGATGTTATCTCCAAAGTCGATGTCTGACAAATCTCTGATGTTATCTCCAAAGTCGATGTCTGACAAATCGCTAATGTTATCTCCAAAGTCGATGTCTGACAAATCTCTGATGTTATCTCCAAAGTCGATGTCTGACAAATCTCTGATGTTATCTCCAAAGTCGATGTCTGACAAATCGCTAATGTTATCTCCAAAGTCGATGTCTGACAAATCTCTGATGTTATCTCCAAAGTCGATGTCTGACAAATCGCTGATGTTATCCCCAAAGTCGATGTCTGACAAATCTCTGATGTTATCCCCAAAATCGATGTCTGACTAATCGCTGATGTTATCCCCAAAGTCGATGTCTGACAAATCGCTTATGTTATCCCCAAAGTCGATGTTTGACAAATCGCTGATGTTATCTCCAAAGTCGAGGCCTGTCAATTCTCTGATGTTATCCCCAAAGTCGATGTCTGACAAATCGCTGATGTTATCCCCAAAGTCGATGTCTGATAAATCGCTGATATTATCTCCAAAGTCGATGTTTGACAAATCACTGATATTATCTCCAACGTCGAGGCCTGTCAATTCTCTGATGTTATCTCTTAAGTCGGTCCCATCTCTTTTTCTGTCTACCTTTTCTTCTCTCTCCTTGCACAATTCCTTGCATAAGTGTCTTTGCTAAACCAGACGATCGAGATAAGTGGGCAAACCATTTCACTTTGCGTTTCTTCACACTAGTCAAAAGATCACCCTGAACTCCAAATGCTTGTGTATCCTTTAGCGAACTTTTTTTTTTGTGAAACGATCTATGAAATAGATGGTCAAAACATTACGATAATATTTTATCTTCATAGCTTGTATTTTAATACATTTATATTTCGCAAACGTACATAAAAATGCTACAACCGGGATGCGCATCACCTTGATTTTAGAGCCATGAGTGATATTCTGATCTTTCCAAATCGGTTTTAGCGTATCGTATCACACGTACAATCTATTTCATCTTTTGTTTCCTAATCTGATCCAGCACTTGCCTAACCCAAACCAATTTGATCATATCGTAGCACATCGATAACAAATGTACAAAGTCGCACAATAGCATTAGAAAATTGTATATGTAGGATATAAGTAAAACTGAGAAGATAAAAGCGCAATGGAAATGAAGTGATTGTGATATCTTATGGAATAAATGTGACTGTTATTATGTAGCCGCATGTCTAATTGAAATAATTATATTATCATTTGTTTTGCAAAAGAGCGTCTGGCATTTACTATTTATGAAAGGTACAGATAATCCCTTCTAGAATTATGTGCTGATGATAGAAGAATGCAGCGTTGTTAAGAGTCGCGTTATTAGGGATATCATATTGTGTGAATTCTTTGCTCGCTTTTGTTACCTTTCCCAGAGTTGAACTGTGGCCCTCTCACTCGTTTTTATAGCTGGACGGTGTGTGCTCATTACAGAGTAAGCCCATTAAATAAATGTGTACTGAAGCCACGTAATGTTTGACTTTCGGTTCCAAGATAGTGGAATAAAGTCTGTGTTCAATTGACCTGCAAAATTTGCTTTTGGGAGCTGATTGCTTTCGGCTCTCCAATGTTGTCGCCTTGGAGTCAACCGGTTGCTTCATTTAACAGATTCACGCTGGTACTATGGAATCCGTGCGTCAACACTTTTTTGACAAATCAAGTGTTGTGAATATGACTGTCCTCTGTCGTGGACTCGATATGTGGTTTACGTCACGACATTGAGACCTGTTGAATAACCGTCGTTGGATTTGTTCGGCACCAATTGCTTGCTGTTCTTAATATGCATTGTTCTGCCAGTTCAACCGAAGATTCCCCTTTGTGGTTTTTGCGCCTTCTCTACAGTGCTTCTCAAGGTTTTGACTGCATTCTTTGGAGTGAATCGGGCGTTGTGGGCGCATCCGTTATTGTGTTTGCTACATCATCACGATGGACGATAGTATATACACTAATCCGGCTGTTCGCTCAAAATGAAGGGCGAGATGGCAGAAATTACGACACTGTTCGTGAAAATGCAGCCCTGTTGCGACTCCCAGATAATCATTTTAGTTATGAGGGATGTCTAGATTCAAGAGAGCTGCGAGGAGATCGAGGGTAGACTTCTGAACCAGTTTATTGTTTCATAGTGCGAGTTTTTGCTGGGGAGGAGATCTGAGAGTCTATGGACTGTAGTTCCATATCCATTGAGGAGAATCGATGATTAATAATAACATTAATGTTGGTAAAGCATCTGCGTAGGGTAGCCAACGATCACTGGATCAACAGAAGAGATGGACATACTCGTATATACGGACATTTGGTCATGCAGTTAGTTGACAACAGCTGCTTTTTATGTGCCCACAATGTGAGGTGAATAGGGCTAGGCCAAGGTTAAGTGATAAATGAATCACATACATAATAAGAGCGTGGTAGATCTGTTTGTCACAATGCTTATTCTTCCTTTTGTTGTCAAAAAGTGACATTTCAGTTCTGACATTTGACATTTAACAAATTTTATGTAAGGAGGTACTGCATACATCTCGTCGATCAAATTTATATTGAATCAAATTAAATTGATCTTTTATGTCTCAGTCTTTCAGCAGACAAAGAAAAGTTAAATTGCGAGATGAAAAAATAGCGGGAAGCTGCGCGGCTGTTCCGTGTCTTTCTCGGAGGTCCGGGTTGGCTTTACGACTAAACTGTTCTCTCCTTAAGCGGTTTGTGTGTTACTCGACAAGTTACAGTCGAGGGTCGACTGTTGGCATTTCGTCCCGACTAATCATCTATTTGGCAAGGTTAGGCCCCACGAGATGATTGGATGTCAACCTCGATTGCTTACCTGGTATATTTGGCAATCACTGTATTATGCTGCGCTGGCTACCTTTATGGATCAAATACACAGGCATAAGACATATGTAAGCATTAATAGCTTACCAGAGATAGCGGCGATATATCAATAACTGATCTGTCATCCGGTTACTGAGTTGAGAGCCGTTCACATCCTCATTGGGTAGACCTCACAATGAGGAAATGGAGGGTTCTACTCGGTACTGTTTTTTTTAATATACAACTTTTTGAAAAGGTTTTGGTTTCAACAGAAAATAATTACTGTCTCTTCATAAGCACATGGGAGCCGCGATAGCTCAGTGGTTAGTGAACTGGACTACAAAGGACAAGAGGTAGGGTTCGATCCCAACCGACGGCTTCCGGGTTCACCCAGCCTTAAATGGGTACCGGATTTTTTTCTGGGAAAGTAAAGCAGCACGGGCGTAATACTGACCACATTACCCCAAAAAATCATGTGCTGAAGGTCTGTAAAATATAGATACATAGTAGAAATACTAACACCATATTTCCCTATACGCCACTTGGCGTGACGGGGGTACTTTACTTTTACTTACTTCATAAGCACGCTCTTTTAATGTTTTAAGAACATTTGACATTAATCTCACTCTCCTTTCTTGACCCTTTGAATCTAGATCTTGCGATAGATCTTCTGAGCGATCTCACACACTCAATCACATGCCTCCCTCTTTATTTATCACTAATCATGGCAATACGCGGGGTATGGACTGGGGTATCCCCAATGACAACGCCCATGGTAGAGCCTTAGATTCTGTTCTTGCAGACCGTGGTGAACTGTGAGCTGATGACACGAGAGACTGAGGACTAAAGGTGGAAAAAGGGATCTGGTTGATCCTGATTGCTTCGTGTGAAAATCAGTTGCATCTATAATCAATACCTTACACCAACAATCATTCTACATGCCCATCGAGAAATGCTGGGACGGATATTGGGATGCTACGACTGCAATGTAACTGATTCCATAAAGAGAATAGAATAGAATCATCCTGACCATTCATTCTAAAGACATTTGATTTCCAACTGCGTACATTTTCAAACATCATTTTCCCCCAAAACTCCAGCATCACTATGTACTGTCATTGGCTCGAACAAACTAGCCTCAAATTAGAACTGTGGCGTTAACGCTGCAGAATCTAATTAACCTAGAACTTGACAGATGACATTTCTTACCAGATCAAAAATAAGTCAAATATCATGTTTCCTGTAGAGGACATCGCTGAACCTATTGTTACACTTTTGTTGAAACAAAATGGACGAGGAATTTGAATAGGTGTGTGGGTATATGTGTACGTGCTTACGTGCGCATGTGTGTGTGATGTATTGTAATTTTATTTTTCATTTTTCATAAACACATTTGATAATCTTTGGATGTTTTTGTCCTTTTGGTAATTTACGGGTTTAGAGCAATGTGTTTCATTTCGGAAGCTTAACGTCTCCTTCACTACATTTTATTCAGTGGTTCTCAACTAATCACCATCGTGGTACTCATTTTCGGCATATTTTTACAATATCGCTCATTATCATTATGATATTAGTCCCAACATTCTGCTACATAGAGCTATCACAGCATGTCGGCATACAGGTCACGAGTCTGTGTATTTCTTTAAGAGTACAGTCAGTGTCTGTTAACATTCTCCGAGGTACTTCAGAGGTTGAACATCGCACTGCCACTATCGGCAATGTCAGATGTCATAAAGACTTCTTGAATGTTGTCAACAAAGATTTCTTCAAAAATTGCAACTCATATAATCACAGCGCTCTCAATGACGTACCTCTAGCACCTCAGCCGGTGACCGCCACTTAACACTCCCTAAGTGACTACCAGCTGACACTCCTGAACCAGTTTATTGGTTAGTTCACGGAGTTAGTCTTTATGGATCAAGTCCTCATACTTCGCCTACGCACTTGCCACAACAAAATGGGAAACCACATGTTTACCAAATTCAAAAAATGAACTACCAGCCAATGTCACTGTACCCTGGATAACATGACAGCAAAACACGTTCCACAGGATCGCCTCCAGTACACAGGACTGAGGAGGACAATGTGACTGAGGAGGGCAATGTGACTGAGGAGGACAATGTGACTGAGGAGGACAATGTGGCTGAGGAGGACAATGTGACTGAGGAGGACAATGTGACTGAGGAGGACAATGTGACTGAGGAGGACAATGTGACTGAGGAGGACAATGTGACTGAGGAGGACAATGTGGCTGAGGAGGACAATGTGGCTGAGGAGGACAATGTGACTGAGGAGGACAATGTGACTGAGGAGGACAATGTGACTGAGGAGGACAATGTGACTGAGGAGGACAATGTGACTGAGGAGGACAATGTGACTGAGGAGGACAATGTGACTGAGGAGGACAATGTGGCTGAGGAGGACAATGTGGCTGAGGAGGACAATGTGGCTGAGGAGGACAATGTGGCTGAGGAGGACAATGTGACTGAGGAGGACAATGTGACTGAGGAGGACAATGTGACTGAGGAGGACAATGTGACTGACGAGGACAATGTGACTGAGGAGGACAATGTGGCCCACACACCTCCCTTCAAGAGAAACTCCACGGGGCACCCGAATCACTGGAACAGACAGCTGCCTTCATAAGAGATCCCGGTGTTCTAGTCTGAATGAGACATGATCGCAAAGCAGAAGAATCTACAAGATAATGTAACAAGATTGCTTCTCCAATGGAACATTGTACCAAACAAGAGCAGCCGAGTGTTGTGATGTTGTTTACCGAAAGCACAAAAACTGTTGATTCATCTCGGATATAATGTATTCAGCAATGTGCCAGGTGTTTGAGTCGTACACTAGTGTTTGAATGTTCTAAGTTCACGAACGGATTCAGTAGCAGAAGATATACTTCGCTCGGGTCCAGCGATCATGACGTTCACAGAAGAAAGTGATGCAGTCGTGGAAAACGTAGTATGAAACAACCGAAAAGAGGTAGCATTACTATTGGACGTTAGTTTTGGATCAGCCCATAACATCATTCGTGACTAGCTGAGGTTCAGAAAAGCATGCAAGATATGTACCCAAGCGAAGTGCATGAGTGGCTGCGCACCCGTCCAAAATAATTATTGTCCTGCGGTATCTAGGTGCTTAACAAGAGCTGGCGTAAGTGCTTTAAAATAGATTGAAACTAATTTGAAATTTGATAATTTAATTATTTTCATCATCATCATCAAGTACCATGCCTGTAAACGTATTAACACATAAATTTTAGTTTCTAGTCTCTGGGGACTTCGTCATGGGTAAAAGCAGGCGAACGCAAATAAAAAAAAAAGTTGTTGTTAAAACAATCTAAAGGTCAGGTCAAAGACTAGCCAGCCTACAACTTGAAAGTTTATGAAAATGTAAGTTTTTAACTTTCTTGACCGCACATTTTACCATATCTAGTGCTGAGAAAAAAAACAATCTATAACTCTCGCGCTTCTGGAAAGTTTCGATAATTTTAGTTTGTTTCTGTGGAGATTTTTTACTCTGACTAAAGCACCTCATGTTGACTGTAAGGAATTGCGTCCTCTATTGTCAGTCATATAAGCCGGGGGCAAGACAATGAAATTCGTACAAATGCGAAGCTGCAGTAAATCTGAATGTGAAGGGGACAATTTTTACAAAATGTATGGTTAAAGCTTTACGTAATTAATTGACGACACACATTTGAACGACGCTTCGGTTCAATAGGCTTTCAGCAGGTACAAACAAAAAAAGCACACACACAGGTATGTAAAAGTAAAGACCCCGTTTCGCCAAGTGGCGTATAGGGAATATGGTATTAATGACCATACATTTTACAGACCTGTGGCACATGAATTTTTGGGGTAATGTGGTCGGCATTACGCCATTGCCGCTTTAATTTCCCAGAAAAAAAATCTGGTAACCATTAAAGGCTGGGTGAACCTGGAAGTTGTCGAATAGGATCGAACCCTTACTTTTTGTTCTTTGAAGTCAAATTCACTCACTACTGAGCTATTGCGGCTCCCCTATAGATATGTAAGTAAATCACATTAGTCCTACAGAGTCCATGAGAAGTGATAAATGCAGTGACAAAATAGTTGACATTGCTTGATGTTGTCGCTCAGGCTTATTTATAATCTGACTGGAGCTTCGTACTCTTTCCCGCGTGTATATGTGCCTCGTGTAGAATACAAATATCTATAAACTTTAAAAAAACAAAATATATATATATATATATATATATATATATATATATATATATATATATATATATAGTTGTACGGTCAAGCCACAAGATTTAACGGCCTATTGAAAACATTAAAATGGGAAACAATGAAAGTTGTTGGGAGCAGGTCAATTTTTCCAAAGAGACAAATAAGTGATAATAACAGCGACTGGAGAGAAGCACGTATGAATAAATATGTGGCTGGTACACCACATGAAAGAATAATAGGTAGTAACAAACGTATGGCATGAATCCAAATAAAGGACTCCAAAAGAAGCTAAGCGGTATCCTATTACAAGATGATTAAGATAGTTCAAGGAAATGTAAATGTTTTAGAATAATTCATTGCATGTTCATTTGTGTATGTTAATCTGTATAAACCGTTAATTGAGTAATATCAAATGCACACATTAATTTCATGGGGGAAAATGTTATGGGACACGTTCTTAGAATAAATGGAAAAAAAACATATTTAAAAATTACGACAATTCAGTGGAAAGTAAATGAAAAGAGATCAAGAAAAACTAACAAAGAAAAGTTGAAGTGAAAAAACATGGCATAGGTCAGACGTGGAACATTCTACCCTGTTTCTGAGGTGCATTGAGATTGCTGTTCCGTTATTACACCACACTATAGCTCGTTTCAAATCATGTGCCCAACTTCAAAACGCTATTACTCAGTAACCGTTTGTTAAAAACTGTTGAAATTTTCCAAATGTTATTAGAATGCAAAAGACCCTTTAAATGTATATTTAACAAATATCTTGCAGCTGCAGTTTTCTTAAAGCGGCGATATTTCTTTGATGTTTGTCAAAATTGTAAATTGTGAAGCCCTAAAGAATAGAAATTACCGTAGTTGCTGGTCTATGATTAATTTTCACTAGGTAAAGGCGTGGCCGTAATGGGGAAATAACCTAATAAGACAAAACACCAGGAGAATTATTGTCTGCTCAGTTCGAGGACGGCTTCGCCGCTGAATGAACGGAAATGGAACACACAATGCCTCGTGTTTTCTATAAGTGTCTAATTGTGTCAGAAAGCCCACGTGGAATGCGTGCAAAAACGTAAATTGTACCGTGTATGAATTTTTAACCGCTATTTTTAACTTAAAATACTGTAAACATTAAGTTTTGACTACATCAATGGGTCGTTATAAATTTATATAAATCAAATAAGCAACAATAATAACCAAATGTTTTTTTTTAATGAAATTAATTCCCTGTTGGGTTCTAATCATTATAACTTTACATGCAAATTTTGGAAAAATTACAAAAAGAGATTAAAAAGATATCGATTTTAAAAGTTGGGCACATGATTTGAAACGAGGTATAGTATATCGACATTTATCGGTTCGTTAACAAAAGGAAAACAAAGCGAATTAGAGCAAGTATTTGTTGTCTTGTTTTAGACGTTCTATTACAAACATAATTTGTTGTCTAGTTTTAACACGTTCTCTTACAAACATTGATTTGTTTCTAATTTTAACACGTTCTCTTACAAACATTGATTTATTTCTAGTTTTAACACGTTCTCTTACAAACACGATTTGTTTCTAGTTTTAACACGTTCTCTTACAAACATGATTTACTTTTTACTACACAAATATGCGGCACAAAGTAGATGAAATTGTTTTTATTAAAAAAAAACTTATTCTGTTAAAAACCAACAATATTTTCTGCATTTTTCCTGTTTTATGGGGTCTGTCCGGGGTTATTTAAGGAACTCGGTTATAAAGATCGCATGCCACAGGGAAATTACCACAAAAAGTACAAATCACAACTTTTATTATGTTGCCAAAAGAGAAAAAAAACACATTATTAAACTTTCTGCATTAACTAAATGCATCTTGTATATTGCATGTTTGTCACTAGATTTTGAATTTCTTTGAAACAGATACAAGGTTTTTGTTTCGCTATGTACAAATTCAGTAAATATTTTCTTTGAAACTATGATGCATATGCTGGACTAATATAAAGCCATTCAGTTTCACTTTGGGATAGTTAAGTACATATACTTATCTGGGGTTCTCGCGGGGAATATCTGTATAAACGGAATAACAGAATGAGGCAAATAAATATAAACGGGCAACAGCTGAGTTGCGCTGAATAATGAGCTGTTTTCACCGTGCCAGGCAATACTAGATGGTTATTTCATATTTGAAGATCACATGTTCGATTTTGTTGTCCTTTATTTAAAGGTGAAATGAAGGACTAAAAGGTACGGACACACAAAGGTTATAAGGTAAAGAAATATTTTCAACAAAATTTTTAAATAAGAATAAAAATGAATACAATGATTCATGCATGTGAGTTTGAAGGTCGTTAGGTTGAAGGTCGTACTCAAGGAGTACGGTAGCAGTGAAGAGAGAGATAGAGAGAAGCTAAGGGTTAGGTTAAGCCATCAAACAGGGAGGGCGAGAGATGATACGTGATTTAAAACGAAATATTTTTTTTCCGTAAAGAAAAGAGGAAGCAACAGTGACGGTGGCAGAAGAAATGTTATGATAATAGTAGTAGAAGCTGCAATATGTGTAAACATAGGGCGAAAAAAAGAGCTGAAAATTAAGAATATGCAATAAAACATAAAGAAAAGAAAAGAAGAACAAAGAATAAAAGAAGCTGAAGCATTAGAAACAAGATACGAGAAGATGATAACAATGACGATTTTGAAGATGAAGATGATAAGATGGAAAAACAAAAACAAAAAAAGCAACAACAAAAATAATTTATATTGAATAAAGGCTTGCTAGGATAAACACAACAAATTCAAGGGAATCAAAGACACAAGAAAATGGGGAGAGAAATTTAAGTAACATGTTCGTTAATAACCAAACTAACTCATATTAACATCAAACTAAGGAAAGTGTGGAGAATAGACTCAAGGTTTAAAGATAAGCATGATACTAAACTGATGTTTTATAATAATTGAGCTATTAGCAACAAGTATATAAAAAATATTAAGATATTATAACAGCAAACGTCACCCTGTCTCCCTCCATCATATGTAAATCTAATCTCGCAAAGAAACAGTAAAAAACCCACAACACAAGTGTACACAGAATTACACAATAATCTTAAAAGAAGTACCCAATTTTAACAGTTAAAGAAAACTAATAAAATGGAAATAAAGAACTATATTTCCTTACTCTGTAAGGAAAATATGACACATCACAACACACGGCAGTTTAAGCACGTTTCTCATTTTACAATATTTCCCACCTGTTCTTTGTGTACAATTTCACTAATTTAATTAAATTAGACATGACATTTCCATCGCTGTGTTAAATTGTCATTAAAATACCCCATGTAAATTCACAAAATCAGATGAATATTGAATTTACTTCCCCAAAAATGAGAATAATCCACAAAACACTAAGACTGGGTTCTTTCAAAGCCACGGACAAGCGGAGGACAAAATATGCGCGGTTGTTAAGTTCACACGTCACCGGAACTGCCGCCATTATTGTGCTTGTATGCACTGGGCGTGCGAGATTGACGAAGGAGTTGAGTAACACAAGAGCGTTTCGTGGAAGGGTTGGGGCAGTGGCGGAGAAGGTGGGCAATGGGGTTGTAATGTCAGTTCTATCTCAGGCAACTGCCTAGGGGACAGATACCATAGAAACGGAATACTGACCATGACATATTTATCTCTGGATTTATTCTACATTTGTTATTCATTCGGAAAAAATGTTGTATATATCCCAAATGAGATTATTACTGGTTCGGAAAAAAATGATACACCTACGAAATTAGAATACGATTTGTTCAGAAAATGTTGCAGGCCTATATACCAGAAAAATGAGAACACTTTACGTCATCATTGAGCAAACTGTATGAGCTGTATTTGTGAAAGAGGAAAATGTCAGGAAATAATCCGACGTAGAATAATAATCTCGTCATACATTTTACAAGTTAATCATAAATCCTTAATGCTGAATTTAAATGGGAAAGAAAAAAAAGTAGTTCAGGAGGAAACACAATTGTGTATAAGTTGTTTTTCCTCTTTTTTAATCCTCCATGCAAGAATATTCACATTTAAAGAGGTTATTTACTTACTTCTCATTAAAAGAGGTTATTTACTTACTCCTCATCAAAAGAGGTTATTTACTTACTCCTCATTAAAAGAGGTTTTTTACTTACTCCTCATCACAAGAGGTTATTTACTTACTCCTCATCAAAAGAGATTATTTGCTTACTCCTCATCAAAAGAGGCTATTTACTTAATACTCATCAAAAGAGGTTATTTACTTAATACTCATCAAAATAGGTTATTTACTTATTCCTCATCAAAAGAGGTTATTTACTTACTCCTCATAAAAAGAGGTTATTTACTTACTCCTCATTAAAAGAGGTTATTTACTTATTCCTCATCAAAAGAGGTTATTTACTAACTCCTCATCAAAAGAGGTTATTTACTTACTCCTCATCAAAAGAGATTATTTGCTTACTCCTCATCAAAAGAGGCTATTTACTTAATACTCATCAAAAGAGGTTATTTACTTAATACTCATCAAAATAGGTTATTTACTTATTCCTCATCAAAAGAGGTTATTTACTTATTCCTCATCAAAAGAGGGTATTTACTTATTCCTCATCAAAAGAGGTTATTTACTTATTCCTCATCAAAAGAGGTTATTTACTTATTCCTCATTAAAAGATGTTATTTACTTACTCCTCATCAAAAGAGGTTATTTACTTATTCCTCATTAAAAGAGGTTATTTACTTATTCCTCATTAAAAGAGGTTATTTACTTATTCCTCATTAATAGAGGTTATTTACTTACTCCTCATCAAAAGAGGTTATTTACTTACTCCTCATCAAAAGAGGCTATTTACATATTCCTTATCAAAAGAGGCTATTTACTTATTCCTCATCAAAAGAGGCTATTTACTTATTCCTCATCAAAAGAGGTTTTTTACTTACTCCTCATTAAAAGAGGCTATTTACTTATTCCTCATCAAAAGAGGTTATTTACGTATTCCTCATTAAAAGAGGTTATTTACTTATTCCTCATCAAAAGAGGTTATTTACTTATTCCTCATCAAAAGAGGTTATTTACTTATTCCTCATCAAAAGAGGTTATTTACTTATTCCTCATCAAAAGAGGTTTTTTACTTATACCTCATTAAAAGAGAAGTACGTTTGTTTAAAGTTTATTTGTTGTATTTCTTTCAATGGCAGTAGCTTACTGAAAGTTGTAGCACAGTTGAAAAGAAGTTATTTTTATTTTAGTGTTTTCGCCTTACTTAAAAGGAGGATAAAGGCTGCGTACAGTTTTGTATTTTAACTCTTTTCTGTTTCGACTAACCCAAAACAGCAGCATATCTGTATGAAGGTTATTTAAATTTCACTCGGTTTTAATTGTAATACGCACTTAAATCCTTGCTTTATTATATATATATATATATATATATATATATATATATATATATCAGCCTTAATAGCAAAAAGACAGAGGTAATGGTAACAACAAAGAAAAATACATAATCTCAGTGCAAAATAAAAACAAGTGGAACAATATTAAAACAGGTATATGAATTTAAAAATGTGGGAACTTTGTTAACCTCAGACGGAAGATGTACAAAAGAGGTGAGATGTAGAATGGCTCAGGTAAAAGCAGCTTTCCAAAAAATGAGGAAGATACTATGCAATCCATTTTTGACAATAGAAACTAGAAAAAGAGATCTTAAATGTTATGTAGAGCCAGTCTTAACATATGGATGTGAATTATTGACAATAGGACAACATACAAGAAAATCACTGGAGTCTGTAGAAATGTGGTTTTACAGAAGAATATTGAGAGTACCATGGACAGCTAAGAAGAGTAATGAAGATGTTCTGAAAGAGGTCAAAGCAAAAAGAGAGCTAATTTCCAATATTAGGAAGAAACAATCATCATTTTTTGGCCATGTAATGAGAAGAGAACAACTGAAATATATTGTAACAACTGGACAAATTGAGGGACGAAGAGATAGAGGGAAGCAAAGAGAAAAAAAATTACAGACAGCTTAAGAGAATGGCTTGGCACATGGTCAACAACAGAAATGATAAATAGCTGCCGAGATCGAAAGTTTTGGAGAGACATGATCACCTACGCCAGAAGGCTCGGTACTTCATGATGACGATATATATATATATATATATATATATATATATATATATATATATATATATCGTGGCTTCAGATCATTAATTTTTTTTTTTTATATAAAAGAGATGATATTGTGAATCAGACATAAGGCACTGTGGGAACAATAACCACAGATCACAGAAAGAAGAGCTACTTTGCTGCTGTCCTACACGATAATCAGTCACTAAGTACTTTGTTGGTCTATGTCAAGAACAAGAAAGAAACAAGAAATAAGTGTGCCCTCTCTATGTGTTAAAGCTTATGGGTAATATGGTGTTAGTTTACATATTAATTCTATTAACCAGCCTCACGTTTTATAATCGGTATCACACCTGGTCACCTTACTTTCCCAGAAATTAATCCAGTGCCCTTTAATTTTAAGACTGGATAAACCTAAGAAATAGAACACATCTAGGATGTAGAACAAATTTAGGATATAGAACAAACCAAGGATATAGAACAAACCTACGATATAGAACACAACTAGGATATAGAAAAAACAAACAAATAAAATGGTTTCCTCATCCAGAAGGAGTGCCAAGCGATCACTTTCTTTACCACATAAAGCATGCAATACAAGAGAAAAAGGGAGAAGAGCAATAGGCAGCCCTAGAAAAGAATGGGCAGACAACATCAAAGAAACGCTACGACAATTGGCAATGGTTCAAGCTGTCAGAAGAGCGAGAACTTGAACTTTGTATCTCCCTCAACACCCTGACGGTTACAAGAGAAAGTGAAGGAAAACAAGAAGACGAACAACAACAAGAAATGCGCTGTCTTTCTCTTGTCCTCAAGTTCAGTTCACTAACTACAGGGGTGCCAAGGCTTCCAAAAGATAGAAGGACATGAAATATATGGATATACCAATGTTGAAGTAATTTAATCGGAAATAATGAACCTGTTAAGTTTAGTTGATAGAACATTTATTACACATGGCATACACGTCCATAAATGCTTACATCCCTCTCCTGAATGTCCTTCGGTGTGTGGAGACTGGCAACTCCAGTTCTGTGTTTGATTTGATATTCTTCTATATCTCACCGCAAAGCGTTTATTACTGGAATGAGTCTCCAATTTTGACGAGATGTTCATGCAGTCTATGCATGGTTGTTGATTCATGATAATTTATTGAAACATTACCTTGCTCGACCTCCCTGTGCGTTCAGAATGTCGCCCGCCCCCCTCCCCTTTCCATTGCACGTCCACCATCCACGTCAGCCATTCAGGCCAGACTGTCAGCTTGTTCATTTCCTTTCATGTCTGAATGAATGGATTGTTAAGACTGTGTTCTTTTAAAGTCACGGACAAGCGTAGGACAAAATATATGCGAAAAAGATACCAGACAGCCTAAGAGAATGGTTTGGCAGAAGGTCAACAAAATTCATGTCCATGTGTGAACTTCTGGTCAATATGGTGGATAGGCGGCAGGAACAATTGAAGGCTATGTATGAAAGTATTCCTTGTTGCAGTTTCCTCATATTCCAAGCCCGGCTTGTTGGAGGAGCTACTATGTTAGGTGTTCTGTGAACACTGTGATCTGTGTGTTTCATCCGTTTTGATCATATTTGGATATTCCAATTGTTTACGATGGATGATGATATCGTATGACAGGGAACAGTTGGCTGTGTTCACTTTCTGTGTGGTGTCGCCGTATGTCTTTTGGCGTTTGCTGAGACTGCTATGATGGGGACTACAGCTACCTTTCTTTATTTGGGAGATAAGATAGTAATTCGGATGATTCCACTGGCACGTGCGGTTGAGCAATTATGGATTTTATTCGGTTGCAGTGATACCGGGGCCTTCCATAAACAAATAACCAAATCATGCCTGAATGGTCAGGGACACAAATAAAATAGATTCCGGTCATTCCAGAGTTCTTTAGTGACACCTACAACTGTTGTCAAGCTAAAACTTCTTCGGCTTTCATAAGCTTGCTCATCGAATCACTCAGAAAAGACACTTGAGTAAAAGTTGTTTCCAGTCAGGACATCGCTTTAGTTACTTCCATGATTTCCATGGTCAAACTACTTATCATCATCATGTGCCATACCAGTTAGCGTAGACGATCATGTCCCTCCATAATCTTCTATCCACAGTGCATCGTATCAATTATGTTGTTGACTGTTTTCCATGCCATGACACCAAGTTATCTAGTATCTTCTCTCTTTGTCTTCCGTGGTCTCTCTTTCCTTTTATTTTGCATGTTGTAACCAAGTATTCAAACATTCCTCTTCTCATGAGCCCGAAAAATATTTCTTTCTGATGTTTTTTGGAGCTCTCTTTCTGATGTTTTTAGGAGCTCTCTTTTTGTGTTGGCCTCTTTGAGAGTTTAATCGTTGGTCTTTTTTAGCTGTTAAGGGAACTTTCAACATTCTTCTGAGAAATCACATCTAAGTAGCCTCTAATCGTCTTTTAATTTGTTTGTCTACTGTCCATGATTCGTTTCCATATGTATAATTGGCTCCGTATAGCACCGATGAACTATCTTTCTCACTTCTATTGACATAGACTTGTTGCATAAGACATTTTTAATTTTCCTGAACTATTCTGCTTTTTTTATTTATGTGGTGTATCATCCATCTGGTGTTATTATTGTGCCCGAGTATTTGACGCGTCACACTTGTTTCAGATTTGTCCTGTTTGACTGTGATGAGGAACGATTAAAAAAAGGAAACAAATGGTATGTTAGAAGCTTTACGTGATTAGTAGACGACACAGATTAAACGACGTTTCGGCCCAATAGGCCTTCAGCAGGAACAAACACACAAAAAAAACACACACGGATATGTAA
Source organism: Megaustenia siamemsis (assembly GCA_032433765.1). Taxonomy (NCBI): domain Eukaryota; kingdom Metazoa; phylum Mollusca; class Gastropoda; order Stylommatophora; family Ariophantidae; genus Megaustenia; species Megaustenia siamemsis. Next base: position 116,463,207 of record JAVIAB010000092.1, on the reverse strand, counting down.
GTAAAACTAATAACGAAACATCCAAAACAAAAATAATCGAAATATGTTACAGAAAATAAAAATGTCTATCTTGTGTGTCAGGCCGAGGTCAAAATGAAAAGGAAATTGAAACCTGAGTGTGGCTGTCGTGAATGTGCAGAAATGTGCGCAAATGCACACAGAACAAGAGGAGTTCACACAGGGGGAACTTCTCTGGTTCTGTGTGCTTTTGCGCACATTTCTGCACATTTCACACAGGGAGAACTCCTCTTGTTCTGTGTGCTTTTGCGCACATTTCTGCACATTCACGACAGCCACACTCAGGTTCCCATTTCCTTTTCATTTTGACCTCGGCCTGACACACAGGGTAGACATTTTTATTTTCTTTAACATATTTCGATTATTTTGTTTTCGATGTTTCGTTATTAGTTTTACTTACATATCCGTGTGTGTTTTTTGTTTGTTTGTTCCTGTTGAAGGCCTATTGGGCCGAAACGTCGTTTAATCTGTGTCGTTCACTAATCACGTAAAGCTTCTAACATACCATTTTTTCCCCCTTTTTTATTGTTCTTCACATTCAGCTTTACTGCAGCATCACATTTTTATCCATTCATTTGCATTTCTTTGCCTTAAACCCTTGACTGTAATGACTGTGTTATCCGCATATAGCAAATTGTTTATGTTGTGATCGTTGACTTCAATTCACTTTTTGTTTACTATTGATCTCATAATATATTCAATGTAAAGTGAAAACAAATCCGGCGAAAGAGCACAGCCTTGGCAGACTTCCTTGTTTTACATAATTGTCCATGTTCTCAGGATGTTTATTGTATTATTGGTGCCTTTTCCTTCAACAAATCCACATTGTTCCTCGCTTATTTCTAGTTTTATTTTGTTCCTCTTGTTTCCTGTCTCATGATGATTCTTAGTAATATTTTGGTCACATGGCTCTTGAGACTAATAGTGCGATGGTCTTCGCAATCAGTGGCGGCTGACTTCTTCTGTAGTGCGATGATCTTAACAATCATTGGCGCCTGACTTCTGTAGTGCGATGATCTTAACAATCAGTGGCGCCTGACTTCTTCTGTAGTGCGATGATCTTAACAATCAGTGGCGCCTGACTTCTTCTGTAGTGCGATGACCTTAACAATCAGTGGGGCCTGACTTATTCTGTAGTGCGATGATCTTAGCAACCAGTGGCGCCTGATTCTTCTGTAGTGCGATGATCTAAACAACCAGTGGCGCCTGATTTCTTCTGTAGTGCGATGATATTAACAACCAGTGGCGCCTGATTTCTTCTGTAGTGCGATGATATTAACAACCAGTGGCGCCTGATTTCTTCTGTAGTGCGATGATCTTAACAATCAGCGGCGCCTGATTTCTTCTGTAGTGCGATGATCTTAACAATCAGTGGCGCCTGATTTATTATGACTTGTAGTTACCAATAAAGTACCGCTCTCCTCCTGTCCTCTTCTTCTTTTGACTTTAGAGGTGAAGGCCCTTGAGCTCCGACTGAGTCGAACAATATCAGTGAAGATGACTGTCGACCCTACGGTAAATTTTCATAGAGAAAGGCCTGCCTCTCTTCATCCATAGCCACAGGATAATAAACTGTATTTTGTGCAAGTCAAAACAACCATAATGCAATCTGATAAACACAACTGGTTTTCTCCGCAACCTATAACATAATTATATAGACACTTATGTGTAAAAGACACTATTGTCCTATTTGTAAGAGCATGATTTTATGATAATTACATTAGGCATTTTACAATTAATTGTCCATTTGAAAGTTTGATTGTTTTTTTTTCAAATTTATGTTATCTCTCTTGTATTTTAAAATAGATGTGAATCATGGACAATAGGACAACAGACAAGAAAATCACTGGAGCTGTAGAAATGTGGTTTTACAGAAGACTGTTGAGAATACTATGGACAGCTGAGAAGAGTAATAAAAATGCTCTGAAAGCGGCCAAAGGAAAAAGAGAGCTAATTCTTCAATATTATGAAGAAAAAAAGCATCATATTTTGGCAATGTAATGAGAAGAAAACATCTGGAATATATTGTAACAACTGGGAAAATCGAGGGATGAAGAGATAGAGGGAAGCAAAGAGAAAAGATACTAGACAACCTAAGAGAATGGCTTGGCAGAGGGTCAACAGCATAAATGATAAATAACTGTCGAGATCGAAAGTTGTGGAGGCACATGATCAGCTACGCCTTTAAGCCCGGTCCTTGATGATGATTTTAAAATGGAAACAAGCACACATGTAAAATAAACAAAATATTAAATACAATATAGGACCGTATAGCTGCTGATAACATACAAGATAACATAAAATGGTATGGGACAGATAAACTAATAGAATGACAAGACAAACTACAATGTTTCGAACTCCATATTCCCACCCCCCCCCCCCCTCTCCCCTTTTTTCCCAGTTCTAAATGACAGTACTAAATATCGAATAACAATGGAAATACGCATATTTATACTGTGCTTAAGTTATCGCTACAGATATAATGTTTCTAAAACGGAGTACATAGCTTTTGCTTCAACTTTGACTTTTAAATCTGGTCACATGTCGTTTTCTGACTCCTTACGCGTAATTCTCAATTTACTCTTTACGCGTAATTCTCAACTTACTCTTTACGCGTAATTCTCAACTTACTCTTTATACGTAATTCTCAACCTACTCTTTACACGTAATTGTCAACTTACTCTTTACACGTAATACTTAACGCACTCTTTACATGTAATTCACAACTAAAGGAAGTATGTGATAGAGTGCTATACATATTCTTCTCACCCTTTTAATAAGCTTGTATTTTCATCATCATCAGGTAGCGTGTCGCTCTCTTGACTGCCAGTCTGAATGTTTCTGGTTGTCAAGATGTTTCCTGTCTTAGTGCGTGCAGTAGGAAGTAAATCCTTTATTTCTAAGTCTCTGTTGTCGTCTAGGTCACTCGCACTCCGTTTTCCACAAGCTACATTGTACAATTGTCCTAATGACCAGTCTGAGTTGTTACAGTGTTTCATTTGATCAAAATGTGTCAGTTTCTTTCCCTCATTAGATTAACTGTCGGATTTTGCTTATTTTCATTAGCCAAAAACTAACGTAAAAAAAAACTTGATTTGTTGATGTCAGTATACGTAGACATGTCACCAGACGAGGTTGTCAACATGTAAAACATATTCTCATCTCGTCAGCACAAAACATCATCCACAGAAACGTGGACAAGAAACAAAACAACATCTCAGATAAAACATCGACTCTCATAGAAGAAAGAAGAAAGTTGAAGCAAAAGGAGCAAAGTGAAACAACGACGAGTAAAGAACACACAAAAAAGCAGTTAGAACAGAGATCAAAAAGAGGTTAAAAGAATATTAACAATAGCATTAACATCAGCAAGGCAGTAATAAAAACTAGCAACAGCAACCGTTTACTAACACAGAAAGCATCGTTACACCAGATGGAGGAGCTGCCAAAGATATTATCTAAAATATAAACACAATTAGAATAAATTTGGTGAAGCTAAACAACATTCGGAGATCAGTCCAACACAAAACAAAGATCAAGCTAATGTATACGCAGGTGCTCTTTGTACTTTAATATTGATTTAAATCTGGAGAACTAAAAACAAGCAAATTTAAAGGCAGGTACACACACACACGTTAGCTATAATAGTGGTCTTAAAAAAACAGATATTACTGTTTACATTATTTGATGGTTTTACTGTTGACTTTGAATAGATTGGTACATTGCATTGTAAATCACACATTAGGTTAGTCGCAGTAGACATCGCTGAGTGTTGCAATGCCAGTAATACAACTATTTATTCAATGAATCAGGTAAACTATGAGATACCTGTAATTACATTATTTACAATATGTAAACGTGTAAATGACAAAAATAAGGCATGTTGTTAGGAGAAATTAAATAACGCATAAATTACACATACAGAACTGGCTAGACCGCAAGACGTAAAATTATCTTATCGTTTCTTGAAGATGAACTGCTGTGAAGGTTCAAACGAGTGCAAAATGATCTATACAAAGGATATAGGAGTAACATTGGTGTAAGTTCCTCTACAGCAAACTACCTCATATGCAGCTTTTAGTTGTTATTTAGTAACGGACTTGCCTTTCCAACTTCGATCTGGCGTTCTTAGCCATGCTAGTTAGTTGGTTTCCAGGGTCAAAGGACGAAGTATAAATAGTAGATTAATAAGGCGCGATGATTCACTGGTTTTGAATACTTTTGTCAGCTATGTGTCGCTGATTGGCTTAAACTCATCCACCACTTCCAGCTTCCGCCGAATAAAATGTTTTTTTTTTTTAATCCTGTTTTTTCCTAACAAAAATAAATATAGCACTAACACACACAAACAATTCGTGCATATACACACAGAAACAAGCTATATATTAATGAACACACATCAATTTACCACTTATAAATGCACAAACAAGTTTGGCATAAAACTGGCTATATAGTTGACTCATATAGCTGGCTATATAGTTGACTCATAAGCTGGCTATATATAAACACATATCAAAGTCATAGTCAAGTTTATACACATAGAAACAAGTTATGTATCCATAAAAAAACGAGTCATATTATTGTAAGGAGTGCATCTGTCGTGGGGACATTAATTATATACTGGACAGTTGTTGAGGCACAGATCATTCAATATTGAGATGTTGCATAAGAAAAATATATGTTTCTTTTAATAGGAACATTGAAATGTTTGTCGGGCAGTTTCAGTTATTAATTCAATACGTTCTCTATCAGAGAAATACCCCGAGCCGTGAACTAATTCGAACCAAAGTGAGGGTCTCTAATGTAATTTCATCATCATCATCGTCAAGTGCCGTGCCTTCTGGCGTAGGTGATCATGTCTCTCCACAACTTTCGATCTCGACAGTTATTTATCATTTCTGTTGTTGACCTTCTGCCGTACCATTCTCTTAATCTGTCTGCTATTTTTTTCTCTTTGCTTTTCAATATTTCTTCGTCCATCTATTTTTCCATTTGTTACAATATATTCTAGTTGTTCACTTCTCATCGCATGGCCAAAAAATGATGTTTTTCTCTTCCTAATTTTGGATAATAGCTCTCTTTTTGCTTTGGCCTCTTTCAGAACGTTTTTAATAGTAGTGTAATTCGTAATGTAATTTAAGAAAGTTAATCTATATCAAATCTATGATTGATGTGGTTTTTGTTTAAGATAGTGCGAGTGCTGGTAATGGTAAGCTGTCCACACTTATCCATTTTCTTTTTTTCAAAGAAGAAAGAGCCAATGTGTTAATTTTGAGCATGAGATCTAGACATACAATTTAAATTCGATGTGACTAGGTAAGTGAAGTGTGCCCGTCACACCAAGTGGCGTATAGGGAGTATGGTGTTATAGCTCGTTTCAAATCATGTGCCCAACTTCAAAACGCTATTACTCTCTAACCGTTTGTTAAAAACTTTTGAAATTTTCCAAATGTTATTAGAATGCAAAAGACCCTTTAAATGTATATTTAACAAATATCTTGCAGCTGCAGTTTTCTTAAAGCGGCGATATTTCTTTGATGTTTGTCAAAATTTTAAATTGTGAAGCCCTAAAGAATAGAAATTACCGTAGTTGCTGGTCTATATTAATTTTCACTAGGTAAAGGCGTGGCCGTAATGGGGAAATAACCTAATAAGACAAAACACCAGGAGAATTATTGTCTGCTCAGTTCGAGGACGGCTTCGCCGCTGAATGAACGGAAATGGAACACACAATGCCTCGTGTTTTCTACAAGTGTCTAATTGTGTCAGAAAGCCCACGTGGAATGCGTGCAAAAACGTCAATTGTACGTGTATGGATTTTTAATCGCTATTTTTAACTGAAAATACTGTAAACATTAAGTTTTGACTACATCAATGGGTCGTTATAAATTTATATTTAATCAAATAAGCAACAATAATAACCAAATGTTTTTTTTAATGAAATTAATTCCCTGTTGGGTTCTAATCATTATAACTTTACATGCAAATTTTGAAAAAATTACAAAAAGAGATTAAAAAGATATCGATTTTAAAAGTTGGGCACATGATTTGAAACGAGCTATAGTGACCATATATTTTACAGACCTTCGACACATGATTTTTTGGGTTAATGTGGTTGGCATTACGCCCGCGCCGCTTTACTTTCCCAGAAAAAAATCCGGTACCCATTAAAGGCTGGGTGAACCTGGAAGCCGTGTATGTGTGTGTGTGTGCGCGCGTGCGTGCGTGCGTGCGTGTGTGTGTGTGTGTCCGTCCATAAGAGACATGCCTGGGATAACAATGGGAGGTCATAATATCAATATTCTCAGATATGCTGATGATAAAGTCTTAATCGCTATGAGTGAAAATTAGTTACAAGAAATGGTAGATTTGTCAAGGAAAGCAAAAATAAAGAACTTGGCCTCAATAGCAAAAAGACAGATGTAATGGTAACAACAAAGAAAATGACATCACCGCAATGCACAATAAAGACAAGTGGAACAATATTAAAACAAGTAAATTAATTAAAATACATATGAACAATGAGAAATTGACCCAGAGGTGAGATGCAGAATAGCTCAGGCATAAAGCAGCGTTCCAAAAAAATGAGGAAGATACTGTACAGCCCATTTTCGAAACAAGAAAAAGATATCTTAAATATTATGTCGAACTAGTCTTAACATGGATGTAAATCATGGACAATAGGACAACAGACAAGAAAATCCCTGGAGGCTTTAGAATTGTGGTTTAACAGAGGAATGTTGAGAATACTATGGACATCTAAGAAAAGTAATGAAAACATTCTGAAAGAGGCCAAAGGAAAAGAGAGCTTATTTCCAATATTAGGAAGAAACAATCGTTATTTTGTTTGGCTATGTAATGAGAATGGAACAGCTGGAATATATTGCGGCAACTAGAAAAAATAAGGGACGAAGAGATAAAGGGAAGCAAAGAGAAAAGATACCAGACAGCTTAAGACAATGGCTTGGCAGCAAATAAATAACATAAATTATTAATAACTATCGAGATCGAAAGTTGTGGAGAGACGTGATCACCTGTGGCAGCTGAAATGATACTTGTTTATATATATATATATATATATATATATATATATATATATATATATATATATATGTAGACGAAACTATACGAATGTTGCCTAATAACAATTTACTGTAATGTTTCATGATTTTCCTTTAAGTAATTTACTCACTGTAGAGATAATATAGAATCTTGTAATATATAAGGTAAGTTATTTAACATTTAATAATTTGTCTTAAAACATGTCTCTGGGATTAATAATGTAATAATATTTAGTGTTCCTTGTTCAATCTCGAGAAGTCGAGATCTCTCTCTCTCTCTCTCTCTCTCTCTCTCTCTCTCTCTCTGCGATCAAGACTCAATCAGAGTAGGATTCCAGACTCTCTCATGAAGTCAGCTGCACCCCAAGACATGAAAGATTGTAACGTTATACCAAAAAGGGGGACAATGGTGATTGTAACAACTATAATGGTTTATCCCTCTTGAGTATAACTGGAAAGGCATTCGCAAGAATTGTTCTAATGTACCTACATCAACTGGCAGAAAGTATCCTTCCTGAGACCCAGTGTGGGTTTAGAGCTGGAGGTTGGAAATCAGTATCAATCACCGATTGGAAATTTACTCTCCGCCAATTGCAGAAGTGCAAATAACAAGGAATACCTCTATTTATATTCTTCGTTGATCTCACAAAGGTTTTGGATATCGTTAGAAGAGCAAGTATATATAGGGAGTTGGAGCATGCGTGTCGCCACCTACATTACTCAGCATGATCAAGTAATTTTATAACAATATGTCTGCCACCATCCAGTTGGACAGAAGATCATTCCATCCCTTTGGGATGAATTTTGGAGTCAAACAAAGATGCGCCATTGCCCCTATCCCATTTGGAATTTTTTTCGCTGCCTTTATAAACAATGCTCTTAAATCCATTTCTGGAAACATCTACATCCTTACAAGATCTGAAAGCTCCTTATTTAATGTGCCACGTCTGAGGTCAAACTTTAAAACAACTGAGACCCTAATCAAGGAGCTTCTATTCGCTGATGATGCAGCACTGGTTGTTCACAATAAATCCATCCTGCAGTCAATGATTGACAACCTATCTATATCATGTGATTTATTCTCCCTGTCAATAAGCATCCAGATGTATCAGACTGTGACACTTCAACAAGGTGTAGGCATCAATTCCGCATCTTTATAATTAAATAACAGACCCCTTGAATCCGTGAGAAAGTCTACCTATCTCAATTCTATGGTTACAACCACAGCCTCTCAAAAGGAAGAAATAAATTCCTGAATCAGAAAAGCAACTTCGACATTTGGTAAAATTAAAGATAGAACATGGGCCAATATAAAACTAAAACTCAGGGCTAAGATTCAAATTGACCAAAGTTGTATGTCTAGTACATTTCTATAAGGATCAGAAACTTGGGCTACCTATTCAGGGCAGAAGAAATTGTTTAAACAGCTGTCATGTGCGTTGCCTTCTCTAATGTTTTATAATGAGCAAAGTGCTCGTCCATCATCGCAACATTTAGAAGTCGGAGTCTAAGGTGACTGGGTCATTTAAGAAGAAAGGCAAACAATTTTATTTCAAAACAAATAATGTATGGCCAACTTAGGGACATAAAGAGCTCATAGGGCAAGCCAGTACTGAAAGATATAGTTGATGGCAGGGCTTTCTTAAATGAAATCTCTATCAAGAAAAGAAACTGGGAGGATCTGGTTGCAGATCGTATTATACAGTAAACAAAAATTTAAAGCGCACAGCAACATTCGAGGCAACGTTGATATCAGATTCAAAAGTCAAAAGGCGCATGAGAAAGGAGACGATGCCAGGCACCACAAAAACATTTTGGTCATTCTGCAATCGAATCTATCTATCTAATTATGGCAGATTCAGCCACATAGAAGCTGTTCACCAAAAAAGCAACCAGCATAAGGCATTAATATTTTCTTAAACTACTAACTTATCACGATTGCTTCGTCTGTCAATACGCCAAGGGCCTATCCAATATCTCTATCTTACCCATCCATCATCCATCCGTGCGTTCATTACGTCCGTCCGTCTGTCTGTCTGTCGACCTTTCGAGACTGTGGCCGGCCAATAGGCCATATACCCAGATACTCTTCCTCTTTTTCACAATTTTCTTTATATCAGTCTCAATCCTTACAAAGATCTCTCATCAAATCTCGCCATTTGTCTCTGTTCTGTGCAAGCAACTCAACATTGAGGGAGCCGATTCCTGCTGCTTTTGCCTCTCTGATCAATGTTCTTCTCAATGTTTCTATGGGTCAGCCTCTTTTCCTCTTATCTGTTGTTTTCAACATTAAGGCTTGCTTTGCTATTCTGTTATTATCTCTTCTCATCACATGTCCAAAATATTCGAACGTCTTGTCTTGATTACTGATGATACTAGTGATTAATTGGCGATTTCTCTAATTTTCTCATTTGTTTTGAATTCGTTCCACGCTATACCAAGTATTTTCCTTATACATTTTTTTTTTCAAACGCGTTCAACTTTGTTTCCAATATTTAGCAAAACACAAATTCAGAAGAAATTCTTTGTAAAGTAAAATAAATAATGTTTACGAAATATTCTAAAATACTAATACGTTTCAATAGAATAATGGGGACAACTGTAAAATAGAGAAAACTTGAAAATTAGAAGCTAAGAGATAGAAGAGCATTAAAAAGAAACAAAATAATATGGTATGGTTACAGCCTTTCGTTGGTAAAGACCAACACAAATTCGAAAGAACGTTGCGGATCAGTAGGTCTTCATATGGAATAATGGATAAAACACACACTAAATATGTAAGTGAAGAAATTGTGTTGTATCCACTGTTTCAGATGAAGGCCCGGAGAACAAGGGTGGGATGACATAACAGTAACAAAATAACACGTGATTGTACTGATGGCACAGAAACACATGCACACTAAAGTTACAATTCCCAAGCGATGCATTACGTAGATAATTTCCATGGACTTATTTAACAAATAATTATATGGCCTTTGATGTCTTGACAGATGGTTGGTAGCAAGCAAACCTGATTAGTCAATGGTCTAGGTATTATGTTAGGGTTTTATGCTGGATGCTGTTTTACTGAGCAGCTTTTCTCGTGGCTGAGTTTGCCGATATTGGATAGACAGATTCGACTGCAGAATAAACATGATTCATTTGTGGTGCCTGTTGTCATCTCCTTTTCTTCTCCGTCTTTGTCTTTCTCGAATGTTACTTATCCGTTTTTCATTTTTGTTCTCTATCAGCTCTGATATGATGCCAGACTTTCCCAGCAACTTTCGCTAATGGAGAATTCACTTAAGGAAACCCTGCAAACATCCTTATATCTCATCTCTAGTCTACCCGTTGGTCTCTTTCCGTCCCTAAGTTCGCCATACAATAATTGTTTGGGAACATGATTGTTGTATATTCCTCTCACGAGCACAGCCATCTAAGTCTTTAACTCCTTATGTCTTGTCATAATCGATGGTTGCTTGGCTCGTTGCAAGATATTAGAGTTGGTTAATTTGTCCTGCCATTTGGTGTTCATAATCTTTGGAAGGCAACGCACCTGAAAGCTGTTTAACCTTTTCTCCTGCCCTGCATAGGTAGTCCAAGTTTCTGATCGTATAAAAGTGTTCTAAGCACACAACTCTGGTAAATTAGAATCCTAATTCTTGGTGTTAGTTTGGAATTGGTCCATGCTCCATGTTTAAGTTGACCAAATGTTGATGCTGCCTTTCCGATCCGAGAATGTAACATTTCATCAAGTGAGGTGATGGTTGTGACAACAGAATCATGGTAGGTGAACTTTCCAATAATTACATTACAATTAATTCCAATAGTACTAGGTCGCTTATATTGATGAGATGAGCTGGAATTGTTTCCTTGTGTGCTTTTTTCATATTTCCTTCCTAATTTGCCTATTAGCTCTGCTTATAGTTTGCGGTCGTTTGATCTTCTGTTTGCTTATCCTGCTGTTATGGTTTCTAATATTCCAAAAACACACCTTTCTTTGTGGTCGGCAGTTGATCTGGTCTTTTTGCCCCTTTTTATGAAAGGTCGTTGTGTTGTGATTCGATATTTCTCTCCTTGAGTGTTAAATAGCTTAACTCCAAACTTTGCAAATTAATTCTGTCGTTACCAATTTAGAACACATAATTTATTAGAGGCCACAGAAATGTGATTTTACAGAAGAATGTTGAGAAAACAGATATATAAAAAAAGATTTAAAATAGATCAAAGCAAACATGTAAATCCTATTATCAACATTATGAGAAACAATCATCATGTTTTTGTTATTGAAATGGAAAAAGTGAACAGCAGAATTGTGACAACCGGAAAACAATTGACAGAAACAATTTTTGCGAAAAACAGAGAAAACGTTAACAGTCAGTTAAAAAAGAATCGCTTGTTGGGAAGCCAGCTACAGAATTGATTATATTTTTTTAAAGTCGGGAGACACAATTTGTGTAGCGATATGATACCTATGCCAGTATTCATGATACTTGATGATAATACCAAATTCTGCTGAAATGGTTATGTACAAGTTATAGCTTGTTTCATAACTCGTGCCCAACTGTTAAAATCGATAGCTTTTTAACCGCTTGTTGTAAGTTGTTCAAAATTTGCATGTAAAGTTATAATGATTAGAACCCAACAGGGAATTAATTTCATTAAAAAAACATTTGGTTATTATTGTTGCTTATTTGATTTATATAAATTTATAACGACCCTTTGATGTAGTGAAAACTTAATGTTTACAGTATTTTAAGTCAAAAATAGCGAGTAAAAATCCATACACGGTAACATTGACGTGTTTGCACGCTTTTACCGTGGCTTTTTGACACAATTAGAGACTTGTAAAAAACACGAGAAATTGTGTGTTCCATTTCCGTTCATTCATAGGTAAGGGCGTGGAATGATAACATTTATCATGAGTCTTAAAATGAAATTCTGCAGTTTACAAAACATCGCAATTAAAATGTATGACTATTTTTGCAAAGAGGCTAAACGAGGAAGATTATTTCATTCTTTAGAAAACCCTGAGAATAGGACAAGACACATTTTGGATTTATCTAAACGGTCATTTAATCGCTGGATTCAAGCACGTGACCGTCAATGTTCAAAATATACAAAATCACAAGGAAGAGCAAAAATATTGGATAATTTCGACAGTGAACTTATTAGAAGTGAAATTCGCAAAATGTTTGGTATGAATGAAACTGTTACAATAAGAAAATTAAAAGTATCGCTGAAAAAGAACAACAGTATTGAAATATCAAAGTCTACATTATGGAGGAATGTGAGAGCTGCAGGTTTTACATTCAGAAAGTATTCCAATGGACGAAACATCATCTGTGAGAAGCCACATATAGTAGTCATGAGAAGCATGTACTTACGTGAAGTAAAAGAGGTGCGCAAGCAATGTTATGATATTGTGTACTTGGATGAAACATGGATCAATGCTCACCACACTAACCAAAGGGAATGGCAGTCATCAGATGGAAAGATTAAGAGATTAATACCTAGCAGCAAAGGACAGCGCTTGATAATTGGTCATGCAGGTAGTCGACAACATGTACTAATACAGAATGCAGAGCTCATTTTTCTTTCAAAATCCATAGACAATCGGGATTATCACTCTGAGATGAATGGTCACATATTTAGACATTGGATTGAAAATTATATTCTCCCATCACTAGATCGACCATCCTGCCTAATAATGGACAATGCAGCGTACCACAACATTGTTGCACTTGAAGATAAAGTCCCGACGTCATCCAGTACAAAAGATGCTATTAAGATATGGCTCACAAAGGAGCACATACAATTTAATAACATGTACTTAAAACCTGAATTACTATCTTTAGTAAAGCAAAAACAAAGGACAACGATTTTTCAAATAGATAAGATTATCCAAGAGCACGGTCATATAAGTTTGAGGCTGCCACCTTACCATGCTCATTTAAATCCAATAGAACTAATCTGGGCAAAATTAAAAGGACAAGTGGCAGATGAAAATACAACATTCAAAATATGCGATGTAAAGACTCTTGCTAATCTCGCTTTATTAAATATAGACAAAGATTATTGGGCTAAATGTGAAGAACACGTCTTAAAACAAGAAGAGGAATATTGGAAAAATGATGGTTTGTGGAATGTTCAACCCCAAACAGTTATTAATCTTTTAGACTCGTCTGATTCAGAATGAAAGTATATAGCCCCCACAATGTTGGCCCCTATATTACCTTAAATTAGTTCAACAAACGGTCCTTATCAGGACCACACAACTATGAAAATTGGACATACAGGTATACCTTGATATTATCGTCCGTCCTCGAACTGAGAAGACAATAATTATCCTGGTGTTTTGTCTTATAGGTTATTTCCCCATTACGGCCACGCCTTTACCTAGTGAAAATTAATCATAGACCAGCAACTACGGTAATTTCTATTATTTAGGGGTTCACAATTTACAATTTTGACAAACATCAAAGAAATTCGCCGCTTTAAGAAAACTGCAGCTGCAAGATATTTGTTAAATGTACATTTAAAGGGTCTTTTGCATTCTAATAACATTTGGAAAATTTCAACAGTTTTTAACAAACGATTACTGAGTAATAGCGTTTTGAAGTTGGGCACGTGATTTGAAACGAGCTATAGTTGTCCAGTTTTCTGACATTCTTTTCACGCGACAGTAATTTGAACCTGATAACGATATGCTTATCACTACGAGTATTATCAACAAAGTGATATGCAGAGTTTAACGCGAACAAGAAAAACATTGGGACACTAATGTGTTTACAAAGTAACAGATGATAGAACACGATCGTTGGCATGGATCAAGGTTTCCTCGACTTAAATGAAATGTTTTTAAACAAGGTGTCAACTCAAGGCACACGATTCCATTCGCTTTCTGTCGAGATTGTTGTTAAAACTGTCGTACTGTTCCGAAGCATAAACACAGGATTCGTGTGGATATATTTTTGATAAAATAGCACCCGAAAATTTGGAGAAGAGAAGTCAGAAGTACGCTTAGAACCCAAACACTCATCGGTGATCGGATCAGACGAATGAACTGCTCATATCAAACTCAGCTGATTTCGCGAAAGGTGTCTGCAATTGATCTCATTTGATGTCTAACTGAATCTGATGGAAAACACGAAGCTTCTTAATTGCATTTAGAATTCCGGGATAAAATGAAAGGTTTTATATAAGGTTCTGTGTTAATGATTGTTTGAACGAAGTTTTCGGCAATAATGTTCACGATCTTAGGGGGAGCTGAATTAATTGGAGAAGACAAGAGGACAATTTTTGTGTGAATTTCACCAAACGAATTTAAGGATATAAAGATGTCGATGGGATGTAATTAAATTAATAGCTTGAAGAAAAAAAAATATATCGATTTAGATACATAACATATAGGAGACGCAGGTAAATAGATTTTACGTAGAGATTTTGAAAGATATCTAAGGATTAATCATATTAAGTAGTAAGACTCGTGTCAGAGGGACGTAATAAGTGGACATATGACAGAGTTGCAAGGGATAGAGTGTATAGAGAAACTGACGCTCGTGTACAAGCAGACAGAGATAAAGACAGACGTACCAGTTGAAGAAAGATAAGGAAAGAATGACAAACTGAAAAAACTGACACATAGGACTATGAGAACACAGAGGTTAGAGTCACAGACAAACAGAGGAATAATTCCTATTCAAAATTAAATAAAAGACTCATTCACATATGCATGTGGGATGAAAACTGTCATAACGAATGCATGAATATATAGAGAAATATTTTAATAAAAACAATTACAGTAATTCCCCAAAGAATGATAGACATACACATACAAGAAGAGAGACAGCTACAAGGACAGTGCACACACAAAAAAGATAGTTTCATGGACAGAAAGACACATGGTGGTTGAAAGCATGGACGGGAATATCGGCAATGTACTAGGCTGTACTATTGGGGCAGCCAGAGACACAAACTGACAGACGGAGATGCACAGAGAAACAGATAGACAGAGATGTACAGAGAAACAGACGGACAAAGATGTACAGAGATAAACAAACAGACAGACAGAGATGTACAGAGAAACAAACAGATAGACAACCAGAATGGTTGACATACAAACAGACGAACGTAGTGGGAGGGTGGGGGGGGGGGGTTTACGGGTGTTCTAAAGTGAGGGATAAGGCAACTGGATGGACGGATCGACAGACAGAGAGAGAGTCAGATATACAAATACATATGCAGGTAGACAAAGTTATATATAATGGACAAGATCAACACATGTATATACTTATAATTATACAAAAGTGAAAAAAAAAACGCTTTGACATACACTAAGGCACACTGATAGACAAATATGTAGGAGCATAGAATCACAGTTAGTCACACAGTTTACATGAGAACAAACAGCCCGAGAAATAAACACACAAACAAACTAGTGAAGCTGAAAGATAATTGTACAAAGTATTTTATTATATTCCTAGGAATTAGTTTCATTGCAATTGGGAAATCCTCTTATCCGCTCCATCGTACATCCAAACATATTTCAAATCGTGTGCAGACTGACTCATCCTGGAAGATTCTGATTGTAGATACATAATTATTTTTACACAAAGCCCTCGGTTCGAACAGACCACTTCTCAGTAAAAGTATATAGACTAGGATATAACAGATCACATAATGGGAGATATAAATATAACTTGGGTCGGATAGCTTAGTAGTTAGCCATAAATCAAATAGGTTACAGCAGTAGCAGTTCAATTATAACAGACACAGAAGAAGGACAGTAGAAACGTTTTGGAAATGGAAAATATTAACTGTTATTGGAAAGGTTGACATGAAACAATCGAAGACCTACAAGAACATTTAAATAAACTCATCATCTCAGGCACAAAATACAACATGAAAATCAACATCAACAAAACAAAAGTCATTAATGTCGCCAAAAATAAACAGAACATTAACATAACTATAGAAGGCAGACTACTAAAACAAGTAGAGGATTTCAAATACCTAGAAAGTATAATGATAAACGATAATTCTCAAACAGAAGAGATAGAATAAAGATGCAACAAAGCTTGTCAAATCATTGGACAGTTATCACCACTCTTGTCCAACAAGAAAATAACTCTGGAGGCAAAACGAACACTATACAATACAATCTTCATCCCAAAATTGTGCTACCAATGCCAGACCTGGACCCTAGATGCAAGAACAATAAGAAAAATAACCTCTACAGAGATGAAATGTGTTAGACGAATGAGAGGAAACAGTCTGAGAGATAAGATCAGAAATGAAGAACTGAGAAAAAAGCTAGGAATAGCCCCCGCCATAGAATATATAAGGAAACAACAGATAAAATGGTTTGGCCACGTGACAAGGCAGAAAGAACAAAACACAACACAACGAGCCTTCAACATACGTTGTGAGAACACCAGACCCAAGGGTCGACCACGAAAAAGATGGATCGATGGAGTATTAGAAGCACTAGGAAACATAACAGCAGCAGAGGCAAACAGAAGAGCAAAAGACCGCAAATTATATCTCCCCTCGACGCTGAAAGGCAGATGAAGAAGGAAAGAAGAAGAATAATAAGATTGGAAAGGTGGGGAAATAGATGTACACTTGACTTGGCCTTTGCATGTCCAGAAATTAGGCTGATAAATAAACTCAGGGCGTGTTAAGTTTATGAGAGATATGTCATTCTTAGGGTTCCATGTTATCGTTATTTTTAAAACTCAGAGGTTAACTAAATGTCAAGATTAAACTTTGTTTTGGAAAATTTGACACAAAGGTCATATAGAGACGAAGTTCGCATTCAAACATTTACTGAGAGATCGCTAGACATCGACTAAGCCAATAAAGTAAGCTAATGAAACAGAGGTATTTAACATCATGGAATAGCAGAATTAGACAGTTTTAGAATGATCTAAGGAAACATCAGAGCAACCTCCATAAACATCAAGAAACATCCAGAAACACTGAGGGAGAGAAACACTTAGAGAGTTAGAAACATAGAGCTAGAGAACAAGATAAATATAGTTATAAGTTAGAGAAAGACACCTAATCACCTAGTAAACATCAATTTAGACCAGACATAGTTTAGGTGAGAAGTGTTTCACGTTAGATTCAGAAATTTTGTGCTCCAGAGAACAGTAGTAAGTAGATTATGAGTAACATTACATTATAACATTGAATAAGGCAGGACACTGACATAGAATGACAAGTATAAAGCAAGACGAGCTGTAATATATGATGAAATAAAAAAAAAATTATAAATGTCACTGTTAAAATGTACTGAGAGATATCTCAAATTAATACCAGTGATAACCTCTTGAGGTCATCCAGATCAAGAACATTGATTTTGGAATTGGCATTTATAATTTAGATGTGCTCAATAATATTTCACGTGTACAATTGACGTTTGAATAAACTTCTATAAGTAAAATTCATAGTCTGTGATTATTGGTTGCATGAATCCATGTCAAGACATTGTTTGTACGTCGTGTTATGATCTAAGTGTAATAATTATGAAAATATATAAAGTCTGTATCATAAAATAGTTAGTCGTAGTTCCCTGTCAAAGGATATGACTCTGGAGAAAACTGAGATAATGCTATCACATTCTCCACCTTTAGATTCATCAGACTCTCAAAATAGATATCCTTGTCCAACCCATCCATCTGCTCCTCTTCTCTTAAGGAATGAAGAACAAATTTGGCGATGTCCTCTTTGACCAGCAACGCTACACTTACTGCCATTTTTAGAAGACACAAGTGCCTAACAATCAAAATAAGGCAAACAAATGTGCGTATGATCAAATGTTTATACAAATTCAACCCCCATGACGTCAAGCTGTTCACAAACTCAAAACCTCAATCCTGAAGACAATCATTTCAAGCACCACTTGACGTCAAATTCCATAATGACGCCATTGTATCGTCCTCTTCTCAATCCCAGTATGGCGGCTTTGAAGTTCCGTCTATCAGAAAGAAAATGTATGTAAATATAGAATCACCTATCGACTATATCGGCGTTTACGGTCGATTATATTAATCTAATTGGATAGAGAAATAAAGCATTAATCTTGAGAGCTATGCTGAACTTCAACATCAATAAAACTTAAAGTGGGGTGCTGTATATTTTGGAAAAAGAAAGAAAAGAAATAAAAAGAAGTCTTAAACTTAAATTCTTAGCTTTATGGTTTTCCAGAATAGTTACAAAGATATAATCAAATGTGTTAGTCGATAAAGTGTATTATATTTAATGGTTTGTTCTCTATATAGCTGACTCACTCATTTACTTAGTTATGGAATTTTATTACAATTTCTCTTTATCACTGACTCAACAACTCACTCACTCACATATTCATTTGCTCATACTCACAGACTACATCACTTGCTCTCTGTCACTTACTTACACACTAACCCACACATCCACCCACTCACATCCTTACTCACTGAAACATCAAACACTCACCCACTCGTTGACTCACTCACTCTCCCTCCATGTCTGAATTAATTCATAAATAATAATAGTGTTCGTAATACGCACCATCACGGAAGTAAAATGGTAAGCTTCATCAACAACATCATGAGGTTAACGCACAAGCTCTTCTTCCTCTTCCTCTACTTTTTTAGCTCCCAGTGGAGCATAGGTCTTCAACAAACACTTTCCAAGTCGTTCTGTTTTTTGCAATTCTTTTAAGATCATTCCATGTTTTCCCCATCATCTTCATCACTGCTTCTATCTGTCTTCTCCAAGAATTCCTTGGTCTTCCTCTTTGTCTTTTCCCCTGGGGATTCCAAAACAAGGGCCTGTTGTGTAATCCTCTCAGTTGGCTTCCGTAGTGTGTATCCTATCCAGCGCCATCGTTTTCGCTGTATCTCTTTATCCACTAGTGTTTGACTGGTACATTTCCATAATTCTAACAAGCTCACTCAGTTAGTAGTATTGTCCCTAACTCATGTCAACAGGTAACCCTTTATATCACATTAATCAATTGAAAAGTGAGAAGGAAATTAAACCCACGTGAACTGAATCGCCTAGACAGAGCTCTAAAATATTAGCCGAATCTATTTCAGTAGTTAAATTATTTGTAGGTAAATATGTGCACACTTATTTCAAGTGTTGGCCCTCAGATTCTCTAACTTTGATGTGTAGAAGTAGTTATAATTCATTAACTAAAATATCTTAAATGTTTGTTTCTAAGTTTGCACACATAAAGTTATGGTTATTGTTTTGGAAGGCCCCGGTATCATTGCAAATTAAAATCCATAATTGCTCAACCGCCCGTGCCAGTGAAATCATACGAATTAATCATCATTCATCGTAAGCAGTCACAAAGTGTGTGGGTTTAGCTACCATTCATCATCATTGTTAGGTTGCGTGTCCTTTACAGAACGTTGCATTTACCACATCCCTTCTGAAGGAATCTCTTCATCTAGCGAAGTCTCCAACTTTTTCTGTAATTATGTTCAGGGTATCTTTGTTGTTTTGAAACTAGCTTATTCGTGATCTGCTCCTGTCCCATCGTCATGTAACCACCCCTTCATTATTGTTCTTTCCAGTCCGCTATGTCTTTTAACGCGGTAGTAGTGTTTTATTTTCCCCTGAAAGACGTTTAGAAGCCAGCTATTTTAATTTTTCAGTCTTTTAATATGTCTTTGTTGCTCATTTTCATTATGCAAGTTATCTTAAGGATTTTTTATTAACGATTTTGTTTCGAAGGAATCGATCTTCCTCCCTCTCTTTGCTGTTTGCGATAGTGTCCAAGATTCACAACCATATGATGCTGTCGGTAAGATTCACACAGTAATTTATTTTGTCAGTCTTGATGTTATTGTGCCACATTTTCTTCATCACATTTAATTGCTGTGTTGCTATTGCTAATCTTCTGTTGACCTGTTTCTGGCAGACTTCATTGTAAGTTACTGAAAATCCCACACATCCATAGTTTTTTTTTTTTAATTTCAATTTTAAACTCTTACTTCTAATCAGAAAGCGGGCACGTTAACTACCGGACTCCTGATAGTCGTTAACATAGTTAATTACTGGTAATTAAAATCGAAAGACTCATAGGTCGTTTAACCCTTTTAAATATATTTACAAACACACACACAAACTAATCTGCATCCTTACGATGATAGTTTAGGCAACTTTCTTCTAATCTCGTCTTTCTGATTTTACATCCTACTTGTGCCAAGCATGATTCATAATGCATGCAGTATCATACCTAACACACAGTTTATGGCAAAACTTGAATTTTATGAAAAATAATATCAGGTTTATTTGTTTTTTTATAACGTGCAGTAATGGTTAGTTTCATGTGCAAATGATATTAGCTTTTATATATGAGAATTTACAAGCATTTTGTCACGAGAATTGAGATGCTCGTAATTATTTAATGGCAACGTCAGAATTGACCTTACTAAAAATTGTAAATTACTCTGTCGATGATTTATTTCTCTATCTAATTGTTTACACGTGGTATTGAAGCAATGTCATATCTCGTTACATCCGCAGCTATGTTTTTTCTTCTATGTGAGATTTACTCATCTATGCATCCTCACTTTCATTTCCGTCTGTTGCAACTGTTATCTGATTTCGAGCGTTATACACCAGTATGTTTTCACAGGTGGTGATCTCCCGCAGTTGATGGACTCCCGCAGATTGGACATTATGTTATATGTACTATTATATACAGTGTCAATGAGTGCATATTGAAACGTTCTATATTTTTATGTGTTGTATTTGTGCCTACTTTTCTGATTGCTAATTCAAACGTCTGTGCACGTGTTTGTTTTGTAACTACATTTGCTGACAAGTTGCATGAGTGAGTCCTATTGCAATGTTGAATTACGTTTTGCACATAAAAATCAGCTGTTTCTTTACTGGGAAAAGGGAGATTATGAGAGTTGGGTGTCAAAAGGTACAGTTTCTAGCATACATGATTTCACATAAAAGGAAACATTTGTAGCAAACATAATTCTTCAGGGATCTCTGCTGTTTTTATTTTAAAAACCTTACAACTGGAAGGTATCGAGATCCATATTTGGACCCATCAGGGTTTTTTTTCTTTTCCAGCGATCTCTAACCTCTGGGTAGGTGAAATCGTGAGGCTGTTACTATCCAATTCTGACATTATAAAGGATGTCCGGTGTTCAATTTAAGAAATAAACGATCACTTGTCAATTGAAAATATAGAGCAGTAGCATTATTCAGGCCCAACCTGAAGTAGAAAAGCCAAATTGATACCACTTGCACTTTCACAATGACTGACAGTCGTTCTGAAATACGAATGAAACGAAATGTAAATTTGTCTGTAGTCAGGATACGCTCTAGTATGCGCGTGTGTGTGTGTGTATATATATATATATATATATATATATATATATATATATATATATATATTAGCTCTCTCTCTCTCTCTCTCTTTATATTTATATATATATATATATATATATATATATATATATATATATATATATATAGCTCTCTCTCTCTCTTTATATTTATAAAAATATATAAGCTCTCTCTATATAAGTAAAGAGCCCGGTCACGTCAAGTGGTGTATAGGGAATATGGTGTTAATGACCATAATTTACACAGACCTTTGGCACATGATTTTTGGAGTAATGTGGTCGGTATTACGCATGTGTGTGTGTGTATATATATATATATATATATATATATATATATATATATATATATATATATAAGTAGTAATGAACATTGATCAAGTATAGTAGTGATAATTGTAAAGAAGGCAACGGATAATTCTTTGCAATCTCAACATTTGTTCTGCATTTTGAGTTGGGAATACGAAATCTGGAAACTTTAATTTATAGGTATAATTTTTTTTTTTTAATATGAAAAATAGTTTAATGGTGCTACATAAAGCCAATTGTGACCTATTGAAGTTAATCATAGTTAATAGACAAAAAAATGAAAAGACGATTAGAGTTTGGATTTATCAGAAGCATTATGAGAGCTCCCTGGACAGCTTAAAACACCAAAAAGGGAATTCTCAACGAAACCAAAATACAAAAGATAATTCTTAAAAATATCGGAAAGAAACGATCCATCGACATTTTTCAGAACATCAGCGAGAAGAGGAGATTTGGAATACTTGTTTACAACGGGCAAAATAGAGGAAAAGAGAGAGAGATCGTGGAAGACAAAGACAGAATTGTGGAAGGACATGATCATCAGCTCCAACATAAAATACATATGATGATGACTATATTTCATAAGTTTCTTTCTAACTTGTGCAACAGTCAACCATTTGTTTTATTTCTTGAGTTAATTTAATGAAGGACGGTTTGGAGCTTTGAACAAAAAGATGCAGAGAGGATAGTTTATGCGATTGGTATCAGCGTGTCTAAAATTCATTGCATACTTAAGAGCCATGAGTGTTTATGGATCTGTCCGAAAAGATCTTATCTATAAATATTCTTCATCAAACAATCACAGCCATGCAAGCAATCTATGTAATGAAGTACCGTTTCAGTTTATTGGCACCACGTTCTATTTTCATCACCATTTAATGTCGTAGAAGCACTCACTTTCTCCCTGAAGCACAATACTTGTGGATGTGGGTGGGATCATAATGCGAATAAGAGTAAGTCACCTCCTCCATTCTGTGTTTTTTTTTAACTTGATCCTAGTAACTTTTTTATACTGTCATTTTCCATGAGTTATAAATTAAGAGAGGCTAAATTATATATATATATATATGTATATTCATATATTTTGTATCGTATTATATTGTTTATAGTAGGATATATATATATATATTATATGACCCTTTTCGTCTTGTCAGACGGACTAGTGGAGCCTATTGTGTAATTTTTTTTTAGGCTTTGTGTCGAACAGCTTCTCTCGTGGCTAATGCTACCATTGTTTGACAAACACACACGGCCACAGAATGAACAAGCCAGGCCTACTGATCCACAGGGTTTTCCATCCTTTTCCTTAAGTCGTTTCTCTTCTCTAAGTTTTGCCTTAGCACAGTCACAAATGGTGTTATACCATTCCTTATACATGCTCTCCATGATGTGCGATCACTTGTCAGATGTTCCCAGTTATTTTCATAGGAGATTTTATATATATATATATATATATATATATATATATATATATATATATATAGGGAGCCGCGATAGCTCAGTGGTTAGTGAACTGGACTACAAAGGATAAGGGGTAGGATTCGATCCTAACCGACGGCTTCCAGGTTCACCTAGCCTTAAATGGGTACTGGATTTTTTTCTGAGAAAGTAAAGCAGCACGGGCGTAATACCGACCACATTACTCCAAAAATCATGTGCTGAAGGTCTGTAAAAGGTCACTAACACCATATTTCCCTATACGCCACTTGGCGTGACGGGGTTCCTTTACTTATATATATATATATATATATATATATATATATATATATATATATATATGCATACAAATACAACCAAAGAACAGGTAGCCTCAATATCTCAGTAGTTAGTGAACTGGACTACAAAGGACTAGAGGTCGGGTTCGATCCTGACTGTCGGTTACCGGGTTCACCCAACCTTAAATGGGTACCGGATTGGATTTTTTCTGTTAAGGTAAAGCAGCACGGGCGTAATACCGACCACATTACTTCAAAAATCATGTGACAAAAACTGTAAAAATTATGGTCACTAACACCATATACCCTATACGCCACTAGGCGTGACGGGGTTTTTAACTTGTTACTTTTTTCAAACAACAGACATTAATTTTACGGTTAAAATTAAAAGGAAATACAGAGCATACTGATTAGAATGTATCATGGTTTCGAAGGAGTATCGCTATGGAATATGTAAAATTCGTGGCTTCTAGCCTCAGATAAGTACATGCAATCAGCTGTTCGTACTATGCTTCTTCGCTATTAGAATTATTTTATAATATATAATATTATACATATATATATATATATATATATATATATATATATATATATGGCACTTTCGTCTTGTCAGTCAGTCTAGTGGAGAAAGTTTGGTCTAGAAATAGAAAACTTGGGTAGCAAGAGTGTACTACAGAATCGTCTTCCGTACCAAGGCATTATTTGAAACAGTGGCATCGTCGGGTTGCTATAATGTGTGGTCAGATATTTGTCTTTGTCCCTTAAACATATAGAGATCTTTCCTCATACAACCACAGAGCCACCTTATCAGCAGGCTTGATACCAATGTCCTCGCGGTGGAGAAGATCGTGAAGGGCCTTGAATTCCTCAGGGCTGAGATTCAAATGTCGAAGTCTTGGGGGACGGAGTGCCCTAATATCCGGGAGATGGTGTACAGGAAGAAGCATTGGATCGACCCTTGCAAGGCAGGGGCCAGGCACTACCGTGGTGTAGCTGGATTCCACGGGATGAGTACCATATCGCTTTTTTGTCTTGTAAGCTGTGACGTCTACATAGAGAGAAATAACGTTGGAGTGTTATGTTAGGCAGTGCATTCGAATTCAAAATGTTTGTGTATAGCTTTTCCTTGTCCTATTCTGTCTAGCTTGGGTGATCATTTGATAGAATTTCTACCACGAACAGCTTTTGGGGCTATGAGCACACAATCTCCTCTATTAACTTTGTTGTGGAGCCGATATAATTAACATCACACCACTTGGAACAAGTCCACAGATGTTCAGATATTTTCAAAAGATAACGAAGTGTGTACACTCAGGTGGTTCTAGTAGCTCGATAGTTGTGTGCACATCTGGTTCGCACTTGAAATAGTTTCTACTTTTTTTGTTATTATATTTCAAATCACTGCAGTTTTAGGATCATATCCTCAGTTACAGCCGTGTCCATGTCAAATACACAAACGTTGAGAGCTACCAAGAAGTCCCACAAGTGTATCATCATCCTCAACGAATGCAGTATATGAGAGCTTTCTTTGTCGAGGACCTTAGCATTACCTAGGCACTATCTAAACGCGGTTTTTGAATTGTGAATCGTAAGCCTATCCTCCACATAAGCCAGATATATTACTTCTATACGTTTCAAAGCATCTTCTAGAGTTAGTTGCAACTGTTTGTATTATATATATATATATATATATATGTGTGTGTGTTATGAATGTATACACATGCACACACTAAGACTCGGGCATAGAAATATGGTTATGCTTGAAAGTTCTATTACGATGAATTGGTCTCGATGGAAAACAGAATCAAAGTAAGAACATTTATTTCCTATAATAAGCTCTGAAGGCACGAAAGCTCTAGAGATGGATACATCTTACAGTGGATTTTAAAAGAACTGATCCAATATTGAAGCACGCAAGGCAAGTTTATTTAAAGATTTCAGTCACGGTTCATTTCACATCACTGAGAATATTCAAAATGGGATAGCCGATAACGGATTCATTCATGGACGCGTAGAGAGATGGCATATGATTTCCTCCTGCTAGTGCAAAATAGGTCCGAGGGAGGTTGGACTGCAGGTTTGTGGAGGTGCCTACAATTTCTTCTTCTCTTCTCCTCCGTATAGAGCTTTCATGTTCTTGTGCTCAACGGTATATTCCACTGCGTTTTTACGAGCTTTCAATATCATGATGCAATATATGATTAACACCGGAGTATAACGACTTTGGTGTGTATGTTATTCTCGGAAAATTAAATAATCGAATCGATTACATTACATACTCAACTTCGCCCCTTCTGGCGATAAGTTTACCGCCTGTTCGCCCAATGGCGAGTATTTCACATAATGTTGTTGCTTGAAAACTGATGAAAATAAAATGTGACAGATTGCTGACTTCTCTATGCTGACTTCTCTATGCTGACTCTCAATGTTGACTGCATAAAAAAAAACTCAGAAAACATCTCAGGCAACATTTCATGGCGACTGTTAGATCATTTTTCTTCAATGACACAACACAACAACGATGCACACACATACATTCATATACACACGCGCGTGCCTAGACACATGCACTTAGACATACTTGTAATCCTTCTCTCCCCATCTTCATCGTATACAGCAATAATTAATATTTACAAACAGTAAAACCAGACATGTTATTAGTTTTGATGATACCTGGCGATAACTTTGATTTGTCCATGATAATAATATAGACGACGACGTACTTTCACGACCCACGCGAACCCATCACAATCACGCCATTTAACTGGTTCCAGTAAACACATCTCTTGTTTTCATTCCTTGTATTAGACAAACACACTCTTCAAACATTCTAGCAATCGATTACAATGTGTAGACTGGGAAACATTTAATATAAAAAAATGAATTAAGTTTCTTTGCTTGTCTTTGCCGGTAACTATTTCTTGTTCGACTTGAAAAGACGTTAAGTGGCGGTTTTGCGTTTTATTGTATTTTTGAACAAACTGATTTGTTTCTGCGCCCTTCATCCCAACACATGCAACCAATACGGAATCTTTGGCTACTATGCTGTCTTTCCTCTTAGATACTTGTTCGCTTTTTCAGAATGGCTAACCTGTTACCAGGTCCGCCCAATCACGAGGAGGTAGTGTAAACTTCTCCTCTTTCTTATTTAAAAATCCTAATTTCCTGGCCCTCCACTTGATCATCTAACATATAGTTATAGGTAATTGTGCTTCACCGTTTGTTGTCGTTGTCCTTGTATTCTGAAGAAGGCCACAGGCCGAAACGTCAGTATTGTGTTGTGTTCCTTCCTTGTAAAGCTGTCACCATTATACCAGCTTTACCGCAGCATTGCAATTATTTGCCTGTTCCCAAGGTAGTGTAAGAACTTGGCCAATTTTGATTTACAGATTCCTGTAGCAAGCTATGAGTCGCAAGTCACTTTCTGCTGGTGTTGGTGAGTGTCCTGGCCTACATTAGGAAAAGTATTAAACACAAATAAGACATTTCTAGATGTTTTGAGTATCAATTCAAACATTCCGAATCAATCAACCAATTATCAATCAATCAATACTGTATCATATGGCATTGACAATCATGATTTTCCATCTGTTATCTGCGTTAATTAACTACATTTAAACAAATGTTATCCTTTTTCGACTCTACTTATCATTAATTTAGTAACGTTAAAAAATAAATGTGTTTACAGAAGAAATTTAAATAATAACTACTTTTGTTTGGGAAAAGAAAACTAAAGCATTCATTAAATTATGTTTTAGGGGGGAAGAAATTGAAATGTGAAAAAATGAACCACCATTTACTACATTCATAGGGGATCTGTTAAAACAAATGTTACTTTATTAAAGGAAAGGCAATCCACAGAAAGGTTACAAGTAACAATCAAGAAAAGTTTGTGGAGTACAATGAAAAATAATACTTTAATCAGTGATGTGAAGGACATATATAGGGAATTACAGCACTGGTATGTTACAGAATACAGTACTTGTCACCAAAGAGTGCCATCATTTTATCCCAAAATTCCCTTAATTATTTCTTTATATATATATATATATATATATATATATATATATATGGCACTTTTCATGTTGCCAGACGGTCTAGTGGAGACTATTGTGTATATTTTAATTAAGGTTTTTATTTTTGTCGAACATCTTCTCTCGCGGCTGATTTTAGGAATTTTTTTTAACGCACTCATCCACAGTATGAACAAGTAAATGGGTATTTTCTCTTCATGCTTAGCCATAACACAGCCTCAAATGATGTAAGGTCATTTTTTAAATTAATATTTTTTATACAGGCTCGTAATGATGTGCGATCACATGCCATATGTTCCCAATCATTTTCACAGATTGAGACATCATTCAGAGATGATTTACAAAAATCGCTATATCGTAGTTTAGGTCTGCCGATTTGTCTTTTTCCTTGTTTTATTTCACCATACAGTATTTGCTTAGGAATGCGGTTTTTTCCATTCGGTGGACGTGCCCCAGCCATCTTAACCTTATATATATATATATATATATATATATATATATATATATATATATATCATCATTACTCTCAAAAGCAATTGATATGCAGATTCACCTGATATCAAAATATGTGTGATCCAGAGTTTTGTTCTATCTGAGACAGATATAATTAATGTAGATCCGATGGATGGATGATACTTCGAACATGTTTGATTACACGTGAAACTCCTTCCACATGGCACGAGCTTTGCAACATGATACTCAGAGGTGGTTAATGTACAATTTTAATGATGGTAGAAGTTTTGATGCTTTTTTAAAAAAATTATTCGCCCGGTCAATTTATAAATAATTTGTAACGCATTTGCACGCTCTTTAAACCGAATATGTTTGAACTTCAGTCAAGCAGCTTAACCTCAACGCTACATAACTATAAATAACGAGTTGGAAGATGAAATGTGTCGAAAGGGAACAAAGTGAAGGGAAGAAGACCAATCGTACAAAACACGGGCTAAGCGTACATGTAATGAGATTGTGTTGTCTATGATGGATAAGCACTTGACGTTCTCGGCATTTCCTTATTTGTATCTGTCCGGGGCAAGTGTATTTCCATAGAAATAAAATGTTTCCTAACGTGTCGGAGAGTGATCACAAACTGTAGCTGATGTCCTTGTTTCTGTGCATAATGAGTGTCTTCTGTGTGTGGGTACCATCCCGAGCGGATTATCGAGTCTTATCTCCATATTGGCAATATGAAGCAAATATTAACAAAATAATACATTTTCCTACATTCTCCAACTGTGTTAAAGTAATAAAAATTTATACAACGCAACATAAGTTATCTGTTTATATATATATATATATATATATATATATATATATATATATATATATATATAGGGAGCCGCGATAGCTCAGTGGTTAGTGAACTGGACTACAAAGGATAAGAGGTAGGGTTCGATCCCAACCGACGGCTTCCGGGTTCACCCAGCCTTAAATGGGTACCGGATTTTTTGTGGGAAAGTAAAGCGGCACCGGCCTAATACCGACCACATTACCACAAAAAATCATGTGCTGAAGGTCTGTAAAATATAGGGTCACTAACACCATACTCCTTATACGTCATTTGGCGTGACGAGGGTACTTTACTTTGTATATACTAGAGGGAGGTCAAAAAGTAATGCACACCAATTTTTTTCTCGGCTAATAATAAAGATAGGAATATGAAATTTTGCACAGTTGGAATATGACATGTTCCAATTATGTGTACCAAATTGCACAGCATTTTGATAAATATTACGCAATCTATGATCCGTTAAAATGGAGCTTGTCAACAATGTCCGTTACAAACAGCGAATTGTCATAGAATTTCTGGTTGCGGAAAAAGAAACTATGGCAAACATTCATAAACGACTGTGTGCAGTGTACAAATGTTCTGCAGTCGATAGGAGCACAGTTAGTCGCTGGGTTCAGAGAATTAAAGCTGCAGAAAGTGTACGAGTGGAGCTGCATGATTTACTGTGTTCTGGACGTGTTGCCTCGGCTACCAGCACAGACATGTTAAACCGGGCTGATGCCATTATTCGTAAGGATAGGCGTATCACTAGTCAGCAATTGGCATTGCAGCTTACAGTCAGCAAGGGAAGTGCAATCGCAATTTTTAAAACTCTCGGATATTCAAAGATTTGCGCTCGATGGGTTCCTCGGTGCCTAACAAATGATCACAGAGTTCAAAGGAAAACATTCTGTTCTGAATTGTTGGAGCGTTTCGGTGTTGAAGGAGAAATGTTTTTGTCAAAAATTGTTACCGGTGACGAAACGTGGGCACATTATTATGAGCCTGAAACAAAAATGCAGTCAATGGAATGGCATCATCCGCAGTCACCAAAAAGAAAAAATTTCAAAACATCTCCATCAGCCGGAAAGGTGATGATCACTGTCTTCTGGGACATTGATGGTGTGATTCTTGTTGATGTAATGACAAGAGGTGAGACAATCAACTCGACAGCTTACATCAATACACTGACAAAACTCAAAAATCGGTTCCACAGAGTTCGGCCTAATAAGCCATCTGCAGATTTGTTGCTTCAACATGACAATGCACGCCCTCACACAACTCTGGTAACACGCGAAGCAATCAACACATTTGGTTGGACTGTACTGCCCCATCCTCCTTACAGCCCTGATCTGGCTCCCTCAGATTTCCATCTGTTTGGACCACTCAAAAAATTCCTGCGTGGGACACACTTTGACAATAATGAGGGTGTGATCCGTGCAGTTAAAAAATGGCTACGCGAGCAGGACAAAACTTGGTACAAACGAGGCATTCATGACCTAGTTTCGAGTTGGCGTAAGGCAATACGCTTGGACGGAGATTATGTTGACAGATAGGTAGTGTAAAGTGGATGTTCAGCTACAATCTGTGAAAATTTCACACATTTTGCCCGAATAGTTTCCGAGAAAAAAATTGGTGTGCATTACTTTTTGACCTCCCTACGTATATAGATGAGTGATAATTGTATGTATAAGTGAAAGTAGACGAGCATTGTTGTGTAACAATACTTTATTACAAAGTAATCACACTAGTCAGCTGGACATGCAATAAAACAATTTGGACTAAAAAGATTGAACATTTTTCTATTTGATAATCTTTATGAACTTTGGTCTGATTATTGGTAGAGTCAATCAAGGGTTAAATGTAATACAGTCTTGTACACTAGGTGGCGACTTTACACCACATTCAGCTTTTCTCCTCCAGCCTACATGAATGCGACAGGGATGTCATAAGTAAGACATGAATAATTCATTGTGATAAGTTATCTTGTAGAAATGCTCGAAAGAATTGAAGACCCAAACCGACAAGTCTTCAGTTAAATCCGATCCGCGGAAGGTTTTTTTTAAAATTGACCAATTACAGAAAAGTTGCAATCATTTTTCGGAAAACTTTGTTTGCGTCTTGAAAACATCAAAGTTAAAATAGAATTTCAAAACTCATTCAGGATGTTTCAGGTTTCTATACCCCATTGGGTGTGCTTCACGAAATGTTAATGAAATAACAAATACTTGGAAGTTCGGTCACTAAGCAAGCAAAGGAAACTGAAACTGTTCAATCTCTAACATTGTTAGTTTGAAAGTTGGCAGCCAATGCCTGAATTTGCAAATGCAATCATAGCTAAAAAGATGAAGCCAAGATTTGTCTTCGCCTTAATGAGAAAGAAAGGATGAACTTCAAAGGTCTTATAGTGAGAAAAAAAATAGAATCCCCTGGAAACATTAAGTTGGACCTTTGGCGAAAACGAGGCAAAAGGAAAAAAAAAATAGACCAGACTTTGCATATAAATAACAAAAAGCGAGTCGTTAAAAACAATTCACGAACATATAACCTGCAAGCATCAGTCGTACAACTTCTATATGGAGGGCAATGGTTTCTACCCCTTGCATCTCATTTGCACATAACAGAGCATGCATACATTATGACGTCTTTTCATATTATATATTATATTATCAATCACCGATCCAATCCATCCTGCCACGTTACGCCATGAAGAGAGTGCACGCGAGTGTATATATAAGGACGTTCCAAATACAAGACATTTTAGACTGCTGCCACAACGAAGAAGCATCAATGTGCTGGGTTAATGCTAGGACGAGTAGTATACGACCGGGTGGGGACTGTAGATTTGACCAGAAGTGTTGCGTAGAATAAGTGTAGTTATTTATTTTTTGCCAAATAAAAATTGTAAGCTTTAGAGTTCAATGCAGCTGGAGGTCGACGTCTGGGAGTCATGACCCAGGAGTGTCAAGAAGCGCTCTAAGAGTGTCAAGAAGCGCCCTAAGAGTGTCCAGAAGAAAAAGTGCCGAAACACTTGTTCGGAGTGATCATGACTTCCTCGACTTGCCGCTTCTGATGATCAGATTGCCTCCTGCTCTGTATAAAGAGTTTCCTATTACTTACATCTTTGGAAAAGGTTTTGACGAGAAAGTGAAAGAGAAGGTTGCCAACGATGTAATGTTAGAGATATGGTGAACGAACGCCTCACACACAAACATACAATAGTCACACTCCACGTGAAACCACCGAGTTTATATTTTAGTTTTTTTCTGATTTAAATGTTTTCGATATCGAGAATCTAATCCTATTGGAGCCTGAAGATATAATGTAACTCGTACATTGAAGTTGAGAACGTCAACGATTTCTTGGCGTTGCAAACCGAAAAAAATGCATGCTAAGTTTTTTTTTCCGTGCGAATATAAAATGTCAGACACAGTAAATCCACTCCATAATAATTATATTATAACAACAATAAGATAATTTTAGAAAAAAACATTGAATATGACAATAAGTAAGATCAAAATCTACCCCAGGGTGTCCCAGGCCGTGCTACGGAATTCGTACACGTGGTCGGGTTTCTCCTCGGATTATCCTTGTGATATCGGATCATCTATGGATTTGTCCGGTGTTCAGTGATGATGATCCTAACATCTACAGCAGCAACCTCATTTTGAGACTAGGTGTCGATCAAGACAAACAACAGGACAGAACACAATACAATATTGTTACACATACACTAAACCCGATGTTTCTTAAGACTAACAGGTTTCCAATAGCATCAGTCTTTTGTCTTGTACCATGTTTTCATGTAGCATTCCAGTGTTGTAGGTTTGTTGAGGTTCACTCTAGCCAGATGTCCAAAACATTACAATTTTGTGTTTGATAAAATCATTAACTTAAGTTGTCCTTGGAGATTTTTATCGGGATTGCGTTTTTAACTCATCCTTTCGTTGTTTTGTTTGTAGCGTTTTTATGCATGACATTTAGAATGTGGTTTTGTGATCAGTCTTTGAATGAAAGAACAATTATTGAGCATCAAAGTCTGACTAATAAGAGATCATCTCGTCTTCTGAAGATCTAGTCTGATGATATGGACATACTGCACTCCAAAAAAATATCTTTTAGATACGCTCCAATGTGATTCGTTCCTGTTATCACCTTTCGTTTAAGCAATTATTTAACGTTCTCTGTATAGCTCAGCGTTTCATTTATTGAAATGAATTATTCTATCCTGAACTGTGGCGCAGTTTTGATGATAGTATCATTCGATTCATGTTCCAATGTTTGTATGTTGTGACAATGGACATTTCATATCGGTACTAGGGTTTAGCTTTTAACTGTCGTCGGTTTTCAGTTAATTGCACAATAACATTGAGAACGGTCAAATAAATACAGTTATTGCATATACCTTTAGCTGTTAGTTCAACATAAACATATTAAAGGGTATGAATGATCAAACGTTACAAAATCATACAAAACATGGCGGCATCATCTACTTTTGATGTCTGAATTTAACACAACAGTATCAATTGTTATTACATGACAATTTTCAATTAATGAGTAGTTTACATGCTTTGCGCTCTAATTTTGCATAAAAATAAGATAAATAGTTCGACTCTACTGGAAATAGAACATTTCGATGAGTCCTTAAAAAGAGCCAATAACTAATAGATAAAGACCTGGGTGTATGGCAATTATACTGAAATTATATGCATCAATAAATTTTGATAGCTGAGTGGTTAGTCCCCTCACTCCCTGATAAAAAAGGTTCAATTTCCGGAACAGGCAGATTTTTATTTCAGTCCATCGATGCTCCGGGGTTCACTCAGCCTCTAAAAATGGGTACCAGAAACCTTTCTGGGAAGTAAAAGCGGTCTGCGTGGTGCTGGCCACATTATCTAAACGTGAACCGCTGCTCCATGACAAAATGGTCACTAACACCATATTTATCTGGCAATGATAGGAGAGAACGTTTTTTTTTCATTATGCGTTAAGAAAACTTAAAGAATTTGTAAGAATGGTCTTGTTTTTAGATTAATTCTTAGAGAAATAGTGAAAGAAGAAACAGCACACGGTGTAGTAAGTCAGAAACATATAGTTCATGAAATATCGCAGACATCGACAGATTTTGACAAGTACGTCTACGACAGAAACATCAAATACTTTTTTGTGAGGAAATCTATGTTGCAAGATGTTGATAAATTAGTGGTCGCAAACATCAGGGAATATTTATGCTCTTCATTTACTCAATAAAGAGTCCGGTTAGATTTGTCATTTAAGGAATTTGAGCCACGTTTAGTATGAATTGTCTGCAAACAAAAATTACTGAAAAGTGTATATATATATATATATATATGTCGGATAGAGTGGCATACACAGATATTCTGATACAATCCTATATGACAACATCATCCTACGCACATATGACTTAGGCTACAAACTGCATCCTTATCATCATCAAGTACCGGGCCTGCTGGCGTAGGTGATGTCTCTCCACAACTTTTGATCTCTACAGTTATTTATCATTTCTGTTGTTGACCTTCTGCCAAGCAAATCTTTTAAGCTGTCTGGTATTTTTTCTTTTTGATTCCCTCTATCTTTTGGTCCCTCAATTTTTCCAGTTGTTACAATATATTCCAGTTGTTCTCTTCTCATTACATGGCCAAAACATGAGGATTGTTTCTTCCTAATATTGGAAATTATCTCTCCTTTTGCTTTGACCTCTTTCAAAACATTGTCATTACTCTTCTTAGCTGTTCATGATATTCTCAACATTCTTCTGTAAACCGACATTTCTACAGACGCCAGTGATTTTCTTGTCTGTTGTCATATTGTCCATGATACACATCGACATGTTAAGACTATCTCTAAATAACATTTAAGAACTCTTTTTCTTGTTTCTATTGTCAAAAATGGATTGCATAGTATCTTCCTCATTTTTTGGAAAGCTGCTTTTGCCTGAGCCATTCTGCATCTCACCTCTTTTGTACATCTTCCTTCTCCGAGGTTAACAAAGTTTCCAAATATTTACATTCATTTACCTGTTTTAATATTGTTCCACTTGTCTTTATTTTGCACTGAGGCGATGTCTTTTTCTTTATTTATACCATTACTTCTGTCTTTTTGCTATTAAGTCTGAGTCCTTTATTGCATCGTTATACTGAAGCAATATCCAGTGACCAGCAGAAAAATTGGTTAACAATAAACCGCTAAAAAGCTGAAGATAACAAAGTGAGAAGAATAATAGGCTCATCATTACATTAAACATTGCCTTTATCTTGGTAGCATCAAAAGCAGTGAAAGTGGCACAGAAGCAGAAGACAAACAAGAATTGACAGGACTAGACAGTTTTCGTTAAGAATATCTGGAAAATTATTAACAACAAAACATTAATTGTTCTATGCAATGTCGAATCGGCACTATTGCATGGAACATGGTGCAAAGTAGACGGTTAATAATTAATACAAATGAAACTGCAAACTTGTAAAAATGCCTGCTTCAGAAATTTTAAAGAAGTAATAATTAAACGAATACTTCTTGTGATTTGAAACTTTTGAGGCTAGACAACTGCTGTAATGTTGTGGATAATGTATCTTCTTGACTTGGAATGAAACACGCGTGTATGACACGGTCAAGCAACTGCAACATTTGTTTAAGTTGCTGAACTTGTAGTTAGTTCCTTCTGGAAGGTCAATAGTGGCAAGGTGCTGTGCTGAGGAGTACTGGCTCGATCATAGTTCGGGCTGTCTATTGTTTACTGTATTTTTGTTGTTCAATGTTTATGGATTTGTTTCCTGGGTGATGTAAAACACATCCTTATCTCTGAGTAATTTGTCTCGGGAAGATATCTAAATTAGATGGCCAAAAACATTTTAAACTGATTAAATGTGACAAATAACAAGATTGATTAATGAATAAGTAACAGACTAGGCATAGCTAGGATATACGTTGCGAATGACAACAAACATTTATTAGCAATTACGTTCTCACCTGGAAGTAAATACGAAGAAAAAAAACGGAAAACCTAGAAACACATAGAGATACAATCTTTGAGACGGATCATAAATAGGAAATACACCTAGAGAAGACTGCAGGAGAGAAAACATTATCGTAACAGAAATGATTTGAACTCGCATGCCTTTGTGAAGGGTAAAAAAGGGCAAGAATATAAAAAGATAGAGTAGAGTGGAGTACAATAGAATAGATTAGAAGAGAGCAGAATAGAATAGAATGGAACCGCCCTGGCTATTGTCCTGATCAAATTGTCAATTTCTGATAAATGAGAGAGCTGTGCTTCCGATCGTTCAAACTAGCGTGTTTACGCTGGCCCATCGTGTTATAATGAAAAAAGAAGAAGAAACTATTCAGAATTAGAAACGATCGATCCGCACAGCACTTTCCTCCTCCACTGGTCAAAGATCAGAATATCCAAGTCCTCACTGCAACATAAAATTAATGGCTTTAGCTATTGTCATCAGACATCCTGTAGCACACTCTAACAAAAAGATATGACATTTTCAAGAGAGTTATTGTTTTATAAGTCAAATTCAGTAACGTAGAATTATGAGAAAATACCAGTTAAATTTGAATGGACAAAGAGATACGACGAAGACGGTGGCTCTGGATAAAGCACATCTTATGGACGCCAACTGAGAGTATTACACAGCAAGACCTATTTTGGAATCCCCAGGGGAAAAGACAAAGAGGAGGACCAAAATATACTTCAAGAAGACAGGTGGAAGCAGAGATGAAGATGAGGGGGAAGACATGCCGTTCTTTTAAGATCATTCCATGTCTTCCCCATCATCTTCATCTCTGCTTCTATCTGTCTTCTCTAAAAATTCCTTCGTCTTCCTCTTTGTTTTTTCCCCATGGGGATTTCAAAAAAGGGCCTGTTGTGTAATACTCTCATTTGGCTTCCGCCGTGTGTGTCCTATCCAGCGCCATCGTCTTCACTATATCACTTTATCCACTGGTATTTGACTGGTTCATTTCCATAAATCTATGTTAATGAATTTGTCCTGCCATTTCCATCCTTTTATATAAGCATCCATTAATAAAATTCTGTATATTCATGTTTGTCAATTTTGTTGTTCTCCATGTTTCACAGCCAAATAATAGGATTGATTTAACATTGGAGTTGAACTTACAAAGTTATCTTCATCGACTAAACGAAGATCGTTAGGTCCACGTCTTCATTCAAGCAAAATGTAAGGCCTGACATCGTTCGAATCAGGCATCTCCTAACCACTGCCATCTATGATATTAATAAGGCGCGTAGCTGAAAGGAATAACCCACACTTTGTGACGTTTTCAGCGTTGTCATCTAGGACAATTGAGGATAACAAAATGTTACCGTCTATATCTCGTATAGCTGAAGACTTCTCAAACTCTTTATGTTATTCCATTATTTCCCTCTCAGTCTCAGACCTCAGTAAAATTATAGATGTATGTGTCTTAACTCTCTGAGAGCTTTGTTCGTCTCCGCCTAGGCAACTCCGGTTCGAATGTCGCGGGCTGCAAACAAGGTTTGAAAACAAACCGTGGTTCACTAAGTCATCAGGTAAAATGGTGACCAGAGTTCTCGCATGTGCTAGGTCGACAAATAGTACCGTCGCTACGGTATAGGCGCTCAAAGCGACACCGGCAAGTAATGTCTGGTCAAATACTGGTGTGACGTCATAGCACAATTCCCTTGTTATTACTAACGCTGAATAACGTCGGCTCATATCAAATGCCTACTTTTTTTTTAATTGGTAAAAAAAAATGTGTAACATACACTCGCACTAACAGACACACCCACACACACACACTTACATGTACACACTCACATATACATACAGCCCGCACAGACAGAGGAATAGACACAGATATACACAGAGACAAGACATACAGCAAGTCAGACACACAACCGCACAGACATAGTGCATACATACAGACACACATTTGAAATACACACACGCTCACATAGATGAAGCACAGAGAGACACAGCCGCAAAGAGATACACAGAGTCTGGCAACGACAAACACACACTTGAAATACACGCACGCACACATAGATGCAACACAGAGAGACACAGACACAAAAAGACACACAGAGTCTGGCAACGCCACACCCACACAAAGACATTGAATAAATGTCACCGGCCACAGAACAATTGCTTCACAAGTCAATCTCCACTATAGCATCATCATCCTCGACTTGTCACATATTATTACATCCATGACCTCGCTACAGCTGACACTTCAGAGCTCATATTAGTCTTATCGACCATATCCAAAGCCAATCTAACAGAAAATTATTGAAACACGGTCTTCATCAACATCATCACAGAAACATCATCAGTGATAACCGACTCCGGTTGCTGCGTATATATTTCCCAGCAATAAGTCATCCGGTGCATGTATCAATCAACACATATCTGCTACCACTCATACTTTCAACCTTGTCTCCATCTAAGATCCTCATAACTCCATAAAGAAAAAAGTCATATACGATAATTCTGAATGGGCACATCTTCATTTTAAATACCTATGCAAGAAATATTTATTGCCAGAGAGATTATTAGTTTGGGGCCTTCAAGTGCAGTGATGCTTGAACACAAGTAAACACGGGAGCGCTATCTGTGTAACAGCTTTGAGCAAAGTTTAAATAGATTATGTTGTCTCTAATGTGCGGGATATGAGAACAGCATCAAATCGAGTATAATAAATGTAAGATTAACATATAGATCCCATATATGTCATTTCTAAGTGAGACAGATAGCTCCAATATGCAGCATTTAACTTTTAATCATTTACTTGTGTGATTAATATTAAACCTTACTCTATTTTCCTACATGGTTAAATGGGGAAATAAAAGATACACGCTGTGTGCTACATATTGTGTGATATAAAAGAATACCAAATAAATGTTCTATGAAGCTCTTAATCTAAAACTCGTAGACGAAGACAATTTTCAAGAATTATAGACTGTTTTAAAACCTTTCATTTTATCCATACACGGCTGCTTATTTTTATACCAGCGTGGCATTTGTGGTCTATTCCTACACATTTTTTGCAGTATCTAAGGATGTGGTTTCGTACGTCTATTAACGTTCCGTACATGATTAAAATTAATTCGTTTTTTTTTTGGGTAGTGGTTCCAAGATGTGACGTCACACAAACATAACAACAAATCTAACCTAATTAGTTCCTGTGTTAAGTAGATTCATCCTCT
Organism: Megaustenia siamemsis; assembly: GCA_032433765.1. NCBI lineage: Eukaryota > Metazoa > Mollusca > Gastropoda > Stylommatophora > Ariophantidae > Megaustenia > Megaustenia siamemsis. Next base: position 116,424,242 of record JAVIAB010000092.1, on the reverse strand, counting down.
TGAGAAGAAGAAATGAATCAATGATTGACTAATGTAACACTTTCAGATGTTCCGTATTTCTAACCACGGATGTTGTTAAACTAAAGTTATAACTTCTTACAATAAACTTGAATGTGCTATTGAACAGCGATACATAGTTATACTATATTGTTTTGATATGAAGAAATGATCGTGACAACAAATGTATCATTTGTGTCATGTAAACGCATGTGTAGGATGTTCTTTACCAAGATGTGTAGGATTAAGCACGAACTTTGCCATTCAGTATGCGTCAAACTGTTATCATCTTAACTTTTTTTTTTATTAATCACGTAATTAGTTTTGCTGTAGACTAATTTAATGTAAACCTTAATATATATTTATGTAACGTTTTTATGAATGTCTTATTCGTTATAACAATTTGATTTGCTTTAGTTATTAATAGCTCATGCGTAAAACACCTCATTTTTGTTTTCATTCATTTCTCATTCGTAGACGAGATTTTATTTTGAATTGCCTAATTCGTAAACCACTTATTTTATCTAATTTACAAATACATAAACACTTGATTTATCTCATTTATTAATGTAAAAGCTCTTCATTTGTTTGTTAGAGAAATGCTTTAAAAGATGCCTCCATATCAGGGGTGCCACGACTCACACTAGCAGCTGGATTTAAGTGATCAATGACTCACTGCTCAATGTCACGATCAGTGAAGCAGAGATTTGGTTCACATCATACTAACAATTTCAGCGGTACCCTAGAAACATACTTTTTTTTTTATTTTTGCCAAGCGAGGTACGGATCGATGAGGGAAGGCAAACTAGTATCCAAACATCATATGCCGAAAACGGATATATTAGACTGAAAGACCTCTACGCCCATTTAACGTCCTTTTGACGACGAACAAGGGAGAGGAGTAAAATTCGCGTGAACGCATAAATAGACTGCATTATGAAATGCAGAATAAAAAGGCAAGTTGCTCAAGTGAGAACAGCATGCTCTAACAAAATGGTAATAACTTTACAAAATAATACTCAATAATGGCGGATGATCAGGCCTCATAAAACAAGGAGGTCAAAAACCAGATGAATTGACCATATCACATTTATTCCGCAGTCATATTAACAAGTTTGGATACATTGCGGTCAGAACAGAAAATTGCATCACCCCACAACGCTCAGGGATATATCTGCATATGATATGAAGAATTAAAAAAATGAACACAGGCTGAATAAAAACGTACTCAGAGAACGCAAATTAAGCATCAGATTAAAAAAAAAAAAGTATTAATTACTGTAAACTAAAGAAATATTTTTTTTCAAAAGTTTAAAGACAATTTTTGGATAAGAAATATTTACACTTGCTTGTTTAATGCCCTCAACCCACGTAGGATGCAAATGAAATTAAAGCAGCAAATTTTGATGGAGAACGCTACAAAAATTACGTTGTGTCGATAATTCTAGGAAAAATTGTACACTGGTTGTTTTATCCCTCAGCCCTGCAGCATATGCTTGTTATTCACATTTTTTAGGTCCCTTTGAACATCTAGTAATTGTTCCGGCAATAACTGAAGCTTTTAATGTCGCATGCCTTTACAAAAATATCGTTTCTTCTGTCGATGTCTTACTGCAGCTACAGCATGGGAAAGAAAAATAGAAAAATTCGCATTTTTGAGGGAAAAAATTACAAGATCCAGATGTTGATGTAATGTCCGCTTCTTGGGACAGACTGACCAGATCTTCAGACATCGTTATGCTGCAAGGAAATTATCACAAACGGCATATTGCTAGGGGAAACCAAATAGGAATTCCCCTGTTTTAGATATACACACAATGATAGCTGGCGAAAACATTGCGTTGACAGAGAAAATTATAAACTTGTAAGTAAAACGTGAACTTTCTTAAATAATATTTTTGAAAATTACGATTGTACCCACGGTTATTATCTCTTGCAGTATACTTCTATTTATCTATTTTATAATTAGCGATTTATAAGTAGGAGTTGTCGGGTCCTTAATATTTATGGAAATAAAAAAAAATAAAAATAGTGATCGATCATTTCAACAGGGTTCTTTGTTAACTTCTGAGATTGCTGTCAGGGGCAGGGAGATAATTGTATGGAAGAGGTTGGAGAGAAAATAGAAATGACATTGCAGTGTTGTGTTCAGAGCTTGTATTTTACTGCGTCAGTCTTTGTTCAATCGACAGACACGCTATAGAAGAAGCACAGCTGTCTTCGAATGTAAGTGCTGCAAAAAAACACTCAGAATGCCATGGACAGAGAAAACAACAAACGTATCCACATTGTACGAACTTAAAATTACAGAACATTGTTTGGTAAAGAACATATATCTATCTTTTGTTCGCCTGAAGTATTGTCTATATCTGCAATCTCGATTCCTGAATAATTGTTACTGTCTTTTATAATTCTTGCAGATTCCCATATAGTTTTGTCTGTAGTGTTGTACCTATAGGCCAATGGATTTTCCTCAGTCTTCTATATTCAGTGCAGTCTTGAAAAGTATGTGTTCAGCAGTCTGGGGCACCTGTCCACATGTACAAGTAGTTGATGTGCCGATCTTGAATTTTGTATAATGTGACTGTGGAGTCGAGTGTGTTCTGTTCTGAGGCGTATTATGATAACTTGTTCATATCTATTCATATTATGAAAGGCATCCTGATTTGGGGTCCTCTGATTGGTTTGATTATCGTTTTCTTATGATGGTATGCAAATGGTGCATCTAGTTGTGTGCCTGTTTAACCTTCCTTTGCCAACTGATCCGCTTTCTCGTTTCCTGGTATTCCACAGTGAGATGGGATTCACTGTAGGGCAACCCTGTGGTGCTTGCAGAGTTCAGTCAATAAGGTCTGCAGATGTGACAATTTTCTAGATTGTAGTGCCTGGAGTACTGATCTTGCATCTGTCAAAAACACTACAGACTGTGGGCTAAATATATTTGCAACAAATTGGAGGCCACTGTTGCATACTCCTCTGTGCACCACATTACCAAGTCATCAGCATACATTGCCACTTTGATAGCATGTGGTAGTTCAGTAACTAGGTCATTGATGTAGACTAGAAAAGGTATTGGAGAAAGTACTCCTCCCTGACGAACGTCATGGCGCGGTAAGACCATCTTACTCTTAAGATCATCCAGTTGCACTCTGGCTCTCATGTTATCCAGGTATGCTTTGACCCATTTGTACATCCTGCCATTTACTTCGTAATTTCTCAGTTTCTTCAAAAGTCCTTCCTTCCATACCTTATCAAATGCTTTCTTTAGGTCTATCCATGCTGCTAGCATCAGTTTATTTTATTGAAACGCATCCTCAATTTCCTGGGAAAGATAGGTTGCCTGATCTTCGGTAGGGTAACACTGTCTAAAGCCTGCTTGTTGTGGGACAAGGAGATTTTAACTTTTCAGGTACCACTGCAGTCTGAGATTGATTATACGTTGCATTGTTTAAAACAATCAGCTTGTAAGGCTGATTGACCTATAGCTTGATGGCGTAGAACCATCTTTTTCTGACTTTAGTAATGGTATCATAATTGATTCTCTCCATGCCTGTGGCATTCTACCTGTGGTCCAGCAAATATTGTTGTTCTGCGGTCGTTTTGCTTTAGCTACAGTTCACAAGTTCTTAATAATTTCATTGGACACTACATCACTGCCTGGTGACTCTTTAATTTTTAATTTGGATAAGAGCTCTAGCTCTTTTTGTGTAATGGGTGTTTCCATTACTTCAAGTGTGGTCTCTTCTTGTCTCGCATTTTGTTGTTTTAAACGGGTCTCTTGTTTCTCTAGGGTAATTTCAATATTTTTTGTCATTTGCAAAGGAGTCTGCAAAGTGATTTGCTGCCGCCTGCTTACCTGTTAGGATGTTTCCATTGTTCTTCAGTGTAATGTTGGTGTTCTTTTATGTACCTTCATCATTCAGTTGTTTTAAAAGCTTCCACATTTTTCTTGTGTCTCGTTCAAGATTCAAAGACTTTGTTTTATCTTTCCAGTTTCTCCGTCTGGCTTGTAGTTTAGCCCATTGAAATTTGGCTTTAGCATGCTGATAGTTATTGTGATGTTCCTGGCAAGGGTTATTTTATGCTTGCTTTCGAGATATTTCCATGCCATTGTGCAGTAGTTCAAGTTCACTACTCTGGTATGGTCTGTAGTGTTTCCGTGCCTCTCTATGTATTGTTTCACTGGCAGCTTGTATTATTAGTCTACTGAATTCATCAACTATTTTGTTCACGTCTCGGTCTGTATTTAGATCTTTAGTCAGTACACTGGTGTATTGTTGATACATTTTCCAGTCTGCCTTTTTGTAATTCCATCTAGAGAGAGTGCTGCTCTCCCTGATGGCCTCATTTTGCACCACTAAAAAGACTGGTCGGGGGACACTGCTTGCAAGTTGTTTCCCAACAATACGTATAATATTCCAATCCAGGTCTGGTGAATGGAAAGCAAGGTCTGGTACACATGTGGTATGCCATGATCTGGAATAGAATGTTGGTGGATCTGGTGTCTGGTTTAGCAGTATAAGCCCATTGTCGTCCTGCCAATTTTCAAGTTCTTCACCTCTCTTGTCCATATGTTCATAGCCACAGCTCTGTGAATGGCTCTTAAGGTCTCCACATACAATTATTTGTTCTTTTAATGGAATTATGTCTAGTGCCAGTGGGCGGTCGTTCGGACAGTAGTTATTGAGTAAATGAAAGTCTGTATTTTATGTCCCGAGGTGCAGTATCTGATGTTCAGCCCCCATCCATATACACTTAAAGCTGACATGCATTGATGTTGTTCTTTACAAGTATCAATACTCATCCCTTTTGTCTGTTTTTTTTCTGTCAGATCGATAACACTGGTATCCCCTAATCTTTAAGGCTATGTAGTTGTTTAGATGGATTTCCTGGCAAACAGCATATGCTTACTTGCTCTTTATACAGCATGTGTTCTAACTCTACCTATTTACTGTACCCATCACTTTTACTGTTGATGCGCTTCAGAATTCCAGTGCATTATTTTAAGTGATCTTAGTTTGGATTGGCCAGTAGCTCCATTCTCTCACCCCCTGACTCCACGGGGCGGTTGAGAAGGACAATCCATAAACATGGGTTCTGCCCTTTCGAGGCTAAGGGCCCGGCACTCCACCAGCCAGGTCCGAGTGCCATATCGATTTGCATTTCAAAGTAAAGAACATAAAAACAAGACAATAAAAAATATTTGAGTCATGTAAAACGATAAAATGCCGGATTAGCAGAATATATACTGTAGCCATTTCGAATTTTTATTTCTTCAATGTCGTTCAGGGATATTTATAGGGTATTCACAAATTGCTCAGGAGCTTTGATGGTCGAGTGGTTTGTGTGCTCACTGTCTGACCAGATTTGATTCATAGAAGTGGCGGATATTTTTGGGACCGACTAGGCTCCGAGGTTCACCCAGCATCTAAAATATTCTACAGGGATTTTTCCGTGAAGTAAAAGCGGCCTGGCGAGATACCGACCACATCATCCAAAAGTTTGCCGTGGTCATGGAAACAAATGGTCTTTAACACCATATCTCTCATAAGCCTGGGAACAGGCAAATAATTGCAATGCTGCGGTAAAGCTGGTAGCAAGGAGCCAATGGTGGGGTGTGCTAAGCACTCCAAGGTATGGTGACAGCTTTACAAATAAAGAACACAACACAATACTGACGTTTCGGCCTGTGGCCTTCTTCAGAATACAGGGACAACGACAACAAGCGGTGAAGCACAATTACTACATGTTAGATGATCAAGTGGAGGGCGAGGAAAGTAGGAAGAAATAAGAAAAGAGAGAAATGAATTTTACATGATGAGAGGTATGATGGGCGTCAAAATATATAAAATAGAAAAAGAGAGAGAAAAATGTATAATAAATTGTACTTAGCTGAGCTCAGAGCAGGAAAACTGTAATCCGTGCTGAAACCAGTCGGAATGACTAAAAGCGCAGAGAACGTGTATAGAAAGCAACACGTGACAAAGACAGGTCAGTAAAGAGGGCAAAAAGGATCTAATATCGGGAAAACCAAAAAGGGGGGGGGGAAGGGGGGGGATAGACGAGGACACTCCTGGGACACAACAAGCAATACATATAAATCACTCAACAATGGAAGTGAGAGATCACGCGAGAGGTTAAGAGAAAGAAATAGAATGACACGACAAAGTAGTAAACTAGGCAGTGGGTGAGAGAGATGGACTCTACAGAATGGATGGCCTCGAACTGAAAGAGTTGAGAGGTAGGTCAACGAAAGGAAGGATTGGATACTGGAGGAAGAGATACGGTGAGGAAGAATAATAAAGCCGGTATAATGAGAAGGGCGATAGAGGGGTGGTCCGGAGGAAGTTAGTCTATCGGGAGGTAGGGAGAGGAGGGATAAGAAGCAGGTATGTGAAAACTGGATAGGGGAGAGGCGGTAGGTCAGAAGTGAATGGAAAAAGAGAAAGTCTGGAAGAAGTGGAGCAATAGGGGATGGTGTGCAAGAGGTATGAACCATAGGAGGTAAAGAAGTAGGGAAATGATAGAACAAAGGGGGGAATGAAAGTGGACATCAGGATAAGGGGGATACTGGAATAGTAGGTATAGATGAGTAGTGACTACAAGTTAATAGAGAGGAGAGGGGTGCGCTAGGAGTAGATCAGCAGAGGGGTGGTAGGAAGGACGAGGGACAATAGAGGTGGGCAGAGAGATCGTACGTACAGTCCAGGTGGAGAGGTGATATAGTGATAAAGAGGTAAAGGACATGAAGGTAGTCAGAAGAGAAAAAGGTGTAGGGAGAGGGGGGGGGGGTTAGGAAGAAGAAGGCAAGATGGGGGTTACTCAAAGAGGATATGAAAAGCAGGGATGGACGAGGAGTAGAGGACCCAAGAAGAGAAATAGGAAGAGAGGTCCATAGGTGGGAGGGTGGAGTCGGAGGCCGGAGGGTCCTCAGAGGGACAGGGATACATTGATGCCACGAGGGGTGAGGCAGCCCCAACGAGCGATCAGACGGTGCTCAAGAGTGAGCCGACTGTGGTGATCAGAGGAGCATGATACTAGGCCAGTTACCAAGTCATCCGTCGGATGTCTTGGTAACTGGCCTAGTATCATGCTCCTCTGATCAAATCTTTATTTGTAAAGCTGTCACCATACCTTGGAGTGTTTAGCACACCCCACCATTGGCTCCTCTCATAAGCCTACCAAGTAGTGGAAGGGGGGGGGGGCTTTTATTAAACCACGAACTGTTTTTGCTATCTACATTCTATGCAATTCTGTCATCTTCTACTTGCTCTTCCCACCTCGACCCATTCCTATAACAAATGATTTTATATATTGTCATATCAAACAAAAAGATATATACAATGGACTCAAATATTTCAACCGTTAGTTTTTTGTTGCGAGCTGCACCTCTGTACCAAAGAGCATTACTGTGCATTTTTAGTTTGTAACTTGCGCTTTGCATAAATGCAAAATATCAATATTAATTAATGCAATATTTGAAGCCATTATGTTTATATAAATATATATATATATACTATTAATATAATTAATTATTAATTTATCAGATTGAAAAATAATATTGATCTAGGCCGTTTTATAACCCACTGACTGTATGACAGTAGAGGACTAAGGTCAGAGAAGAAGGTAATCGATTTGTTTGCACTCGTGACAGTTGCGTTATTAAAGTACTTATTGTTAGAGTTGTATGCTAATACCTGAATTGGCTGACCGTTTTATACAAAGTGCCAGGTACGTCTTTCAATCCCAAACTTAGCACTTTGCTCAAATGTTTGTTACATAATTGCTACTATCAAAATGCTGCAGTTAATCCCAGCTCGTCGTTATATCTTGAACCTATCTTCTTATATTAATTGATGGGTCAGATACTCTAATGGTGATATTTCACAAACCTTCGTATCAAAGATTCTTTAGCAAATTAATGCACCAGAATGGCGCAATGTTAAAGACATTAGAGAATTAAGTTTTAGGAGACATGATCAATACTTCTTAATATCCAAAATTCCTTAAAGTTAGGTACACATTTACAGCTGGGATGAACTATACCGCATCCAATACGAACATTTGATACTCCTTGAAATTCGTCCTTGTACGTTTGTTAAACCGAATTATCTTTCTCTTTCTACTCATACCCACTTCGCTAGAAAGAAGAGGACTTGGAACAGCTGCTGTAGAACAGCGATAGGTCTCATGACGACATGAGATTGTGCTCGATCCTGATACACAGCGTCTACGTTCAGACTGAAAAATCACACGCATAAAATAATCATGAGTATTTTATTTCAATCATGTTCGTTTACAAAAAATCGTGTGCATTTATTTTAATCATGTACATTTTTAAAAAACAAAATCGTGTTCATTAAAAAAATTCGTGCGCATTTTACTTTAACAATATACATAAAAAATATCGTGTGCATTTTATTCAAAGATGTACATAAAAAATCGTGTACATTTTATTTTAATCATGTTCATTTTTATTAAAAATCCTATGTATTTTATTGTAATCATGTACATTTTTTTAAAAATCGGGTGCATTTTATTTTAATCATATACATTTTTCAATTGTGCGCAATTTATTTTAACCATGCACATTTAACACAACAATAATGTACATTTTTTTTCCAGGACCACCTCAAAAAGAGCAACTGAGTGGTTAGTGCACTCACATCCTTACCAGAACGGTTGGAATTCAATTTCCAGAAGTGGCGGGCATTTTTTTATCAAACGGACATGGCTCACCCAGCCTCCTCTAAAAATAGGTACCGGGGAACTTTTCTGAGAAGAAGAGGCCACCTGGTCTGATACCGATCACATAAAAAAATGGTCGTGGTAATGAAACAATATATTAATTAACATTATATTTCTCACAGATCTCGAACAGGTGTAGCCAGCTCATGTACACTGACTTTCGAGTCTTATTTAACAATAGTTCTTAATTGGTGGCAGCTAAAGATATTTCAATATAATAATATTCCCTTGCATTTATTTGTAATGGAGCCACGATAGCTCAGTGGTTAGTGAACTGAACTACAAAGGACAAGCAGTAGGGTTCGATCCCAACCGACGGTTACCGGGTACATCATCACCATCATCATGTGCCATACCGGTTGGCGTAGGCGATCATGTCGTTCCACAATCTTCTATCTACAGTGAAACAGTGCATTGTATCAGTTCTGTTTTGACTGTTTTCCATGCCATGACACCAAGTTATCTAGTATGTTCTCTCTTTGTCGTCCGCGATCTCTCTTTCCTTTTATTTTGCCAGTTGTAAACAAATATTCCAAGTTTCCAATTCTCATGATGTGCCAAGAAAATGTTGATTGTTTCTTTCTGATGTTTTTAGGAGTTCTCTTTTTGTGTTCGCCTCTTTGAGAATTTCCTTCTACCGGGTTCAACCAGCTTTAAATGGGTACTGGATTTTTTTCTGGGAAAGTAAAGCTGGACGGGCGTATTACCGACCACATTACCCCCAAAAACATAATGTGTTGAAGGTCTGTAAAATGGATGGTCACTAACACCGTATTTCCTATTCGCCACTTGGCGTGACGGGGCTTTTTACTTTGTTTACTTATTTGTAATTTATCTACCTATAACAACTAAAGCACTTCACTTACACATTTCCGCTGTATTATTTTTATGTTATTCATGCTAAAATAACATGCAACAGAAAGTGTAAATTTAAGATACAATTTTTCTCTAAATGACACAAAAAGCTATGTTACCAGTTTTGAAAGGGTTTTGCAAAAGGATTTGCACAGGTGTCCCTACTGTTTACATCAATATCTTTACACCGGAAATGTTTGAATATTTGGTCATGTGAATTATTATAATTGGCGAACAAATAGGTATATTGGTTTCTCTGATTTCCTACAATACTTTTGTATGCAACAACTTTCATTACAAACACGCCTTTAGTAATAATTCAATATTCTTAAGCTGTTGCATATAAATAAAAACACTTTTAGAAATAATTCCCCCCCTCCCGCCCTCTAACGTCTTACTACGATTTATTTACTCCCCACGATTTATTCTGAACCTCTATTTTTAACTCGCACACAAAAATAATTAATACAATATGAACATTTTTTAAATAGAAGAACCATGTTTTGGAATTAATTATTCAATTTTATTAATTAGTAAAAACATACATACAATCGCATTTGTACTGTTTATTTAAATAAATGCCGAAACATCAATACTTGTTTATTGACTGTATTTGTTAATAATTATTTTGATGTATAATTATTTTTATTCAAATTATTTTGATGTATAATTATTATTATTCAGACACACCGAAATAAACATGTTTTATTTCAGCTACTTGAAACTTATATCGATTTTAATAAAGGAGAAATAATTGCATTCGAGGACATTCAACTCAGCGGAGTGTAAGGGGTAGATAATTAGCAATATGCTCAAATGAGAGCTGTAATACATTTATAGCGCATATATTATTTGTACCATTGCAGTTTGTTTCCATTGATAACTAAATTTATATTAATAAAGTAGAAAGGGTTATTATATGTTTTGGACAACATACAATTACTGAATTATATTTTTATTTGTTATATAAATTCGTATTATATAATGTACCTTTAATGAAAGAAAACACATAATTATTCTTCTCTTTTGTTTATGCCCGATAGTTAACTTAGTTAGTGCCTAGTATTTTCAAATTGACGGAATGTGTAAAATTTTATAAAAAATTTATTTCGGACTAAAAGTGTTCATCATCGAACAGTTCAACTTCAGTCCGGCATGAGTATTCTCAGTTCTGTGGATTGATTCCTGGCTTCCTCTGACGTCCTATCTGTGAGGAAACCACACTGTTAGACACAGACGCCAAACACCCACATCCCTGCTTGTTTCTGTCAATGACCCCACCTTTTCTTCTCCTACAAAGAGTTTCCAGTTTCTTTTCATATCTTTCCACCTTTCTGGTTTGTTCCTTAAACCGCACGTTGTTGTAGAGAGGAGGCATGTTCGGCTATCTGGTTTGTTCCTTAAACCGCGCGTTGTTGTTGAGAGGAGGCTTCTTCAGTGTTCTAGTTTGTTCCTTAAACCGCACGTTGTTGGTGAGAGAAGGCATCTTCAGTGTTCTAGTTTGTTCCTTAAACCGCACGTTGTTGTTGAGAGAAGGCATCTTCAGTGTTCTAGTTTGTTCCTTAAACCGCACGTTGTTGTTGAGAGAAGGCATCTTCAGTGTTCTAGTTTGTTCCTTAAACCGCACGTTGTTGTTGAGAGAAGGCATCTTCAGTGTTCTAGTTTGTTCCTTAAACCGCACGTTGTTGGTGAGAGAAGGCATCTTCAGTGTTCTAGTTTGTTCCTTAAACCGCGCGTTGTTGTTGAGAGGAGGCATGTTCAGCTTTCTGGTTTGTTCCTTAAACCACGCGTTGTTGTTGAGAGGACGCATATTCAGCTTTCTGGTTTGTTCCTTAAACCGCACGTTGTTGGTGAGAGGAGGCATGTTCCGCTATCTGGTTTGTTCCTTAAACCACGCGTTGTTGTTGAGAGGACGCATTTTCAGCTTTCTGGTTTGTTCCTTAAACCGCACGTTGTTGGTGAGAGGACGCATGTTCCGCTATCTGGTTTGTTCCTTAAACCGCGCCTTGTTGTTGAGAGGAGGCAGGTTCAGCTTTCTGGTTTGTTCCTTAAACCGCACGTTGTTGGTGAGAGGACGCATGTTCAGCTTTCTGGTTTGTTCCTTAAACCGCGCCTTTTTGTTGAGAGGAGGCATGTTCAGCTTTCTGGTTTGTTCCTTAAACCACGCCTTGTTGTTGAGAGGACGCATGTTCAGCTATCTGGTTTGTTCCTTAAACCGCGCCTTGTTGTTGAGAGGAGGCATGTTCAGCTATCTGGTTTTTTCCTTAAACCGCGCGTTGTTGTTGAGAGGAGGCAGTTTCAGCTTTCTGGTTTGTTCCTTAAACCGCGCGTTGTTGTTGAGAGGAGGCATGTTCATCTAGGTGGTTTGTTCCTTAAACCGCGCCTTGTTGTTGAGAGGAGGCATGTTCAGCTTTCTGGTTTGTTCCTTAAACCGCGCGTTGTTTTTGAGAGGAGGCATGTTCATCTAGCTGGTTTGTTCCTTAAACCGCGCCTTGTTGTAGAGAGGAGGCATGTTCAGCTATCTGGTTTGTTCCTTAAACCGCGCGTTGTTGTTGAGAGGAGGCATGTTCAGCTATCTGGTTTGTTCCTTAAACCGCGCGTTGTTGTTGAGAGGAGGCATCTTCAGCTTTCTGGTTTGTTCCCTAAACCGCGCCTTGTTGTTGAGAGGAGGCATGTTCAGCTTTCTGGTTTGTTCCTTAAACCACGCCTTGTTGTTGAGAGGACGCATGTTCAGCTATCTGGTTTGTTCCTTAAACCGCGCCTTGTTGTTGAGAGGAGGTATGTTCAGCTATCTGGTTTGTTCCTTAAACCGCGCGTTGTTGTTGAGAGGAGGCATGTTCAGCTATCTGGTTTTTTCCTTAAACCGCGCGTTGTTGTTGAGAGGAGGCATGTTCAGCTATCTGGTTTGTCCCTTAAACCGCGTCTTGTTGTTGAGAGGAGACTTCTTCAGCTTTCTGGTTTGTTCCTTAAACCGCGCGTTGTTGTTGAGAGTAGGCATGTTCAGCTATCTGGTTTGTTCCTTAAACCGCGCCTTGTTTTTGAGAGGAGACTTCTTCAGCTTTCTGGTTTGTTCCTTAAACCGCGCGTTGTTGTTGAGAGGAGGCATGTTCAGCTATCTGGTTTGTCCCTTAAACCGCGTCTTGTTGTTGAGAGGACGCATGTTCAGCTATCTGGTTTGTTCCTTAAACCGCGCCTTGTTGTTGAGAGGAGACTTCTTCAGCTTTCTGGTTTGTTCCTTAAACCGCGCGTTGTTGTTGAGAGGAGGCATGTTCAGCTATCTGGTTTGTTCCTTAAACCGCGCCTTGTTGTTGAGAGGAGACTTCTTCAGCTTTCTGGTTTGTTCCTTAAACCGCGCGTTGTTGTTGAGAGGAGGCATGTTCAGCTATCTGGTTTGTCCCTTAAACCGCGTCTTGTTGTTGAGAGGACGCATGTTCAGCTTTCTGGTTTGTTCCTTAAACCGCGTCTTGTTGTTGAGAGGAGGCTTTTTCAGCTATCTGGTTTGTCCCTTAAACCGCGTCTTGTTGTTGAGAGGAGGCATGTTCAGCTTTCTGGTTTGTTCCTTAAACCGCGCGTTGTTGTTGAGAGGACGCTTGTTCAGCTTTCTGGTTTGTTCCTTAAACCGCGCGTTGTTGTTGAGAGGACGCATGTTCAGCTTTCTGGTTTGTTCCTTAAACCGCGCGTTGTTGTTGAGAGGACGCATGTTCAGCTTTCTGGTTTGTTCCTTAAACCGCGCGTTGTTGTTGAGAGGAGGCTTCTTAAGCTTTCTGGTTTGTTCCTTAAACCGCGTCTTGTTGTTGAGAGGAGGCATGTTCAGCTATCTGGTTTGTTCCTTAAACCGCGTCTTGTTGTTGAGAGGACGCATGTTCAGCTATCTGGTTTGTTCCTTAAACCGCGCGTTGTTGTTGAGAGGAGGCATGTTCAGCTATCTGGTTTGTTCCTTAAACCGCGCGTTGTTGTTGAGAGGACGCATGTTCAGCTTTCTGGTTTGTTCCTTAAACCGCGCGTTGTTGTTGAGAGGAGGCATGTTCAGCTATCTGGTTTGTTCCTTAAACCGCGTCTTGTTGTTGAGAGGAGGCATGTTCAGCTTTCTGGTTTGTTCCTTAAACCGCGTCTTGTTGTTGAGAGGAGGCATGTTCAGCTATCTGGTTTGTTCCTTAAACCGCGCGTTGTTGTTGAGAGGAGGCTTCTTCAGCTTTCTGGTTTGTCCCTTAAACCGCGTCTTGTTGTTGAGAGGACGCATGTTCAGCTTTCTGGTTTGTTCCTTAAACCGCGCGTTGTTGTTGAGAGGAGGCTTCTTCAGCTTTCTGGTTTGTTCCTTAAACCGCGCGTTGTTGTTGAGAGGAGGCATGTTCAGCTATCTGGTTTGTTCCTTAAACCGCGCGTTGTTGTTGAGAGGAGGCATGTTCAGCTATCTGGTTTGTCCCTTAAACCGCGTCTTGTTGTTGAGAGGAGGCATGTTCAGCTTTCTGGTTTGTTCCTTAAACCGCGCGTTGTTGTTGAGAGGAGGCATGTTCAGCTATCTGGTTTGTTCCTTAAACCGCGCGTTGTTGTTGAGAGGACGCATGTTCAGCTTTCTGGTTTGTCCCTTAAACCGCGCGTTGTTGTTGAGAGGAGGCATGTTCAGCTATTTGGTTTGTCCCTTAAACCGCGTCTTGTTGTTGAGAGGACGCATGTTCGGCTTTCTGGTTTGTTCCTTAAACCGCGCGTTGTTGTTGAGAGGAGGCATGTTCAGCTATCTGGTTTGTCCCTTAAACCGCGTCTTGTTGTTGAGAGGACGCATGTTCAGCTTTCTGGTTTGTTCCTTAAACCGCGCGTTGTTGTTGAGAGGAGGCTTCTTCAGCTTTCTGGTTTGTTCCTTAAACCGCGTCTTGTTGTTGAGAGGAGGCATGTTCAGCTATCTGGTTTGTTCCTTAAACCGCGCGTTGTTGTTGAGAGGAGGCTTCTTCAGCTTTCTGGTTTGTTCCTTAAACCGCGTCTTGTTGTTGAGAGGAGGCATGTTCAGCTATCTGGTTTGTACCTTAAACCGCGCGTTGTTGTTGAGAGGAGGCTTCTTCAGCTTTCTGGTTTGTTCCTTAAACCGCGCGTTGTTGTTGAGAGGAGGCATGTTCAGCTATCTGGTTTGTCCCTTAAACCGCGTCTTGTTGTTGAGAGGAGGCTTCTTCAGCTTTCTGGTTTGTTCCTTAAACCGCGCGTTGTTGTTGAGAGAAGGCATGTTCAGCTATCTGGTTTGTCCCTTAAACCGCGTCTTGTTGTTGAGAGGAGGCATGTTCAGCTTTCTGGTTTGTTCCTTAAACCGCGCGTTGTTGTTGAGAGGACGCATGTTCAGCTTTCTGGTTTGTTCCTTAAACCGCGTCTTGTTGTTGAGAGGACGCATGTTCAGCTATCTGGTTTGTTCCTTAAACCGCGTCTTGTTGTTGAGAGGAGGCATGTTCAGCTATCTGGTTTGTTCCTTAAACCGCGCGTTGTTGTTGAGAGGAGGCATGTTCAGCTATCTGGTTTGTTCCTTAAACCGCGTCTTGTTGTTGAGAGGAGGCATGTTCAGCTATCTGGTTTGTTCCTTAAACCGCGCGTTGTTGTTGAGAGGAGGCATGTTCAGCTATCTGGTTTGTTCCTTAAACCGCGTCTTGTTGTTGAGAGGAGGCATGTTCAGCTATCTGGTTTGTTCCTTAAACCGCGCGTTGTTGTTGAGAGGACGCATGTTCAGCTTTCTTGTTTGTCCCTTAAACCGCGTCTTGTTGTTGAGAGGAGGCATGTTCAGCTATCTGGTTTGTTCCTTAAACCGCGTCTTGTTGTTGAGAGGACGCATGTTCAGCTAACTGGTTTGTTCCTTAAACCGCGCGTTGTTGTTGAGAGGACGCATGTTCAGCTTTCTGGGCACCTCTAGGTGTGTGGATTGTGTTGTCACCTGAAATGTAGTGACTCTGTCATTTCCTCTTATCACCTTGTGCTGCGTTGTTGTAACGGCATGCCATTATCATGTCATATACTTAATTAAGCTATAGGTTGCTAGAATTTCATTATGGTCGAATGTTAGAACCACATTTATATTTTTGTTGATATTATCAGTTACTTGAATCGCCAGCAGCATTCTTCTCATAATTTCACATTTTCCTACATCCTGTATCGTTGTGTTTGCGAATTAGTTCAGAGGAAGAGGTATGCTTACAGCACTCGGAATAAATGACAAATAATCAACAACATAAAAATTAACAACAAACAATATATAGTCATAGGCAGGACCGGACCCGTACTCCTTGGCACAGCGCCATTGATATGCGTTTGAATGCTTAGACTAGCACAAGACACGAAGAAGACAATCTCAGGTTTTCATCGATTCACCATGTTTTGGCATACATTATTGTTACTGAAAGCCGTTATGTGTTCTTAGAGTGATGGGTGTGCTGCATCATGCAGTCCTGTAGGATAAGCGCCGAAGATTGTCTGGATGCTCGGTAGTCGCATATTGCAAAGTTACTGGAGTTTTATCTTTTTCTTATGATTGTCATTTCGTGTTAGTAATGTAAGCTTTCTAAGAAAGTCCATGTCTGGCATTGGTGGCTTAATGTAGGTAGAAGCATTATATCATTAATTTCCACTTTGCTTACATAATAAAATATAGTGTCATGTATAGTTTATAACACACTTTCAATATATTTATTTTATTTTATTTATAGGATATTTTTCTGTTCAAATATGGTTGCTCAAGAAAAGTACAAGAGAGGACCTTTATGTTGCAGTTTTCAAATTCGCTCTCTAACGTCTTACCTTTACTCAATGTCCAATCTACATTAGATTAAGATAAACACCCGAGAACCGATTACTTCAAACAACGTTAGTGTAAATTAATTCCTCCTTATTTATTTCTCGTTTTCTATTAAATTGATTTCCTAAAGCAAGGCGTGGCTGTTCAAGG
The DNA here is from genome assembly GCA_032433765.1 of Megaustenia siamemsis. Lineage (NCBI taxonomy): Eukaryota > Metazoa > Mollusca > Gastropoda > Stylommatophora > Ariophantidae > Megaustenia > Megaustenia siamemsis. Next base: position 116,407,729 of record JAVIAB010000092.1, on the reverse strand, counting down.
AGACATGACTATTGGATGACTTTATTAATTCCCCCAATATTTGCATTCCATTCTTTAAAGGCCAGACTAAACAGCGGTGCTGTTCCGGTAGTAATCTGGACAATGTCAGATGGCGTCCTCCTGGTTATCAATTTCCTGGGTGATCAGACTGCGATAACAGGTCACTTTGGGAGATGTACCACTTAGAACTTATTTCTACCTGACTCGTGATTGATTAGGCGACCAGTGACAGGAAACAGGATAAATAAGCATTTATTCCAGATATACAATTCTTATTAAATTTGAGCTTGAGGTTATCATCTACAATTTATGTTTTTCGTTATAGTGCCTTTCTTTGTTTAAACAACTTAACACATCTTTCAAAAAAGGGTCTCAATTTTATAAATATCGTATATTCTCTTTTTTTTTATTTCTCTACCGTATAACTTCAGTGTATATCGATGAACATATGGAGCTGTAATTTATTTGAGAAAAACTGTGCTCCCTTGTAGCTCTGAGCTCATAATCACTTATACATGTGTCATATGGTAATGGATGAAGAGTAAAACACCAACACAATAATACCAACCCACATATGGTAATGGATGAAGAGTAAAACACCAACACAATAATACCAACCCACATATGGTATTGGATGAACAGTAAAACACCAACACAATAATACCAACCCACATATGGTAATGGATGAAGAGTAAAACACCAACACAATAATACCAACCCACATATGATAATGGATGAAGAGTAAAACACCAACACAATAATACCAACCCACATATGGTAATGGATGAAGAGTAAAACACCAACACAATAATACCAACCCACATATGGTAATGGATGAACAGTAACACACCAACACAATAATACCAACCCACATATGGTAATGTTTTATTTTCTTTTTTATTTGTCAGTTTTATTTTTGTGTTCAAGGCAGAACATATTTTGCCAAAGCGTCGAATACTGTCATGTGTTGTCTCCCACAAAAACCCTGCCAAGAATATATAGAACAACAACTTAAATGGTTTGGCCACCTGGTCAGAATGAATCCTTACCAATCACCATCAAGGGCGTTCTTCTCGAGAATGCATGGGAAAAGACCAAGAAGAAGATGGCTGATGCAGCGACAGAGACATGTAAGACAGTTCGAGCAGCGCAAGAACGACAAATGATATAACCACGATACCTTTTCGATACCAGTGAGAAAGAGAAAAGAAAGAAGATGCCTCCCACTACACGAAGCTATTTATATACACAGTTTATGTTAAGTTTTCTTTTTTTTCTTAACCTCAAGTTTCATCTATTTAGTGGAGTGAATGTGCTCTTGCAGCTTTAATATCATCGCCAAATATCGTTCATGTTCGCCAAATTAATATTTGTCCTTTATGCTGTTAAATGTTTCCTCAGTCTGCATCATCATTATCCCTAGGGGAAGAGGTAGCGCGTTTGTTAATCTTGTTTCTCCTTCAGTTATTTTTGTATTTTATTTATTGTAATACATTGCATGATCCCTACCTTAACAAACACTTTCGATACTCTCTACAAAGATATAGTTAGCTGTCGTCCTCTACTTTTCTTTATTTTCATGTGTGGCAAAGTTTGTCTTGTTTGTTGCTCTATGTTCATGGCGTTTATTTTATTTACCATTACTCACTTGATGATATGTTATATTTTTTTTATACAGTACCTAGTTATCCAGAGCAGGAATATTTTTCACAGAAACCACATTTCTAATATCACAAGCATGTGGTAAAGTAAATGAAACAGACAACTGTCAATCGCTTGCAAAAGCAAGAGATTTTGATTCTGTTCACCCTCGAGGTGTAATGTGTGCACAATGCTGTTTACATAGCAAAATTATTATTCACTTTTCACTTCAAAAGGCAGTGTAACGAGTATATCTGCTAGTGTGTCTTCCATCTATAATAAACTTAGTTCATTAAGAACAATTCTATCATAAATCTATTTATTTGTTAATTTCACTTTTAGAGAAAATAGTGACTCAAGGCGTGGTGCATGCATTGAAAGTTATCAGTCTTAAGACAGAATATAAGAATATAAGTGAACCAGGACTAATCAAGATCTTACTCAAGCTTTTTCGAATCAGCTTTAAAACAGATTAAGTAGAGATAGAAGCAAACTCGACAACGAAAATGCAGCGAAGAAATAGAATAGGTTGGTACGAAAGACACATTCCTCACAGCTTAGTGTAAAAAAAAACGACTCATCGCAACGGACCTTCATGAAGGATGAAGCGGACGTAATTGTACGAACGTAACCTAATATTTCTGACATGATGAGATCGTATTGTTGTTATCTACGGTAAAAAAATTATTTATCACTTTGATGGCTTTAATGAAACGATCATGAGGGTTATAGTTCGAAGAAAGGAGAGAAGTAACGACCACGACAGAACCAAGATATGAATAGTTCCCGACAGAATATACAGAATGAGACACACACCATAACTAGAACCATCTGTACTGGTAGTCGAAATATGCGACGTCTTCTAAACATGCTGCTAAACAATGTAATGTATCACCTATATCAATTATACCTTATTTACTTGTAAATTCATCTATAAACTCTATGAATCTAATAACGCGCAGTGTATAACCTTTCCTTGTCTTGCCTACACAGTGAACCCGTGAGTCGATGGGGACTACCAACAAATCTATTCTACTTCCGCTTTCAGTATCTACGATGTCTGTTTAGATGAGTTGAGTTCCTGTCTATTCTAATTATTATATAAATTTCTCTACCTGGAGAGCGAATCGATAACTTGTAGTCCAAGACAACGCGAATTCGAATCATGATAGGGTCAAAAATTATTTTTAAATTGTTGTGAATTAAAAACCCAGTCCGGAATATCGCGTGATGATTGCATTGGACATGCGTTCCTTATTCTCCGAACCTATAAATCCCCCAGTAGACCCAAAATTAGGTTAATTCTGAAGAGATTAAGCTTGTTTTCTTTTTACCTGACTGTGTCCAACTCCATTTTTTTTAAAGAAATCCCCGTATAATAGTTTCTTATGAGTGCATTTTCTGGTCTTATAAATCTCAACATCCATTTTATCATGATAATAACAAGAATATCAAAGTAAATTATTTCTTTCGTATTCTGTGCAGAGCCACACTTTCAGTAATCTGACTAATTATATGAGAATCCAAGTTTGGAACCATTAACTTGAGCTTAGCTCCAAACTCCACTCCACTACGACGATTACTACCGACTAAGTCGGAATGGAAAGGTCCTCATCTTTCACCTAGGAACAGGATACATTTTCAAGACCGCATGTACACATAGTTCTAGACTAAGCACAAACATGCGTTCAGGTGCACAAACATGCGTTCAGTTGCACAAACATGCGTTCAGGTGCACAAACATGCGTTCAGGTGCACAAACATGCGTTCAGTTGCACAAATATGCGTTCAGGTGCACAAACATGCGTTCAGGTGCACAAACACCGCGAGACGCATTACACATCCTACAAGCGTGTATCCAATGCTTTGAGACACATGCACACTATCCAAATAGAGTTCACAAAACACAAAACATTGCTGTCTCTTACAGGAGCTGTTAAAGACAATCAAACTCATCGAAAAGACAAACATTCGATTTTTTGAGAAAGTATAAAATAGTGTGTAATAAACAAGATAGTTATTTTAATTTTTAAAAGATGAAAAAGAGCAAAGTTAACAACAATGGATTTTGTTTAGAACCTTGTTAGTGATGGTAGACTTTGCTCTTTAGTTACCACGCAATTTACGTCACTCAACGTAACATATGAATGTCAACTAACGCCTAGGCAATAAATTCGCAACTAAATAACGATTAATCTGACGTGCTATAAATTTGTGTTAATAATTCGGCTGTTATTGCGCTCACGTGCCTAGTAGATGTACGGGAACAGCTGTGTCATGTTTCGAGAATAAATTCAATATTGTACAAGTTAATCACTGGAAACACAGACCTGTAATGAGGGTATGGCAGGTTAAGATAATATCGTTGCTACAAACATGTATGGTTACTCGAACTTTTGATTTAACAAATAAGCATGTACGTGAAGTCAGCTGCTTTATTTTTTATGTTGATTTCACATCAAATTATGTGCCAGGTGACAATATGAAGATATATAACCGTTGGCCTCTTACATGCATTAATTAAAAGTGCTCCATGCAGTAATTAAAAGTGTTCCATGCAGCAGTTTCTTTCTATTCCAAGTCCGGCTTGCTGCGAAGCTACTGAGTTTAGCGCTATGTGCACACGGTGATTAGTGTTTTTCATCCGGATCTTGTTTCAATGTTCCGATTGCTTACTATGAATGATGATATTGTTTGACGAAGGACAGTTCGACTGCGTTCACTTTCGATGCCGCTTGGCCTTATGTCTTTTGGCGTATGCTATAGCTGCTATGATGGGGACTGCAGCTGCCTTTCTTTGTTTTGACCCTTTAATGAGATACATTTTAATTCGGATAAATCCGCTGGTACGGGCGGTTGAGAAATTTTTAACTTAATTCGTTTGTAGTGATACCGGGGCCTTCAACTAACCATAACCATGCATTATAAAGGTAAATAAAATAACTGAAGGGAAAAAAAAAGATTTTTGATAATCACATATATCTCCATAGTAAAAAGGATACGATACTTTATATTCTAGTCGTGTAGCAAGGTGTATCATAGTTCCTCTATATTTTGTTTCGTTCAATGGTAACTCCCCTTCCTTATAAACTTGTAAAAGAGCATTAAATGGGAGGAGCTGCGTTTCGCATAATTTACAGATTCCTGTGAAATCAGTGCTTCCCGGCGCAACACACACGGGTCCCACCTTGCCATTTCAGAAAGTGGATTGCCTTCTCTTTAATCTCCACTCTGTTGGACAGACTCGTCTGTTTGTTCACCAGGTAAACCAAATCACAAATTGAGTAGGGAATTGATCATTTATCGTTCAAAGGTCCTATTTCAATATGTTTGTGTCTCTTTCCCTGTCCTCAACCTATTGACTCATACAAACCTTCAGGTAAAACTACCGGTATAACTCTAGCTTCTCCAACAATGTGATATTGGGGCTTGTCAGAATGGGTAGAGGAGTGGTTGGAAGGAGGCATTGGTTTCTCTGGCCTAGAGAATTCAGCTCGCACGATCAGTATTACACCACGTAGTACACAGGCTAAAGTTTTCTATTCGCCTCCATAAAGCAAACATTAAAAGCAATTGGGTCTCTACAATAAATTAAAATCTGCGCTCCCCTGATTGCCAACTGCCATGCGTCATTTCACTCGACCACTCGCTACTTTGAAAAATAATGATAACAATGTTAATACAAATATGTCGATATTGAGATTATAATAATAAAAGACAAGTAAAACAACGAGATTGAAAGAATAGCAACCAGAATGAACAGTTAAAAAGCATTGCTGGAAAAAGACATCGTATGTTAGCAGAATGCTAGTTATACTTTATAATGGGCAAATTTTAATAATTGACACAAGCTTGCGAAGCTCTTCCAAAAATATAATGAAGTTCATCAAGATGAAAGCATTTAAATGATCATAAAGAAGATAGGTTAAACAGAACATCACCAGCTGGGCAAGAATTATTACAAGGGAGAGAAGCAAAACCTTAGCAAGAGGTAGCAAGGGAGATAATGAGAATTTGATGTATACATAAATATTCATGCCCTTAGTCCCAAACAGACAAGGCAGAGAGTGGTAGACCTTGTGGCGCCTTGTAACAACAATAAAATACCTTCACTGTGTTCTAACATTCACTATGTGCCACAACGATGACCCAAACTAATTATCTTGATCTCATTTCTGCAGTTTTCGGCTAAGTTACCTTGGTGAGTCACTCGTTATGCTTAGCCCTTCCTCCCATGTCCGCTGCTGTTTGACAACAGTTCATGCAGTTATTTGTTTGCCTCTTCTAACAGGTTATAAAGACCCAGCATCACTTTGTTATCACCGAGTGCATTTCATCTTGCTTTACCTGCTTAGAATTTTTTTGGAGAGGTCACTGATTTTTATTGAGCCAAAATAAATGTTTCTTCAGGACGCTTGTTTGTAATTAAAACAGCCAGAATTTATTTTTACTGCTGTTTTCTAGTGCTTAAACCAATACTAAATTATATAACGTAATCTCCATATGTTGTTATTTGTAAACTGCCGGCAGAGGATCTCCTCAAAATATTGTCTTAGCAGATATAGTTATTTTGATTTTTTTTGTACCATTTGTTTATTCACTCACCGGCCACTCCCAACACTTTTGTCTAACTTGGCTAATTAGGTATGCTTGCTTGCGCTCATCCGATGACTAAAGTATTCTAGTAGACGACATAATTTTTCTTCGTCATCCGCCCTTAAAAGAACGTTAAGTGGGTGTGTCTGCGTTGTGTTGTGGTTTGCAGTATATTGTGATATTTGCACCTTTCGGCCCAACACATCCGACTTCAGCATGACATTTTTGAGTACCGGGTTGTCTTCCCTCTTTACATCCCTATTCGCTTGGCCAGACTAGACAGGTTAGTCTGTCACTGGAGGCACCACGGAGAGGTGGAGCAGGGTCGGATGCTAATTAGGTATGAGAATATACGTTGCTGCTGCTGCTAGCTGTGAAATCAAAGCAAAGAAAGGCATGTAAATGTGTAACAATGCGCAGCCGCAGTAAAGCTAATTGTAAGGAGAAATTAAATATATAGAGAGAAAGAGAGAGAAAACGGTATGATTAAAGCTTTACGTAATAATTGGACTTGGTTACAACTGGCAAAATAAAACGCAATAGAGATCGCGGACGACAAAGAAGGAAAATGCTGGATAGCTTGGTGTCATGGCATGGAAAACAGTCAACAACAGAACTGATACGATGCACTGTAGATAGAAGATTGTGGAAGGACGTGATCGCCAACGCCAACCGGTACGGCACATGGTGATGATTATGTTGGATAATTGGACGACACAAATTTGAACAACGGTTCAGTAATATGCCTTCAGCAGGAACAACAAATTAGAACAACGGTTCGGTCCAATATGCCTTCAGCAGGAACAACAAATTAGAACAACGGTTCGGTCCAATATGCCTTCAGCAGGAACAACAAATTAGAACAACGGTTCGGTACAATATGCCTTCAGCAGGAACAACAAATTAGAACAACGGTTCGGTCCAATAGGCCTTCAGCAGGAACAACAAATTAGAACAACGGTTCGGTCCAATAGGCCTTCAGCAGGAACAACAAATTAGAACAACGGTTCGGTCCAATATGCCTTCAGCAGGAACAACAAATTAGAACAACGGTTCGGTCCAATAGGCCTTCAGCAGGAACAACAAATTAGAACAACGGTTCGGTCCAATAGGCCTTCAGCAGGAACAACAAATTAGAACAACGGTTCGGTCCAATATGCCTTCAGCAGGAACAACAAATTAGAACAACGGTTCGGTCCAATATGCCTTCAGCAGGAACAACAAATTAGAACAACGGTTCGGTCCAATATGCCTTCAGCAGGAACAACAAATTAGAACAACGGTTTGGTCCATTATGCCTTCAGCAGGAACAACAAATTAGAACAACGTTTCGGCCCAATAGCCCTTCAGCAGGAACAACAAATTAGAACAACGTTTCGGCCTAATAGGCCTTCAGCAGGAATAAATGTTACTGCTGAAGGCCTAGTGAGCCGGAACGTTGTTCTAATTTGTGTCGTCCAATTATTACGTAAAGCTTTAACCATACCGTTTTTCTATTTTTTTTTCCTATATATTTATTTTTTTTTTAATTTCTCCTAGCTGTGAGGTCGCTATGTTGGTCAGTGAAGGGTTTATTCAATTTAGTGTCAAGAGTGCTGAATTTCATTTTTTTACATTAATATTCATTCTAATCTTTGATTGGGTTTGTGCAATCCATCTACCGCGATTTAATTTTACCTGCAGTAAATTGTCCCCGCGATGAATTGTCCTGACTCGTATGAGGTTAGCATAAACTTGTTCAATGTCAATTCATTTACGATAAGGTATTGCGTTAATGCCATTCTGCTCTCTAATGAGCAGAAACATGGACATTAGACAAGAAAACAGAACAGAGAATTGAAGCCTTTGAAATGTGGATAAATAGAAGAATAGGTAGAATTGGATGGAAGGAAAAGAAAACAAACGATGAAGTCTTAAAACAACTAAAAATGAAAAGAGAACTACTAAACACAGTTCAAACAAGACAAATGCGATTTTTGGACCATGTTAAAAGACAAAACAGCCTACTAAAAGTAATCCTAGAGGTTTAGTTGTAAATACAAGGTAAAAGAGGCAGACCAAGACTAACATGGACGAGTAACATCAAAAGATGGACAAACCAGCCTATGACAACCTGCACCATCAAAGCAAGAGACAGAGCAGAATGGCGCTCCATGGTAGCCAACCTTCGTTGCGGAGACGGCACTTGATGATGATGATGAATGAACATATCTTGATTACTGTCCAGGATTCACTTCCAAACTTTAAATTTCACAAACTTTTACTTTCCAGTATATGTGCGTGTATGTGTTGGCAGCATATTTACACCATACTTTACGGGATGTCTGGCTTGGAAAATTGTGTTTAAGATGGTCACAGACTATGGTAAATAGATTAACATTTGTGTTGTTACCGTAACTGGTACTTGTAGGCTAGCGGCTGCTTTGTCGATTTGTGGGCAAAGGAAGGAACATTTGAAACTAAGACCGAGGATAAATTGTTCCATGATCTACACAATCTTTTGGGGCCGCGATAGCTCAGTGGTTAGTGAACTGGACTACAATGTACAAGAGGTAGGGTTCGATCCCAACCGACGGCTTCCGGTTCACCCAGCCATTAATGGGTACCGGATTTTTTTCTGGGAAAGTAAAGAGACACGGACGTAATACAGACCACATTACCCCAAAAATCATGTGCTGAAAGTCTGTAAAATTTATGGTCACTAATACTATATTCCCTATACGCCACTTGGCGTGACGGGGGCTCTTTACTTTTTAACTTTACTCCACAACGTTTGTTTTAAACGCGTCAACAACAAAAAACGCCCACATATATACGTACACGTACATATACACACTTACACACAATAAGCAAATGAAAACTAATTGGTTGCAATTCTGTTGGTTAAATCGTTATTGAACTGTTGGAAATGTAAGCAAGGAAAACGTGTCTGTAATCAGCCAGGTTCGGTTTATCTAATCTAAAACCGTTTTTTTTTTCTTTCTGCTTTTTTTTCCCTCAGGAAAGTTGTTATGGAACCGCCCTTATTTATGAAATAGCCGTACGTTATACAAGGTGAACGTGTAGATCAGGGGTGGCCAAATGGCGGCCCGCGGGCCGGATCCGGCCCGCCAGCCTAGTTTTCTTGGCCCGCGAAGCTCCACGGACTTACTTCATTTTTTACCCCTAATAGCGGATTTCTCCTGGTTTTAATCCGTGTCGGAGTTAACTCTTCTATCGTTCAAGAATACACAATTTGAAAATCTCTGTCAATTTCTCGCAACAGCTAGATTGGCAACATAATTTCAAATAACACACACGCACACACGCACGCACGCACGCACGCACGCACGCACGCACGCACGCACGCACGCACACACACACACACACACACACACACACACACACACACTGCACAACTAATGGTGCCGAAAATATTCAAAGTCTTTGCTTCGAGTTGGTACCGCAAAGTTGCTTTATTGTCAGTGCGGTGATAGCGTCAGATCTTTGGCTCAACATTTGTCGTCTGGACTTGTGGTGGCTCTTTCATTTCGCGGTAAGGGGTTAATGAGGTTGGGAGGGACAGGGGTGAGGGGACTTCGTAGCTCTAATTCTGTCTTTGAAGTTACATTCAAAATGTTTCACTGTTCGCCTTCATTCCCTTTGATCCCATCGTCTTGTCTTGTCCATAAAATGACTGCAACGTGTTTATTTGGTCACAATCTTTTGATTTCATTGTCAAACACAAGTCTGTGTATAACTGTCAAATCTGGACTTATTTTCGATAGTGGACCAACATTCTGTGACTTTTAACTTTGATGTGAGATTTTGTATTAAATCATGTTAAAACGTAGAAAAGTTGATTGTGAAAATCGCATATTTAAACCTGAATGGGAATTAGATTATTTGTTCATCTTCAATAAGGATAGTAAACCTCAGTGCTTAATTTGCGTTCAAGTGTTAGCCGTTTTGAAGGAATATAATTTAAAACGGCACTATGCCACACATCATCAAAACATGTATGAGAAACATAGCATTGAAGCTAGGAAGCTTTTGGTTGAACAGCTGAAGACAAAGTTGAATCAACAGCAAAGTATGTATACAAAGGGCAATAAAATTAAAGGGTCATCGATCATTGCATCATATACAGTTACCTATGAGCTTGCAAAATCTAAAAAACCCTTTACTGACGGAAATTTTGTGAAGAAATGTGCGATTCAAATGGTCAAGGCATTCGGTCAAGAAAAAATAGCCAAAGAATTTGAATCTGTGCCTCTTTCAAAACAAACTGTAGCCAGAAGAACAGAAGACATCAGTCTGCAACTGTCTCAAAGTTTAAAATCTTGTATTGAAAACTGCTCATATTTTTCGCTCGCGATTGATGAAAGTACTGACATCACTGACACTTGCCAGCTTCTTATTTTTGTTAAAGTTATCCAGGAGGATTTTACTGTTATTGAAGAATTGTTGAAAGTTTGCTCTTTGCATGACACTTGTAGAGGGACAGACATATTTTCTGCAGTTCATAGTGCCGTAGATGAAGTAGGTGGTTTTGGAAAGTTGTCTGCAGTGTGTACTGATGGTTGCAAAGCTTTTATTGGTTCAAATACTGGTTTTGTTGGACTTCTAAAGCAAAACAAAATTAACGTACCTACATTGCATTGCATAATTCATCAAGAGGCCCTTTGTGCAAAGTCCATAAATCTAAAAGACACCATGGCTACTGTTGTGAAAATAACAAATTTGATAAGAGGAGGACACCAGTCTTTAAATCACAGGAAGTTTTTATCATTTTTAGAGGAAGTAGATTCTAGCTACGGTGATCTCCTGCTTTATACAGAAGTAAGATGGCTTAGTCGAGGGAAATGTTTAATAATATTTTTTGAACTGAAGAATGACATTTATGACTTCCTGCGAGAGAACTTACCATGCTCCATTGATCTTCAACATGCACTCAAAGACATTAATTTCCTTCATAATCTGGCATATCTCACAGACATCACACAACATTTGAACATATTGAATTTGCAGCTACAAGGGGAAAAGCAAACCATTTTTCAATTGATGGGATATGTTGATGGTTTAAAAAAAAAGCTGAATCTATTTAGACTTTCTTTGCAAAAAAATGATCTGTTCCATTTTTCAAGTTGTAAGCAGTTGTTGTCAGAGATAGAAAGTGCAAACTTCAGTAAGTACGCAGCTGACATTGAACATTTGATTTGTGAATTTGATCGACGATTTCAAGATTTTGAAATGTTTCGTCCGCAAACGGAACTTTTTAATAACCCAATTAAGTGCACAGTGGAGTGCCAGACATCAGATCTTCAACTAGAGTTGTGTGACCTTCAGTGTGACCCCTTCCTCAGTACTGTAAAGGCATTAGGAGCTGACTTCTGGAAATTGCTACCAAATGAACGTTACCCGTGTCTGAGAAAATGGGCACTAAAGATGTGCTCTATATTCGGCAGCACATATCTCTGCGAGACAACATTCTCTTCCATGAAGTTAATTAAATCTAAGACCAGGAACAGAATGACCGATTCGACATTGTCCCATACTCTCCGAATCGCCACGTCAAAAATGGAAGTGGACTTCAAATCTCTGGTGGAAAGCTGTGGCAAGTCACAATCGTCGCACTGAGACATTAAAGGTAATTTTAAAATGAATAATTAATGGATTTGTTATAAATCAAATATGTAGTCAAAGTGCAAGCATTATTTATATATTACTATATCGCATAGGTCCCTACTGTCATTTTTGACGATATTCTTAAGTGTGGCCCGCGGGTCTTGGCCTTGGCTTTAATCCGGCCCTCGGGCAACCTCAAGTTGGCCACCACTGGTGTAGATCATGAAAGGGCACACTTGCAGACTCAGGGAGAGTTTCAGCTTGCTACTTGAAGTGAAGAACAAGAAAAAAGATGCTAAATAATCTAACAAGGTTTTCATGATTTAATCCTTTTGTAGAATTTCAGTATTTATATAAAACTAGATCTCAATGTTAATAAAATTTAATATCTTCAAGTATCTCAAATTTTTTTGTTTCCTCAAATTGTATATTCTCATCGCCCTTTTGTTCTTTTTCAGTTGTAACTTATATTTATTTTAGGTTTCTTATATGCTTAATATTTGTGTTTCGTTTTCCTCTGCTAACATTTAATTTAGCAACTGATCTGTTATAATTTCTCTATAGGCTTGTTACTTCTGTTTCTTCTCTGCTACTTTTTAATCTACCTTACTGTCACTCATTTTTATTTATTAAAGTGATAGTATTGTTAATTTTGTAACCACTTTTTTTAAACATAAGGAAAAAATGTCATTCTTTAAACATTATTGTTTTGTTTGTTATGTCACTGCATTCATAGTCTCTCTAGAGAGCTATTCTCTCTCTCTCTCTCTCTTTCTCTCTCTCTCTCCTTTGTGTCTTTTATGAAATCCGAAACATGTATTGCCGTTCATTATATATTTAAGGCAACATCTTCAACATTGTTTACTTCACAGTTCCAGTCCACGTCATCTAGTGTAAATATTTTCTCCTTCTTGACTCTATGACAATGCATCTTTCATTAATTTAAAAAAAAAGTTTCTCTAATTGATGTATTCATTGAATTGTTCTTATTATTTTCATGACATTAGAGAGACATCGATGTGTCTCCATTTAATAACTAATTGGCCGTGTCTACATTTATCACTATCATGAACTGGTTAGTCTTGTTTCATGTTTGTCTACTTGATGATCGTATTCTTAAAAGAGAGAGCATGTCAGCGACAGGTAACTCGTCGTTCTGCAAATAAGGTTAAATCGGGTTAGAATCTTGGTGTTACCAAAAGAGATAGTATTAGAAATAATGTCATTAAAGAAATAGTGAAGATTGAACCTATTTCTAAACTGTATACAGAAACAACAGATAACATGGTTTGCCCATCTAGAGAGAATATTATTCGCGCTTGCAGATGACACAAGGAATAAAAAAGACAGGAAGGGAGAAGAGAAAGCGGCAGGTCCAGAGTAAGATGGATTGACAGCAACAAAGAAACGGTACAACATCAATTAATATGGCAATTGTTGAACCTAGCAGAAGGGAGACAACTAGAACGCTTAATCTTCCTCAACAATCGAGCGGTACATGAGGAAGTGATGAGAGATGAAGAGAGAGAGAGTGAGAGAGAAAGAAAGAAAGAGAGTGAGCGAGAGAAGGAAAGAGAATCAGTGTTGGGTAAAAATACGATTTTTTTTTTGTTTTTATCTCTCTTGGCGACTGTGTTAAGTGTGCAGCTTTTACCCCACAGGACCCTAGAAAACTCATAGCACACCACAGAAATAAGAAAAACCGTCTCTAAAGTTTATATAGTAAAAAATAAATTCGTAGTTAACACGTAGTTGAAACTAATAAAGGAGGGGGGAGGTGAGAAACTAGATACAACGTTTTTTTTTTTTTATTTTTTTTTGGGGGGTGGGGGAGTGTGGGGGAGAGACAGAAGAAGAAAAATAGATAAAAATGTATTAGTAGAAGTAGTAGTAGTTGTTGTAGCAGTTGCAGTAGTAGTAGTAGTAGCAGTAGTAGTTGTTGTAGTAGTAGTGGCAGTAGTAGACAAAGAAGAGAAAGTATACACGAAACGAAGAGAAGATTAATTAAAAGAAGTTAAAATAAAATATAAAATATTGTTTGTTGCTAAAAGTGATAACGCAGCACACTCATAAATTCAAAAAGCAATGCTTTTAAAATGTATGTCCAGGTGAAGATTAATAACCCAACTAATATGCTAACAGTAGTTTCAATTTAATATAACGTTTCATTTTCCATCCAGCGTGGCACGTCTGGAGGTGACGATGCATACATCCCACAATCTTGATTGGTGTTCAAACATTCTAAAATAGCTTTAGGGAAGTGACTGTTTCTAAACTACTTCAGTGTTGTCAAAAACCTTTTCTTGCAGCCATGCTTTGGTGCCATGTGCTGTATGTTTTGGGTCTTTGTTAAAAAGTGTCTATATCTGGATACATAATCTGTATAAATGACACACTGTATCCGTCTTAAGGGTCGATGTATCTTTCTCTCGTGAGAATTCTCCTATTGACAGAAATTGATGGCCTCCCACTATCTTCTTTTCGCTTGTTTCCATAAATTGCTTTGACATTACGCAAAACCTTTGTAAACAGTCTGCTCAAGTATAGTAAACGTTTAAAAAAACGTTTTAGTTGGGATATGTTTGATTTCCTTTATTCCATATTCAAATGCTCTGAAATTAACATAATACTGGACTTTGCATCAGTTTTCTGTTACCAGCGTTAGATATTATCGCCTGCTCTATCATCAATCTATCTTTTATATTTCCTGTTTGTAGTGTTTGTTTAAGTGGAAAATAAATTCGGAGCAGAACATGCATACTACCATAAATAGATTACAGCACATCTAACCGGACAGTCTTCTTGGTCTTCTTAGCGTTCACCTGTTAAGTGGGCTTGGATGCGTTGTGTCCCTAGTTTGCGCCTTTCGGCCCGACACATCCGCCTTCGGTGTGCGTAAATCCATATTTGCCCGAACAGTGACAAATGCGACCTACTCTTTTCGACTTTAAACTGTCAAGGAATCTTTAACGTGAGCGAGTGCACAGGGGAGCTACTGTTTTTTTCCCCCGTTTTTTCGAGAGGGGTAGACATCGAGTCTCACAACCTGAAAACTAGGGGAGAGTAAAGCCACGAAGAGAAGAACGGGCCATTTGGAATTGATTCTGTGAAAAATTCCCACCGCCAGAGGTATGTATCGAATCCGGGATTTTCCTAAACACTGGTCGACATCGTACCTCCATACCATGTTATGGACACACAAGCTTATGAGCTGACGCCCTTCGTCCCAATACCATGTCATGACCATCATCATCAAGTACCGGGCCTGCTGGCGTAGATGATCATGTCTCTCCACAACTTTCGATCACGACAGTTATTTATCATTTCTGTTGTTGACCTTCTGCCAAGCCATTCTCTTAAGCTGTCAAGTATCTTTTCTCTTTTATTCGTTCTATCTCTTCGTCCCTCAATTTATTTTCCCATTTGTTACAATATATTCCAGCTGTTCTCTTCTCACTACATGGCCAAAAATGATGATTGTTTCTTGTGTGAAACACAAGAGTGGACATGCTGGAGTTGGTTTCATTGTATTCTATTGATGTGGTTGTTCAGGGGTACATGACCAGTTTTCAGTCTGAAGATGGAGGTTTGGTCTCTTCTTATTAGGTTGTTAATGATGTCATGGTGGTTTGACCTCGTCATCTATTTAAAAAGATCTCTCCCTGTTTTTTGCATGGCCTACTACAACTACTGCCATTCAACCAATCTTCTCTACTGTTGGATTTGTGGATTTGTTTGGCTGTGTTTAATGAGATAAAAAGTAAAGTAAAGAGCCCCGTCACGCCAAGTGGCGTATAGTGAATATGGTGTTAGTGACCATACATTTTACGGACCTTCAGCATATGATTTTTGGGGTAATGTGGTCGGTATTACGCCCGTGCTGCTTTACTTTCCCAGAAAAATCCGTGACCCATTTAAGGCTGGGTGAACCCGGAAGTCGTCGATTTGGATCAAACCCTACCTCTTGT
The DNA here is from genome assembly GCA_032433765.1 of Megaustenia siamemsis. Classification (NCBI taxonomy): domain Eukaryota; kingdom Metazoa; phylum Mollusca; class Gastropoda; order Stylommatophora; family Ariophantidae; genus Megaustenia; species Megaustenia siamemsis. The sequence continues at coordinate 116,391,917 of JAVIAB010000092.1, read as the reverse complement.
CCTTTGTAGTCCAGTTCACTAACCACTGAGCTATCGCGGCTCCCTGTTTAATGAGATGTTGGTGTGAAATTGTGTCTGGATACTCTCTTAGCTAATGTATCTGTCCTGTCATTTCCTGGTGTGTTGGAGTGTCCGGGGATTTATTGCATCACTAGCCTTATATCGTGTGTGCTAATACAGTTATCTATGTCTTTATGATCTGCATGTGTTCTGGCTTGTTTGTGATACTTCCTAGCGCTAATTGAACTGATATGGAATCAGTAAAAACGACTATATTTCTTTTCTTTGATGGTATGGTATCAGAAACAGTATTCTGATGATATACTGCTGTTTCTAAGGTTGTTATTTCTTCTTCAACGTGTAGGCTATACAGTCCCTTAACTCAACCGTAAGGCTGCAAAGTTTTTTGTGACGTAATACTGTTAAGTTAAGTTGAATAAGTAAAGCAAAATCAATCAAAAATAGAGGAGAATATGATGCAGAGAAAATTAGGTAATAAAGAAGGAAAAGAAGCAGCGGTAACTATGCTAGTAGTTGCAATAGTTAGTAATAGTAGTAGTAGTAGTTATGGTAGAAGTATTAGATTAAAATGATGAAGATGCTGAAGAAGAGGAAAATATCAATAAAGAAAAACTCGTTCGGTAAATATATCTGTGCATAGAAAATAAACGCAACTTATCCCGCAAGTAAACATCACACATTACACCATTTTACACAGTTTGTTAAGAGAGTCATCATCATCATCATCGCGTGCCTTCTCCGCAACGAAGGTTGGCTACCATGGATCGCCATTCTACTTTGTTTCTTGCTTTGATGGTGCAGGCTGACATAGATTGACTTGTCCATCTTTTGATGTTACTCGTCCATGTTAGTCTTGGTCTGCCTCAGCCTCTTTTACCTTGTATTTTTCCTTCCAATATTACTTTTAGTAGGCTGTTGTGTCTTTTAACATGCCCCAAAAATTTAGTTAAGAGAGTATGGCAGGTAATTAGTTTATATCATTATATACATGGAACTGAAAATGTATGAGAAAAAACGCTAAAGCGTATAAAAATTGCTAAATTTAATACACTATTATTAAACTATCATTAATTAATTGCTCGTAACATGGCGCGAGAGTTTTAACGAATCTAGTTTTAATTACCATGGAAGATAAGTGAAGATATCACAAGATAGCACAAAAGTAATAACTCTTCATGGAGTGTAGTTCTTGTATTTTTTCATTGAGAAATCGCAGTAACAAAGTGGTCAGGTCGCACATCTGCTGTACCGATGTGGGTTTAATACGCCAGAAGATGCCAGTTGCTAATACATCGAAATGACGTCGTGATTTCCCAAATCTCTTAACATTGGCACTGGGGATTTCATCTTGTAAGAAGTAACATTGCCTAACTTGATAAATGCCAGCACCTATAAATTCATCGTGTTCATTATTAGCACAAAAAACAATTGTATCGGCAAGCCAACAGGTTGTGACCGGTACACTGCTAATAGAGTTTTCCCGTGCTCCAACATCCCTTTATCATTTGTGCAGAACGCTATTAATAAAACATTCCTTTTTGGCAACTTTGAAAGAAAAAACTGTTGAAACTAAGTAAACGCTGATTTGGTATTTTCGGTTTCTTGTACACAGAATAAATACGTTAATAAACGGTTCATACGTTTTCTTTTACTTCTTTATGTTCTTAGGAACTACTGACAGACCTCGTCAAAGTTCCCCATTTTCCTCTATCATGTAGTCCTTCGTTGGGACTAAAATATAAAATGTATATCTGTTCATCTTGTAATGCTATATTAACAGATATAACTTTTGCATTTCATTCCCAAAGAAAAAGATTAGAAGATAACATTAAAATATGAACAGATATAAATTTTGCATTAATCTTCAAATCTCTTTATTTGGGACTCTACAAAAGTGATATCTGTTCATTTTTGTAATGTTATCTTCTAATCTCTTTATATGCGCCTGCCTCTTCTTCTTCCTCCTTTCAGCTCCTTGCAGAATGGTATTTGCTCGGCCAAATGATCGAGATAAATAGCTAAACGATTTGGTGCACTTTTATGATGCGCTAATATATGTCCTGAGTTACAGAGTATTTCCCGATGATCTTCATAACAAAACATCGTTATCATCATCAAGTACCGGGCCTGCTGGTGTAGGTGATCATGTCTCTCCACAACTTTTGATCTCAACAGTTATTTATCATTTCTGTTGTTGACCTTCTGCCAAGCCATTTCTTAAGCAGTCTGGTATTTTGTCTCTTTGCTTCCCTCTATATCTTCGTCCCTCAATTTGTCCAGTTGTTACAATATATTCCAATTGTTCTCTTCTCATTACATGTCCAAAAATGATTATTGTTTCTTTCTATTATTGGAAATTAGCTCTCTTTTTGCTTTGACCTCTTTCAAAACATTTTCATTACTCTTCTTAGCTGTCCATGGAATTCTCAATATTTTTTCTGTAAAACCACAGCTCTACAGACTCCAATGATTTTCTTGTCTGTTGTCCTATTGTCCATGATACACATTCATATGTCAAAACTGGCACTACATAACATTTAAGAACTCTTTTTCTTGTTTCAATTGTCAAAGATGTATTGCATAGTATCTTCCTCATTTTTTGGAAAAATGCTTTTACCTGAGCCATTCTGCATCTCACCTCTTTTGTACATCTTCCGTCTGAGGTTAACAAAGTTCCCAAATATTTAAATTCATTTACCTGTTGTAATTTTGTTCCACTTGTCTTCATTTGCACTGAGGTGATGTCTTTTTATTTGTTGTTACAATTACTTCTGTCTTATTGCTATTAAGGTTGAGTCCTTTATTTTTGCTTTCTTTCACTATAATGTCTAACATTTCTTGTAACTCATGTTCACACTTAGCGATTAAGACTGTATCATCAACATACCTTAGATTATTTATATTATGACCTCCATTTGTTATTCCAGACATGCCCCTTATGGAGCTTAAAATAATCTCACTATAAATATTAAATAAATGTGGCGACAGCACACAACCTTGCCTAACACCCTGTTTTATTTGTTGAAACAGTCCCAATTGGTTACCAGTTCTTATTGCCGCTGTTTGTTGCCAGTACATGTTCTTTATTATTCTTAGATCTTTGCTGTCTACGTTTATGCTTTCTAAAATTTTGATTATTTCTTGGTGCTTTACTTTGTCAAATGCCTTGGTGTAACAAAACATACAATAATATAAAATAAGCTGATCAGCACGTTAATTATCATGAATTCTAACAATAATTCGTTTACCATAGCATGTGCAATCGTTTAATGGGATTATATTTATGATTGTTTATTTAGCATTTTGACAAAGTAAAACGTAGAACCCAGTCTCTCCATAGCTTTAAGGAAAATGTTAGTGCCCATTGTTTGTTTATAACCATCAGCACTATATACAAATAGTCTGTAATTCTGGCAGTGATGTATCTCTTCTACCGCAAATAAATATATGGTACCCATTTAAGGGTGTGTAATCACAGAAGCTTAGATAGCATTCAAACCCTACTTCATGTCGCCAGTAGATGAGTTTACTAACCACTGCTTACTATATTTAATGAAAGAAAAATTATCATTTTTATTGTTTAAACGGTGCTTTTATGGGGAAAAACCGTGTAATTTTTATTGATATATATTTCCCATTTAACTATGATTTTAAATGTAGTGCCCTGTTACTGTTTTATTTTTTTTTAAATTGCACTACCGTCTAGTGATACGGGAGGTTAAAAAGGAACGTCATTCAGTAATGCATAGTAGAAGAGACAGACACAGATATAGACTGTGTGTGTGTGTGTGTGTGAGAGAGAGAGAGAGAGAGAGAGAGAGAGACAGATAAATAGATAGAGAGGGAGAAGCACACTGGAAGGTTACAATGTTTTAAAGAATACACTTTATTTTAATTTTTTTTTTGGTAACATTTTACTGTGCATCATTTATTAAATAAACCTCATGGCATTTATGTAAATTACACGAAAAACAGCATTAGCGAACTATCACAATTTGTGGCTATAGTCAAGAATTATGAGCACCAATACCATATACCATTTACGCAACATTCAAGGCGTGATTAGAATATTTCTACAAGATTCTTTGTTACTGGAAAGGACAAACGACTTTAATAATACTAGTATTATAATGTGAGGCGATAATAACCGAAATCACTATGCTATCTTCCTCACATCTTACAGTATAAGTATTATCACTCAATCTTTTAATTGACGTTTTATGTCAGAGCTGAGATGTTCTCTTTTAGTAATGTATATTATAAATAATCTTAGAAAGTGAGTAATGCCAATCAAGTTTAAAGTAAATTTGGTAGAATGTGGACTCAGCTCTCAACTTCGAGCGTCGAAAGTACCCCAACAATAGATACTTGATAATTCACAATATAAGTGCTGAACAAAGAGTTTAAAAACTTTGATATTCATTAAATTGCACCCTTGCAATTCAAAGTACTATCTGTCTATCACTATCAGCAACCAACTTTAGCTCACCAATGAAAGAGTTACACGTGCTCCTAAACGTTCCTTTTTATATTTGCAATAACAACTTGTTTTAAGTAATCCATACTAATTGCGCGTAAGAAACTGAGGTATCGTTGGTACATATGGCAACAGAATGTTGAGTCATCTCGCTCCTGGAGCTACATGTACTTACAATGATCTGTCATAGATTGCTGAGGTTATACTAATTTGAATTTACAATTCGCAGATCGCTGAGAGATTATACTACCTCGCATATATTCGTCATAAATAATTTAACTGAGTTTCAACAACCATTACATACATATGTCATCGATCGCTAATATTATACAACCTTGACATAAAAATGGCATTGATCGTTAAGGCTCAACAACCTTTACATAAATATGGCATTGATCACTAAGTTTCTACTAGCTTGACATAAATATGTCATTTATTGCTAGGGCTCTGGTACTTTGACATACACATGTCATCGGTTGCGAAGGATCAACAATCTTTATATAAATGTAATATCGATAGCTAAGGTATTACCAAGACGTAACAATTGCATCGATCGCAAAGGTTCTCTAATCTAAACATAAAAATATATTCGCTTGCTAAGGCTCTATTACCTAGACATAAAAATAGCATCAATCGCTAAGGTTCTAGTAACTAAACATAAACATAGCATCGATCGCCAAGGTTTTAGTAAATAAACATAAACATAGCATCAATCGCTAAGGTTCTAGTAACTAAACATAAACATAGCATCAATCGCTAAGGTTCTAGTAACTAAACATAAACATAGCATCGATCGCTGAGGTTCTAGTAACTAAACATAAACATAGCATCGATCGCCAAGGTTTTAGTAAATAAACATAAACATAGCATCAATCGCTAAGGTTTTAGTAACTAAACATAAACATAGCATCAATCGCTAAGGTTCTAGTAACTAAACATAAACATAGAATCGATCGCTGAGGTTCTAGTAACTAAACATAAACATAGCATCGATCGCTAAGGTTCTAGTAAATAAACATAAACATTGCATCGATCGCTAAGGTTCTAGTAACTAAACATAGACATAGCATCAATCGCTATGGCTCTATTACCTAGACGTAAACATAGCATCGATCGCTAAGGATCTAGTAAGTAAAAAAAGTAAAGTACCCCCGTCACGCCAAGTGGCGGCGTATAGGGAAATATGGTGTTAGTGACCCTATATTTTACAGACCTTCAGCACGTGATTTTTGGGGTAATGTGGTCGGTATTACGCCCGTGCTGCTTTACTTTCCCAGAAAAAATCCGGTACCCATTTAAGGCTGGGTGAACCCGGAGCCGTCGGTTGGGATCGAACCCTACCTCTTGTCCGTAGTAGTCCAGTTCACTAACCACTGAGCTATCGCGGCTCACACTAATTTTTTTTAGGGAATTAGTAAAACCCAGGTGTCCTCGCCAGGGTACGAACCCCGGCTGTTGCCGTGGTAAGCCAACCGCCTATCGATTGCGCTAACCGGACACCCTAAGGATCTAGTAACTAAACATAAACATAGCATCGATCGCTAAGTTTCTAGTAACTAAACATAAACATAGCATCGATGGCTAAGGATCTAGTAACTAAACATAAACATAGCATCGATCACTAAGTTTCTAGTAACTAAACATAAACATAACATCGATCGCCAAGGATCTAGTAACTAAACATAAACATAGCATCGATCGCTAAGTTTCTAGTAACTAAACATAAACATAGCATCGATCGCTAAGGATCTAGTAACTAAACATAAACATAGCATCGATCGCTAAGGATCTAGTAACTAAACATAAACATAGCATCGATCGCTAAGGATCTAGTAACTAAACATAAACATAGTATCGATCGTTAAGGATTCAGTAACTAAGCATAAACATAGCATCGATCGCTAAGGATTCAGTAACTAAACATAAACATAGCATCGATCGCTAAGGATTCAGTAACTAAACATAAACATAGCATCGGTCGCTAAGTTTCTAGTAACTAAACATAAACATAGCATCGATCGCTAAGGCTTCAGTAACTAAACATAAACTTAGCATCGATCGCTAAGGATCTAGTAACTAAACATAAACATAGCATCAATCGCTAAGGATTCAGTAACTAAACATAAACATAGCATCGATCGCTAAGTTTCTAGTAACTAAACATAAACATAGCATCGGTCGCTAAGGATTCAGAAACTAAACATAAACATAGCAACGATCGTTAAGGATCTAGTAACTAAACATAAACATAGCATCGATCGCTAAGTTTCTAGTAACTAAACATAAACATAGCATCGATCGCTAAGGATTTAGTAACTAAACATAAACTTAGCATCGATCGCTAAGGATCTAGTAACTAAACATAAACATAGCATCGATCGCTAAGGATTCAGTAACTAAACATAAACATAGCATCGATCGTTAAGGATTCCGTAACTAAACATAAACATAGCATCGATCGCTAAGGATTCAGTAACTAAACATGAAATAGCATCGATTTGTAAGGCTCTATTCATCATCAACTAACATGCCTCCTGGCGTTGGTAATCATGTCTCTCCACAACTTTCGATCTCGACTATCATTTCTGTTTGTTAACCTTCTGCCAAGCCATTCTGTTAAGCTGTCTGGTGTCTTTTCTCATTGCTTCCCTCTATCTCTTCATCTCTCAATTTTCCCAGTTGTTACAATATATTCCAGCTCTTCCCCTTCTCATTGCATGGTCAAAAAAAATTGATGATTGTTTCTTTCTATTTTTAGAAATTAGCTCTCTCTTTGCATTGTCCTGTTTCAAAATGTTTTCATAACTCTTCTTAGTTGTCCATGGTATTCTCAAGATTCTTCTGTAAAATCACATTTCTACAGCCTTCAGTGATTTTCATGTCTGTTGTCTTATTGTCCATGATTCATATCCATATGTAAAGGCTGGCTCTACATAACATTTAACTCTTTTTCTTGTTTCTATTGTCAAACATGGATTGCATAGTATCTTCCTCATTTTTGGAAAGCTGCTTTTGCCTGAGCTATTGTGCATTACACCTCTGCTGTACATCTAACTTCTGAGGTTAACATTGTTCCCAGATATTTAAAACCATTTATCTGTTTTAATAGTGTTCCTCTTGTCTTTATTGTGCATTGCTGTGATGTCTTTTCTTTGCTGTTACCATTACTTCTGTCTTTTTACTATTAAGGCGGAAACCTTTATTTTTGCTTTCCTTCACAATAATGTCTAACATTTCTTGTAAATCTTTTTCACTTTTAACGATTAAGGCTAGGGAGCCGCGATAGCTCAGTGGTTAGTGAACTGGACTACAAAGGACAAGGGGTAGGGTTCGATCCCAATCGACGGCTTCCGGGTTCACGCAGCCTTTAATGTATACCGGATTTTTTTTCTGGGAAAGTGAAGCGGCACGGACGTAATAGCGACCACATTACCCTAAAAATCATGTGCCGAAGGTCTGTAAAATATATGGTCACTAATACCATATTCCCTATACGCCACTTGGCGTGACGGGGGTACTTTACTTTTTACGGTTAAGACTGTATCATCATCATACCTTAGATTATTTATATTATGACATCCAATTGTTATTCCGGGCATTCCCCTTATGGATTTAAAAATAATCTCGCTATACATATTAAATAAATCTGCTGACAGCACACAACGTTGCCTAACATCCTGCTTTATTTTTTGAAACATTCCCGATTGATTTCCAGCTCTTTTAGTCACTGTTTGTTGCCATTCTATCTATCTATTGACCTTTCGAGCCGTAACCGGCCCATAGGGCGTAGACCAAGATACACCTTCTCCTATATGAATTTTTGTTCTAGCAGTTTTCTTTTAAAGATATTTTATCAAATCTCGCCATCTGTCTCTGTTCTGTGCAAGCAGTTCTATCTCATTGAGGGAGCCGATTCCTGCTGCTCTTGCCTCTCTCATCAATGTTCTTCTCAGTGTCTCCCTGGGTCTTCCTCTTTTTCTTTTACCTGTTGTTTCCCATATGAGGGCTTGCTTTGCTATTCGATTATTATCTCTTCTCATCACATGTCCAACGTATGACCATCGTCTTTTCTTTATTACTGAAGATATTAGTGGTTGATTGGCGATTTCTCTAATTTCCTCGTTTGTTTTGAATTCGTTCCATTCTATACCAAGTATTTTCCTTAGACATTTATTTTCGAATGCGTTCAACTTTGTTTCTATATCTCTTGTTGTTTTCCAGCTTTCACACGCATATGTAAGGGTTGATAGTACATTTGATTTGAATAGCCTAAGTTTTGTGTTTGTGCTAATGAGTTTTGATTTCCACAACTTTTCAAGGCTTCTGAAAGACATTGCTGCTTTAGCCAGTCTGATTCTAATTTCTTTGCTCGTATCCCCTTCTCGATCAATGTGACTTCCAAGATAGATGAAGTGATCGATCTCTTCTACTGGTTTGTTTTCCATGTATATTTTGTCACTTGTTGCCATTACATGTCCTTATATTCTTAGATCTTTGCTGTCTACGCTTGTGCCTTTTAAATTTTGTATTATTTCTGTGTGCTTTACTTTGTCAAATGCTTTGGTATAATCTATGAAACATAGTTATAGATCTATTTTCACCTCTATGGCTCTTTCTTTAAAGGGTATATTGATGTATACAGCGTTGTTCGTTCATTTACTCACCAACAAAACCACGCTGTTCATCACTAATTTCTAGACTGATTTCGATGTGCACTCTGCGCATGATGATCCTTAGTAATATCTTAGTCATATGACTCGTAAGACTTATTGTGCAATGATCATAGCATTCAATCGCACCAAATTTCTTTGATAGGGCTATGAATTCTGATTTTAGCAGGTCGACTGGTATATATCAGCTGTTGTTGATATCATTCAAGTCTTGAGTCTGATCTTGTTCTATTACTTAGACATAAAAATAGCTTCGATCGCTAAGATTCTATTACCTTGATATAAACAATTCCATTTTATCGCTAATAGTTAACTATTTAACCTTACAGCCGATAATCGAAGCTGTGTATTATCATATCGGTATATCATATAGTGATGAGCTTAATTTAATTTACATTCCTGTGTAGTTCACTGGGATTAAATTATTTCGTGTCATATATTATATGTTGCTTGTGTACTTACAGTGCCAGACACATTTCAAAGTTAGTATTTTGATTGTTCTTGTCCACGATTGTATCATTTTAGTCCCACATTATAGTATCCAATATTTCCAACAAATTAGCTTATATTTTCAAAGGAGAGGAACATTACAAATTGACGGTATCTTGTGCAGCATAGAAATACAACATCTTAGTCATCAAAATCTGTGTCATAGTTTGCAAACATTGGTTTATATATGATATATCCTAAATGCAAACTGAAAAAGATAGCAGGAAAGAATCAGGAATACGTGGAACAAGGAAGTCATGAAAAATCTTAAGAACATTGGTCTAGACAGGAAAGAAATTTAGAAAATATCCAAAAATAGGGATGGATGGAGATATCTTGATCTTGGCCCATGCCTTAAATGGAGGTCTAAAGACCTTGATCTACTTAAACATCATACAAATAATGCAGGTCAATATTAACGAAGCTATGACATTATCAAATCAGAATGGGTCCACGAGAAATAACAAAATTTATTTTCCTCTAAGCTCAAAATAATATGAGTGAGTTGAAAAAAACAAAAGAGAAAGAAACAAAATATAGTTTCTAGTTTTCCGGGTTTCTTGTCTACAATGATAAACATCTGTTGAGTATTTACTATTTTGACAGATAAAATGGACAATCTGATTACATTATAGTGTTATTGTGTATTTACTATTTTGACAGATAAAAAGGACAATCTGATTACATTATAGTGTTATTGAATGAGTGCGTACACAACTACCATAATGCAGTAACCATAGAATCATGTCAATGCAAGTCATTGAACTCAATGCTGTGGAACAATTAAACCGTAGATGATGCACAAGAGTGACAAGGCACAGAATAGGAAAAGGTCGCATTCTCCCCATAATTATGTTTAAAGTTTTGCAGATGAATGTAAGAAAACAAATGTTCCAGGTTAACAATAGCTAATCTTTACAAACGAAAGTAAGTCTTGGAAACTCGGACAGAAAAGTAGAAAATCCTTGGTGTTTATTGTGACAACAGGGACAAAAAATGAGTTAACACGAGATAGGACACAGAGAGGAATTCAGTAGACAATCTAAGAGAATGGCTGGGCAGAAAGTCAACAACAGAAATGACTAACGGTTGTAGATATAGTAGATTAGTAGAGAAACGTGATCATTTTCATTAGCAGGCGCGGTACATGTTGATGGTAGATGGCAGCATTTTCGACCTGACAACGAAAGTTTAGCTTCTATTATAGAAACGTCGTCTTCACTAATGTGTAAGAAATGTGTATATTTTCCTACCTCTGAAGATTTGGGTAGGTTTAGGTTCCATTTCATTATCTTTGTTTCATCAATATTAACCCTTAGACTCATTTTCGCAGAGTTTATGTTTATTTTCTGTTTATGTAGCTTGCCTTTCATTTGGTTATGGCTATGTGCTAGGAGTGGGGAGTACAACAGTTCAGTAGTTAGTGGTGAACTGGACAACTCAGAACAAGAGATCCTGATCGACAGCTGCCAGGTCTACCCAGATACAAATGGACACTGGATTGTTTCTGTTAAAGAAAAGCGGCGATGGCGTAATACCGACCATAATACTCCAACAACAAGAAACTGTGCTAAATGTCTATAAAAAAACATGGGAACTAACACCATATTCCCTTTACGCCATATGACATGATGGTTTTTTTCTTCCTTTCTATGTGCAAGGAGTGCTCAATCATCGGCACAATCCAGATTCTCTAGTCTGGTTTCGAAAAGTCCACATAATTTCATTTCTTCTGATCTGCGTGGCTTACTTCATAATCATAATTGCATATTTACCTAACTCAGATGGTTAGGGTAGGTTTAGATTTCCTATAAGCGTTAAGGCGTATTGGGAAACATGGTGTTAGTCAGTGTATTTATTATACATGGACAATGCCACATTTGATGTTTTATGTGGTGGTTATCGAAACCAACGTCTTGTCCTTCCTTAGTAGTCACATTTACTGATCTACTCCGGCTCTCCACTTAACTCAATAACCGGATGACAACTATTATGATTCGTAATATAAACTAAATGTACATGTTATCGTTCATGTTAAATTTGTTTTAAAATAGCTTAAGGAGGTGAAGGCGCGCCTCCCAGCACCAGAGCTGGAAGTTGTCAGCGATCCACAGCTGATGGCTTGCGCCAGGATCGGTGAACCAGAACCATCCAGACCCTGTTCCACCTCTCCGTGGTGCCTCTAGTAACAGACTAACCTGTCTAGTCTGGCCAAGCGAGTATGGATCGAAGAGGGAAGACAAACCGGTACTCAAAAATGTCATGTTGAAGTCGGATGTGATGGGCCGAAAGGCGCAAATATCACAGTTATACTGTAAACCACAACACAACGCAGACACGCCTACTTAACGTCCTTTTAAGGGCGGATGATGACGAGGTACACTCCTTAAGTCATCGGGCGAACGCAAGCAAGCAAAATAGCTTAATACGTATGTGCTTAATAAGAGAACAATTTTAATTAATTTGTCCAATCATTCACATTGGTAAGTGTAATGTGCACATTATCCCACTTCAAACATTTTTGTGCAAACTTTATATTTAATTGAATTACTTGAACGCACAATTAAAAAAGGCAGAACAATATTTCATAATTGAACGACATTTCAAGGCTATCAAATATCAGTTGTATACAGGTGACTGAATCAATATTTTGTATATGGCTGCCCCCCCCCCCCCCATTGGGGTCCATTGATCATTTGCAAAAAAGGTAGCCACATGCCAAAGGAACTATCACAAAATAAACAGCAAACCCGCAAACAACAACAAGACAACAACAACAAGTCAGACAACACGTGGACAAACAACAAAAACAATAAGAATGAAAAAAGACTAGCTAAGGTCAGAGGCAATTTAAAATCTTTATAAAAAAATTAATTAAAAAAAACGTTAAAATAAATCACTATCTTAAAGATATATCGTATAACAGACAAATGTAAACAAGACAAGAAAACCAACAAAACACTATATTTTAAGATAACATCTACGGATAAACATTACAAGACATACATAGGACACGCAGGGTTAAGACACAATTGCAAAATGAGTAACAAGAAACATTATCAATAAGTAAAAGAACATCAGAAGTATAAAAAAGCTGAAGTGAATCATCAAGACAAATAGTAGTAAGGCAAAAAGAAACTAGCAACAATAACAAGACAAACTTCAGCAACATGACATACAGTAACAGGACACAAAGTATTGGTAAAATTACTGCATTAAACAGAAACACACACGAAAAAAACAACATAAACAATCAAAATTATAATGAATTGTGAGACAAACATCCATAAGACAAGCATTACAGAAAAAAAGACACAAGACAAGTACCAACACTACACAGAATTGTAAAAAGACAGCAAGAAACATTTCAACGTGATAAACAGCTCACCCGAATTTCCAGCAACAAGAAAAAGACACACAACAGCAAACATTAAACCAGTCCGTAACTGTAGAGTGATCGTTCCTGCGTCCATTCCAGGTCCATATGTGATGACACAGGCCGTAAATGGGACGAATCGAACGTTAATATCTCCAGGCCTCTACAGCTTAGCCTTAGGGCTGCTGAAGTGACCACATCGTCACTCAATATAAATGGAAATGAAGTCAGATGCTATTTTATCCATCTCGGTGTTCTGTCTAAACGATCAATGCTATTTACAGAATGCCACAGTTCAACCACTTATCGTGAAACCTTCAGTAAAAGCAGGATACCTGAAATTAAGAAAATAAGATCTTTGAGTGTTTATTTATTTTTATTTTATCACACACTTGAATTTTTTTCATTAAGTTATAATAAATTCATATTAGCTCTGCGAAGATTTATCAATTTTTGGCAGTATAACTTTATTTCCACTGTGTGTTGTTTAACGGTTTTCTAGTTTTAACTGGTTTAATATTGTTCAAAATAATTAGTTTACGTTTAAAAGCCGAGAATATAGTACACACTTAATGGACCATAAAGAATAAAGTCAAGCTGAAATAACAGCACAAATTGAATATGCTAATAACAAATAATACAAAAAAAAGTATGGTAACGGTATTTTTCCATCTCTGTGATCTGCTGGTGGGGATTTATAGGACGGAGAATAAAGGCCACATGTCCAATGTAGTGGCATCGAGGTTTTTTAATTTGAGTATTTATTTCACCTTGATTGAAGGAAAATAAACTTGTCACCCTACGGGGGATATGAATCCATGTCCCTACATTACATATCATTAAAGGCAGAACAAAATAGTAAATAGTACATCCTGAATGCCCTTTAACATAAAATGTAAAGCTGAAATATTAGTCTATTATTTCCATCCTCATTTGTCTTTCAACATCGAGGTGAGATACATATTTCGGTCCTTTGCTCTACTGTAATACTCGATAGCTTGGTGTCATGGCATTCAAAGCAATCAACAGCAAAATTGATACGATGCACTGTGGAAGGACATGATCGCCTACGCCAACCGGTACGGCATATGATGATGGTGATGATGATGATGATGATGCTATACTGTTGGCCTGTCCTTCTGTTATGTTTCCTAGTGTTTATAATTCTCTCAATCCATCTTTTTCGTGATCGGCTCCTGGTTCTGGTGTTCGCATAATTTTTACAGAAGCCTTTATTGTGCTTTGATCTTTCAGTTTCTCATTTCTAATGTTATCTCTCATGTTGTTTTCTGTCATTTGTCTAAAACATTTGTCTGAATGTTTAGAATGATTGTCTGAAAATATAAACTCGCTAATTTTCTCAATCTCCGATAGGTTGGCTAACTTTTTAAATAGTCCAAGTATAAATAATAAACAATAGCGGAGATAGATACGCACCCTTGTTTTACACCTGTTTTCAAAGTGCTTTGTGTGGCCTGCTGCTGTTCTGACAGTGTAGCTGCTGATAATGTAGATACTTTAAGCATAGGTTAGTTAGATGTTGGCTTATTCAGTGTGATGTTAGTATCTCCCATAGTTTTCTTCTGTTTACTCGGTGAAATGCGTTTGTTTGGTCAATGAAAGTTGTGTACACATTTGGATTGTGTTCTGTCGTCTTTTCTGATAGTTGTTTTACTGTGAATAGTGAGTCCTTTGGGAGTCGTTGATCTGTAGTTCTAAATTTGGTCTTAATCTTTTTTTATTCACTTCTAGCTTATAACTTTCACACATTAACCTTTTTTTATACACTTCTAACTTATAACTTTCACACATTAACCTGTTTTATACACTTCTAACTTATAACTTTCCCACATTAACCTGTTTTATACACTTCTAACTTATAACTTTCACACATTAACCTGTTTTATACACTTCTAACTTATAACTTTCCCACATTAACCTGTTTTATACACTTCTAGCTTATAACTTTCACACATTAACTTGTTTTATACACTTCTAGCTTATAACTTTCACACATTAACCTGTTTTATACACTTCTAACTTATAACTTTCCCACATTAACCTTTTTTTATTCACTTCTAACTTCTAACTTTCCCACATTAACCTTTTTATTCACTTATAACTTTCCCACATTAACCTTTTTTATACACTTATAACTTATAACTTTCCCACATTATTCTTTTTTTATTCACTTCTAGCTTATAACTTTCCCACATTATTCTATTTTTATACACGTCTAGCTTATAACTTTCCCACATTATTCTTTTTTTTATTCACTTATAGCTTATAACTTTCCTACATTAACTTTTTTGTACACTCTAGCTTACAACTTTCCCACATTAACATTTTTTATACACTTCTAGCTTACGACTTTCCATACTTTAACCTTTTGTATACACTTCTAGCTTACAACTTTCCCACATTAATCCTATTTATACACTTCTAGCTTTCAACTTTTCCACATTAATCTTTTTTATACACTTCTAGCTTACAACTTTCCCACATTAACATTTTTTATTCACTTCTAGCTTAACTTTGCCATATTAACCTTTTTTATAAACTTCTAGCTTACAACTTTCCCACATTAAACTTTTTCATACACTTCTAGCTTACAACTTTCTCATATTAACCTTTTTTTTTTATTAATTTCTAGCTCATAACTTTCACATATTAAAATTTTTTATACACTCCTAGCTTATAACTTTCTCACATTAACCTTTTTTACACTTCTAGCTTACAACTTTTTCATATTAACCTTTTTTACACTTCTAGCTTATAACTTTCCCACATTAACCTTTTTTATACTTCTAGCTTACAACTTTCCCACATTAACTTTTTTTATACACTTCTAGCTTACAACTTTCCCACATTAACCTTTTTTATACACTTCTAGCTTACAACTATCCCACATTAACCTTTTTTATACACTTCTAGCTTACAACTTTCCCACACTAACCTTTTTTATACACTTCTAGCCTACAACTTTCCAAGATTAACCTTTTATTATACACTTCTAGGATACAACTTTCCCACATTAACCTGTTTTATACACTTCTAGCTTATAACTTTCCCACATTAACCTTTTTTATCCACTTCTAGCTTATAACTTTCCCACAATATTCTTTTTTTATACACTTCTAGCTTATAACTTTCCCACATTATTCTTTTTTATACACTTCTAGTTTATAACTTTCCCACATTAACCTTTTTTGTATCCATTTCTAGGTTATAACTTTCCCACATATTTGAGGAGGGAAATAGCTCTATATTATATGCAGTCTCTCTTTCCACCTTTCTTTTTTCGCATTTGTATAATGATGCCCTGTTGTCAGTCTTCTGGAGCTTTCTGTTGCTGCCATACTGCATTGAATAACCTGTGCTGCCATGCATATCTACTGTTTCTCCTACTTATGCTATTATTTCTACTGGTATGTCGTCTATCTCCGGTGCTTGATTTCTTGGTATATATTTTATTATTTCTTCGAATTCTACTATTATGATACTGGGCTCATTTTATGAGACGTTTTTCGTGAGTTTTGTTTGTATTGCTGGTATTTAGTGTCATGTTCAATAAGTCTTGGAGATATTCTTTGCATCTCTTTCGAATTTGTGTTTGATCGTGTCTATCGTTCATTGTAATTTATTAGTTCAGTGGGTTCGTATTATTCTTTTCTCGCTCTTGTTGCTTTTTTTTTTTTTTTTTTTTGTTGCTTATAGGAGTCTTTTGTGGCTGTATAGATGTCTCTGCTTTCTTTTGACCGAATTCTGTCGAAGTGATTTGCTTAGCTTCTTTGATCAAAATGTAAACCATTCTCCGAACTAAGGCATATTTATCATATTCTTTTTGTTTCTTCTTCTCCCACCAATCTTTAGTTTCCTCTTATCTTTCATGTCCTTTTATCTTGCAGAGCCATTCTGCAAAGAGGTGCTCTTCTTCCATTTCTCTTCCTTAATTCTGTTCCACATACTGTTACATTTGCCCGATGTTTGTTTTTGTTCTCTTAAACACTTCTTCTACTGTGTTTACTTCGATAGGAGTTCCTTGAATTTCTTTTTTAGTTCTTAAGTTTTCCTAGATTCTTGAATAATGTTGTTGTTGTTGTCTGTTCTTTGTGCTTCTTTTATTTGTTTGTGTATCTTCTCTTTGTTTGTTCCTGTCTGGGTATGATCACTACTATTTTATGGTCTATGTCGTCTTGAACATTGGTTCAGTTCTGCTGTCGGTTACTCTTTTCTTGTTAATATGAAATATAACCGTCATCTGTTGGTTGTGTCATTTTATTTATACCATGTGTATATTTACGACTCCCTGTCTTAGAAGAATACATTGGTAATGAACACATCGTTTTACTAATATAATAATTAGTAGTCTGCTTATATTTTCATATCTTTCCAACTGTCCTATCGCAAAGTGTCGCGATATATATTTGTTTTTGTTGATGTGTTTCCCAAGCCTTCCATTAAAGTCTCCCATTAAAGGTTTGTCGAGAGTTTTTATCAGTCTTGTTGAAAATATCATTTAGCGTCTCAAAGAGTTCATCACTCTCTTTTTCGTTGTGTTGCAGGGCGCACATATTTGTATGTAAATTGGTTTTCGATCTTCTTCTAGTAGTTCGGTTTGTGATGATTCTTTCTGAGTAGTATTTTATTTTTATATAATATTTTTTTGTATTTTCAGTGTCTATGATAAAGCTCATTCACTGTTTTTATCTGTCTGTGATGTTGATTCCTGAGAATACTATAGTAGTAATATTATATAGTTCATGTGTGTCTTTTTTTACTTGTTATCCTTTTACTCTGGTATTAACTAATCTCAGCATTTTAATTTATTTTCTTCTTGGCCATTTCTTCGATATGTTCTACATATTTGTTCTTTATTTCTTATTCTTTATTCCTTATATATATATATATTATTATTACTACAATGGACAAGGGATAGGGTTCGATCACAACCTACGGCTTCCGATTGAACCAAGCCTTAAATGGGTACCGGATTTTTTTCTGGGAAAGTAAAGCGGCACGGGCGTAATACCGCCCACATTATCCCAAAAATCATGTGCTGAAGAAGGTCTGTAAAATGTATGGTCACTAACACCATATTCCTTATACGCCACTTGGTGTGACTGAGGCTCTTTACTACTTTATATATATATATTATTGGATATGTTGATGGTTGCTACTTTATATTTGTGGTCTATCTCCATGTTCTGTAGTTTCTCTGAGCATACAATGTTTATCCCCTACCCACCTGCTTAGTTAAGGGTTTAGTTTACAACGCACGAGTAGGGATTTATGGGTCCAGATCGATGTATTGACATGAGCGTAATCACTAGGTGTCACATACGATCACTTTGTGGTCTATCCCTCACTTTATATTTATATTTAATAAAATACTCTTCTGACTTCGCCCTTCTTCTTTAATAGAATACTTTGCAAAACTGATAAATCATATATATCAATAAGAACACTTTTAGAAACCACTTCTATCACATCATTCACGCTCCGAAATTAAAATACATCACCATATTTTTATATGTTCCATTTATACCAGAAAAAGGCCTGATAGTACATACTGAATGTAGCATAGCACATAATGTAAAGGCGACAATAGTAGATATTATATGCACCAGAAGATAACAAGTTTTAAAGAAATATAATGTAATAGTATTTGTCCACGACATTCGATGAGTGAACTGCTGCTCGTTGTTAACATATATCTTCAATGGCATAGTGTCCTGCTGCTAACTTGACAATAAAATAATCATATTTCAACATCAGCCAGGTAATATACAGTTGGTCGAGCTTACAAGAAGTTAATTATAACAGACTCACTAAAATGTGAAAGATAGTAAACAAAAGTAATAGGTGTGTTGTTTTAGATTAAGGAATAATTAACAGTATTTATATAAAATACAGGAGACCCTATTGATTGAAAGGAAACAAAATAATGATTAAAAGAATAAACTAATCTTTAAAGAGCCATAGGAACGCTTATTAGGATTCTTTTGAAAAGATCGTTTTAAAATGCCTGATAGGCGTGATGCCACGAAGATAAGAAATGTGTTTTTTTGTATTGTTGGCAGTTATGATGAAAACATTGATTTGTAACATTACAGAAACCTTTTAGAGATAATTGCTTAAATGATAATAACTAGAGTGATACTATAATAATAGTGAAAATGAATGAAAAAAGATAATAATTTATAGTTAGTGTGATAAAGAATTTGCTAGTAATGAAAAATAGTCATGGGTTGTGATCTGATATGTGTAGTGATGTGATACAAATAACACTAGTACAAGTTGTGGTTAGCATTGTCATCTGAAGACTGATATGTCAGAATTAAATCGTCAAATATGGTGAATATATCAACAATGCACAAAAGACTTTCTATAAAACAAGTATGATAACCCAATATACTTCAGACCACATCACCCATAAATGTGCTGCTTGTCAAGATAAAATGTGTACGGGCACTAAAACTGAATTGCACAAACGCCACAGGTGTATAATACAAGGGTGACCTATGATTTTTTTCTATTATTTCATTAACAATTGCAATCTAAACAATAGTAAAGGACAAGTTGATGCATTTTACAATGGTAAAGGTGACGATAACGGTTTTATTAGTAACAAAGAAAGTCACACGTTGCATTATATTATTACAGTTTTAATAATATTGAGGAGTATAATGAAAGCGTATGTAACGAACGAGATGAGAGTAAAATTATGCAGGTGGTGATGGAGATTCACGTAATAAAATAAGGCATGCTATATTGAGATACAACGGTCACAACACAAATAATTTGCGATATGCGGATGACAGTCTTAATAGCAGAGACAGAGAACGAACTACAAGAAATGATAGACATAATAGTAAAAGAAAGCAACAAGAAAGGTCTCAGTCTGAATAGTAAGAAAACAGAAGTAATGGTTATATCGACGAAACAATCATCACCATCATGCAGCATAAAAATAAACGAGACAAATCTGAAACAAGTGAAACGTTTCAAATACTTGGGCACAATAATAACATCAGATGGGAGATGCACCACAGAAATACAAAGCAGAATAGCTCAGGCCAAAATAGCATTTCAGAAAATGAAAAATATCTTATGCAACAAATCTATGTCAATAAAAATGAGAAAGAGAGTTCATCGGTGCTATATAGAACACATTCTGATCTATGGAAGCGAATCATGGACAGTGGACAAACAAATGAAAAGACGATTAGAGGCCACAGAGATGGGATTTCTCAGAAGAATGTTGAAAGTTCTCTGGACAGCTAAAAAGACCAATGAGGAAGTTCTCAAAGAGCCCAACACAAAAAGGGAGCTCTTAAAAAACATCAGATAGAAACAATCAACATTTTTCGGGCACATCATGAGAAGAGGAAAGTTGGAATACTTGGTTACAACTGGCAAAATTGAAGGAAAGAGAGATCGCGGACGACAGATAGAGAAAATACTGGATAGCTTGGTGTCATAGCATGGAAAACAGTCAATAACAGAACTGATACGATGCACTGTAGATAGAAGATTGTGGAGGGACATGATGATGACACCTGCGTTAACCGGTATGACACATGATGATGATATTTAGATTGTTATTTAGAAGATTTTATGAATGTTAAAGTCTAGATGATATTGTTATTGTTATTGGCTATGGAAGGCCTCGGTCTCACAGCAAACGAATTAAAATCCATAATTATATTTAAAGCTCAACCGCCCGTGCCAGTGGAATCATCCGAATTACTAACTCATCTCCCAAACAAAGAAAGGTAACTGTCGTCCCCATCGTAGCAGTCTCTGCACACGCCAAAAGACATAAGGCGAAACCGCGCAGAAAGTGAACACAGCCAACTGTTCCCCGTCATACGATATCATCATTCATCGTAAACAAGCGGGATATCGAAGCAGGATCAAAACGGATGAGACACACAGCTCACGGTGTGCACAGAGCACTTAACTCAGTAGCTCCTGCAACAAGCCGGACTTAGAATATGAGGAAACTGCAAGAAGGAACACTTTTCAGACATAGCCTTCAATGGTTCCTGCCGCCTATCCACCATATACCATGGGAGTTTACGTCCTCCCGAAAATGATGATCGTCGTAGCACTTTATGATGTTAGGCCATCATTGATGACTCCAATTCCAAACATATAGACACACAGTGGTGGTAAGTTATTTCCAATCCAACAGAAGCCACATGACCTGTAGTTAGTAAAAACACAATTGATGATGTTCTCCGCTCCCTTCTTGTAGCTGCTGCCACACGATTCTGATGTCTCATTAACTTGGACATCATTCAAGAACAATGTCAGATGAACATTCCATAGATATGGCTTTGCTGATGAAGTGCTTGGTGCAACAGTTGTATCAATCATAGTGGAGGCTCCTGGTATGTGTTCTTTAATATCGCAGACGGCACATGATGTTGTTATATTCAGAATTTTATTCAGGGGTGTAAATACGTGGCACACACATGGAGAGTGGCTTGTGGTCACAGTAATCCCATTAAAGGCAATTCTAGGGTAGCATGGCATAGCTGTTTCAGAACAGCACAATCCTGTGATGTGTTCTGTGTTCGCTATAAAACTGCTGCTGCTACCCAATCCTGACAAATTATAGGTGTGGACATTATTCACTTGCAATGACAAAACTGCTTTGTTTACATCATAAACCTCTGCAAGCGAATCATTTATGGGACTAATAGTACAATTTATTCTTCCATCGGGGATATCTTCATTGAGTCTCAAAAAATAAATTCTTTGGTTAAAAAGCACATATGCTTTTGAGTTAAACACAAAATGAGCCCATTTCATAGATTCAAAATGATCCTTGCCAATGCCATCCGTTTGCACAAGTTAGGTCCTTAGCTACCAATGTCACAAACTAAGACATCAAATTAACGACTTTATCTACAGCGAAAGTTAACGAACTCTGAACAAACATTTATGTTCAAACCCCTGAATACATTTTCAAAAACTTGCCAACTCGTTGCAATAACATTTATCGTGGTATTCAAAGTAAACATTGCTTAGTCCATAGCTCGAATATAAATAAGCTGCCATTTTGGTGCGTCCCATGACGTCAAGCAACTGCACAGTATTTTCCTGGTGTTATTGATACCTCTCTCTAACAAATTATCTCTTCTAGACTCTACAGTGAAGTGATGATACTATGTCGGTTACTTTATGTAAATTAACTTCTTTTGCATATTTATGTTCAAACCCCTGAATACATTTTCAAAAACTTGCCAACTCGCTGCAATAACATTTATCGTGGTATTCAAAGTAAACATTGCTTAGTCCATAGCTCGAATATAAATAAGCTGCCATTTTGGTGCGTCCTATGACGTTAATAATAAATGATAATAGATGATATTAATTGATTGCAATGCGAGCATGGACTGCTATAGAGGAGAAATATATTTTACAAAATATAATTTACTAAGAGTTGACATCTGGCGCCAGCATCAATTAATCTCCATTATAAAAAGTCTAGAAACGAGGTTAACAAAGTGCTGAACATAATACAACACCGACTCGGAACAACTTGTCTAGCTGTTGTCCACACTGAAGCATTTTATTTTGGATGAATTTAAAATACAATTAAATTATTTTCATTTGTGTATGTATGCACGACATATGCCGACATAAATTTTGTTTTAAAGTCCCAGCACAAATCTTGCCAAGTTCATCAATCAAAACTGACAAGACTTACGATTAATTATTTGTTTTATTAAGAGAAGCTGCGAATGACCAGTGTTTAGTGAAACTGGATCACTGATAACAGAAGGCCGAGTTAGATCTCAGTCGACTGCTTCTGTGTTCACCCAGCCTTAAAATAGTTGTGGATCTTTCAAGGAAATAATGGCACTGACGTAAAGCTGATCACATTACTTTAAAATCTGCCATGGGTTAAAAAAATTGACACTAAATTTACATACGCATGACGAATTGAGTTATTGAGTTATTTGCGGGTCATCATCATTGCACTCCGAACATGTCCATAGGTGCTCAGATCCCCTCCTCAGCAATTCCCTCAGTGTCCAGCGACTGACGACTCCAGTTCTATGTTGGTTGATAAGTATTCTTACACGGCCACTAAGTTTCTCATTTCTGGCTGTGCCCAACTTAACTCCCATTTCCATCATCCGAAGAAGTGACGTGGATCTGTGTTTATCGAAGTCCTGACGAATGATGCTAATTAAAAAGAATGTTGTATTATTTACAGTGGTAGTAAAATGGTAGTAATGAATGAAACCACAACCGTAAATACGATTAATAGTGCCAGTTGTTAAGAATAGTTATGTAATTAATGGTGGAGCTAAAAGTAACCGATGATGTCAGCATTGGTGTGATGGTTACCGTTACAATTAAATTTAACATATCTTTTTTTGTTTAATTAAGTATTTCTCTGCGTGGAACATTGTTCCAACTCAGAGTAGAAAATCTTTAATTTAACATTCAAAATATGGAACGCTTGAAGTAGGGAATAATAGAACAAAGAAGTATGTGTTAGCACTCGGAAAAATTGACAGACAAACAACAATAGAAAAAAACGAAGAACAATATATGGTCCGAAGTGGGATCGAACCCGTACTCAGTGGCACCGCGCCTTGCCACGAGAAGCCGAACGCTTGGTACACTGCCACGCAGCCAACTAAAAAATTTGCTATTGCAGTAGTGTCTTCCACGAAAGGCGATCTCAATGACTATAGCATAGGGTAACGATCACAGACCGGAAATAAATTGTATATTTGTACTTTCCTATTAATGCAAGTATCTCCCAGTAGGGCTGAATACTTGTGTTGTAGACAAACATTTATTGGACGAAACAGCACGAATAGTAGTTCCCAGTGGTTATATACTGGGTACAAATAATAATACATAAATATTTATGTATTATTATTTGTACCCAGTATATAACCACTGGGAACTACTATTCGTGCTGTTTCGTCCAATAAATGTTTGTCTACAACACAAGTATTCAGCCCTACTGGGAGATACTTGCATTAATAGGAAAGTACAAATATACAATTTATTTCCGGTCTGTGATCGTTACCCTATGCTATAGTCATTGAGATCGCCTTTCGTGGAAGACACTACTGCAATAGCCAATTTTTTAGTTGGCTGCGTGGCAGTGTACCAAGCGTTCGGCTTCTCGTGGCAAGGCGCGGTGCCACTGAGTACGGGTTCGATCCCACTTCGGACCATATATTGTTCTTCGTTTTTTTCTATTGTTGTTTGTCTGTCAATTTTTCCGAGTGCTAATACATACTTCTTTGTTCTATTATTCCCTATTATCGCCTCGGAAGTTCCCCATATAATAATATTTATGTATTATTATTTGTACCCAACGCTTGAAGTACCAGGTTCCACTACAATCTAACAGCACGGTCGACGCCCTTAGCTGCCCAAGACATAGCCTTGACCTCCTCGCTGGTATCATTGGTAACAGCCTCTGTCAAAGAAGACTGGCTACCAGATGCTAGGATTTCCGGGTTCTCCGTAGTGGTGGATCTAACTGGTTTGGAAAGTCTAGTTTTGCAGAACCTCTAGGCAGGGCAGGTTATACAATTGTCAGGCCATAGCCTGGATGTAGACGATTTTTAACATCTCCTATCTATCTATATTTCTTTCACTTGAAGTATTGTCTACATCTACAATGTCGTTGTTTCTTTTTAAATTGTGTTACCATTTTTTGCAGATATTGCAGAAGCCCATATAGGTTTGCCAGTAGTGTTGTGTCTATGGGCCTATATAGACATTCCTGAGTCTACTATAATTCAATAGTCTTGAAGTATGTGTTCAGCAGTCTGGGGCGTTTATTCACATGTACAAGTGGTTGGGTATACATTTTGAATTTTGTATACAATATGTGACAATGGAGTCCATTTGTTTTCTATTTTGAGACTTATTGTGATAACGTGTTCCCATTTATTCATATTATGGTAGGTATCTTGGTTTATATGTTGTGGTCTTCCTGTTAATTCGGTCATGATAACCTCTAGTTAAAGCAGTAATCTCAACAAAGCCCTCGACCTGCCACATAGAATTATTAGGTCAAAAGACACCTGCTATATCAACTCGTGGCATTAGCACAACCAGACTCTACTATGTGAACGATTGTCTGTGAGAGGTCTTGTTGTCACATATCTTGGTTTTCTTTTTTAATGTTCGAATGCTGCTTGTTTTGTGACTGTTTCGTTAATGATGTATTTACCTTTCTAAGTGGAGGTCTTCTATAGCTCACAAACAGCATGCCTCTAATTATCTAACTGTCACGTGCATCTCAAAGTTAATCAAACTTAGATTCAGTGAATTACAAGTTATTCCACCTCCGCTTGAGCACGCTATTTAGCCTGGACTAACGGGGAGTAATCGAAGAATTAAGGTAACTTCGTATTCACACATACTACTGTGATAGATCTAATAAAATTGAAAAAAAGGCGCAAATATCGATGCTCATAGTAAATCAGGACACGACTCAGTTAGCGCTTATTTTACTTCTTGTCACTGTTCCTGTAGTAAGATAACTATCGTTAGGTCGAACTCGAACAGTCAACAAGTTATACAAGTTAAATTCATTCACAGAACTCACACAGCTTCGAATTATAGTTCTAAGTATTCTGCATTCTTGTTAAACCCTGGTTCATCTCTTCATGATACTCTACATTCTACTGAGCTCATCTTAGCTTTAATCTTCGGACTTGGCATTCAATGTGACGTTCATCTTCGTCTTATGTCTAAATATATGTTCTCTCCACGATACTCGCAAAGCTATGGAAGCATTGAGATTTAATGTGAATCTAAATATGTAAAACAAAATGCGACACAGTTCAAATAAAGTACATAGAAACATATTCTGAGTGATGTTTGTAGATTATGTGGTTGTGTGTGCAGTTCATGGCAATATTAGAACACTGAACTAAACGTGCCAAAGCGTGATATGTACAAGGTCTTAACTGTTTACTGATACGCAGGATTTAATCACATAAGTAAGACAGGATTATGTGTGTCACCATTACCATTCGACACACATACTCTCATACATATACACTACTAATAATGGAAGGCACGGTTTCATAAGGGCGAGACAGGGACAGCCAAAGAAGAATGTGGTTTTAAAACATGAAAATGACTTTGAACACGACATCAAAAGCAGTTGGAGGCCTGACTAGAGGCAGTGATTCTGTCCTATGGACTATGATAAGTGCAACCTTCTGCTCAAAAACATCTCGATGACGATGATGAAATACAAGTTTATATAGAACAAGTCATTAAGATAGTATGGGAAACACATTAAAAGCTTCGGTAAAAGTAACCAGTTTGAGATATTCAACAAATAAAAATAGGTTTTTGTTTTAAAAGATCTGTATATTATAACCATCATCATGGTCCATACCGGTTGGCTATGGCGATCATGTCCTTCCACAATTCCCTGTCCTCTGTGTATAGTGCAAAAAAATGAAAGATGCTGTAGTGATAGAAAGCAAACATATTGCCTCAATCTCAAAAGAAAAATTAAAAACATGAAAGGACTAAATTATAAGACTTCTCCTAAATTCATTAATACAAAAAATGTTTCAGCGTTACAATGGATCAGCGGAGGTTAGCTTTTGATGGAAGATGGCAGAGGTGAGGCTTAGAATAGTTTTATCTGCATTCTAAAGAATGAAAGAAAGAATTGTTACAATCATTTCTTTTAAACTGCAAGTAAGAACTGAGGTCTCATTGTTACATGAAGCCAGTCTTGACATGTAGAGGTGTGTCCTGTACAATGAAACAGACACAATTATTCGTCGGTGGCTACCGAAACCTGTTTTTACCTAACAATGTTAAAAATACCATGAACAGATAACAATAATGGCGACGATGAGGTCATTGCAAAAAGAACAACACATTCTAACTTTCAGAAAAACAACAATCATCTTCTGGTCAGGAAGTAGCAAGCCAACTGCTGGAGTATATTATTAAACTGTAAATTGAGGAAAGAAGAAACGGAGGAAAGATAAAAGAAGAGATACGAGACAGTTGAAAAAAATAGCTTTAATGGAATGGGAAAGTCAACAAGGGAACTAATAGACAATTGTAGAGACATAAACTTGTGCAGAAACATGATCACCAATGCCGGCAGGTACAGGACTTGATGTTGATCATACCGAGAAATAGATGATAATACAACCAGAGGTTTAATTTCTACGTTCACCCAACCACTGCTCCTCTCTACCTTCTGCCCATAGAAAGGCGTTAAGTAGGTGAATATACGTTGCGTTGTAGTCTGCAGCATACTTGTGATAGTTGCGCCTTTCGGTCCAACACATACGATATCAGCACATTTATGAGTGTCTTCGTTCATCGATCCCTTCTTGCATAGCTAGACTTTGTTCTGCTTTCACGAGCACCGTTGGAATTACAGTGAGGTCTTAATCAGCTCAGTTTACCGCCAATAAGTCAGCAGTTGGCTCAGGGTCTCATTCCTCACTAAAAATAAAAAGGAAAGTACCCCCTGTCACGCCAGGTGGCGTATATGGAATATGGTGTTAGTGACCATAAATTGTACAGACCTTCAGCACATGATATTTGGGGTAATGTGGTCGGTATTACGCCCGTGCCGCTTTACTTTCCCAGAAAAAAATCCGGTACCCATTAAAGGCTGGGTGAACCGAAGCCGTCGGTTGGGATCGAACCCTACCTCTTGTCCTTTGTAGTCCAGTTCACTAACCACTGAGCTATCGCGGCTCCCACATTCCTCACTGCTCTCCGCTAATTTGCTGGTGAGCATATGGCCTCCAACCAAAAATAACTGTAGTCAAGAGTATGAGAAATAAACAAACGCACACGTAAAAGAAGAGCAACGTCAAAGAAATGGCAAGAGCAATGAAGTTGTTCTAGAATCCTGTTTGAGTTTACGTGTTTATAATTTTAGCCAGCAGGCACCGTATTTGATGATGGGAATGCAAAACCAACTTAGCCAGACGAAAAGACTCAAAATATAATTAACTATACAAACCAAGCTTTATACAGATGTTCAAAATTGCAACAAATAAAAATGAAGACAAAATGCATTATGCAAACTGCACGTAGTTCGGTTTTTGAGAAATCATTATGAAAATTATCACATCCAAGAGAGAAACTATGAAGATAAGTAGATCACCTGGCCACTTCAGATTCATGTGCATGATAGCCATTTAAATAGTCCCAGAATGTGAGCACATGGGAAGCATTTTGACATTTACGAATGACACAACTGATATTTTAATTTTTTTAAAAACCTGGGCAAATTAAACAGTGACGTGTTTGTTGACAAACATACTTAAACAGCAAATCCCAACAATGCAGAAGTTATAAACTATGAAGTATAGGATTGTCACTGAAAGACTGCATGATATACAACAAAAATAACTTTTACAAACACGTTATTTTATTATTTTATTTGTAAATATAATTACTGGATTAAAAAAAAAATTATTTTGATTTATTATTATGTTTTATGTTTTTGTGTGAAAAAAAAACATCCCTCAAACGAGCGCCATTTTCCTGCTCACAAATACAGGCTCTTTCCACAGCATTTTTAGGACCATTCACGATGCCAAACAAATTCAGCATTTTAAAAAATGATTCATTCTCCGAATATTTCTCGCAGGAGATCCATCGTCGTCCTGGAAATGTGCACAGTAGCTCAATCCTGTTGCAACCATACGTCGTGATTATCATTTACAATCCAGTTTCAGAATCTTCTGAAGCGATGTTCGGGTGATGCCTACTTGAGCAGCGCGACGACGGGTAGAGAGCAGATGGATCCTCAATGACACTCAGCCGTACAGCTTCCACCCCTGCGTCAGTGCGTTTAGTACCTCTTCTTTGAAGATCGCCAACTGATCCACCATTTTTTCAAACCGGCCGATTAGTTTCCGATTCATGTTATCGCTAGGTGACCACTCTGATATTAAAATATTCCCGATATGTTCTCTGAGTTTCAATAATTGATCTTTCACTGTAATCGAAAAAAAAAACCAATGAATTTTACTGATTTCCGGACATCATAGGTAGCCATTTTAATCTCCAGGAGATACTCTATAACCTAAAATAGACTGAAAATGAACAAGTTCTGAACTTTTCCAAACTCTTCAGTCTTTCATTGTATCTCACGATCTGACTATCAAACATGTCAAATATGGTCATTACATTTATCTAAGACGTGGGGAAAACAAAGAAATATCCAGCTCAGGTCACATGGTAGGGTATAGGGAATGTGGTCTTCATATTTATCTAAAGCGCGGGGAAAAAAAGAAATAGCTATCTAAGGACATATGGTAGGGTATAGGGAATATGGTATTATTGCCTACATTTTGTGTGACCCTTCGAGCATGGCTTTCTTAATCTACCCGGCTAGAGTGGCCACCATTATGACGTCAGAAAGTTGGGCACGAAACCACCGTTAACAATTTGGAGTTAATACATGTGTGAAATTTGAATCATCATGTTTATGCCTATTCTGTTGGATTTATGTGTATCCTGACCGGATAATTTTATTATAGAAATGCTTGGTGCGTATTGTGGGATAAAAGATAAAATGGTGTAGATAAAATTATGATGGTGAAGTTTATGTAACAGTATTTATTTAAGTTTCCATCTAACGTATAAGAATAATTAGCTCCCAATATTCTTTTGTATTATTATTATTTAACTTTTATAGAAGGGCGAGATTAGTTTCGACAAATTCACTGGTGCAGATAGTTTAGAACGCACAATTTGATTGAACATTTAATATATACTACTTTATGCATTGAGGCGCGATAGCTCAGTGGTAAGTGACCTGGACTACAAAGGACAAGAGGAAGGATTCGATACCAACCTTCCAGGTTCAACCTGCCTTAAATGGGTACAGGATTTTTTTCTGGGAATTTAAAGCGGCACGGGCGTAATACAGACCACATTATCCCAAAAATCATGTGCTGAAGGTATGTAAAATGTATGATCACTAACACCATATTCCCTATATGCCACTTGGCGTGACGGGGCTCTTTACTTTTACTAGTTTATACATTAAATGTGGAGCTTAACAGAGTACCAGCTAAGTATATGTTTTTATTTTGCTGTGGTCTCTGCCAATAGTCTTTTCTTTAGAGTACACTATTAAATCTATATATGGATTTAAACGACACGAACTGTTTCCTTTTTTGGGGGTCTCTTCTCTTGGATCTATGCGTATTCTGGTAAACGGATTAAATTAATGGTAGGCTGAAATTGGAATCATCATCATCAAGATCCAGGCCTGCTGGCGTAGGTGATCATGTCTCTCCACAGCTTTCGATCTCTAAAGTTAATTATCATTTCTGTTGTTGACCTTCTGCCAAGCCATTCTTTTAAGCTGTCTGTTATGTTTTTTTCTTTTTGCTTCCTTCTATCTTTTCGTACCTCAATGTTTCCATTTGTTACAATATATTCCAGTTGTTCTCTTCTCATTACATGGCCAAAAAATGATGATTGTTTCTTCCTAATATTGGAAATTAGCTCTCTTTTTGCTTTGACCTCTCTCAGAACATCTTCATTACTCTTCTTAGCTGTCCATGGTACTCTTAACATTCTTCTGTAAAACCACATTTCTACAGACTCCAGTAATTTTCTTGACTGTTGTTCTATTGTCCATGATTCGCATCCATATGTTAAGACTGGCTCTACGCAACATTTAAGAACTCGTTTTCTGGTTTCTATTGTCAAAAATGGATTGCATAGTATGTTCCTCATTTTTTGGAAAGCTGCTTTTGCCTGAGTCATTCTGCATCTCACTTCTTTTGTACATCTCCCGTCTGAGGTTAACAAAGTTCCCAAATATTTAAATTGCTGAAATTATATTTATACTAAAATCAAATATTTAAAATTAAATAGTGATTATACGATGGGGGTGGGGTGTGGGGGTGTGGAGGTGGAGTCAAACAGACCAATAATTGCAGTGTTGCTGTAAACAGGTAGCAGAAGCAAGTAGTGGGTTGTAACGTACACTACTACAAGGTATGGAGACAGTTTTATAAGAAAAAGAACACAACAAAACAACGTTTCGGAATACATGCGCCCGTCTTCAGGAACAACACAAACGGACAACAAAACAAAGATAAACTCTACTACATCTAGAATGAGCGGTACATGTAAATCAAAGAGAAAAAAAAAAGAGGAATAAGAGATGAAATGATAATACGAACGGGAGATGGACTACGCATCGGAGGATAACAATTGTTAATGAAAGAGTAAAAGAGGCAGAGGTAGCCATTAACATGGACGAGTAGGACAAAAAGTTGGACAAGTCAGCCTATGATAAGCTGCACCATCAAAACAATCGACAGAGCGGAATGGAGCTCCATGGTAGGTATTGTTCGATGTGGAGACGGCACGCAAAAGATGATAATGATGAACATATTTATACAATTAAACCAAGACTTAACTGAGGCAAGATTTAAAAGATTCCAGCAGATGAACGACTGTGAGGCAAATTTGATTAGACGCATGAGTGAGAGGAGGGAAAAACTAGTCACGTGATTAGACTAGAAGTCGGATGAGATTTGAAGGTGATAGAATAAAGGGTGAGAGGCAGTGACACAGGTACCAGCAAAAGATAGGGAAGTGTATACTGCGGCGTGAAAATGAGCAATCAAACCCAGACGTGACTTAGGTAACAAGGAGATAAATGAGACATAACAGGGAGATTATAAAAGGACTGGCGTACAGGATGGTAGTATCAGACAGCAATAGGATAAAAGCAACTATATGGAAATGGAATTAATAGAGCGGAGAGTAAAGGTAGACTTGGAATATAAAATGACAGAATATATATTGTTACGGGTACTAAATGGAAGTGGAGAACAGACAAAACATATCAGTGATAATGTAATTATAAATATATGTTGGTAAAAAGGGATTATGATTCATGTGGAAGGGTGCCAACGTACTGCCAGATATGTAATATAGTCCCTGAGTATCGCCTGAGAAGATCACTTCCGGGCGTAAGAGGCGAAAAAACAGGTGCAGGGGAGTGAAGAAAGAAAAGTCAATGAGAGGTGAAAATTGGAAAGGTGAAGGGAATGAAATAAGGAAAAGGAGAGAAGGGAGAGAGTGCTGGGTAATAGAATATTCGTGAGAAAGGGATACATTGATGCCCCGTGGGGTGAGGCAACCTTTCGTGCGCTCAGTCGATATTCATAGGTTAATCGACTACGGTTGTCAGAAAAAAATTACAACTGGTCAGTAACTTTGACATCCGCCTTACCTTGACTGATTGCCCTTAGAGCTGAAGTGGGATGCTATTGTGGTGCCTGAATCTCGAGTGATGTCATACAGATTTTTGCGGCATCTATCTTGATGCGGCCTCTGATTCGCCTATGTAGGTCATCTTACGTCGCTTACATATGATGGCACAGATAATGTTCCGCGATGTACAAGTGAATCCTTTTTTTATCTCAAAAGAATCGTTAGGGAAGAGAACCGTATGTGTCCGGAAGACATGGATGGAAGTCTTACATTGATTGCCATTGCAACTGATAGTTCCCACATTGTTATGGAGGGAGGCAGGAAGACGGATGCTTAGAGGCAACTACTCAACGTTAAGGGAAGAGTAGACAGGTAGTGGAGTCGGAGCAGAGTATGGAGAGGGGCGGTGAATGATTCTGACCACCGCTTAGTGGTGAGGGTGATTGGTGAGAGCAAGTACTGCCCTGTCATAGGGGAGAGGGGCGAGTAATGGGGGAGAGGGCAGCCTGGCGTGAGGTGCGGAGAGCTCGTTGGAGATCAGGTGGAAGAGCGCATTCGGGATAAAGACGTCGGCGGAAGAAGTTAAGAATCAAGTGGGCATTATACAGAAAATCTTCACTATCCTGGCAAATGCTACGAAGCATAAGTAATTGCGAATAGGGGAGAGAGTTCTTGCACGATGTCGGGTGAGAAGGGTCGTAGCAGAGGAAACAATTGGAGTCAGTAGGTTTGTAGAAGACTAAGGTACGTAGACCAGAGACACCTAAGGAAACTAATATATAAGAAGGAGACAGAGGAGGTGAAAATATAGGAAGTGATGTTGATCGACGAGTGAATATGTCCATCAAGCTCGATGAATAGGGAGATTTCTTCCTCGGAAAGATCAGTCAGACTGATGCTGTCGTCAATGTATCTATGGTACATAAGCGGAAGAGGATCCTAGTAGGTGTGGATGATCTGCTGCTCTAGATAACCCATGTAAAGACAAGCGTAACTAGGGCCCATTTTGGTGCCCATTGCGTCCCCACTGATCTGAGTGAAGAAGTTGCCATCGAACTCGAAAGAGTTGAGGTTAAGAACTAGTTCCGTTAGACGGAGGAGGACCTTAGTAACGATAGAAGGTTGCATTTCTTATCAAGAAAAAACTGAGAGCGCTAATGCCATCGGTGTGGTGAATGGGGGTGTACAGAGATTAGGCATTCATGACAAAGAGGCGGTAGTTAAGGTCAGGAGAAAGGGTGATGGGGGCAATGATATTCAGAGCGTCGTTGGTGTCTTTAACATATGATGGGAGCTCATGACTATGGGTTGAAACACACTGACGAGGATGTCAGAAATGTGAACTGTGGGACAGTAGATAGAAGAGACAATAGGTCATCCGGGCGAGTCGTGTTTGTTTATCTTAGCCTTCATGTAGATAGAGGGTCAACCTAAGTCACTATCATTGAGGATTATACAGGACGAGCTAGCAGTGAGCTGTCCCTTGTGAGTGTACTTCAGAATCGTCGTCGGTACCAAGACATTATTTGAAACAGTGGCATCGTCCGAGACGGGTTGGTGTGGTCAGATAATTGTCTTTACCCGTCACGAATTTAGAGATTGTTCCTGCATACACCCACAGAACAAACCTTTTTGGCAGGCTTGATGACAATGTCCTCGCGGTTGCGAAGATCTGAGAGTGCCTGGTATTCCTCGGGGATGAGATTCGAATGTCGAAGTCTACAGGGACGGAGTGCCTAATGTCGCTGGAGGTAGACAGGTCCAAAGCTTGCGAATGACCTGCGGAAAGATTCCAGGCGGATTTGTGAGAGGAGAATCGCGCGAATTCATTATTATGAGAAAGTGTGCATATACAGGTTTAGCCGCCAGAAGAAAAGACGAGATAAAAAGGAGTTTAGACAGACCAATTATCCTATTTTAATTTAATACATTTTACATATTGACTGTTAGAAGTAAAGACTGCCTTCGTGACGTCATGAGGCAATATGGCGGCGCGCGCATAGGTCCATAGAGATAAAGATGGCTGTGCTTCGTCACATTAATATATGGAATAATACGGTTGTTGTTACGCCGGTGCCGTCGTTCTTGCTCATACAGTTCGGTACCCATTAACGATGTGTGAATGTAGAGGCCGTCGATCAGGATCTCTTATCTTTAGTAGTCAGGTGCACTAAACACTAAATTATCGCACCTCCCACTAAAGAGTTCACAATTGATGAGATAAGAAAATTTAGACAAACTGATGAAGTCATCAAAAAGTCAGAATGTGAAATAGATGCATGAGAAACATTAATGGACTTATTAGTGCATCAAACAAAGAAGAAATTTTTAAAAAACTTGAAATTTGAGCAATTTGATGAGGAAACCAGTCACAAACAGCTGACACTGGAGCTTCCTGGTATGAAAGACCAACAGCCAAATGAATACAAGATTTAACAAAATTTCCCAAGCAGCTTGTGTTAACAACTATGGCACAACTGCGACACAACTGCTACTTGGTGGCCATTGGTAGACAGCTACAGTCCTTCATGCTCGTAAGCAATATTGGAGATGATAATATATAAAATGATACAAAATGAACTTACGATCAAGAAATGGTTCATTAACATTTAATAGGGTCTGGCCAACCTTCCCCTAACAAAACCCAAATAACGAAAACATACTTTTCCAGCCCACAACCCAATAACGAGGTGACTCCTAATAGGTTAACAAACGTTAACAAACGTTATCTTTTTATTGACTATCTCATTAAAAAAAGTAATGATATGGACAACCAGTTTACCCATAACATCACATCAACAATATGTCATTAAACTACATACACATTGGTTTATTTTTGTTGTTTATTTCCACAAACTCTTCTTGAAAATTGTTGCTTACATTTTAACAAAAAAGTATTATACTGTTACTTCCCTTATGTTAAAATAAATTTAGCGGGCCGTCAAGCCATCGCAAGGGCTCTAACAATATAGGTTTTGTTTAGTAACAGTTAATGAGATCTGCTATACGTTACTTTCAGTGATGTTTAGCTGTCTACATCTCAAAACGTTTCCATTTGAAAGTTAATTATTTTAATCACGTTACAAATCTTAATTAAATAGCGACGTTAATGTAAATAGTGAACTTCGGGCCAATTTTGCTAACACATTTTTTTTGTTTTTCAAATACGTCCAAGCACTTTTACTATTATATCTTGCTATTATATCTTGCCAGATGATTCTGAAGTTATTTAAAAAAAACATTTTATGTCAATATTTAGAACTATATTACAACAAAGTATAAATAGAAACAAAGTGTATGTACACGTTTTAACTTTAATAATTTGGTAACAAAGTAAAAAAAAAACAGACAAGCTTGTTCAAATCAGGCACAATAAAATATTTGCAGAACTAAAACGTTACATTTGCAAAATTAATGAGAGTTACATAAAAATGGGGTTTTATAGAAGAATGTTGAGAATACCATGGACAGCTAAGAAGAGTAATGAAAATGTTCTGAAAGAGGCCAAAGCAAAAACAGAGCTAATTTCCAATATTAGGAAGAAACAATCATCATTTTCTGGCCATGTAATGAGAAGAGAACAACTGGAATATATTGTAACAACTGGAAAATTTGAGGGACGAAGAGATAGAGGGAAGCAAAGAAAGAAAATACCAGAGAGCTTAAGAGAATGGCTTGGCAGAAGGTCAACAACAGAAATGATAAAGAACTGTCGAGATTGAAAGTTGTGGAGAGACATGATCACCTACGCCAGTAGACCCGGTACTTGATGATCATGATGATGATGATGATGATGATGACATAAGGATGGCGTTACGAGAAGTGATATCTCACTCTCCCTCTTTCTTTCTCCCTCTTAATATTTCCCACTGGTCTCTGCATATGTGTTTTTATAACGATTCTCTCGTTTCTTATAATATTTCTTCTATCAACAATTCTTATCTCCATGTACCATGCTTTATTCTATACTGTTTTACAGCCTCAGAAATCGAGTTAAAAATAAAGTCTTCTAACAGTGATTATTTATTTTATATTCGGTTTGAGTTGAACGATGTGCTGGTATGAAAGCGTGAAATGCTAAAGAAACGGTTACCTCTCATTCTTTGGGAGATACCCAGAACCACTGGATTTAACGTATAGTGTAGTAACGTTGATTCTTAAAACAAGCCATCGGTAAAAGAAGAAGTGAGTCATCATGACACTGTGGTTCTAGGTAAAGGTAATCTTAAAGATTAAAAGAAAGAAAGAAACTCTAGAAATCCCATCTTTACTCCATTTGGCATACAAGGAGCTCTTACTTTTCTCACCACTGACACATTTGTGGATAATGTGATCAGCATTACCCCAGTGGGCATATTTTTTTCCCAAGAAATGTCGGTTGTCCATTGAAGATTGTGTGAAACTATAATCCGTTCTTCGGGATTGAACCCGACCGATTGTCCTAAGTAGATCAATTGACTAACCACTGATGTACTGTTGCTCCCTATCATGCTAATAATATAAAGGGTCTATAATATGCAACATCATTTGATATTTAGACGGCGTTTGTATTTCTTCATTCTTTTCAACATTTTTGTCTCTTTTAGGTGTTCAATTGTATATTGGAACCGGAGTGTGTAGCAACGAGAACGAAGTTTCTGTTGTTGCTATGGATCCGTGGACTTGTGACCTGACGTCTCTCGTCTCATTTAAAAGTTTCTCGAACGTAAACCAATCGCATATCTATTATGTTAGTTCTAGTTTCCAATTCTATCGAAATTCTAAAGGATAATCGTCAACCAATTAACTATAAACATGAAGAGAAAAACAAGGCAAAAAGTGGTTTGGTTATATAGGTAAGGAACAACAGAAAAGTCACAACGACGTTGCGGCCCAGTAGGCCACTAGCTGGTACAATGGACAACACGCACACACGAATTTGTAAGTGAACAAAATAAAATAAAAAAACTACATAACGACCAGATTATAAATATCTGAACAAGAAAATATTATTAAAAATGAAAAGACACTCATTTTAACTTAAAGCTGTAATCATACTACTTTTCCCTTTCTTTTCTTTTCATCCTTATCATCAGTGTTACATCAGCTTCTCATTGTTATGCATTCTTATGTCCTTATCTCTTTTTTTTATATATAAACCTTTTATTTACTTATACTAATGAATGATATAAAAAAGAAAACCACACAATGATATATAAGGACTATGGGCCTCTGGTTTCGGATTCAACACTCCAATTTCTATGCTGAATTGCCGGCTCTAGAGCATACCAAAGAAATCACAGAAATATGAGGTCAATGATAAGGCTAGAGACAACAAACTTTTACAAGCTACTAAAGTTAAGGCCTTCCACAGTGCTGGGTTTACCGAAATAAGTTCCCAGTAGCTATACCAGATCTTTGTCTGGGATAGAACAAAAAAACATTATCGCAATGCTAACCACATAAACCATAGGTGTAAGTCACATGGTTCGTCACGTCCTAAGCTGGTGTGCCTCTAATATAGGTCTCATTAACAAGATAACACTGCATTGGTCATCAATTCCTTCAGCGCAAACCACACATACATAACATTTTATTTATTTTCTCATTCTAGGGGCTGGTCCGTTATTTTATTCTCTGGCCACACTAACTGTTAGATGTGCGCAAATGGAAAGAAAGGAAGTGACACAGAACAATGCAATGTCCACCGATCTTGGAAACACAAAAGACACTATATGCAGAGCTATGCGTTACCTCTATTTTTGTACAGGGACATAACAAATTTTTGTCAAATTCAGGCTTGGTTTTATCTTGAGTGAATGTATGTGATTGCAATAAGCGCCTGCATTACTCATTTTCAAAATAATGGTTAGTTATATATGCTCTATTTTTTTATGTTGCACTATATTCATCATCACTACATTGCCGCAGCACTGCAATTATTTGTCTTTTCCCTTGAATGAATCATGTCTAGGACATTGTTCAACAGATTTCTTAACACGAAGACAAACGTTTCGAATATCAGAGTTGTACGCCCTTGTCAGTATGACTCGAAATGAAGGCAAAAAACAAATCTCCAGTCATGGAAGCAGAAGTAAAGGTGTTGATTTATTAAGAATGTTCATGAGAGTGATGTAGTCATGTATAGACGGAGTTTAAAGACCTTCACAAATCAGTCGGGGTGAGAATCGTCCAGAAAACGAGAATGTATTTGCTTTGAGTACAATCCGTTCGATAATGGCAGTAACTACACATCTGTTTCACAAGTACAACATACGTTAGTTTTCTTGTTTTCACGTGCTTCATTTACGACGTATAAGTATCCAGAAAAAAAACATAATCTATATCAGTAAATCAATATTCAAGTATTACAGCAACATTTTTGAATGTAACTGATTATTATGTGATTGTTCACATAAGGCCGACTACTCTTGCCATTGAAAGTCGCTGATGTTCATTTACATAGATTTGATGAATATCGAAAGCGTTTCATTTCGGGAGAAAAATACGTCACGTTTTGGTAGAATTGAACCTGGACCCGTCTGGTCTGTAGAAGAACGAATTAACCACGGCTTCAGAATTTTGAAAGGGCAATAATAAAATCTCTCCCTGATGCTTCGCCTTAAAAAATATTTTAGAGGGCACTCAAAGTCTCAGCCACTCTGAACATCTCTGCCAACACTGCTAGGCTAGGTTTGATCTGTGTGGCTTTCTCTTCTCTCCAGACTTAAATGCATGGTTGGTCTTGTGATCGTTTCTGATCGTCTGTCCAGCACCAGTACCTGTTATTACATTACATCTTGAATGCATCTGTTAAATACTTCTTGCTGACTGACCCAAATATCTAAAAATAAACCTAATATTATATTTTTTCTTTGTGAAATGATAACACATGATGTTTACTTTACTTTTGTTGTCCAACATTAAGATATTGGAAAACGTGTTATGTAAATATATAAATCATAAAAAGACAAAGCCATTTATTTAAAAACAATTATTTACTGAATTGGGAGCCGCGATAGCTCAGTGATTAGTGAACTGGACTACAAAGAGGTAGGGCTCGATCCCAACCGA
Source organism: Megaustenia siamemsis (assembly GCA_032433765.1). Classification (NCBI taxonomy): domain Eukaryota; kingdom Metazoa; phylum Mollusca; class Gastropoda; order Stylommatophora; family Ariophantidae; genus Megaustenia; species Megaustenia siamemsis. The sequence goes on along the minus strand of JAVIAB010000092.1, from coordinate 116,352,580 downwards.
CGGGGTCCGGTTCACCCAGCCTTTAATAGGTACCGGATTTTTTTCTGGGAAAGTAAAGCGGCACGGGTGTAATAACGACCACATTACCTCAAAAATCATGTGCCGAAGTTCTGTAAAATGTATGGTCACTAACACCATATTTCGTATATGCCACTTGGCGTGACGAGGGTACATTACTTTTTTTTTTTTAACTTTACTGAATTACTATGGGAAGTGAAAAATACATAAAATTGAAGCTATTCTAGACAATTTATCCGATCAAATCTATCGTTTTATAACGTGCACGCGGCTACCAGATTTTCATAACAAAAATAAAACATAGTTTCCTCAAACTTATTAGAAACGAAGACGTTTTCTTCTAGACGAACCGAGAGTAATTGTTACTCCGGGCCAGTCCCTCCATTGATTGATCATGTCGCAGGAATGATCTCGTTGGTGGCAGCTCCAGAGATCCCTAGTCCCTATCTGTAGACGGCATTGTAATGTGTATCATGTTTGCTTTTTGTTGTCCGCTTAATATACGAGTATGTACTTCTTAAAGTTTACACTTTCTTTTAATTTAGTTTGCTGTGCCTCCAATATAATTAATAAATGCTCCATATAATGGTGTCTTTGAAACAAAAGTTTCAGCTTTCTCATTGTCCTAGGTGCCTGTATGCCCATGCAAGTTAATGTTCGTGGGTTTTGTTATGGCATTTACACACTGTCTACTCATAGCTATCTCTCTTTCTCTCTCTCTCTGCGATCAGAACTCAATCAGAGTAGGATTCCAGACTCTCACATGAAGTCAGCTGTCAGGTTAAGTGTGTTGATCGCCCCCACAGACAGAACATCACAATTAGAGTCTGCCAGATCCACTCTGATGTTTGCACTGTGTTCTGCGCCATTGGCCCAGTGCATACGATTTCAGCCAGCATTTTACTCAGGTTTGCATTCCTTAGCCTTTGATTGTCCCCAATCTTCCTGCAAGGCAGCAGATGATCTTTTCTGTAGGGGGATTTTACCATTAGATGGTCGGCCCTCCCAGGTTTACGAGCACCATCTGCCCGAGTCACTAGATGTGACTAACACAGACATGCACACACAAAGATATGAGATGTGACCAACACAGACATGCACACAGCGATACGAGGCATGACTAACACTGATACACATCAAGATATATGACACATGACTAACATAAATATGCATATAAAGATATGAGATATGACTGACATAGATATGCACACACAAAGATATGACACATGCATAACATAGACATGCACACACAAAGATATGAGATGTGACTAACATAGCCATGCACACACAGGGGTATGAGATGTGACATACACAGACATGCACACATAAAGATATGAGATATGACTAACATAAACATGCACACAAAGATATGAGATATCACTAACCCAAACATGCACACACAAAGATATGACACATGACTAACACAGATACACACTAAGATATGAGACATGATTAACACATACACACTAAGATATGAGACATGATTAACACATACACACTAAGATATGAGACATGATTAGCACGGACACACTAAGATATGAGACATGATTAACACGACACACCAAGATATGAGATATGACTAACATGACACACACCAAAATATGAGCCATGGCCAGCACGCACACACACACACGTATATGCACGCACGCACGCACACACACACACACACACATACACGCAAGCTGAGATATAAGCCATGGCTAGCACAGAAACACATCAAGATATGACCTATGGCTAGGACAGAAACACATCAAGATATGAGCCATGGCTTCACGGAAAAATACCAAGAAATGAACCATGTCCAGCACAGAAACATATTAAGGTATCCATATTTTGTGTTTGTTCTCGTCGGCAGACTCTTCTTAACGTGGGAATCATATAAGCTATCTAAATAGTACTTTATGTAAACGTATGACCCTCTCTAACATACATTTCGGGTATTTCTCCCAGTTCATTTGAAACTTCAGGTTTCAGCTGGCCTGCAGAAGAATTTCATGTACTTTTAAAAAACATTCAATGTATATAAATATAATATGAAGAGGCAAAAATCTACGATCATTCTACAGTGATAACTTAATAATTCTATGTAAGTTTTTAAAGAGCATTAATGTTTTGCTCTTTCAAATACTGCAATGATAGACATCATTTATACTAATTATTATTACATCATCATCATCAGTTGCCATACCCGTTGGCGTAGGTGATCATTTCCCTCCACAATCTTCTATCTACAGTGCATCGTATCAGTTCTGTTGTTGACTGTTTTCCATGCCATGACACCAAGCTATCCAGTATTTTATCTCTTTGTCGCCCGCGATCTCTCTTTCCTTTTAATTTGCCAGTATTATTACAACCTGTAGAAAACAATACATTATACTAGTATATTATTATTATTAATTCGTATGTTTTATGACTATGATTACGTCAATAAATAGGATTAATAAAATGAATCACAGCAAGTTTCCAATTTTAATATTTTTCTTAATCAAATGTTACTCATATACTTATATCCAACTATAAGGTCAACTTTTAGCTATCCATCAGGACAATCAACTATTTCATTAAAATTGTAGTGATTTCATTTGCCTGTTTTGTGTAGGGGATGTAACTTATGTTATTCAATTTCAACACTAGAGGGATGTTAAAACAATTTATCTTCAGACAGTTACATAGTTGGACATTGTATTGACATAGGTTCAAAAGAACCTCTCCGCCCTTTCTTTGTGATGACATTTGATTGACTCTCATCCATTCATGCCCTTTAATTTTATGTTTCAACATTCGTCCGGCGACTTCTTCCTTTTCATTGTCTGCCCGGACAGAGAGTTAGCTTCGAACGTTTGCATTCACCCAACAATCAAAGGAATTATAACACCACTTGAACATCTGTTCTTTAAAGGGCGCAATGTGGACGTCCATGAGTTGTGTTGTGGTTTGCAGTAGAACTATGATATTTGCCCATTTCGGCCCAACACATCCGACGTCAATACGTGAAAGCGTTAAGTGACCCATGACTCGTCTTGTCTTGTTTATTGTGCCTATTTAAACGCATCCCTGAACGTCCAAGTCGAGGCTGCTGATAAAATCGTTTTGTTTATCTCTTTCTACTAGAGATTATTTCAATAAAACTAAAAACCTTCAGAAACACATTAAAATAATCAATGAATCAAAAGTTCAATGCAAACTCTCACGCAAAAAGAAAAATAATAATCGTGACCCTCCGTGCTAATCTGTAAAGAGCAGCAACATAAATAAGCCGAGGAATTCCCTTAAAAAATTGTTGGCAAGTCATGTCATAAACTTAAGGAAGTTTTCAGAAGCAAACATGAAGAGACTCTTGGCAATGTGAGCAAACAACGTGGCTTTGGTTCATTGAGAACTCCGAGAATTTCGCTGAACATCAGAAAGAAACAGAAAATAGATAAAATATAAACTTGAAGTGTAAATATCAGAGAAAATAAATCGGCCTACTATCTTTTGTGTTTTTAGATTTATCAGAATTGGAGAAGAGTTCCAGAGATCATCATCAAGTACAAGGCCTGCTGGCGTAGGTGATCATGTCTCTCCACAACTTTCGATCTCGACAGTTATTTATATCATTTCTGTTGTTGACCTTCTGTCAAAGCCATTCTCTTAAGCTGTCTGGTATCTTTTCTCTTTGCTTCCATCTATCTTTTCGTCCCTCAATTTTCCCAGTTGTTACAATATATTCCAGCTGTTCTCTTCTCACTACATGACCAAAAAATGATGATCGTTTCTTCCTCATATTGGAAATTAGCTCTCTTTTTGCTTTTGACCTCTCTCAAAACATCTTCATTACTCTTCTTAGCTGTCCATGGTATTCTCAACATTCTTCTGTAAAACCACAGTTCTACAGACTCCAGTTATTTTCTTGTCTGTTGTCCAATTGTCCATGATTCACATCCATATGTTAAGACTGGCTCTACATAACATTTAAGAACTCTTTTTCTTGTTTCTATTGTCAAAAATGGATTGCATAGTATGTTCCTCATTTTTTGGAAAGCTGCTTTTGCCTGAGCCATTCTGCATCTCACCTCTTTTGTACATCTTCCGTCTGTGGTTAACAAAGTTCCCAAATATTTACATTCATTTGCCTGCTTTCATATTGTTCCACTTGTCTTTATTTTGCACTGAGGTGATTTATTTTTCTTTGATGTTACCATTACTTCTTACTTAAAAGAGGAAGGGTTATTAGTGACAAGAGAAGCTGAGATAATAGTAAGAGGTTGAGGAGCAGTTGTTGTTGTGAAGAAGAAGTAGCAAGATGAGGAGTAATAGTATTACTAATAGAAGGAGGAGGAGTAGGTATAGTAGAGGAAAAAGAATAGGAAGACAAAGAAGAAATAAAGTAATACTTTATGTAGCATAAAATATAGTTACACAAGTAAATAATAAGCACAAAAAATAGATGAAGAATTCAAATAAGTAGTTGGAAAAAAAATTAAAAATAAATTATAGAAATATTATGGGATGAAGAAGTAGTAGTAGCAGCAGTAGTTGTAGTATAAATAATAACAAATGAAGATTAAAAAGTAGCAGTAGCAGCAGTAGTAGCAGAACTATAGTAATAGTAGATGTAGTAACTGAAGTAGTAGAACCATGGTAGTAGTAGAAATAGGAGTAGTAACTTCAGCGTAGTAGTAGTAGCAGACTAGTAGTAGTTATAGAAGTAGAAGGAGTAGTAGAAGAGGTAGTATAGAATTAGAAGTAACTGCAGTAGTAGTAATGGGAGCTGCAGTAGTAGTAATGGCATTAGGAATAATAGCACCAACAGTAGTAGTAGCAGTATAGTTGTAGCAGAAAAGTAGTAAAGTATTAGAAATATTAGTAGAAGTTGTAGGAATAGTAGGATTAGTAAGTATTGTAGAAGCAACAGTGGAAGTAGTAGTAGAACGTAGTAGAAACAGCAGTGGTTATAGTATCATAGTTGTAGTAGAAGTAGTAGGAATAGTATCAGCAGCAGTAATTGCAGTAGAAGAATAATAGTAGTAGAAGAGGTAGGGGTAGTAGCAACAGCAGCAGTAGTCGTATAGCGCTAACAGTAATAGTAGAAGTATAATTTTAATAGTAGCAGAAGTAGTAATAGCATAAGCATTAGCAGCAGCAGTAGTAGAAGTAGAAGCAGTAGCATCAGCAGTAGAAATAGTATTAGTAGCAGCAGAGGCACTAGTAAGATTGTAGTAGTAGTAGTAGTAGCAGTTGTAGAAGAAGTAGCTGCAGTAGTAGCAATACTAGTTATAGTCTTAGTAGCTGTAGTAGTAATAATTGTTGTAGTAGTAGCAACAGTAGTAGTAGTAGTAAGATTGGTTGTAATAATAAGCAGCAACAGTAAGTAGTAATAATATTAATAATAGAATAAAAAAAAAGATCAAGCTATTGTGTACAGACATACAACCCTACACACACAAAATGACATTACTCCAACCTTCAGGAAAACAATGAAACTTTCCAATGCTCTCAAGAAGTAATTCGCAATCTCCCCATCTCTCAATGGAATACAGGAAATATGCACGCACACAAACTGCCAAATAACTGACAAAATTTGTGCCAGGAACGATTTCCAGCAACCAATTATAACTTACATTACAACCGCTACAGAGATATTGAATTACTGCCTCAATGAAAAGTGGAAACAAGACATCATTTCAGGGAATAATTTATGAAACACGTGAGCAACCTGCCAAAGATAAGGGTGTTATGGTTACTGCTGATGAGCAGATCTCTTGAATACTGTGAATGATAATATTCTTATTATGGGTCTTATTTTTTTTTTTGACATGTCATATTTTTTTCCTGACATGTATTTTTTAAATCCAAGCTAATTTCAAAATGTTCCATGCCTTTCTAAACACTGTGACGTTGTTTTTATTGGCCATATAAATGTATATGTTGACGTTCATTTAGGTTTAGGGCTTATTTTGACCACAAATGGGGAACATAAATGAAGATTTTTGGTTATATTTGGTCATGTTTATCGTCATTTTAAGTAAAATAAAACTTTTATTTAGATGACCCTTTATTAAGAGTATAAAAATGAGGCTTTGTAATTTTATTACAAAAATACATAAACTGTCTTGAATAAATACAACGTTTTATAATTTACAGACCGTAATTTAAAAAAAATATTTCGATGTAAAATTATAGATCACCTTAGTTGATTTATTATGCGTCAGGAAAAGATATTGCGGGACTTCCGGTTTTAAGATGGCGTGGTCATGTATGCGTCAACGTTCACTGTTACGTTTTTTGCTGGAATGATGGTTAATTCTATCTTTCCACTGCAGATAAGTGTATAGATAGGAAGTTCCACTGTTGGGATTTTCACGGGTGAAGAGGATTACATGCATGTGATCTGAAATCCTCTACATTGTGCGCAATACTGTGTTCTGTGTTGATTGCAATATACGTCATCATTGGAAATTCTGTCAATATGGCGGAGAGCTGGCATGAACCATTGAGGCATAGTCTGAAAAGTGTTCCTTGTAGTTTCCTCATATTCTAAGTCCAGCTTGCTGCTGGAGCTATTGAGTTTAGTGCTCTGTGCACACCGTGAGCTGTGTGTTTCATCCGGATTATGTTTTGATATTCCGATTGCTTACGATGAATGATAATATCGTGTGAAGAAGGACAATTCAGCAACGTCCACTTTCGGTGCAGCTTGGCCTTATGTCTTTCGGCGTGTGCTGGAGCTACTATGATGGGGACTGCAGCTGCCTTTCTTTGTGTGAATCCTTCAATGAGATAAGTTTTCATTTGGATGGTTCCACTGGCACGGGCGATTAAGCGATTATGAATTTTATTCTTTTACAGTGATACCGGGGCCTTCTTATAACCATCACCATGTCAGGAGAAACGTATGCAATTCAAAAATAAAAGAGATCTTTGGTCAAAACACCGCACCGAGCAACAGCGCACTGGTGCGACAGTACTGTGTATAGAGATAATTCTAAGTGAGACTGCAAACAGGAAACTATCTCTTCAAAGTGAGACTTAAAACAGGAAACTATCGTAGACGACTTCACCGTTTAAGGTGCAGATAACGCAGTTAGATATTCCTTTGGTATGAAAGTAATTGCAGACACTGAGGGAGAAAACATTTGTCAAAAAAATGAAAAAAAAAATATTAAAATCAGTCAGAAATTGTTGGTCAACAAAAACAAAAACATGAAAGTAGAGCGTAACGCAAAGGATGAAGACACCACGGCTGATAATTTAACATCACTTCACTTTTAACAGCAAATGAGTAATAATTTATTATATATTTTGGTCTTTTTAATTTTTAGATCATATATGCAAATACATTTCGATGACTTGTATGTCATATTTAAACTTTATTACCTAAGGTAATATTAAACTTTCGAAGGTGAAGTAAATCTTCTATTAAATTTTAAAAAAAGCATTAAGTAATAGCAATCCTGATTTATTTAATTTTTTGATGGAGATGAAATGTAATGACAATACGAATGTATAAAATATTTCACTATTACAAATTATACTGAAATCAGTATCATTGTTAAAGCCACTAAATTTTGCCGCCCTTCAATTTTGTTTATGAATTTACTCATAAAGCTAAAAAAAAAAATGTACATTCATAAATGAATGATATATATTTTTTTTTTTTACACATGATGAGCTTTAAAATAATTGTAATACGAAATTCGAATTGAGTCGTGCAGATCATTTAGAATAGAACATATAAATGAGTCATTTAAGGAATACAATTGATTTACAACACATATTCTCCAATATAGAATAAACTGTTGATCTCGGAGAAGGCATTTAAATAATAAATATAGTAATAAAAATTAAACTAATATAATAATGTATATAATAATGTATATAATAATGTATATAATAATGTATATGATATTGTATATAATAATGTATATAATAATGTATATAATAATATATAATATATAAATAATAATAATAAAAGAAAATTTAAAATGAACTCCATATAATACAGACAAATCTTATAAACGATAAACTAGAGAAACTAATACAAAATGAAAACAAGCATTGTGAAGAAGAGTAAATTATCCATTTTTATTTATAGTGCTCGGGCTTTGTCCATTTTCAGTCCTTATTACTGATTACAAAAAAAGATGTCAAACTGTAGGAATTGTTAAATACAGCCTAGGGCCACTCGGCAAGTTTCAAAGTGCTCGCAAATCTTGTAAATATAGGAATGTAAGTACGTATTTTACTTATCCCGAATAGTGGCATGCAGCGGGATGATTTCAGTTTGTAATGTTAATGCTTCTCTTTTATCAAGGACTTTTACTGTTGATATCTAAATTTATACACAGCACTCGATCTCAGCAACTTTAAGAATCAGTCAAAGTTGTAAATTAGTCAAACTTCACATGAATTCAAAACATATACCAGTATGTACCCAGTAGAACACAAACACTAAAGTTAGAAATGTCAATATGTAGAGTACAATGAAAACAAGATGAACAATTTGAGCCAGTCATGAGGCATCCTATGAAGAATGGTCACGGATCGTGCAAAATTGGGGAACTTTGTTGTCGCAAGATATCACAAACGTAACAACCACATATTGCTTTGTTGGACTATGGTCATCGAAAAGAAGCCGATATAGAACAATGTTATACTTAAGTAGGAAAAAAACCCACTCCAGTTTATATAGCACCTTGGTTTAGAATAGTGCAATAGTTATGTTAAAAAAAATTATATACATAATTTAATTGTACCGTTCTCATTATACTAGATATAAATTGTGCGCGTGTGTGTGTGTGGTGTGTGTGTGTAGTGCGTGTGTGTGTAGCGTGTGTGTTGTGTGTGTGAGTGCGTGCGTGCGCGCGTGTGCGTGTGTGTATGCGTTGAAGGCTACTTTGTTCATTAAAGCTATCTCTTGACGTTTTCTCACTTAAGGTCATAGTACGCATATTTTCTGATCTGACAGCTAAAATTCAAATCGTTAATGGGGTGTGTTTCTTGCGGGAGTAAGAATGAGACGAGAGAGAGAGAGAGAGAGAGAGAGAGAGAGAGAGAGAGAGAGTGAGATGTGATAAAGAGAGAGCGGGTAAACGAACACGAACTATGCCTTTTTATTCTCGTCACCATTTTTTCTCGCTGATATGTTTTTGGGCAATATTTCATAACTTGATTTCTTATTTGTCCATGATGCTCGAATATTTCTTCTAAAAACAACATGTGCTTCTTCAAGAAAATAATTGGATCCCGTGTCCAATGCAAGTTTATCAACTACTAATGACAGCATGACAAGTTCACAATCACATTTTAAGATATAGTACTGGCAGACATGTTGGATTAACTCACAAATTCACACTAAGAACACGAACAGGAGAACAAAATGAGTAACATTTAAGTCGGAGAGAAAATCCGCAAAGAAGGAGCATTACAGTCCTGACAAACAGTATAAAGTACGGACAAATTTGATAAAATAAATTGAAAGGGAGGAAAGATATATAATACTATAGAGGATTATGTAGAACGGACGGAAAGAAAAGAAAACAAACGATGAAGTTTTAAACAACTAAAAAGGAAAAGAGAACTACTAAACACAATTAGAACAAGACAAATGACATTTTTGGGGCAAGTTAAAAGACACAACAGCCTAATAAAAGTAATGTTGGAATGGAAAATACAAGGTAAAAGAGGCAGAGGCAGACCAAGTCTAACATGGACGAGTAACATCAAAAGATGGATAAGTCAACCTATGACAATCTGCACCATCAAAGCATGAGACAGAGTGGAATGGCGCTTCATGGTAGCCAACCTTCCATGCGGAGACGGCACTCAGTTATGATGATAGGGAGGAAAGGCTTAAGTAAAATTGCATACGTCAAAAAGAAAACTTTAACAATAAACAACCGCTGCAGGATAGTCAGTAAATAATTGGGGTTGAGAATTAGAATTAGAATTCACTCTAGAAATAGATACGAATTGACACCAAGTGTGCTCGTCTTCAATGTGTAAATACATCGCAATGCAATTGGCTATAAATAAGAACGACAACAACTAAGCAGTATTTCATTACCCAAGCATTATAAACTTCAGGTTGTTTATGGTACTGTGATGTTTTCTTTTTGGCTTCAGAAGCCAAATATCCAGTCTATACTACTAGTTTTAGTGTATGTCGCCAAACTATTCAAAGCAGACAGTATATGATTCATGTATGTGCTTCGGCAAAAATATCCGGATAGTGGAGAGGGAAGGTTTAGATTTTCAAGAACAAAAAATAATTTTAAAAATTAATGAGAATACAAACTCTGATACCCATTTTCACAGGCTTGGTAAACCTTGATTCCGCGTCGATCTTAAAAAATGTGCCCGCATCTGGAGAATGAGCCTGGATCCATCTGGTTAGTGGTAAGAACACTAACCACCCCACCACCGCCGTTGTACCAGTGACTAGACAAGACAAAACAAAATCTGGCATAACAAGAATGCGGCGTGAAGTTTGAATTTAAGAAAGCAATTTAAGCTACATGAATTGTGTTTAGTCTTTGGAAAAGGAAAAGTCCACGCGCTGCGGAATTACAGAAAAGTATATATTATCACATCACTATGTTCATCTGTGTAAAAACGTAAAGTACCACAGTCACGCCAAGTGGCGTGTAGGGAATATGGTGTTAGTGACCACATATTTTACGACCTTCAGCAATGATTTTTGGGGTAATGTGGTCGGTATTACGCCCGTGCCGCTTTACTTTCCCAGAAAAAAATCCAGTACCCAGTAAAAGTTGGGTGCACCCGGAAGCCGTCGGTTTGGAATCGAACCTTACCTCTTGTTCTTTGTAGTCCAGTTCACTAACCACTGAGTTATCGCGCCTCCTCCTCATCAGTGTAATCGTCATTAATTTATTCACTTCGTATCTCGCTTTCTATATGCATTGAAACATTAATGTTCTTCTAACAACTCCGTCTATATTTATACAACTTTTCCTGTCCAAGTTATCATTCTTTCTTCAATGATGCATCACTATCTTCATTCATTAAAATCTCTAATATATTTGTTACCATTACATTTTTGAGAAATGATAAACTTAACCACGGTAGATTTACCATTGCACGTAAGCTGATGCATTCACCTATCCTACAATTCATTCATCTCCCGAGGAGCTGGGGAGTCAGTTACATTATGTTAATGAACCTAATCCTTCATCCCAGGCCAGTGGTGTCGAGTCAAGCACATGTTCTCTGTCTCTATGACTGACAGACATTCAGCAACGACTGCTGAATCGCGAACGCCTACATAACCTCAGTTCAACGTAATTTGGGATCTCGAGGGAAATGGGAGCTTAGATTTCATTTTGACAAGCGAGTTGTATCGCAACGGGTTAATTTAATGGATGATTTTTAAACCGCAAATTCAGGACAAGTACTTTAAAAAAAGACATCCCATTATAGGACATGACGAATCAATGATGTAAAGGTTAAATTTCATGGACAGATTTATGAAACAAAAATCCTAAATAAGTTTATTTTTGGCATCTGTTAAAATTGGCAACTGTGGAGATTATAAATATCCATCATCATCATCATCATCATCGTCATCATCATCATCATCATATCTGCATATCGGCAATATAAATACTGATATTATCAATTTAAATATCATACGTTGTAACATCATGATCAAGTTACATCTGGTTTTAATATCTTAAGAGAACCTATTTTCGACAGGTAATTTAACTTCTTGATGTTGATGTCCTGAACTAACATTTCATCAGATCTATCGTTATCTTTCCGGTCCTACCAAAAACATAGTGTACTTCAAATTGCAGTATCCCGTTACAATCATAACGGAAAACGAAAATGTGAGACGAGAAAGAGGGAAAGATAGTTTTATACTTTTGAAAACAGCAGCAAAATATACTTATATGAATTATAAAAATACAGGAAAAATCTGCACACATGATTTCATATTTATCGATATAAGATATTTTGTTTAAAAAGCACAAAACATTTTGTAATAACTAAAAAGGTTGAAAAATAATAAACCATGTCTTAAATCTTATGGGAAAACGAAATAACTAGAGCACAAATTAGAAAATTTTGAGCAATAATACCATGATAATACTCATATAGCAAAACACATGACTATTTTTTTGTTGATGATGAAAGAGCCGAGTAAGTAAAAAATAAGCATGTGCACAAAAGTGGGTTTTAACAAATGTAGTTTAATTTAGTTTAGCCGACTAGTCATGTTCATTGCACCTCCTATCAGTCCATGCGTACTCTGATATCTTCCCAAATATATAACACAAAACCTACAGCGACCAAGGACACCAGTGTTTTGTTGGTTGATAAGTCTTCTGGATTCTTGCTTAGCGTTCGAGTCTGACATCTCCCACCTTGACACGATATTCGTGCAGTCTGTTTCTAGTCGCGGATGCAGGGTCACTTTTGGGGTCATTTTCTATCTCGCACAGCCTCCTGAGGTCATTCAGAATGTCTTCGCAGTCCACTGCCCTTCCGCACTCAACATCAGCCAAATTGACAGGTCTATCAGTAAGCTCTTTACCTCTTACACCCGCTTGCTACTGAGTTAAGTGCTCTGTGCACACTGTGAGCTGTGCATTTCATCTGTTTTGATAGTGTTTCGATATCCCGATTGTTTACAATGAATGATGATATCGTATGATGGAGAACAGATGGTTGTGTTCACTTTCTGTGCGGTTTCGCCTTATGTCTTTTGACGTGTGCTGAGACTGCTATGATGGGGACTACAGCTACCTTTCTTTGTTTAGGAGATGAAATAGTAATTCGGATGATTCCACTGGCACGGGCGGTTGAGCAATTATGGTTTTTAATTCGTTTGCAGTGATACCCGGGCCTTCCATAACCATAACCCGCTTGGCGTTGTTGTTAGAATATACCTCTATAGAGACTCTAAGCACTGCCGTCGAGGCAGAAAGTTGTAATCTTTCTGAGCATGCTCGTTAAGTCACTGAGGAAACACACGTGTAAAAGTCTGAGTCTCAAGCCATGTTAATGCTTCTATGACATCCACAATTTCCATAACAAACTACTGGCAATCAAATCGAAATAACCATTGTCTTCCTCCGCAGTTCTGCCTGCAACATGAACCGTGAACGCCCACGAGCTCCGTACATTTTGAATAACAGGACCATCTGTGTAACCGACTGCGTCACGCACAGAATAGTTTTCGAAAATCAAGGCCTGCACTACTACCTCAACGACCAAAGGGTTTTGTTGTCTACATTCTCTGTCCAGTGTGATGACAGGGGAAGGACGTGCTGCACTCTGATTGCACTCGTACTCATTTTGCCCTGGTTTCTATGTCCTTGATTGAGCACACGAGCTGAAAAAAACAAATATCTATTGTCTGCCCCAACCATGATTTTCCTCTTTTTAACCTGCTGCCTTTTGTACTCATAAATTCACATTCTAGTGAGTGATGTGGATATGCACTGATTCGAAGGAAGGCACGAGCTCGGGAAAAGTCTTATTTTGTGTACCCGAGGATTATGCGCATTGAAACAGTGTGTACCCTTTCCTGTCCTATTTTAGCATTGCTGGAGTTAGGATCTCCAGCACATATTTAATGACATAAGAAATCAGCTCATGGTATAAGCGAACAAGATGGCGCTGCTTAATTTGTGATGTTGCTATGACCCTCATTGCATATAGGCCCTTTCCAACTTTCAATAACACTTAGTCTACATGCGTGTTACATGCAAGGCTCCAATCAAACCATGCTCCAAGGTACTTCACAGCATGAGTTCTCTCTACAACCTCTGAACTCAGATTCACATCTGGCGCTGGCTTGATGACAAGTTCGTTATTTAAAGAAAACCACGTCACCACTGCCTTGGTCGTATTGACAAGAGCCTTTGCCTCTCCATAACACACACCTTGACGATCAAGCTGTCTGACATTCTCCTGCAACACTTTCTGTCTTTGCCCTGGCGACATAACAAAACATTATCAGGGCAAGATGATAGTTTGCCCCTTCCTAAGATTTGCTCGCTTGTGATCCTTATGGTGTGGGACAACACTGGAAATAATGGTGAACGCCGAGTAACGCCGAAGTGAGCTGTTGGCTCTGAGGTCCTTGTACCACATTTAAATACCACCTCTCATTGAAAAAAGGGCCCCACATATCCAATTAAGGAGGAAAGAACTGATCTTAAGTTAGATTTTAAAACATCAGGAAATGCAGTGATATTCTGTTGAATGCATTTTATATGTCATTTGAAACAGCATTGGTTTCAGTACCTGCATAGAACGTTCATATACATCATGGGCAAAGCAGCATATATCCAAATTTCTCTGCTTAGGCAAATCCCTAATATGGCAGATGGAAGAAGGCGCAACATTTCTACCTATTTCCTAGAAATGATTTTCTCCAACTTACAAAAATAATTTTGTCTGATAACCAGGCATTTTTGTATGGTCTTTACCCGCTTTGGCAGAGGTATCAAATAACTATGAAGCCAGACCTTAATGACAGTAGCGCTCACTACACTGCGGTTATCGATAATTGCAGGTTCTTCTAAACCATCATCAGATAACTCGCCAATGTCCTCATATCAAATGTCATCTGGACCTGGTGCAGAATATTTTTGTCACTCATCTACTGTAGCACAATCATTTCCGTCCCTTCTTCGGGCCCTACACCTGTCAGAGATAGCTGCTGTTGAACGCAACGACCCACTTTTTCATCGCTCTGCTCAAAGATAGTGAGAGAATTATAAACAATAAAAATGCCCTTGTTTTCGTTCGCTTTCTGCCAGAAAAGATCTAAGATATGGAAGTCACGAATATAATAATTCTACACTGCGTCATTTATACTCCACTAAAGCCACCAAAAACAGCTTTAATGATTTATCTTTGATCATCCTTTTACAGAAATCTGACCATTTATTACTTTTGACTTGCTTTGATAAAGATTTTTTAAAAAGTCGACATTCATGACCATATCTTCTTTCACAGAAAAAGGATATGGCCAGTTTGGACAAATTGCTTTTCTTCATTTGCTCTGTGCGATGTCCCACTGCTCGGCGCTTATCCTACATAGCCTTATTTATTTCGTTAGTCTACCGCGAAGGATGCTCTCAACTTTTCATTCTGCAGATGTGATTGCTGAACGCCTTCTTATAATAGTATATGTAAATATTAAGAATTAAATGATGATGACATTTTAATTGGACGGTCATTAGAAAATTAGTCCACAAGAACTTGTGAAATAGGTTAGAAAGAGTCGATTTTTTCCAACAGATACAGTCTGACTGGAAGAGTTGCACGAGAGAATGTCAAGAGCGTAGAGGTCAGTATCCAGATTCAAGAAAATAGTTTTTGCTATTAAACCAGTGGTCATTTGTCATTGACATAAGTCGCTTCAATCTGTTGACTGAGCTGAGTATGAACGATTAATCGAGGCGACAGAAAGAACGAATATACCTAATTTGATATTATGAAAGATTTATCAAGCACTGACAGTGAAGGAAAAGACTGAGTTGTGTCTACTGTTGACATACATCGAAGTAGGTGTATCAATAGCTTCCTGAGAGCTGCAAGTTAAGGCACTGTTGTAACAAACTACAGACTCTGTCAATTGTATCAGTCGAATCTGAAAAGAAAAAAACCAAGACCCTTTTAATTTGATCAGAGATATATGCCTTTAAGTTGAATATACCGTCTCTTTAACGTGTTGACCATGTTAGGAAATTTGTCCGGTGTTATAGAACGAGCCCATCTCAAATTTGGTGACGCGGATCAACCCCGCATCATCCCCGGAACACGGTACATAATAACAAGTCTGCGGCATTTTCGTGCTAGTCAGCAGGGGACCCTCGACAGAATTTGTTCAACGAGTTAAAACAAAACAAGATTAAGAGAAGATGGACATTTGGCGCCCTTTTTAGCGCTTGACTTTCCTCGCTTCGCCTGCAAGGCAGCAGTTATTTCTTGTAGTCATAGTTGCAATTTCCATGGAAATAATCTGATCAAATTTATAAATATTTCTCAATCAGATACTTATCTTTTTATTTTAACTGAATTATCTACCAGAAATGTATGCTTCTCCATCATGTTTTCTCTTTTCTTTCATTCGTCTTCTCTCAAGGCTTTCTATCACCAGGACATGCTACCTAAGTATAGGCTGGAGATGAGGTTCCGTCTTCATTACATCTATAAAGGTTCTTCTCAGTTCATAGAATCAGTTTCACTGCATTCGGGAGTTCTTCATATCCGCGTCACCACATGTCACAGCTCCCGACAAAAGCGATCAAAATATGTTGTAACTTCTGTTGACAAGGTCGCTACCGTGCAGCCCTAATCGAAGACACAGGCGACGATTCCGAACGGCTTCCATTGAAAATATGAGTGCAGTGTCACTTGCTCGTTCTATTTTCATCGATAACACACATTTAAAACAAATAACGCAATCGAAACGGTTTTTCTGGGAAAGTAAAGCAGCACGGGCGTAATACCGACCACATTACCCCAAAAATCATGTGCTGAAGGTCTGTAAAATATAGGGTCACTAACACCATATTTCCCTATACGCCACTTGGCGTGACGGGGGTACTTACTTTTTTTTTACTAGGGTAGAACTTCAGTGCGAACCAAATCGGTTGCGTGAGCGACAATTTCAGACGACGTCACCGACAAGAGAGTGCTCCCAGTCACGTCCAACTCTAATTAACGTGAAAAAAAAATTGAAAAACCACATCAAAAGCTGTCAAAAATCGAAAAAAGGTTTCAGTGATGGTACTCTCTAAAAGCCTTGCTAAAATGGTTGCCATCTTCCCGGTATAATCTTCCACATATTGTAGCTTATTTCCTTCATTTTCGTAAAACTTTAGCAGACACAGCATATACGCTGGATACTTCTGTTAGTCTAACGCTCTTTCCATCACTCAAACAACACAACTGATAGCTGGTGATATCCAAGATCCCATTTTCATGGAATCGTGCTACAGCGCTATTTCCGTGCTTGAACAAAGAGACGGTAATAACAGATTAAAGAGATATCCTATTTGACCTAGAATTCCATCGCGAGGAAAAATTATGAAGCGTTTTCAGACCTGACTACGGTAATGAATGATCGGCGCAGGTATGGCAAGTCACTTCAAGGATACACGTTTTACCATTTGCTTAATTAACCTTTGAGAGACCATATCCCCATTTGAAAAATAAATGCAAGTAAAAGTTTGCACTGGCAATAATGAATATCATTCTTAGAAAAGTATGCATACAGTTAAACATAAGCAATCATCATCATCATCATCATGTACCATGCCGGCTGGCGTAGGCGGTCACGTCCCTCCAAAATCTTCTATCTACAGTGCATCGTATCAGTTCTGTTGTTGACTGTTTTCCATGCCATGACACCAAGCTATCCAGTATTTTCTCTCTTTGTCGTCCGCGATCTCTCTTTCCTTTTATTTTGCCAGTTGTAACCAAGTATTCCAACTTTCCTCTTCTCATGATGTGCCCGAAAAATGTTGATTGCTTCTTTCTGATGTTTTTTAAGAGCTCCCTTTTTGTTTTGGCCTCTTTGAGAACTTCCTCATTTGGTATTTTTATCTGTCCAGGGAACTTTCAACATTATTCTGAGAAATCCCATCTCTGTGGCCTCTAATCGTCTTTTCATTTGTTTGTCTACTGTCCATGATTTGCTTCCATAGGTCAGAATTGGTTCTATATAGCACCGATGATTTCTCTTTCTCATTTTTATTGACATAGAATTGTTGCATAAGATATTTTTCATTTTCTGAAATGCTATTTTGGCCTGAGCTATTCTGCTTTTTATTTCTGTGGTGCATCTCCCATCTGATGTAATTATTGTGCCCAACTATTTGAAACGTTGTACTTGTTTCAGATTTGTCTCCTTTATTTTCATGCTGCATAATGGTGATGATTGTTTCTTCGATATAACCATTACTTCTGTTTTCTTACTATTCAGACTGAGACCTTTCTTGTTGCTTTATTTTACTATTATGTCTATCATTTCTTGTAGTTCGTTCTCTGTCTATAAACAATCAAGGCCTTAAAAAACCCCATTAAATAAAGAAATAGCTATAGACAAATGAGTGAATTAATGTTACCTGCATTTCCTTTAGAGGTGTCTGTTGAATGAAACATCAAGCTAAATGTTATGTTTATTTTGTATTTATATCACGCAAATGAAAACGCGGCTGGACTAATATAAAAAACAAACCTATTTGCTTTAACTTATTTTATTACCTCCAGCTGCTGAGAAGTGCTACAAGGAGAATCATCTTATCTTTTTATAATCTTAGAGGGAGAGTTTTTTTTTTTTAATAATTAAATGTGGCGATAAGGATTCGAATACTGCGTCATCGCCCTGTGTGAGAGCAATAACGCTAACAAAGGCATAAAGAATATCTTCATTATCATAATAAACAAATACCGTGCTTGCTGGCGTGGATGATCATGTCTCTCCACAACTTTCTATCTGTACAGTTGTTAATAAATTATGTTATTGACATCCTGCCAATCAATTCTCTTAAACATGTGTATCTTATGTTTTTTCTCCATCTGTCTCTTCATCACTAAAGGTTTCCTATTGTCACAGACATGTTCTCTCAATCTATCTCTTTATCTATCGATATTTCCTATTGTCACAGACATATTTTCTCTCCATCCATCTCTTTATCCATCGATGTTTCCTATTGTCACAGACATATGTTCTCTCCATCTATCTCTTCATCTATCGATGTTTCCTATTGTCACAGACATATGTTCTCTCCATCTATCTCTTCATCTATCGATGTTTCCTATTGTCACAGACATATGTTCTCTCCATCTATCCCTTCATCTATCTATGTTTCCTATTGTCACAGACATATGTTCTCTCCATCTATCTCTTCATATATCGATGTTTCCTATTGTCACAGACATATGTTCTCTCCATCTATCTCTTCATATATCGATGTTTCCTATTGTCAAAGACATATGTTCTCTCCATCTATCCCTTCATATATCGATGTTTCCTATTGTCACAGACATATTTTCTCTCCATCTATCCCTTTACCCATCGATATTTCCTATTGTCACAGACATATGTTCTCTCCATCTATCCCTTTACCCATCGATGTTACTTATTGTCACAGACATATGTTCTCTCCATCTATCTCTTCATATATCGATGTTTCCTATTGTCACAGACATACGTTCTCTCCATCTATCCCTTTACCCATCGATGTTTCCTATTGTCACAGACATATGTTCTCTCCATCTATCCCTTTACCCATCGATGTTTCCTATTGTCACAGACATATGTTCTCTCCATCTATCTCTTCATATATCGATGTTTCCTATTGTCACATACATATGTTCTTTCCATCTATCTCTTCATATATCGATGTTTCCTATTGTCACATACATATGTTCTTTCCATCTATCTCTTCATATATCGATGTTTCCTATTGTCACATACATATGTTCTCTCCATCTATCTCTTCATATATCGATGTTTCCTATTGTCACAGATATATGTTCTCTCCATCTATCCCTTTACTCATCGATGTTTCCTATTGTCACAGACATATGTTCTCTCCATCTATCTCTTCATCCATCGATGTTTACTATTGTCACAGACATATGTTCTCTCCATCTATCTCTTCATCCATCGATGTTTACTAGGGTCCAGGACTGGCATTGGTAACACAACGTTGGAATGAGGACTGTACTGTAAATTGTTTCCGTTTTGCCTCTAGCGTGTTTTTCTTGTTGAGTAATAGTCGTAATAGCTAACTGATGATATGACAAGCTTTGTTGTATCTTGAGTCTATTTCTGCTGCTTGTTATTGAGAAACCCCTTTTAATACTGTCCAATTCACATTAAATGTTAATTTTTGGAAAAGCCTTTTACTTTGTTGCGACATGTACTTCCGTCATTTTGCTGTTGAGACTATATTTTTTTTTATATTTTTCTTTCCATCACTTCGAGGTCATAAATGTTATGTAACTTACAGGAGACTGACGTTTTCATATATTAGATTGTAGTATATTATCAGCACTGTCTGATATTCCTATCATGGATGTTTATATAATCACAGAACACGGATTAAATCATGTTGGTGTAAGTAAATACTTCAACTCAACACCTTGCAGTTTTATTTGTTGAAACTTTCAAAATTGCTTCGGAGTTCTTTGGCTGATTTATTTTTGTCTTCTGCACACATTTACAATTATTATTGGATCTCTCTTATAAACATTTGTACTCTCTAAAATGTTGATTATTTATTGATCCATACCATGTCAAATACCTTTATGTAATCTACAAGACATTCATTACAGTTCTGGTTTCAGTTCTAGGGCATTCTCTGGTTGTGGTTGTGGGATATATTTGTGCATACCTTTACCACCAACAAATCCACACTTTTCATCACTAATTTCAGGTTTGATTTTAAGTCTCTCCCTCCACATCATAATTCTTAGTGATATGTTAGTCATGGACTCAAAGACCTATTGCGCTATGATCTTTTCCTCCCAATATGTCAATTTATTTTGGTAGTTAAAAAAAGTACCCACGTCGCGCCAAGTGGCGTATAGGGAATATGGTGTTAGTGACCATAAATTATACAGACCTTCGACACATGATTTTTTACAGTAATGTGGTCAGTATTATGCCCGTGCCTCTTTACTTTCCCAGAAAAAAATCCAGTACCCTTTAAGGCTGGGCGAACCGGAAGCCATCGGTTGGGATCGAACCCTACGTCTTGTCCTGTGTAGTCCAGTTCACTAACCACTGAGCTACGCGGCTCCCAATTTATTTTGGTAGAGCTATGAAAATGTGTTTGTTTGTTTTTTTTTTTGCGTGCGCCAGATTTATAACTCTAGTACAGTTCTAAGGGACTGGATTTTGAGTAAATATAACTTTTTTTTTCCTGCACCGGAAGTTGTGTACTCAGGTATCCCACGCCATGCTTGCAATTTTTCTCCGACTTCAGAGTTACTTTCAATTTCTATCATCATGAGTTTCGACGTTTCTTTGGGTAGATCTTTCTGTCAATTTTGCCCGAGATGCTAAGCATTTAGGTCTATTCTTGTCGATATCCAAATATCAAATTTTTGACGTGCGAAGAATGAATAAAGGACCGCCTTTTTTTTATTTCGTTATCCGAGAGGGCTAGGCACCAGATCTCACTACCCTTCGACCGGGAGAGGGTACAGCCAAGAATTTTAAAAGACAAAGTTCCACCATCTGCCGTATAATTTCAACCAGAGACCTTCTAGTCCAAACACCGACATCGTATCTGTAGACCTTTCAACTGGTAATATATATTTGATTAGATTATCCCGTATACGTATCTGCTGCTGTATTTGTCATCAACAGCTTTGTTATTAGTTCTAATGCAAATTCTCCAGCAACGTCAAATAGTCTCTATGATTTTATTATCTGGCCCCAATGTCCATGTTTTGTATTTATATTTAATGTTGTATTTAACCTAAGTTCTTTTGAATTCCATGTTTCCCTGTGCAAATAATGCTCTTCTGCTTTTGAAATTCTTATTATGGATTCATTCTATGTTCCTTCCCCTTTGTCTATATTCATCATCATCATCGTGTGCAATACGGGTTGGTATACGCGATCATCTCCTTCCACAATCTTCTACAGTGTTTATCGTATCTGTTCGGTTGTTGACTGTTTTCCATGCCATGGCACCAAGCTATTCAGTATTTTCACTCTTTGTCGTCCGCGATCTTTCTTTCCTTTTATTTTGCCAGATATAATCAAGTATTCCAACTTTCCCCTTCTCATGATGTGCCCAAAAAATGTTGATTGTTTCTTTCTGATGTTTTTTAGCAGTTCCCTTTTTGTGTTGGCCTCTTTGTCTATATTACGGTCAAGATATATCTATGATTGTGCGTCTAGTGGAGGTTATTGACAACTGCATTAATTCTCGTAAGTTTGGTCTTATCTCTATTTATTTTCAGTCCCAGCCGTTGTGATATCTCATCAAGTATACTCATTTGATCTTGTATCTGCTGATGACTGTGTGAAAGGATATGTCATCATCAAAGTCTAATTCATCAAGTTGCTTTGTCAGTTAACACTAAAATCTAAACGGATGCCACAGGAATACACAAATAAAAATATTCAACTCAAATGTTAAGTCAGTCCTATTATATGGCTGAAAAACATGAAGAACAGCACAAATTACAATCAAGAAGATTCAGATCTTCATTTATGGATGCCAGCGCAGTATAAAAGGATGGAAATAGCAGGACAAAATCACTAACATAAAATTATGGAAAAGTACCAGTAAAATACCATTAGAAAAAGAAATGTAGCGAAGACGATGGCTCTGGATAGAACACACAATGCGGAATCCAACTGAGAGTATAGCACAACAGGCCCTTTTGGAAACCCCCAAGGAAAAAGACAATGAAAAAGACCAAAGGAACTCTGGAGAAGACAGCTGGGAGCAGAGTTGAAGATGATGGGGAAGACCTGAAATGATCTTAAATGAATGACAAGAAACCGGACGGCTTTGAAAGTGTTTGTTGAAGACCTATGCTCCACAGGGAGCTGAAAGTGTTTGTTGAAGACCTATGCTCCACATGGAGCTGAAAGTGTTTGTTGAAGACCTATGCTCCACAGGAGCTGAAGTATTTGTTGAAGACCTATGCTCCACATGGAGCTGAAGTGTTTGTTGAAGACCTATGCTCCACATGGAGCTGAAAGTGTTTGTTGAAGACCTATGCTCCACATGGAGCTGAAAGTGTTTGTTGAAGACCTATGCTCCACATGGAGCTGAAAGTGTTTGTTGAAGACCTATGCTCCACAGGGAGCTGAAAAGTAGAAGATGAAGACGTCTATGTTACACAAGACATACTTCACTTCTTCTGTAAGTATTAACCAAAATATGATACAACTACAAGAAAATAGATGATGAAGCACTGCCCATCTTTGGTGCTTTTTTAAAGTAAAGTTAGCGTTTCTATGTCACTACCACTGCGTTTGTCTTCATTCTTAATGCCTGTTTTAA
Organism: Megaustenia siamemsis; assembly: GCA_032433765.1. Lineage (NCBI taxonomy): Eukaryota > Metazoa > Mollusca > Gastropoda > Stylommatophora > Ariophantidae > Megaustenia > Megaustenia siamemsis. Next base: position 116,329,556 of record JAVIAB010000092.1, on the reverse strand, counting down.
AATTAGTGACAACATACAGAATAATTGCGCACAGCTCCAAAGGTGTATATTACTGAGTAGTTTACTTGTATTGGTAAATAGTTTACACGTATTATTGAGTAGCTGCATACATTATTGCGTAGTTTGCATGTATTTTTTGAGTAATTTACGCGTATTATTGCACAGCCTATGCGTATTATTGAGCAGGCTGCGTGCTTTTTTGAGTTGTTGACGTGCATTATTGATTAGTTTACATGTATTATTGATTAGTTTACGTGTATTATTGGATAACTTAAATGTGTCTCTTGAATAGGTTACGTATATTATTTAAAGCTGACGTGGATTAGTGTACAGTCTACGGGAGCAATTGAACAGCTTATGTGTGTTATTGAGCAGCTTACGTGCATTATTGAGTAGATTAGATGTATTATTGATCAGCTAACGTGCACTACTGAGTTGTTTACGTGTATTCTTAAGCAGCTTGAGCGTGTTATTGAGTAGTTTACGTGCATTATTGAGTAGATTACACGAATGTGTAGTCTTGCGTGTACCACAGAAAAGCTTACGTGTATTACTGAGCAGTTTACACTCTCCCCTGCCCCTTTTCCGTCACTAAATCTCGAGATATATGACAGCTATAACAAAGACAACATTTCATGTCGCATACGCTGGGCAACGGACTGGCTTCATTCCAGGGAAATAACTCCTCCTGAAACACAAGCGCACACAAACCTATAAATTATAGAACGTTCATTTAACAAAAACAAATCAAATAAAATAAGTAAAACTGTTTTCTCTTTCTTTCTCTGTCTTTCTCTTTATAACCTGTTTATATTCCGTCGGTTAAATTCCCATAATCGTTAAGGTTTTTTTTCTCCTGTAGCCTGATTTTGGGAATGGGGGGTGGGGGGGGGAGGTGGAAAAATAATTGTGAAAAATAGCCCACGCACTTGGTGGTGAATGCACTAAATACGTGTTCTTTATTCTGAGGCCTTAAATATCCCACTCTCAACTGCACACACACACAAACCACCTGATGCTATAACAGAGTATGGTCGTAACAAATGTTTATTTGTTTTTCCTTATTTTCCTTACATTCATCTCTCTTTCTTTCATTTCTTCTTCTTCTTCTTCCTCTTCTTCTTCTCTTCCTCTCTCTCTCTCTGTTTTCCCATTCTCTCTTTTTCACACACATAAATATAAATTCTCTCAAAAATCTTTTGAAAGCATTTATTCCTTGAAAATTAAACACTAAAAAAGTGACAGCTATTATGATTTCATAACATAATTCAGTGGTGAGAGATGATATCTATAAAATTACCGCTGTGTGCTGTAACGCTGCTATAACTGCATACAAGAACATGTGAAATGTATTATTTGGTGATTAATATAATATAACTGTTGCTAAAGCTGTAAAAATACACTCTAGTGGACTTGAAACTACACTCTACAACACAGCCGAAGTCCGAATATTTTAAGTTTTTATCTTGACACAGATCAGCAATCTAAATATGATTTTCATTACTGCCAAATCTTGTTTCGTTCCCCAGATATTCAAAAAAAGAAAGATTCTAACAGAAGTTGTATAGATTTATGAAAGCAATGCATGAAAATGTATGCTTGAATTCAAGCAGTGCGGAGTCAGAAAATACAATTGCACCTTTAGCAGAATTGAGTTATAATTAATTATAACATTGTAGCAGTGTCCAATAGTTGTTAGTTATACAACTGGGAAACCGGATTGCAAAGTGTCAGTCGTTATTAATAGTTAACCACAAGAATCAACAATCGTGGTATAGGCTATTTATATAGCACTGAACACAAATATATATTAGATTAAGTTCAGCAGTTTAGTTATACTTTTGCCTCTGAAAATTAACAGGGCTTAAATGATTGTTAGTTATTAAATTGTTTGGTTAGGAACATGTATCGCTAATTAATGCATTACTTTAAATATGTTTTTCTATCAGCATATAGCAGAAGATAGTGTGTTGTTAGCCTTGTGCGTCCAATCGACCAACAATATTGCTTTTGTTTTTTTCACTTCACGTGATCCAGACTATTGCCTTGGTGAACTCTCTTTCTCACTTCTAATGATATATACTTTGCACAAGATGTTATTCATTTACTGAAATTGTATTTTGACTTGTGTATGCTATTCTGCTCTTTATTTCTATGGTGCATCCTCCGTCTGTTATTATTATGCCACGTATTTGAAGCTCTGAACTAGTTTCAGATTTTTTTTCCCGCTTTATGCTATGCTGCATGATAGTGTGATGGTGATGATTGTTTCCTCGATGTGATCATTATTTCTGTTTGTTTTTACTTTTTAGACTGAGACCGTTCTCGTTGCTTTTTTCACTATTATGTCTATAATTTCTTGTAGTTCATTCTTCGCAGATGCTATTAATACTGTGTTATTGAGTTATTTGTGAGTCATCATCATTGCACTCCGAACATGTCCATAGGTGCTCAGATCCTCTCTTCAGCAATTCTCACAGTGTCCAGCGACTGACGACACCCAGTTATTGTTGGTTGATAAGTCTTCTTTTACGGCCACTAAGTTTCTAATTTCTGGCTGTGCCGATTTTAACTTCCATTTCTATTATCCGAAGAAGTGACGTGGATCTGTGTTTGTCAAAGTCCTGTGCTCTTCCCGCACTCGTAGGGCATTGATGATGTCCGCCCGATCCATTGGTTTTGGTTGCCCGTCCTCAACAACATCACAGCTAGCCAACCTGGTGTGTCGTCAATATATCGCAGAATGTTTGATTGTTGACTTTAGTTCCTTTTTGTTCGTCTGCTATTGATCTCATAATAGTTTCGTTATAAAGTGAGTAGAAATGTGGCGACAAAACACACAAAATATGTTTACTCAGGAGACTCAATTTCAAAGTTGATTTGTCTGGAACAGAACAACCCACCGCCGAGTCATTTCGTTTGTGCTACAGATTTCATATTAATTGTAAACAATAAACATGAAGGAAGACTCTTCGACATAAAATTGCCTTGTTTGTTCTGCAGCCGTGTCTGTCAATACAATATCAGTACGATCAGCCATGAGAGAAACTGCTCAACAAAACAGTGTTTGGCAGTAATAAATGCTGACCAGCAAAATATACAATACATACATATTTGAGTTGTTATTTCTTTTATTTAGCGAGACTGAGTCACTGTGAACATCTTGAGAGATCTTCACTTCACCTTAGGAGCCGCGATAGCTCAGTGGTTAGTGAACTGGACTATAAAAGACAAGGGACAGGGTTAGATCCCAACCGACGGCTCCGGGTTCACCCAGCCTTAAATGGGTACCGGATTTTTTTTCTGGGGAAGTAAAGCAGCACGGGCGTAATACCGACCACATTACCCCAAAAATCATGTGCTGAATGTCTGTAAAATATAGGGTCACTAACATCATATTTCCCTATACGCCACTTGGCGCGACGGGGGTACTTTACTTCTTATTAGCATTTCAGAATGTTGTAAGTGCGTCTTTATCTGAGACAATCTTTACCTCATGCTTTGCTCATTGTTGTTTGACATGGTAAATTAAAAGACGGGAGACACCGAACTTTTTATGGAGGAGAATGTTCTCGCTGACTCTTAAATAGGGAAATAAAACCAATGTATGGAGGACTCGTCTGATAACACCTATTTTGTTAAATCAAACGCTATGATTACAAGCAACTGTTGTCTCGCATGCTTTTTATAGAAATCACTAGTAACTCTTGTCTTACGGAAAAATCATGACGATTTCGAACAAACGGTTGTCTTACAAGAAGGTAATGGAACAATCCAACGGCTAGGGAATTAGTCCCAAACACATGTGTGCCACGATGTACAAAACACAGGGCATCGCAAAGGCGATCTGTAAACGACGATGAAAAAAAAAAAGTCAATTTATTCCACGTAATGTGTAGGCGGTCCATAATGGGTCCTTAGTCACAAAATGCTTCATTCCCTTGTATTTCTACTCTAGGAGAGTTGTTATACATACATCGAGAAACATTGAGAACAGTGGAGGGGAGGAGTGGGTGAATGATTGTTTTTTTATTGTTATATTTATTTATCCAATGAGGAAGTTGGTCACGAACTTCAGATAAAACTTATCGGTTTGAGCAGATGGAGCTTGGAGGTAGAAGGACTGGTAAACCCAACGAAAATTCTGTAACTTTGTTCTCTCTGAACAACCGTATAATCAACACTCCAGCACCATTAGTCAGTTTGGGTACAGAGGTTGTTGTGAGGTCCCACACAATACGGTATCTGGGAATACACTTCGATCATACCTTTAAACCAGTACATAGATCAAGTGTTAATGAAGACTAGGAATGTTAGCACTGAGGGTAATGGCGGCGCCAGACTGTTAACAGCATCTTCTTCTCATGCTATATAAAGTACAAGTGGCTTCGGTTACTGGGTATGCACTGGCAATTGTAACTCTCAGTCACATACAGATTGAAAGACTAAGCTAAATACTAAATGAGGGCATGTGCCTCATTCTTGGCTGCTCGAAAGCCACACCAAGCTGGAGAATGTGGTATCTCAATGTCCCCACCATCGTAGATAGATTATAATGATGTACCGTGCACGTGCCTACCCTCGAGTCAATGCCGTTGTACAACAGCCTTGCACAGATAGATTGAGATGACAAAGGACAGCAGGCTCAATAGAGGAAAATTGTTGATGCCGCGGGTTGAAGATTTGTCCACTGGGAGACATTGAGCCTAAGGAAGAGTGAATAGGAATGCCAGCTAAGTCTCTACGTTCCTTTATTGTTTGTATAACTATGAACAAAAAATACAGACAACAAAACCCTGTGGTTGTGGAGGCAGAGGTGTAGGTCTTAATTGTTCAGAATTCATCTGAGTGAATTCATCTCAGGTAAATCTCAGTCACCTACACAGATCGACACAATTGCAGATCATGGGCCCTCACATCTAGGCACAGGTCAGATGAAGAACCTTATAAGAGCGGCGTGCTTCTATGTAACTACTTGTAGTTTTTTTTTTCCTTCGCTAGCTGCTACCTCTGACGAAGTCCCTAGAGACTAGGAACTGAATTTTGCGTGTTAATCCATTTTTCCCTGGCAGCCGTGTCCACAGGGGTCCCTCACCGCACAGGCAGATAACTCCGACTTCGGAGGTACTCATATTTTTTCCGTCGCTGAGAAATTGACTTTTCAAGCCGGGTCTCACTGCTGAGACCAGGGGTGGTTGCCGCAGAGAGATATCATATATAAAAAATCCCAACCGGTGTAGCCGGGATTTGAACCCACAACCTATCTGTCTCATGGCCGGCATCTTGCCTTGAGGCCAACCAATTGTTGTCTACACTTGTAGTTTGACAATAGGGATCATAACAGTGGCTAAATTGATGGCTTGACTATAAACACATCTATTTCCACATGTCTGTTTTCTGAGTGACTCGATGCGTAGACTCAAAGAGGGCTGGGTTCGAAGGCGGTGGTTTGTGTCACTAAAGAACTCAGAGCTGACTGGGGTCTCTTTCATTGTCGTTCCAACAAAATTGAACGCGGCGTGAAAAGAATGAACAAACTGACAGCCTTGCTGGAATAGCTAGCTAACGTGGATGACGGACGTGCTATGGATCAGAATGATATTCTGAATGAACTCAGGGATAGAGGGCGAGCTAATGATACAATAAATGATCATGAATCTACAACCATGTCCAGACTAAATTATGTTCAGTTCAAAATTGGAGATTTGGCATTATGCGGGGTATACAGAAGAATAACATATCAACACAACACTGAAGTTGTCAGTCTTCACGCACTGAGAGACATACTGGAGAGGTATCATACCAAATTATATTCCTAATATGTTAAGAAGTATCAATAATTCTGATATGTAAATATGCTCGCACAAAGCTCAAAAGTTTGAGATGACTCAATTTTTTTTCTGTTAATCTTTCTCTCTCTCTCTCTCTCTCTCTATATATATATATATATATATATATATATATATATATATATTTATATGCGAATACAAGCGCGCGTGTCTGTAATGATGTATGTTTTTACCTTGTTTAACTAATATCCAGGAAGCTGTTACACGTTTCAACAAGCAGCAAACATGCACATAGGAACGCTTTGCTGAGATTAACGGCTAATACAATAAATAACATAACTCATCAAAGCAGAATAATGAGGTGTGGCTTGAGATTGCTTCTGATTTCATATAACAGCCCTTTACCATACATTGTTTTCCTCTCTCTCATTAACACTACATTTTGGTTGTTTTTCTCTTCTAAATAGCACATATCTCCTTCACATCTTCCTTCTATTTCATTATGTCCTTCATACTATCATTCTTATTATCTGCTTCTCACAGTCTCTCTACCTCTATCTCTTAACTTCTCTCTATTCATTTCTATCTTTTTCCCTCTCACTCTCTCAATACGAAGTGTAGGGTAGCTCTCACCACCAATGAATATTTCTTTAGACAAAGATTAACTTGCAATAAGGTTTTTTCCCCTCTCTTACTCCTATCAAAAATAACACGCTGTACAAGATACACAAACATATTATTTTACCAATAAAAAGATTCATAATTTACCAAAGAATTACATGAAAAGAGGCGAAAACATTATAAATAAGAGATATATTCAAGAAGTAACACATAAATCTCTTCAGATTAAATACATATAATACAACAAATTTATTGGCTTTTTGATAGGGCAGAAATAAATAATAAAATAAATCGACCGTAGATTATCATACAGACGTGGCAATACAGACGTGGCTATGATTTCTCCTATACAAAAGGCACCGTTTATTGCAAATGTAACAAAAAGTCTCATTCATAATAAAATGAGGAGGTGCACCAGTAATATGAAACTCTTTATACAGAGCTTCGCAGTAGGATGTAATCTGATCATAGAAGTGACCCCCGTCGAGTTTTTCGGCCCATTAGTTTTTGGAAGCTCTAGAGGAGTGGTGGCGCCTGAGTTATGACTCCCAGTTGACTTTAATGCCACATTAGTAGTCTATGGTAGCATTTTTCATAGTAAAAGCCATGTGCTGCTGTACACAAATTCACAAGATAAAGGGAGGGATCTTATTTACTTTCAGCAAGAAAATTATGGTTGAACATTAGCATCTCCCTGCTGGAACTAGACTTCTTTGACATCTACTCCTAAGTTTTCCCCTCACTGTTCGCCATGTCAAGCGTTATCTACAGTCAGACCAATTTCCTCTTTGCTATCTTTCATGTACCATTTTGAGCTTCCACTCTATCCCTAACACTTTCTTCTCCATAATGATCTTTTCCTGGTCTTCATATTGTTTTACAATTTATTTTTGTTGTTTTATGTTTTCAGCAAAAATTTTTATAAAATATTAAGTTCTTACAAAATGAACATGTATCTTCGTTTGTCTGTCCATAGTGCTCAAGCCATTCTTCATCTACCCTCGTTTTCTATGGTTATCTCTCACATATTATAGTTTGAAGTAGTATTTATTTTAAACTGACGTCGAACAGAGGGATGGTGAAATGATCTGCTGTGGACAAGAGGTCGGTTTCATCCCGTTTCAACCACTAATTAGCTTTACCATTAGGTTAACCGGGGCTTAATGTTTAATGAGAAAGAAAGACTGTCTGGCGAAGAATTGACCATATTGCCCAATCATTTATCCATTTTAATACTGCACATATGGTCATTAACACAGTATTCATTGTACAACACACTCAGGGCGTCATGGAATTTATTCCTTCATCTTTCCCAAGGTTTAAACAAATAACGATCAGCCACTTCACGTCAAGGGCAGCCGCGATTGCTCAGTGGTTAGTGAACTGGACTACAAAGAACAAGAGGTAGGGTTCGATCACAATCGACGGCTTCCGAGTTCACCCAGCCTTAAATGGTTACCGGATTGTTTCTGCGACAGTAAAGCAACACGGGCGTAATACCGACCACAATACCCCAAAAATTATGTGCTGAAGGTCTGTAAAATTTATGGTCACTGACACCATATTCCCTAAACGCCACTTGGCGTGACGGGGCTCTTTACTTTACTTTTTTTTACTTCACGTCAAGAGATATAGGTGGTCTTTGTGTGTCCGTTTACTAATCAGAAAGATCCGGGTTCGATCCCCAGCGGCGGATTTTTTTCGGACCTAACAAGACTCCGGGGTTCACCCAGCCTCTAAAAATGTGTACCAGAGATTCTTCTGGAAAGTTAAGGCGGTCTGGCGTGATATCGACCACATCACTCAAAAATGTGCCGTGGTCACAGAAAAATATGGTCACTAACACCATATTCTATTTTAGCCCAGAAATACGAGGAGGGAACCTTCACTTCTTTTTTTGACCTCGCGTTCACTTATAAACATGAGTGTCTTATGTCTTTAATATCTCACAAACTTCAACCATTACTTTCTTAACTTAATATCATCATCATCAAGTACCATGCCTGCTGGCGTAGGTGATCTTAATATAGGACTTAATACACTTAACCACATTCTTGAAACATGGACGGTTGTCCAATCAATATAAAACTGTGTTGGCTATGGATGAACGTCAATAGCTCATCTAAAATAAATACTTGTCTCTCAGTGATGATAACGAGCAATATCACATAACATATACAACTAGAGCATTACGCAATCTCAAAATTATCGAAAATGCAACTTGATACAGGGTATTGTAAATGTTTATCTTCACGTATTACAATTATTTTTATTAAAATGGAAAATATATTTCTACATTTAATTTCCCCCCCTCTCTCTCTCTGCGTTCAGGACTCAATCAGAGTAAGGATTCCAGACTCTCATATGAAGTCAGCTGTCAGGCTAAGTGTGTTGATCGCCCCCACAGACAGAACATCACAATTAGAGTCTGTCAGATCCACTCTGACTGAACACCCGTTAATACGTTGCACTGTGTTCTGCGCCAGTGGCCCAGTGCATCCGATTTCAGCCAGCATTTTTTCAGGTTTGCTTTCCTTAGCCTTTGATTGTCCCCAATCTTCCTGCAAGGCAGCAGTTGATCTTTTCTGTCGGGGGATTCTGCCCTTAGATGGTCGGCCTTCCCAGGTTTACGAGCACCATCTGCCCGAGTCACTAGAGGTGACTAACACAGACATGCGACTTTAATATGAGGAAACTGCAACAAGGAACACATTTCATGCGTAGCCTACATTTGTTCCCGCCGCCTATCCCCATATACCGGTAAGTCACGTCCTCCCGAAAATGATGATCATCGTAGCACTTGATGATGTTAGGCCATCGTTGATGACTCCAATTCCGAACATATAGACACACAGTCAGTCGTCAATTTATTCTTGTTGCACATCAAACAGCAGACCGTAAGATTTGCGCACGGCCGGTTTAGGGAACCAATACGATGACGTAGGACACAATGTCGCCAAACTCATAATCTCGATACCTTTAGACTTATGTCTGATTACTCAAGTGTAAACAGTCTACGACGAACAATACACGAAGCAACTTCCCCAAAGAGACAAAACTGCGACTGACGAAGTAGTTTACATTAATGTGTAACGTGGAAATAACTTGCGTCAAAGAATCCCAATAACGGTCTTGAACAGCACTAATGTGACGTAAAGCACAGATGAAGTCTGGACGGTGGAATGTCTCACTCACAACACCTGATTCGTCAAAAACGGACTGTTGTCGACCTACGACCTCGTCTTAGCGACACAGATGTATCAAGCATATCATCATTTTGACTTTTACGCAGAAAAGTGCAATGAAGATCCGAAATTAATCAGACCTTGGGTGCATTTTCTGCAGCGATCGAGAGGACGTGGACTAGATCCGCCATCTTGGAAACGGAAGTCCATTTAATTTTAGGGAAAAGAAAACTGACGTAAGAATAACGTTTGCGCGCTGCTTATGTGTAACAACAATATTGATAATAACAATGAAAGTGTAACGACTTCGACAGTAACGGTGTCTATTGAACATACCATTATAAATTATGAAAATAATAATGATTAAAGTTTGAAGTTTATGCCGAAAAACACTAAAAATATGAATAATGACGAGTTGTTTCTGTTGTATTATCTGTTCCCCTTATACCTTTAGAGCTTCGATGTCGAAATGTTTGTTAGAGTTCTCCGTGGTTTGTTCCATACAAAGTAATGTTTGCTTATTTCACATTTCTCAAATAATTCTTTCGTGACATTCTTCATGTTCATCTTCTTTATTTTATTGCTGCAACTTACTGTCAGTGCACATTTTGAGCAGCTGTTAATTTGGTAACCGCATGCTGCATTATAAGTAAACCCATTCCTCGTGCTGATTTTTATTGTATGTCAGGACTCTTGTTAAACTTACTACTTTAGTAACTATGTAGATAGAGATAGTCAATGTCTGTGTTTGATTTGAAAGTGAATATTTTTTTTTATAAGAGCAAGCATATCAAATAATAAAGTTGGTTGTACTCTCTACTAATAGATAGGTTGTTAACTATATTGTCTAATATAAAGAAGAGATCATAAATTAAATATTATCCTCATGCTGAAAAAATCGTGCTATATAATTTCTTAGAATCTTAATTAAAATTTGTCGAGCTTGACATCAGTATCAACAGTTGATTGTGCACAATGTTCAACATGATATCTCTTGTTTCTACTTTTTCATTATACAATTTTTATCCATCGCTTCAATATGGGTAATGTTCATTCTATTTAAAGCGTGGTTACCTTATAGTCAACCATTTCCTCGATACACTCTTCAGTAAACTGTAACTTTCAAATATAAGAATGTGTCTAGAAAAGGTAATAGCATATTAAGCAGTGGATATATATGCATATAAAAAGTCGTATGTATATAAAGTGAAAACTGAACTATCCAAACTTCAGTTAACCGCATCGGACCGAAATAAAGAACTAAGAAAAAAGCTAGGAATAATTCAAGGCTTAGATTGCATATAGGAACAACAAATAAAATGGTTTGGCCACATGATAGGACAGAAAGATGAAAACACTACACAACAGCCCTTCAATAAACGTTGTGAGAACACAAGACTCAAGGGCCAAATACGAAAAGGATGGATTGATGAAATATTAGAAACACTAGAGAACATAACCGCAAAAGACACCAACAGAAGAGCAAAAGATCGCAAATTATATCTCCATGGACGCTAAAAGGCAAATGAGAAAGGATAGAAGACGAAATTGTCCGGATTAAATTGTAAAACCTACATATGATTTCCGACGTGTTAATGGTGTCATGTTGTTACTGTCAATGAGTAGCTAATCTGTTATGGTTATGGTTATTCGAAGGCACCGATATCACTGCAAACAAATGCAAATCCATAATTGCTCAACCGCCCGTGAAATGGAATCACACGAATTAACATCATTGAATATCCAAAAAATAAAGAAAGGCAGTTGCAGTCCCCACCGCAGAAAACATAGCACACGTCAAAAGACAAAAGGCGTGTTATAGCACCGACAGTGAACGCATCTGAACTGTCCTTCGTCATACGATATCATCATCCATAGTAAGCAATCTAAATTTAGAAACACCATCAGAATGAATCACAGAGCTCACGGCGTGCACAGAAAACTGTGTTTCTACTACTAAGTAGCTCCAGCAGTAAGCCGGACTTGGAATATGAGGAGACTACAACGAAGAAACACTTCTCAGACTGAGCTTTAAAGGATCACTGTTGCCTATTCCTGTCGTTTCTTGTCATACACCTAACACATTTCATCTCAGTAGTGTTATTTTTATTTTTGTTCTTGAGTTTAAGTCCAGGTATGGCATTGATATCACAACGTTGTGATGAAGATTGTTGTCTAGATTTCCTGGTGTGTCTCTGGTAATATTTCTTGATGGACAGAAGTAGTGACATTTCTATGATGAATTGTCTTCATGTTACCGAAGACTCGTAAACATAAATGGAAGAGGCGTGTACATCTGATGAAACTATTAGGAAAAGAACCAAGAATGCGTGTCAAGTATTTCAAGGAAATATGGTTGTAAGTACATCGCTAAATGTACTAAGAATGGGCGAAAGAAGACCACACGCCTAGCCGTCATGTCGACACAACAGTGAAGACAAAAAGAAATCCTACGTGGAACTGCAAGTGTAGAAGCTCAGCTATGGGCTAAGAATACACTTGAACATGCAGGACTTTTCTGTGAAACGGCAAATATATAGGGATATGTTATGACTTCTGACTATGAAGCATTTTCGGCCCGAAAGGAATAAACTTATTAATTATCCTGGATTGCGCATTATCATTAAGGATAATTCAATTACTATATATATTATATATGCACACACGCATATATAAATATGTATGTTACTGAAGAATACTTACGAGAACTCATTAATAAATTCACATAATCAAATTAACCATCATAAAATCCAAAACGGAAATCAAGATGTTAACATTGCACCAACACTGTTTTTAACGACATACTCTCGCAGTGTTTTAAATATTTTCACGAATTTTACCTCGCACATTAATAGAATGCTTTCCCTTGATATCAAAATCGGGACTAGAAACGATATTAATGTTAATAATAATTATATCATATATATATATATATGTACACATATATGCACATACTCACAATCTATCTCTAAAAGATAAAGCAAATGTCACCGTAGTTCACTCGAGAGCGCATACATCGTTTGGTCTGCCCATACAGTCTTAATCTAGAATGGTAGATACGTTCACATATACAATATACTTAGTTCAATTATATATATATATATATATATATATATATATATATATATATATATATATATATATATGTATATATGGGTGCCATTTACGTGGTGATTATTTAAGACAATGTCCACATTCGTGACGCTGTGTCTGCTTAAACACAAATTATCACTGCATGGATCGCCTGACTTGCTCATCATAAATACACTGTGTACAAATTATACGATCAGAAACAAATGTGTCATGTTCAATGATAATTGTAGGAGACGACTTTCTTTTTATCTATTAAATATGAAAGAGTAAACTTGTTTAGTATAACTTGTTTAGCATGACTAATAAGGTCGGATGAATACTGATTAATCACGTGACAATGTAATAAATATATGGTCTTTGTCACAATTGCGTTTAGAAATGCTCGAGGGAACTTGTTAATCTCATTGAGTAAATTAGCATATTTTCTTTAATATATAAGATAAAGTGAAGGGTCTCTGCTACCATTGGGTTAAGTTGCTGGCCTCAAGTGTGTGAGACTGAATCTAAAGAGCAGCGGTCTGATTGCGGTGCAGCAGTGATTTGTGATTTTGTTTGCTCTGTAGAAGAGGATATCGAATTCGATCTCGATCGATAGCATGTAGGTTGACCCAGTCATAAGTGGGTTCCCACAATTTTTTTGGGGTTACAAAAACCATACAGGTGCAGTGCTGACTGAACTTCCAAACGGCTTGTTGGTGGTTGAAAAAATATGGATACTAACAATTCATCATCTTCTTCTTCATTTCATTCCTCACGTGCTTTATAATGTTGAGGGGATATATATTTTGCAGCCTTTTTCTCTGCAATTGGCCTATCCTGCTATGTTTCCTAGTGTTTTTAATATTCCATCAATCCATATTTTGCCAGCCTCTGAGTCTGGTGTTCCCCTAGCGTGTTTTGAAGTTTTATATTTCTGTAATTTCACGCATCTAAACTATGTTTCTGTTATTTATTTTTGTATTCAGTGACGTGAATTATTCCTTCTTTTTTTTCTCAGAACTTCACTTCTGATCTGATCTCTCAGACTGTTTTCTGTCACGCGTCTATTCAATTACCCAAACACCAGTTTCCACATTTGTTAAACGTCACTCTTGAGACGGGACATAATTCTTTTTTATCCTGATTTCAATGAAGCTGATTTCGAGTGGCTAGTCATGTCGAAGGGAGAAGACAAATAAATTATGTGCAATGCTTAGGTTGTTCACGACGGCGACTTCTGACAGTTTAAAATTTAAACAGATAAACCTATATGCCAACGCAAGGACACACTTTAGGGAGGAGTGTTCATAAACTTATATAGAAGTAAAAAGTAAAGAGCCCCGTCACGCCAAGTGGCGTATAGGGAATATGGTGTTAGTGACCATAATTTTTATAGACCTTCGACACATGATTTTTGGGGTAATGTGATCAATATTACAACTCTATCTTTAGCATCACATGAAAATAGTTCAGGCTGTCAGAGCTTTTTATCTCCCTCGACAGCATTCCAAAGTTTAAACGAAAAAAATGAAAAATGAAGAATACAAAATGAATCATGACGAGTTTCATAAAATTACAATAGATGCCCTCGCCAGTGCCACGAATAATTCATCTAGTCCTAGTATCTCGTGAGTGATCTAATCAAAAGTGAAAGTGGATTATGACCGGACACTGTTCGATTATTATAACACTAGCCATAGAGAACAAATGTAGCTTGGGCATATTCATATGTAAAGCTCGCAGAAGCCCCAAGGGTTGTTTATATTTTGGGACGCCTTAGAAGCCCCACGCCCCCTTTTTTGTTTGAAATTTCTAGCTGATGGGACTTCATTCAGTTTGCTTGGAAAAGGGCATCAATAAAAGGTTAATGTAGTTCATCTTTCATTGCGCCACAATTCGCTGAAAAAGATGCCCGCAGTTACTGGCTAGACAAAGAAGAGAGGACAATTTTGTGAAAACTCTCCACTCCTAAAATTATTTTTTTTGTCACTAATTATTACAGCTGTCATTACCCACATTATTGCTCATGTTATTAGTCACTATTTATTATAGTTGTCATTACCCGCATTGTTGCTCATGTTATTAGTCACTATTTATTACAGATTGAATGAAAGATCTATAGAGGTAAAGAAAGATCTATATATGTGCTTTATAGACTACACGAAAGCATTTGACAAAGTAAAGCACGTGGAAATAATCAATATGCTGGAGAAATTAAACATTGATGGCAAGGATCTGCGAATCATAAAAAAATATGTACTGGCAACAAACAGCAGCTATACGAATTAACAACCAAACAGGACAATTTCAATATATAAAACAAGGAGTCAGACAAGGCTGTGTTCTGTCACCGGACTTGTTTTCACTTTACAGCGAATATATTATGAGATCAATAGTAGACAAAAAAGGAATTGAAGTCAACGGTCACAACATAAATAATTTGCGATATGCGGATGACACAGTCTTAATAGCAGAGACAGAGAACGAACTACAAGAAATGATAGACATAATAGTAGAAGAAAGCAACAAGAAAGGTCTCAGTCTGAACAGTAAGAAAACAGAAGTAATGGTTATTATATCGAAGAAACAATCATCACCATCATGCAGCATAAAAATAAACGAGACAAATCTAAAACAAGTGCAACGTTTCAAATACTTGGGCACAATAATTACATCAGATGGGAGATGCACCACAGAAATAAAAAGCAGAATAGCTCAGGCCAAAATAGCATTTAAGAAAATGAAAAATATCTTATGCAATAAATCTATGTCAATAAAAATGGGAAAGAGAGTTCATCAGTGCTATATAGAACAAAATTCTGGCCTATGGAAGCGAATCATGGACAGTAGACAAACAAATGAAAAGACGGTTAGAGGCCACAGAGATGGGATTTCTCAGAAGAATGTTGAAAGTTCCCTGGACAGATAAAAAGACCAATGAGGAAGTTCTCGAAGAGGCCAACACAAAAAGGGAGCTCTTAAAAAAACATCAGAAAGAAGCAATCAACATTTTTTGGGCACATCATGAGAAGAGGAAAGTTGGAATACTTGGTTACAACTGGCAAAATAAAAGGAAAGAGAGATTGCGGACGACAAAGAGAGAAAATACTGGATAGCCTGGTGTCATGGCATGGAAAACAGTCAACAACAGAACTGATACGATGCACTGTAAATAGAAGATTGTGGAGGGACATGATCGCCTACGCCAACCAGAAGGGTACATGATGATGATGATTTATTACAGCTGTCATTACCCGCATTGTTGCACATGTTATTAGTCACTATTTATTACAGCTGTCATTACCAGCATTATTGCTCATGTTATTAGTCACTATTTATTACAGTTGTCATTACCCGCATTGTTGCTCATGTTATTAGTCACTATTTATTACAGTTGTCATTACCCGCATTATTGCTCATGTTATTAGTCACTATTTATTACAGTTGTCATTACCCGAATTGTTGCTCATGTTATTAGTCACTATTTATTACAGTTGTCATTACCCGCATTATTACTCATGTTATCAGTCACTATTTATTACAGTTGTCATTACCCGCATTACTGCTCATGTTATTAGTCACTATTTATTACAGTTGTCATTACCAGCATTATTGCTCATGTTATTAGTCACTATTTATTACAGTTGTCATTACCCGCATTGTTGCTCATGTTATTAGTCACTATTTGTTACAGCTGTCATTACCCGCATTGTTGCTCATGTTATTAGTCACTATTTATTACAATTGTCATTGCCCGCATTGTAACTCATGTTATCAGTCATTATTTATTACACCTTTGATTATCAGCATTATTGATTATACTATTAGTCACTATTAATTACATCTGTCATTACCTACATTATTTCTCATGCTATTAGTCACTATTTGTTGCACCTTTCATTAACAGCTTTATTGTTTATGTTATTAGTCATTATTTATTACAGCTGTCATTACCATCATTATTGCTTACATTAATAGTCACTATTTACAATATTTACTAGTGAGTAAGTGTCTGTAATGATATTTTCCATGATAGAAATTTGTGACGTGGACATTACGATGGTCTGCAACGACATGTTTCGGAGAATAAGAACAGATGTAATTAATGTAATGTGTGATGAGAGAGAGAGAGAGATTCATGAGATTCAGAGAGTCATGAGATTAGTTACAAATAATAAGGAGGAAATCAGTACCTCCATATCACTACTTTGACACTGGAACGGTCATCCACCCTGCCAAGACGTGTGTACTGAAATTGTATATTCAGTAGATGTGTGTAAATAAACATATTTGAAGTAATTGTTTACCATGAGACTTGTGTACTGGGCTATAGATGTGATTATTAGTTGTATCCAGTGGGCTTGTCTGACCCAAACACCATCACGACGTTGGCTGTAGATGTGATTTCTAGCTGTATCAAGTGGGCTCGTCTGGCTCAAACACCATCACGAAGCACAGCACGACGCGAAGTACCCATGAGTTAGAACGGTAACGGAAGCCAGACTGCCACCTCATTAGAATATATTAGAGCTACCGTTCTTCAGTAGCTCAAAGATAGTTCATCGTTAACGCAAGTCAAGTCAAGGCAGAACGACATTACAGCCAGTTAATCAAGTAGATCATGATAAGATAATAACCAAGGTGACCAATTTATCAGTCCAGTTCATAATCAGATAACAAACAGTCGAGTGCTATAGCTCGTTTCAAATCACGTGCCCAACTTCAAAACGGTATTACTCAGTAACCGTTTGTTAAAAACTGTTGAAATTTTCCAAAAGTTATTAGAATGCAAAAGACCCTTTAAATGTATATTTAACAAATATCTTGCAGCTGCAGTTTTCTTAAAGCGGCGAATTTCTTTGATTTTTGTCAAAATTGTAAATTGTGAACCCCTAAATAATAGAAATTACCGTAGTTGCTGGTCTATGATTAATTTTCACTAGGTAAAGGCGTGGCCGTAATGGAGAAATAACTGAATAAGACAAAATACCAGGAGAATTATTGTCTTCTCAGTTCGAAGACGGACGATAATATCAAGGTATACCTGTGTGTCCAATTTTCATAGTTGTGTGGTCCTGAAACGGACCGTTTGTTGAACTAATTTAAGGTAATTTAGGGGCCAACATTGTGGGGGCTATATACTTTCATTCTGAATCAGACGAGTCTAAAAGATTAATAACTGTTTGGGGTTGAACATTCCACAAACCATCATTTTTCCAATATTCCTCTTCCTGTTTTAAGACGTGGTCTTCACATTTAGCCCAATAATCTTTGTCTATATTTAATAAAGCGAGATTAGCAAGAGTCTTTACATCGCATATTTTGAATGTTGTATTTTCATCTGCCACTTGTCCTTTTAATTTTGCCCAGATTAGTTCTATTGGATTTAAATGAGCATGGTAGGGTGGCATCCTCAAACTTATATGACCGTGCTCTTGGATAATCTTATCTATTTGAAAAATCTTTGTCCTCTGTTTTTGCTTTACTAGAGATAGTAATTCAGGTTTTAAGTACATGTTATTAAATTGTATGTGCTCCTTTGTGAGCCATATCTTAATAGCATCATTTGTACTGGATGACGTCGGGACTTTATCTTCAAGTGCAACAATGTTGTGGTACGCTGCATTGTCCATTATTAGGCAAGATGGTCGATCTAGTGATGGGAGAACAGAATTTTCAATCCAATGTCTAAATATGTGACCATTCATCTCAGAGTGATAATCCCGATTGTCTATGGATTTTGAAAGAAAAATGAGCTCTGCATTCTGTATTAGTCCATGTTGTCGACTACCTGCATGAGCAATTATCAAGCGCTGTCCTTTGCTGCTAGGTATTAATCTCTTAATCTTTCCATCTGATGAGTGCCATTCCCTTTGTTTAGTGTGGTGAGCATTGATCCATGTTTCATCCAAGTACACAATATCATAACCTTGCTTGAGTATCTCTTTTACTTCACGTTAGTACTTGCTTCTCATGACTACTATATGTGGCTTCTCACAGATGATGTTTCGTCCATTGGGATACTTTCTGAATGTAAAGCCTGCAGCTCTCACATTCCTCCATAATGTAGACTTTGATATTTCAATACTGTTGTTCTTTTTCAGCGATACTTTTAATTTTCTTATTGTAACAGTTTCATTCATACCCAACATTTTGCGAATTTCACTTCTAATAAGTTCACTGTCGAAATTATCCAACATTTTTGCTCTTCCTTGTGATTTTGTATATTTTGAACATTGACGGTCACGTGCTTGAATCCAGCGATTAAATGACCGTTTAGGTAAATCCAAAATGTGTCTTGTCCTATTCTCAGGGTTTTCTAAAGAATGAAATAATCTTCCTCGTTTAGCCTCTTTGCAAAAATAGTCATACATTTTTATTGCGATGTTTTGTAAACTGCAGAATTTCATTTTAAGACTCATGATAAATGTTATCGTTCCACGCCTCCATCTCTGAATGAACGGAAACGGATCACATAATTTCTCGTGTTTTTTACAAGTGTCTAATTGTGTCAAAAAACCACGGTGAAAGCGTGTTAACACGTCAATTTTTACTCGCTATTTTTAACTTAAAATACTGTAAACATTAAGTTTTGACTACATCAATGGGTCGTTATAAATTTATATAAATCAAATAAGCAACAATAATAACCAAATGTTTTTTTTTAAATGAAATTAATTCCCTGTTGGGTTCTAACCATTATAACTTTACATATACATTTTGAACAACTTACAACAAACGGTTAAAAAGCTTTCGATTTTAAAAGTTGGGCACGAGTTATGAAACAAGCTATAGTTCAAGTTGAGTCATCGAAATCATCATCATTATCCTTATAAGCAAATTATCTTGTGTCCTTACTATCAAGTGAGATCGGCGATATATCCAATGCGTTTCAATTACCAGCATTATTGTTCAAGTCATTAGTCTCTCTTTATTACACCTGTAATTACCAGCATTATTTCTCATGTTATTAGTCACTATTTATTACAGCTGTCATTACCAGCATTATTGTTCATGTTATTAGTCACTATTTATTACAGCTGTCATTACCAGCATTATTGTTCATGTTATTAGTCACTATTTATTACAGTTGTAATTACCAGCATTATTTTTCATGTTATTAGTCACTATTTATTACAGCTGTCATTACAAGCATTATTGTTCATGTTATTAGCCACAATTTATTACAGCTGTCATTACCATCATTATTGTTCATGTTATTAGCCACTATTTATTACAGCTGTCATTACCAGCATTATTGTTCATGTTATTAGCCACTATTTATTACAGCTGTCATTACCAGCATTATTGTTCATGTTATTATCCACTATTTATTACAGCTGTCATTACCAGCATTATTGTTCATGTTATTAGCCACTATTTATTACAGCTGTCATTACCAGCATTATTGTTCATGTTATTAGTCACTATTTATTACAGCTGTAATTACCAGAATTATTGCCCATATTATTAATCTTATAATTCGCCTTATTATTATTATTGTTAGCAGTTCTATTCGTGTGTTGATTAATATTGCAATTTGTATTTACGTTTTTAATATTGTTCGTCTTGGTTATCGTATATTATTCTAGCTGCTGTTGTTATATTGTGAACATCAATATATATATATATATATACATTGTATTAATTTATTATAGCGCTGTTAAGGTTGTGATTTTATTGATGTTTATGCAACAGATATAAATATATACACAAAATAGTGTTTAGAATAATTTAAGGTACATGAGACCCATTCACTACAAAGTCTACAGTAAGACCGGGATGTTCTCTATTATAGCTTGTTTCATAAGTCTTGCCCAACTTTAAAAATCAATATCTTTTAAACCGTTTTTTGTATTTTTTTCAAAATTTGCATGTAAAGTTATAATGATTAGAACCCAACAGGGAATTAATTTCATTAAAAACAAACATTTGGTTATTATTATTGCTTATTTGATTTATATAAATTTATAACGACCCATTGATGTAGTCAAAACTTAGTGTTTACAGTATTTAAGTTAAAAATAGCGATTACAAATCTATACACGCTGAAATTTACGATTTTTCACGCTTTCCGCGTGAGTTTTCTGACACAAATAGACACTTGTAGTAAACACGAGACATTGTGTGTTCCATTTCCGTTAATTCAGCGGCGTAACGTGGAACAATAACATTTATCATGAGTCTTAAAATGAAATTCTGCAGTTTACAAAACATCGCAATAAAAATGTATGACTATTTTTGCAAAGAGGCTAAACGAGGAAGATTATTTCATTCTTTATAAAACCCTTAGAATAGGACAAGACACATTTTGGATTTATCTAAACGGTCATTTAATCGCTGGATTCAAGCACGTGACCGTCAATGTTCCAAATATTCAAAATCACAAGGAAGAGCAAAAATGTTGGATAATTTCGACAGTGAACTTATTAGAAGTGAAATTCGCAAAATGTTGGGTATGAATGAAACTGTTACAATAAGAAAATTAAAAGTATCGCTGAAAAAGAACAACAGTATTGAAATATCAAAGTCTACATTATGGAGGAATGTGAGAGCTGCAGGCTTTACATTCAGAAAGTATCCCAATGGACGAAACATCATCTGTGAGAAGCCACATATAGTAGTCATGAGAAGCAAGTACTTACGTGAAGTAAAAGAGGTGCGCAAGCAAGGTTATGATATTGTGTACTTGGATGAAACATGGATCAATGCTCACCACACTAAACAAAGGGAATGGCACTCATCAGATGGAAAGATTAAGAGATTAATACCTAGCAGCAAAGGACAGCGCTTGATAATTGCTCATGCAGGTAGTCGACAACATGGACTAATACAGAATGCAGAGCTCATTTTTCTTTCAAAATCCATAGACAATCGGGATTATCACTCTGAGATGAATGGTCACATATTTAGACATTGGATTGAAAATTCTGTTCTCCCATCACTAGATCGACCATCTTGCCTAATAATGGACAATGCAGCGTACCACAACATTGTTGCACTTGAAGATAAAGTCCCGACGTCATCCAGTACAAATGATGCTATTAAGATATGGCTCACAAAGGAGCACATACAATTTAATAACATGTACTTAAAACCTGAATTACTATCTCTAGTAAAGCAAAAACAGAGGACAAAGATTTTTCAAATAGATAAGATTATCCAAGAGCACGGTCATATAAGTTTGAGGATGCCACCCTACCATGCTCATTTAAATCCAATAGAACTAATCTGGGCAAAATTAAAAGGACAAGTGGCAGATGAAAATACAACATTCAAAATATGCGATGTAAAGACTCTTGCTAATCTCGCTTTATTAAATATAGACAAAGATTATTGGGCTAAATGTGAAGACCACGTCTTAAAACAGGAAGAGGAATATTGGAAAAATGATGGTTTGTGGAATGTTCAACCCCAAACAGTTATTAATCTTTTAGACTCGTCTGATTCAGAATGAAAGTATATAGCCCCCACAATGTTGGCCCCTATATTACCTTAAATTATTTCAACAAACGGTTCTTTTAAGGACCACACAACTATGAAAATTGGACTTACAGGTATACCTTGATATTATTATCGTCCGTCCTCGAACTGAGCAGACAATAATTCTCCTG
Source organism: Megaustenia siamemsis (assembly GCA_032433765.1). NCBI lineage: Eukaryota > Metazoa > Mollusca > Gastropoda > Stylommatophora > Ariophantidae > Megaustenia > Megaustenia siamemsis. The sequence continues at coordinate 116,307,275 of JAVIAB010000092.1, read as the reverse complement.
GTGTTTTGTTTTATCCAGTTATTTCCCCATTACGGCCACGCCTTTACCTAGTGAAAATTAATCGTAGACCAGCAACTACGGTAATTTCTATTCTTTAGGGCTTCACAATTTACAATTTTGACAAACATCAAAGAAATATCGCCGCTTTAAGAAAACTGCAGCTGCAAGATATTTGTTAAATATACATTTAAAGGGTCTTTTGCATTCTAATAACATTTGGAAAATTTCAAAAGTATTTAACAAACGGTTAGAGAGTAATAGCGTTTTGAAGTTGGGCATATGTTTTGAAACGAGCTATAATATTCTTGCTCTTAACACACGTCGACAGTATAAGCAAATATTCCTAGCCCAAATAATGTTAACGAACTTTTTTTTTTTTTTTTGTAGATGGCCAGGCCTACCTAGATGGCAAAAGTACCGGAGATAGTGTAACAATATCTCATGTCCTGCAACAATATCTCATGTCCTGCAACAATATCTCATGTCCTGCAACAATATCTCATGTCCTGCAACAATATCTAATGTCAATGAATCAAGAGTGTAAAACAGCCAACCTGAGAATCAACTCAGAAAAGAAAAAAACAGGATACATGGCAACATGGTGAGAGAAGCAAAACGTAAATATAGAGGACATATATATAAAATGGATACCAGATTTTATATATTTAAGGACAACATTCTCCTAATATGGCAAAATGAATACATAAATTAACATATGGTACGATAAAACTATCATATGGTGCAATAAAATTAACATATGGTGCAATAAAACAAACTACTGAGATAACTCGCTTCTCCAACCAGACAGGACAGTGCCGATCAGCAGTAGGAATATTCTTATCTATCTATCTACTGACCTTCCGAGCCGCAGCCGGCCGATAGGGCATAGACCCAGATACTCTTTCTCTTATCTAAATTTTTGTTCTAGCAGTTTTCAATCCTTGTGAAGATCTTTTATCAAATCTCGCCATTTGTCTCTGTTCTGTGCAAGAAAGTCTATCTCATTGCGGGAGCCGATTCCTGCTGCTCTCGCCTCTCTGATCAATTGTTTTTGTCAGTGTCTTTATGAGTCGGCCTCTTTTACTCTTACCTGTTGTTTCCATATGAGAAAACATCTTATACAAAGCATATTTATTCCAAATGAATGCTAGCAACGCCAAACATGGTCATTACCAATACAACAGAAAAGAAAGTTATTCACAGATTTGAGGTGTTTGAGAAAGGCGGTTTGAGTGACAATACGAGACAAAATCATAAACAAAAGTTATAAGAAAGGGAGATGACATACAACCAGTGTTGATTTACTTACAAACACAAAAAATAAAATGGTTTTTTTTTCTTTACACCCGGAGAGATTGCCTAGTGATGCCATGCAATACAAGACATACACAAAGAGAGAGGAGAAAAATAAAGTTCGAGGCAGACGCATATTGCTTTGAAGTGACAGCTAATGAGGAAATCTACAACAGCTTGAAGTGTCAACGACTCAGACTGCCAGAAGAGCAAGAACCGGATTTTTGTAGCGACCCTTGAAATATTAAAGATAGGAAGGAGAGAAGCTTTTGTTCACGATTTTAGAAGCTGTCATTTATCCCTCTACCCGTGCATGGGATGAACGTTTCTGTCATCCTTGTTTATTTCTTTACTTCTCACAAATGCCTTTCAAGTGCCATTACGATGAATTATTTAGTCCCCCCTGTTTTGTGTCAGTGTCCAGGTTTTGTGAATGCTTTTACCATCCACTCTTTAGTGTCTGATAAATACGCTCTTCTACTTTCCTCCACGTCTTTCACCTATCATTCCTCTTATGTTATACAGTTTTAGCCGCTGGGTCGGTCTTGTAACATACCGATATAGTATACTTCCTCGTACCAATGTGCGATGTTTTAGGCGATTTTTTTGTGTGTGATAAAAGTTTTAAAAATAAAACCTGTCCAGTTGCAACGTGGTTGCTGTTGGAGATACATAATACATTGCTTAACACTTATTTTCCACATGTTGTATTTTTTTTTTAATTTAATTTTGTAGTTAGGGCCTAAACTTTTCATGCATGTAAGTATAGGGAAAGTTCAGTTTTGGGAGTTTCCTTCCTTCAGCTGCCAATAAATGGAATAAAAAATGTAAAACATTTTGTAAACAAGTAAATATTCGCAAAACACCTTACGTATACTTGAGTGCTTATAATTATTTAAATACGTATGTATTTTCAGGACTTGCATTTGATCTAAAGATGAGCTTTTATTCAATTTAAGAATTTTAGAAGCTCAAAGCTCAACCATGAGTGCCATGCTTTATGAGATTAAGTAAATGTGTTTATCAACATATGAGTAAGTTGTCGATTTTTTCGTTTTTGAATATTCAGAAATGTGTGGCTTAATAATTCACCACTTGTTATACAAATTATATTGTCTTGTAAAATATATAGGAGAGTGGGTGGCTGAATTGATAACACGTGCTCCAAGCTACAAGAACGCGAGTACGAAGCCCGGTAGTGTCAAAAGCTCTTTTCAATTCTTGGGTGAAAAATTCAAACCAGAAACCTTGTGGTGATTACTCAAGACAAGCGGCCTCCAGTCTCTGGTCCTATATCTCCACCCGGCAGACACCAATAATGGATAATGCCGTAAAGATGGTTTATATATAAATATATATATACATATATATATATATATATATATATGTCTACATCTGTTACAGAATATGTACCCATAAAGGAATAGGAGATATCAATAAGAAGATATAGCCCCGATTAATCAAGCAATGAAGGATAGGGTTTGACTATAATGAGGGGGTAGAGGCGAAATCAACCAGGTCACAGGTTGCTGCTCATTCAAGAGAAAGGTGGACAAGTGGAGAACATGTTCCAGAGAAATGTCCACAAAGATCAGGTCACCTTAAACTTTTGCAAATAACCAACAATAAGGGACAACCAACAACAAGAAACAACCAACAAGGGTTGAGCTTGTAGTTAGTTTATAAAGTTTCCATGCAGGACAGTGCTTGATGTTTGACGTGATGATGTTGGTCAATGATTTATGACAACTACAGAATAACAAACGCCCGTGCGCTGCCGGGACCCGAAAGGGGAGTAAAGAATAGCGGCGCTGTACTCTACCAGGCATGTTCGTAAGAGGCGAGAAAGGAGGGTTGGGCATGAGACTGGCTATCCCATACTATAAAAAAATAAGCCGAAAAAACTTCACAAACATGAACAAGTCAAAGAGAGATAAAGTTAATCTGTCAACCAGGAAAGAGAAGGGCTCTCTGTCTAAGAGACGTATGACGCAATCCGGAGAAAGCCGTAAGGAGTCCGGTTTGCCTACTCACCCTTTGTCTACCAGGAAATCCTCCAGAATTGGCACCTGGAATATTCGTACCCTTAACGAACAGGGAAAAGCTGCACAAGTGGCACCAAAAATGACTAACTACAAGATATATATTCTGGGAATGTGTGAAACAAGATGGCTGGGAGCGGAGAGAAAAAAAACTGAATACAGGGGAGATGATTTTATCATCAGGACACCAGGAACCAGGAGCACAACATAGCGAAGGGGTAGCTATAATGCTATCAAAGAATGCACAGAAGACACTAATAGAATGGGAGGCAGTGGGACCAAGACTGGTGAGAACAACATTTAAAACAACCAAAAACAAAATAAAATTACACATTATACAATGCTATGCATCAACCAACGATAAGGATGATTCAGTTAAAGATGATTTCTATAAACAGCAACAATGTCAGATGGATGCAAGACGAGCCAAGGGTATTATAATCTTGATGGGAGACCTAAATGCTAAGGTAGGATCAGACAACAGAGGCTTCGAAGAGATTATGGGAAAACATGGACTTGGAGATATAAACGAGAAGGGAGAGATATTTGTGAATTTCTGCGCCCTTAATCAAATGAGCCTAGGAGGAACAATATTCCAACATAAAAGAATACACAAAGCTACATGGGTGTCACCAGATCATAGAACGGAAAATCAAATTGATCACATATGTATTAATAATAAGTTTAAGTCATCCTTACAGGATGTAAAAGTATATAGAGGGGAAGATGTAGCTTCTGATCATCATCTGCTGTTAGCCAAACTTAAAATTAAACTAAAAAGGTATACTACAACGAATAAGGGTAGAAAGTATTTCAATGTAGGGTTTCTTAAAGAACACGGAAATTAAAGATAAATTCGCAGTCACAATATCAAACAAATACTAAGTCCTCCAATAACTAGAAAATACAATAAATATAGAAGATCATTGGAAACAGGTAAAAGATATATAGAAAGAGACATGCGAAGAAACACTGGGGAAAGAGAACGCCAGACTAAGGCATGGATGACAACAGAGAACCTGGATAAAATTAAAGAGAGAAAGCAGACATAAATAAAAGCAAAACACGAAGTAATAAAGCCAAGACACAGGAAGCTTACACAGAGGTGAACAAAGAAGTGAGAAGATGCATTAAAAGGGATAAGAGGAAATATATAGATGAACTAGCTAAAGAGGCAGAAGAAGCAGCAAACAAAGGGAATATGAAAGAACTGTACAACAGCACAAAGAAATTAGGTGGAAAATACAAACAGATCAAAACCTTTATCAAAGATAAGAAAGGAAATCTTCTTAGTAATATAAGGGAACAAATGGAGAGATGGAAAGAGCACTTTGAAGAACTTTTGAACAGACCCAGCTCAAACAATTCTCCAGATATACTACCAGCAGAAGAAGAGTTACACGTTAAAAAACCATCAAACTATTTAAAAATGGTAAAGCCACAGGACCAGATGAAATTCCTTCGAAAGCCATCAAAGCAGATATTAACACCTCTACCAAGATGTTACATGATCTATTGGATAACATTTGGGAGAGGGAAGAAATACCTAAAGACTGGAGAGAAAGTTATATGATCAAACTACCAAAGAAAGGAAGTTTACAGGAGTGCGCAAATTATAGGGGAATTATGCTACTATCAGTGCCAGGAAAAATATTAGGCAGAATCATTCTGGAGAGACTAAAAGAGGCTATAGAGAAACACTTGAGAGATGAACAAGCAGGTTTTAGGAAGAACAGATCATGTGCTGATCAAATAACTACTCTACGTATAATAGTTGAACAAAGTTTAGAACTAAAATCCCCACTTTATATTGGATTCATAGATTACGAAAAGGCATTTGATAGTTTAGACAGAAGAATGCTTTGGAAGTTGCTGAGTCATTACGGAATCCCCATAAAGTTTATTAACCTGATAAAAACAATGTATGAAGGAACAAAATTTAGAGTGGTGCATGAAGGACAGCTTACAGAAGCATTTGAAATAAGAACAGGAGTAAGGCAAGGATGCCTTCTGTCCCCATTTCTCTTTCTACTGGCCATAGATTGGATTATCTCTCTCTCTCTCTCTCTCTCTCTGCGATCAGGACTCAGTCAGAGTAGGATTCCAGACTCCCACATGAAGTCAGCTGTCAGGTTAACTGTGTTGATCGCCCCCACAGACAGAACGTCACATTTAGAGTCCGCCAGATCCACTCTGACTGAACACCCGTTAATACGTTGCACTGTGTTCTGCGCCAGTGGCCCAATGCATCCGATTTCAGCCAGCATTTTTTCAGGTTTGCTTTCCTTAGCCTTTGATTGTCCCCAATCTTCCTGCAAGGCAGCAGATTGTCTTTTCTGTAGGGGGATTCTGCCCTTAGATGGTCTACCCTCCCAGGTTTACGAGCACCATCTGCCCGAGTCACTAGAGGTGACTAACACAGACATGCACACACAGAGATATGAGATGTGAATAACACAGACAAGTGCACAGCGATACGAGCCATGACTAACACTGACACACATCAAGATGTATGACACATGACTAACATAGACATGCATATAAAGCTATGAGATATGACTGACTTAGACATGCACACACAAAGATATGACGCATACCTAACATAGACATACACACAAAGATATAAGATATGACTAACATAGGCATGCACACACAAAGATATGAGATGTGACTTACGTAGCCATGCACACACAAGAATATGAGATGTGACAGACACAGACATGTACGCACAAAGATATGAGATATGACTAACATAAACATGCAAACAAAGATATGAGATATCCCTAACCCAGACATGCACACACAAAGATATGACACATGACTAACACAGATACACACTAAGTTATGATATATTACTAAACTCAGACGCACATAAAGATAAGAGACATGATTAACACGGACACACCAAGATATGAGATATGACTAAGATGACACACATCTAGATATGAGCCATGGCTAGCACACACACACACACACACAACATACACTTAAGCTAAGATTTGATCCATGGCTAGCACAGAAACACCCCAAGATATGAGCCATGACTAGCACAGAAAAACATTAAGATATGAGTCATGTCTTCACGGAAAAACACCAAGAAATGAGCCAAGTCTAGCACATAAACACATTGAGGTATCCATATACTTGGGTTAGTCTGCAGACTCTTCTTAACGTGTGAATCATTGACATACGAGACGCAGGCTTCGATTAACTGTCCGCAGGTTTCGTTCAAACAGTTGTCCGGAGATTTGAGAATGCAGTCTGACACGTAGAACTTTCCCTTGCATGCACTGTTCCCGGCTGACTGTTCAGATGTGTCGTTGAAACAGTTGTCTGGACATTTGAGAGTGCTGTCTGACCCGTAGTACGTTTCCTTGCACGTGCAGTATGCACTTTCCGGGTCACATATGATGTCACAGCCATCAGAACACGTCTGTTCGCACTGTAGCCCAAAATTACCATCGGGACAAGTGTCATTACAGGTATAGCCAGGATGTTTACATTGTAGTCATTTTCAAGATTTTTCCCACATAAAGGACAGACACTGAGACAAGACCTGGAGCAATCGTGTCCATAGACCCCATGTGAGCATTTGCCGTGACACGTACAAAGGATGAAGTCGCAGCTTTTGCTACACCCACTATACACTGCACAAAACGACCAAGAATACCCGTCCAGACAATAGGTGTCTGCAAATGTTTGCGCCTCACACACCGTCGGTTCACTGCCGGCCTGCGAAATGATCGGTGAGAACTCAGTCTTAATGTGTGCCATTGGCGTTTGTGTGGTGACTACAATAGTGTTCATAGAAACATTTGGATATGATATATCATTAGACTGGAACACTACACCGCCACTGTCAGAGGAAGCCTTTAGAGTGGCATTCTTTACCCGAATCATAGTGCTAGCTTGATGATAGAATCGAATGGTGTGAATCTACTGGGGCGTGGCAAAGTTCAGATACCAGTAAACAGGACTGTTTCCACTTCTCAGTTTTGTGTGTGTGCAGTCATTGTCATAGAGATTGGTCCTTCTTTTGTCATTTACTGCGGCCTCTGGTCCACATTCGTCTCCTGTATAACAAGAATTAAACGTGTCGGCCTGGTTTGTGTTCTGATTGAGAGCCACATTCCGACCCCCGCCTATGTGGATGGAGCAGATATTTGCAACTATCGACCCTGCAATCATAACTTGTTGATCAGATCAGCCCCAGAGCAAAAGACATCAATCTCGTGCTGACTAACTACAAACCTTGAATCATTGCTACATGAGGCAGAACCATTTAGTAATGTCGTGAAACTGTCCGGAACTATTAAGTCATTTGCATAAATCCTAAACCATGAGAACAGCAAAGATTGATTGAGAGTTGCCTCAACTGATGTAGAATTTGCGTCCGAGTTACAAGTGGTGTCGTTGTAATTAAACAGGAAAGTAGGTTCAGAATTTTTAGGCGTATTTGTACACGAGAACCAAGTACTGACACTGGGGTCCAAAATATTCGTGCTGATAAATGTCATTGTTTGGGCATATCCCTGTAGTTTTGTCATAAACTCTCTCTCTCTCTCTCTCTCTCTCTCTCTCTTTCTCTCTCTGCGATCAAGACTCGATCAGAGTAGGATTCCAGTCTCTCTCATGAAGTCAGCTGTCTGTTTAAGCGAATCGATCGCCCCATATAATTTCTCCTCCAGGGAGGTGGGCGTGGACCACATTGCTCTTCTTAGGTCCGTGTACTGGGGGCAATCCTGTAGAACATGTTTTGTTGTCATATTGTCCAGTGTACAGTGGCATAGGCTGGTAGTTCCTATTTTGAATTTGGTGAACATGTGATTTCTCATTCTATTGTGGCCTGTGCGTAGGCGAAGTATGATGACTTGATCCCTCCTTGATAGTTGGTGGTATCCGTCACTCTCGTTATGCTTTGGGTGTTCACGTTTCCATTTTTCATGGAACTGACCCTTGAGGATGGATTTGGCTTCATCATAACTGAGCGGATTGTTCTCTTGTGGTAATCTCCCTCCCTCTTTAGCTAATTTGTCTGCTCGTTCGTTCCCGTGTATATTACAGTGTGATGGTATCCACTGAATGACTACTCTCTGGATTATGAAAATAACTCAAAACAACAGAAATGGAATCCAGTGGTCACTGACCAAACAACTTGATGATTTGGACTTTGCTGATGACATAGCTCTCCTATCACACAGCCATCAACAGATGCAGGATAAAATGAGTATATTAGATGAGATATCACAAAAGCTAGGACTAAAGATTAATAGAGATAAGACAAACATTATGAGAATTAATGCAGTTGGCAATAACCAAATAAAACTAGGAGAAATACCTCTACTAGACGTACAATCTTACATATATCTGGGCAGTAATATAGATAAAGAGGGAGGAACAGAAAATGATACCAAAATAAGGATATTAAAAGCAAGAGGAGCTTTCATTGCACTGGGAAACATATGGAAATCCAAAGAAATTAGGTTAAATACAAAAATAAAAATTGTCAACTCAAATGTTAAGTCGGTCCTATTATATGGCTGTGAAACATGGAGAATAACAAAATTGACAATCACGAAGGTACAGACTTTCATTAATGGATGCTTACGCAGAATAAAGGGATGGAAATGGCAGGACAAAGTCACTAACGTGGAATTATGGAAATGTACCGGTCAAATACCAGTGGATAAAGAAATACAGCGCAGACGATGGCGATGGATAGGACACACACTACGGAAGCCAACTGAGAGTATTTATTACACAACATGCCCTGTTTTGGAATTCCCAAGGGAAAAGACAAAGAGGAAGACCAAGGAATTCTTGGAGAAGACAGATAGAAGCAAAGATGAAGATGATGGGGAAGACATGGAATGATCTTAAAAGAATTGCAAAAAACAGAACCACTTGGAAAGTGATTGTTGAAGACCTATGCTCCACAGGGAGCTAAAAGGTAGAGAAGAAGACAGAATAACAAACCATTGAGGAGAATTTGAACTGGAAACCAAAGTTTAGGTAGATACATGATTGGTCGAAGTTGTCGCCCCCCCCCCCCCCCAGAACATGCTAGAAGCTTATGTAAATAAGGTGTGAGTACATAAATCAAGGCAATCCTAAACAGATACCAGTTTAGCTGTTCTCAGAACTCAAATTTTAGTTAGAGAAGGATCATACCTGAACCGTATTAATTATTATTCTAGTCAGTTAGTAGCTGAAGTAGACAGTACAACTTCTAGGAAGATTTAGAAAGTATAAGCGCAATAGTTATAGTGTTTATATGACTTAGCAAAGTGATTATCTACAGCAATTAGATTAACTATAGACTGAGATTCTGTGAAATGCTAGCTATAAGATCGTAGAAATAACTCATGTCAGAGTTATATATTGCAACTGAGACTAGACTAAGGCCCCCGGCTGAAGATATTATATAAATATATATATATATATATATATATATATATATATATATATATATATATATATATATGTATCAATCCCATACGTTTATAAAATTCGGCAACACTTCGATAAATATTAAGAGGAGAATAGTGATCAGTTAGTCATTTATTTGTAAATATTGTCAGATTGTTTGTTTGATTGTTACATAACGAACATCTCAAAATGAAACAAGATTGACATGTTGACGTTTAACGAATCTCAACAATTACACATAGCTCTAATTATTTATGTTAATCTATGTCGCCTTGATTGTATCCAGCCTGAGATGTGACACTTGTGGTCTTCGAATAGTTTTCGTTGCCACATCTGTTTTATTTTGCACTTCACTTCAATAACCATTAAGTGAGAGAGTCTCAAATGAAATCTCTGAATGTCCTAAGAAAGTAAATCCTCAAATCACGGCATAAGAAATAATTTCAGATTTAAATCAGCTGCCAAAGTCAACAAAATAGCTCTGCGACGGATAATCTACTACTGCGAACTTGCTGAAACGAGGTAACTAAAACTCTCTCTTCTTTTACTTAGCTTACACTGTTAAAGTGGAAGTTGAGGATTTGTGTCGCTAGGTTATGGCAGACCACGATCTGTGCCTTTCGGCCCGACATATCCGTTTTTGACAACAGCTGCAGTTATCTTTGGCGTACACTTTTTGACTTGCAACTGCGAATTCCGTCACACTTGTACACGAGACCTCCTGCATTTCGTCACACTTACACACGGGACCTCCTGCATTTCGTCACACTTGTACACGAGACCTCCTGCATTTCGTCACACTTGTACACGAGACCTCCTGGATTTTGTCATCATCCGAGAGGGCTGACATCGTATCTCACTACAGAAATCAGTGGCGGATGAAACCATGAAGATTCGAAGATAGCATTTACCACCGCATGTGGGACGAAGAGATAGAGGGAAGCAAAGAGAACAGATGCCAGACAGCTTAAGAGAATTGCTTGACAGAATGTCAACAACAGAAATGACAAATAGCTGTCAAGATCGAGTGTTCAACAGAAAGCTGATCACCAACGCCAACAGCATGATATTTGATGATGACTGTCTGTTGATTCCTGACCACCAGAATTCGATCCCAGCATCTTCTACACCACAAAAAGACGTTATCTCTAGACCACCCCGCCTTCACTACCCTCTCCAAAACCCGGGAGCAAAAGGGAATCTAGAGCACTAATCTAACAAATTGCAGAGAGACGCAGACCTTACGAAAAAGATGCAGTAAAAGCTAGAAACAGGTAAAGGTGAAGTACGAGACTTGAACCGGCGACTTAGCACGCGAGATTCCACTCATATGTGCTCGGCCGCCTATCCAGAAATATTCGGAGATTTCTGGATAGTGTCACTTCAAGCATCGAAACTCACGATGCGAGGTGACTTTTCTCACCTTACCAGGGTAATACCCTGGTACCCATTTCTGCTATGTCGACCGTAGGGTTTTTTTTTTCTCCAACCACGAGTACAATTCACAACTGCTCCCAGCGGGGATCGAACACTGGTTGTCCGAACGTCGGTAGCACAGTCGGGTGGTTTTCCCAACTAGGCTACCGTGGAAATAAAGCCAATAAATAAAAGAAAAGGAACCAACTAACAAGGAACATGTAGATCACCATTTCCCGCATCAGTCCATGCAACTGCAGAATTCTAAGCCACCTCCACCGCCCGATTATTTTGCCCACAACGATTAATATCAGAGCAGAAAGGGTCAAGGTTTTATGAAAAGCTAAACCTGGAATGACAAACCCGTGCCAAGCTTACACATCAAACCTGGTCCTCCATTAAAAGCCGAGAGATACAACAAAAACTGTGAGGACATTGCGAAAACCTGGAGAAGACTTTGCGCTTTATCCTGACATTCTTGGATGTGTACAGATAATACGAGACTTTAACTGTTAAATAAAATGACAAAGATTAATTCATTCAAGTTTAACTCAACGCTTCTTGTTTGACAATTCCCATTTAGTTTAATTAACCAATCCACTCCAATATATAACTACAGACTAACAAAAGCCAGCAGCCATCTTAAGCTCAGGTTATAGCAATCCTTATCTACACCAACAACATATCAGTTTAAAGAGGGGTGATGATAAGAAGCAGAGGTTGGGTGAACGCAGAAGAATGATATTAAAGCAATTTCGCAACTAATTCAAACCGATAGGGACAGGTAGAGAACATGATAGCAAACAGTAATTGCTCTTTCTGCGTCTTAGCTAAAACGCAATTATTTTCTTCAGTCTGGCAGTGAATTTTATTTCGCATGTTAAATGTGAAGAATATTAAAAAAAAAAAAACCAGTGAATTCTATTTCGCATGTCAAATGTGAAGAATATTTAAAAAATAACAGTGAATTCTATTTCGCATGTCAAATGTGAAGAATATAAAAAAGAACAGTGAATTCTATTTCGCATGTGAAATAATAAAAAAAAAAAAAAAGCAAATAGTGAAGCTTAAGATGCTTCATTTATGTAACTGTACATCATCATTCAGTTCTGTCCCTGTGGTGGCGATTGGCCCCATTACAACACCATTTACCCCCCCCCCCCCCCCCCACCGATTTGCCATGATGGTACACTCTTGATTGATTTCCTAGACCAGTCTTTTTTACTCGGACTAAATTCGAGTATATTCGAATATTTCGCTACGTGGCCACAAAAAGAGCCACTGTCACCTGTCAAGCATGTCATAAGGGGGTAATTAATGAGGTTGGGGTAAAGGTCTGCGCCAGTGCTACGGAGTTCGTGTATCTGAATTAATGCCGTCGTTAGTGCTTTCGCTTGTGTAGCGGAAAAGCCTCACACTGGAGAAGGTGTTAAGGATGTGAGCACCAGGCAGTAGTACGTTGTGCAATGAATGACGTCTACCTGTTATGAGGATGGGGTAAAGGCCTACGCCACTACTACGGAGTTCGTGTATCTGAATTAAAACCATCTTTAGTGCTTTCGATGAAGTCTACCTGTAATGAGGTTACACATGTCAGAGAAATGAATCACTAATGAGACGATAACCGAAGATCGTAAATGGGGAAGAGTTATTTCCTGGGTTGAGCGACAACTAGTGAGTTTAGTTATCAGTTCACACAGTTTAAGGTTGCCCCATGGGAAGTATATTTTGAGTGAATGACAACAGACAGGGCAGAGCTTCTTTTTTTGAAACCAGACTAGACCCAGCCGTAGAAGGAGGTACACTGACTGTGAAGACACGATCTAGAAATAAAAGGCAAACACCAAAGCTTAGCGACGTCCATAAATAATTAGTTACTTGAATGGAGTTATTTTCAAAGAGATCATCTTTGTCATCATCATCATCATTGTGTGCCCTCTCCGCAACGAAGGTTGGCTACCATGGATCGCCATTCCACTCCGTTTCTTGCTTTGATGGTGCAGGCTGACATAGATTGACTTGTCCATCTTTTGATGTTACTCGTACATGTTAGTCTTGGTCTGCCTCTGCCTCTTTTACCTTGTATTTTTCCTTCCAATATTACTTTTAGTAGGCTGTTGTGTCTTTTAACGTGCCCCAAAAATTTAATTTGTCTTGTCTTCATTGTATTCAGCAGTTCTCTTTTTATTTTCAGCTGTTTTAAAACTTCATCGTTTGCTATCTTTTGTTTTCATCCAATTCTATCTATTCTTCTATAAATCCACATCTCAAAGGCTTCAATTTTTTGTTCTGTTTTCTTGTCTAATGCCCATGTTTCTGCACCATACAGGAATATTGAGAAGATGTAACATTTTGCCATTCTTAGTTTCAGCCCTGCTGATATTTGTTTTATTGTTAGTATATTTTTCATGGCATTAAAATTACTTTTTGCCATACCTATTCTTTTGTGTATTTCAGTTTTGTATTTTCCATCATTGGTTATAGTATGTCCCAGGTAGTTGTAACTCTGGACTGTCTCCAGATGTGTTCCCTCAACTGTGATATTTAATTGTAGGTCTTGAGAATTTTCTTTGTTTATGATCATAGTTTTAGTCTTTTTGATATTCATTTCTAGTCCATATTTTTTGCTTGTTGTGTTTATTACATTAAGCAAGTGTTGTAGGTCTTTAGGATTTTCTGCTAGTAGAACAGTATCATCAGCATATCTTAGGTTATTGATTATCTTTCCATTAATGTTTAGGCCTGGTATCTCTGAGATGTTTGTAAAGATTTGCTCAGTGTATAGATTGAACAAGCTTGGTGATAGGATGCATCCTTGTCTTACTCCTCTTTTTATGTCCATGGGTGTAGAGTTCTTGTTATATCTTATTATTGCTGTTTGCTCCCAGTACAAATTACATATTAGTCGTATGTCTGCGTCGTCTAGATTTATATCCTTTAGGCAGTCTATAAGTTGGTTATGGTGTATTCTATCGAAAGCTTTGGTGTAGTCTATAAAGCAGACATATATTGGTTTGTTTACTTCTGTGTACTTTTCAATCAATGTTCTCATGCTGAATATGGCTTCTTTTGCCCCACTGTTTTTCTTGAATCCAAATTGTTGCTCATCTAATTCAGTATTGATTTTATTCTGAATCCTTCCCAGTATAACTTTTAGTAAAATTGTTGTTACCTGGCTCATTAGGCTTATTGTTCTGAAGTCACTGCATTCAACTGCACCATTCTTTTTAGGCAATGCAATGAAAGTTTATGTTTTTAGATCGTTTGGTATGTATCCTGTATGGTATATGTCATTGCATATGTCTGTGATCACTTCGACGCACAAACTCTTCTAGAGCCTGTATCATCTCTATCTGTATATTGTCAGGCCCTGCTGCTTTTCCCTTTTTCATTGTTTTTATGGCTTTTTCTTCTTCGGATGTCAGGTTTTTATAGTTGTATGTACATTTTATGTCTGGCTTTTTGTCCCTTTCGTCATGAAATAATTATGTTATATATTCTTGCCATCTATCTATTATATCTTTGTTGTCTGATAGCATTCTTCCCTCTTTGTTTGCTATACATCCGATTCCTGCAGCTTTTTTGTCTTTATTCGTCATTCTCTTTATTTCTGTGTGCATCTCTCTTAGGTTTTGATTACTTTCCATAGTTTCGATTTCTAGACATCTTTGGTTGAGCCAGTCTTCTTTTGCCTTTTTGCACATTCTCCGTATTTCATTGTCTATATCCTTGTATCTAGCAGTGTTGCTCGCTTGTCTTCTTTCTTCCATTTTTTCTAATATTTTGTCTGTTATCCATTTTTTTATTTTTGTTACTTTCCTTTTTGGGCAAGGTGTTGCAGGATTCTTGCATGCTGTTTTTTATGCATTGCCATTTTGTTGTGACTTTTTCCTCAGGATTTTCTCTTCTGTACTGCTCAATCCCCTCTTCTAGTAGCTTCTGATATGTGTTCTTTACTTGTACAGTATAAGTTTCTGGTACATCTTTCTGGTTTAACTCTGTTATATCTATTGGTGTTGCTGCATTAGTTTTTTGTTTGTTTCTCTTTAATATGATTTTCATTTGTATCATTACAGGATTGTGGTCTGAATTTATTATTTGCTCCTGGGTAGATTTTGGTTTTCTTGACGCTGTTCCTGAATCTGTCTTTTATCATTATGTAATCTATTTGATTTCTCTTCTTGTCTCCAGGGCTTTTCCATGTGTATAATTTCCTTTTCTCTTGCTCAAAGAAGGTGTTGCATATTATCAGTCTGTTTTCTTCGCAAAATTGTATTAATCTATCTCCTCTGTTATTTCTTTTTCCTAGACCATGATTTCCTATTATTGTTTTATATTTACCTTTTCCTACTTTAGCGTTCATATCACCCATTATAATCAAGATGTCTGATGATTTCACTTGCTTCATAACTGTGTTTAGATCTTCATAGTATGCCTCTATTTGTTCGTCTGTATAGTCTTGAGTAGGTGCGTATGTCTGTAATATTGCTATGTCGAATGGTTTTGCCTTCATTTTTATTAGTATATTCCTATCATTATATGTCAATTGAGTATTTATATATTTTTGTAGTTCTCGTTTTATTAGAATGCCTACTCCTCTTTGATGTTCTTTTGTGTTTCCTGAATATATAAATGTATATTTATCGTCTTGTATGTATCCACTTTCCTTCCATCTTGTTTCCGAGATTCCTAAGATATCTATGTTTAGTCGTTCTGCTTCTACCATAAGATTTTCTAGTTTTCCTTGTTGGTATAAGGTCCTAACATTCCATGTAGCTATTTTTAGTTCGTTCTTAATACAGTAGCTAGAATTTCTCTCCATGGCTTTCTTTGGATTGTTACGTGATGAGGCTCCAATCTCTTTCACGGTGGTCTGCCATTTTCGCCTTTCGTGTTCTGAAAATGCCTCATGTGTACCACACACTTTGCTGTTTTCGCTTTCTGGGCCGTTGATTATTACAATTAATTCTTTCGCCCCATCCACCGCAGCAGACTTTTCACATACGGGTTGAACACACCCGACTATCGACGCCATTGTTGTCGAACCATGTGCTTGCCTATCGAACCGCGAACACACGACACAAAGAAAGAATAAATCCACTTAAATATCAATAAAGTTCGCAGTCCATCCTCCAGTCAGAAGTAAAACATTACACCAAGTGAAGAATAGCAACACACAAATTCACAACTAGACTGTCGCGTAAATCATTTAAATATCTCAGCAAGAGCCGAATTATAAAAACGACAACACGTAGTCGCCATGACACCGGAAGAGGGGTATGTGTCATCTTTGTAGAATGTAGTAAATTTAACAAATATAATGTATTGAAATAGGGAGCCGCGATAGCTCAGTGGTTAATGAACTGAACTACAAAGGGTTCGATCCCAACCGACGGCTTCCGGTTCACCCAGCCTTTAATGGGTACCGGATTATTTTCTGGGAAAGTAAAGCGGCATGGGCGTATTACCGACCATATTACCCCACAAATCATGTGCCGAAGGTCTGTAAAATTTATGGTCTCTAACACCATATTCCCTATACGCCACTTGGCGTGACGGGGGTACTTTACTTTTTTTATATATTGGAATATTTATCCACCTCGAACAATATAAGAACTAGAATGTTCAACTTGTGATTGATAGATGTAAGACTGACAGCAGTTTTTAGAATGAGACTAAGGATGATATTTCACTGATTTCTATGTCATTTTATTCATTATCAGGTTTATGTTTGAATAAAGAGAGCTGAACGGGATAAGTCGGAGACGTGTATTTTCTTTTTCGTTCGCCATTTTTCACCTCTGGCGAAAACCCTATATACTAGGAACTGAATTTTGAGTGTATTAATATGTTTTTCCCTGGCAGCCGTGTGCACAGAGGTCCCTCGCCGCACAGGCAGATAACTCCCGACTTCGGAGGTACTCATATTTTTTTCCGTTGATGAGTAATTGATGTTTCAAGCCGGGCCTCGCTGCTGAGACCAGGGGTGGTTGCCGCAGAGAGAAATCATAAATGAAAATCTCAACTGGTGCAGCCGGGATTTGAACTCACAAGCTCTCTGTCTCACGACCGGCGTCTTGTCTCGAGACCAACCCCAGTATTAATTTTTATCAACCTTGGATTTGCCTTACTCAATATATGAGTGTTCTGTATTGTGATGTTAATCAATGTTTAGAGCCACTAAAGTTAGCCAGACGTAATCAGGGATATAGACGCATGTTGAGAGTGCCAGATAGGAGGGTAGGCTATATAGATGCGATTGTCTACTAGACGAATGAACCTGAATATCAATACGGGGAAGACATGTCAGCACTTTTAGCAGATTTTATTTTTTAAAGCACGTTATTTCTAATCGTGACGACTCGAGTCCACGGTCAGACCGTTCGATAGTAACTAGGCGAAACGTCAACACTTATGATGCCAATATCACCTTTCACTGGCTGACGTTTAATTCATCATCACGTTCTTTACGGCACCTTCTTGATATTCACCGCTACTTCTTGTGTATCATTCACCTTCTTAATAGGTGTTCGTCAAGGTACCTTTATCCCAATATAGAAGGTTCCTTCTCGCCGTGCGCGACGAACACGTCATCAGTATATGACGGTTAGACGACCTTCCATTACTTAACCCCCCCCCCCCCCTCCATTTAGATGCAGCACCAGAAATCAATCGTTTCATCAACACCACACATATGGTGCCGTGGGAGTTCGAACAACTTCGGAAAACCATTTCGCCATCACCCCCGCAGAGACTAGACTAGACTAGACTAGACTAGACTAGACTAGACTAGACTAGACTAGACTAGAATATAAAATTATTTCATTTTCAGTTGCATCAGATCATATTTACTTCTTTATCTTCTCCGCCCATTCACCTATTCCCATTGTGCTAATAAATCCACATTATTAGGTCATCAATAATTTTGTCCGTAGCCTTATATGTAATAAACATAGCAATGATAAATAGATAAAACATTTCACTATTATTAGTATTAGCTATGTGGCAATCGTTTCTTTTTCTTCAGCTCCTTATGGAGCATAGGTCGTCAACAAACACTTTCCATCCCGTTCTGTTTCTTGTTATTTTTTTTTAATTTACTGGCTTCTCCATCCTCCTGATCTCTGCTTCTACTTGTATCCTCCATCTTTTTTTGGGTCTTCCTTTTTGTTCCTTCCTCCGGAGATTCCAAAAATTGGCCTGTCATTTAATATTCTCAGTTGGCTTCTGCAATGTGTGTTCTATCCAGCGCCATCGTCTTCATCGTATATCTACGTCCTCCAGTATTTGATTAGTACTTTCCCATAATTCTGTTAGCAATTTTGTCCTGCCATTTCCATCCTTTTATTATGCGCAGGCATCCATTAATGAAGGTCTGTATTATCCTGATTGTCATTTTTGTTGTTATCCTTGTTTCACAGCGATATAATAAGACTGATTAACCATTGCAGCGGACATCTTTTATTTTCGTATTTCAGTGGCATCCGTTTAGATCATAGTAAAAGATGCATGCTCTTATTTGCGTTTTTCGTTATTGTACATGTTTGTTTAATTGAAACCGCTGAGCATTTATCGTCAAAATATAAAAACAGCAGTTCCAGCTATTCATTTCTAAATTGTCTTCTACCTTTGAAAATACCAAAATGCATACATGAATAGAAAAGAATAACAATAAAAATATAAAGTTGGCTATACTAGGAGTTAGTTGAAGGTCAAGGAGGTCAAGATAATGGTTATTTAAAAGAGTAGTTAAAAATCGCGAAATCACGGAAGGACTTAAGAAAGTTATTTAAGTCCGAAGAAATAGGAAAAAATTAGGTGGTAAACCCAGAAGACGATGAAATAGCAAACATGTTGATGAGCACCACGCAAGAAAGCTCAATGAAGACCTCAACACTCGACGTTTTCTCTCGACGTTTCAAGGGAGTATAGACAGAGGGAAGTAAAGTAAGTAAAGATTCAAAGTGTCAGACATGTCGACGCAAGTTAAAATATTAATATCAAGAACGTGTTAGAATTGCTTAACCGGATAACCTGAAAAGCCATGTCCAAAATCATTCAAGATGAATGATCCTAGTGAACAATATATCAAAGTGAAGGAACAATTTTAATCAACGTTGGTAGATAAAAAAAGGAAGCATTAGGACGTCTATCAGACACTCTTCATCCTAACATTAACTATGTCGACCTTGTACATTTAAATTGAAGAACAATAAATACGTTAAATACAGAGGCCATAAAATGTGTCAAATGTATATAAAGTGAACGCTACGTCACCATCATTATTTGGTCGCGTGTCCTTTGCAGAACGTTGCATACACCACAGCCTGACTGAAGAAAATTCCTCTCTGGCCAGATCCCCCACTTCATCTGTTGTCATGTTCAAGGTCTCAATGATGTTTTGAAACCACGTTCTTCTTGGTCTATCCTTTATGTATCGTCCAAGAACCATGCCTTCCATTATTGTTCTGTACTACCCGCTGCGTCTTTTGACGTATTCATAGTATTTACATTTCATCTGTAATGTGGTGTTTTAAGAGCTTTAATAGAAAGAGTGATAGGGGTGAAAACAGATCTACACCCATGTTTCATAGATTATACCAAAGCACTTGACAAAGTAAAGTACCAGGGAATAATCCAAATTTTTGAAGACATAAACGTTGACCAGTGGTGGAAATGTCATATCTTCTTAACATTTCTGTATGGTGCAGTAACATGGACATTAGACAAGAAAAGAGAATAGAATAGTGAACCATTTGAAATGTGGATTCACAGAAGAATAGTAAGAATTTATTGCAAAGAAAAGTAAACAAACGTTTAAGTCTTAAAACAATTAAAATTGAAAAGATAACTACTGTACATACTTCAAACAAGACAAATGAGCTTTTTGTGGCACGTTAAAAGACACAACAGACTACTAAAAGTAATCTTGCAACGGAAAATAAAAGGTAAAAGAGGCAGAACAAGACTAACATGGACGTTTAACATCGAAAGATTGTCTGGCCAGCCTAAGACAACCTGGACCATCAAAGCAAGAGATAGAACGGAATGGCGCTCCATGGTAGCCGACCGTCGATGCAGAGACGGCACTCAATGATGATGATGATAGACGTTGACAACAAAGATCTAAGAATAATAAAGAACATCTACTGGCAACAAGTAGCGGCCATAAGAACTGGAAGTAAATTAGGAATGTGTCAACAAATAAAACATGGTGTTAGGCAGGGTTGTGTACTGTCAACAAATTATTTAATATGTACAGTGAGATTATTTTAAGATCCATGAGTGACATGCCTGGAATAAAAATGGGGGGGGGGGCATAATATAATCACAGGTATGCTGATGATACAGTCTTAACCGCTAAGATTGAGAACAAGTTACAAGAAATGTTAGACATTATAGTGATGGAAAGCAAAAATAAATAACACATCCTCAATATCAAAAAGACAGAAGTAATGTTAGACATTATAGTGATGGAAAGCAAAAATAAATAACACATCCTCAATAGCAAAAAGACAGAAGTAATGTTAGACATTATAGTGATGGAAAGCAAAAATAAATAACTCATCCTCAATAGCAAAAAGACAGAAGTAATGTTAGCAACAAAAAAGAAAGACATCACCCCAATACACAATAAAGACATGTGGAGCAATATTAAAACTGGTAAATGCATTACATATCTTAGAACAAAGTTAACCTCAGATGTTAGATGTAGACAGAGGTGAAATGTAGACTAACTCAAGCAAAAGCAGCTTTCCAAAGAATTAGGACGATACTGTGCAATCCATTTTTGATAATGAAAAAGGGAAACTAGATTTTAAATATTATATCAAAATAGTCTTAACATATGGATGTGATTCATGGACAATAGGTCACTAGACAAGAAAAGCACTGGAGGCTGTAGCAATGTGGTTTTACACAGGGATGTTGAGATACCATGGACAGCTAAGACGAGTAATATAAACGTTCTGAAAGAAGCCAAAACAAAAATACAGCTAATATCCAATATTAGCTTAAAGAAACAATCATCATATGTGGTCATGCAATGAGAAGGGAACAGCTGGAACATAGTATGACGACTGGAAAAATTGAGGGACGAGAGATAGAGGGAAGCAAAGAGAAAACATCTCATAAAGCTTAAGAGAATGGCTTTGCAGAATGTCAACAACAGAAATTATAAACACATGTCAAGATTGAGAGTTGTAGAGAGACACGATCCCTTACGCATGGTACTCGATGATGATGGCGATGATAATGATGATGAGAGTTATCTTTATAAGCCAGTTCGTTTTAAAGTTTAAGTCTGTTAATATGACCTTTACTGTTTTCACTATCCAATGTATCTTTAGGATTCTTCTGTAGCATTGTGTTTTGAATGGATCTATTTTCAACTTTGCTATGTTCGAAATTGTTCATGATTCACAGCTATAGGATGCTAGATACATGTCATCCGTAATTTTAATGTTACAGCCTTGCTGAGATTGTGCCACATGTTGTTCGTGATGTTTTTTATTTTTATTTTTTTTTTGTTAACTAACTAGACAATAGGAATCTCCCCCACAGTAGACAATATTTGTAAAAACAAAATGAAGTTAAATGTGTGGCCACATAAATGACAGAAACAAATAACGACGATTCACGTGACACAGTTGTCAACAAACGCTACTGAAACACCAGACCCAGAAGACGTCCACGAAAATGATTAATATATATTAATACAAGAAACACTATAAAACGTACAACAAAATAGATCATCCAATTAGCAAAAGACAGTACACTAACTGTCACTTCGCCATAAAAGTAAAATAAGAATGCAAAGAAGAAGAACCCGTGAAATTAAGACTCCAAAGTCTGATAAGTTTGCAACTCTAGAAAAGTTAACTTTGCCTTTAAGCAACTGTTGACGAGTTTGAAGCTATCGGAGCCAAATCTAAGAAAGTAGCCCAAATTAATGGTGCTGAAGAAGACAGGACACAGACCATCAAAATGTGATAAAGCTCGAACTTGCGGCAAAGAAAAATAAATGATATCAAGAAATTGTCGCAAAAACCTTATAGAATCAAATTCACAGACCTCAGAAGAAATAATTCCATTCTAATAACGAGTCAAGATGGTCAACATCTCCAAATTAGTGATGATTTTTTAGTAATAACACTGCGTCTTCAAAAATCGTGATACTATATAGCAATAGCACTGCTTCTCCAAAAGTCGTGATATTATTTAGCAATAGCACTGCTTCTCCAAAAGTCGTGATATTATTTAGCAATAGCACTGCTTCTCCAAAATGGTATTGATTTATAGCATTATCACTGCTTCTCCAAAATGGTATTAATTTATAGCAATATCACTGCTGCTCCAAAATGGTATTAATTTATAGCGACAGCACTGCGTCTCCAAGAAGGAAATAATTTATAACGATAACACTGCGTCTCCAAAAACAGTTATAATCTTTAGCGATAACACTGCCTAAAAAAAGAAGGTGGCTTCTAGACATCAAGGAAACCTTCAAATTGACAAAAGCGAAAGAGCTGGCTAGAGACAGAAATACTTTTAGACGGACTGTAATGAATGCAACGTTCTGCGACCTGATGCTGATGATGAACACTGCTCCTCCAAATTAGTGTGAGCTTGTTTGGAAAATAAAGCACATTGGACTAACATGCTTGGCTTGTCTCAAGGAATTATCTCGATGATTCATCGGAGAGAGCATTAAGAGCCAAGACTGGTAACAATTACAGGCAAGTCATGTCAAAAGTGAGAGCCATATCCGCGAGATGTTAAAAGCATTGTGGGACACAAATTGCTAGATATGCCAGATTATAACATATAATTTTCTGGCAATAATAGGGAAACATTCCAAGGCAAAAAAAAAAAAACATAACCTAGTTATTATATAACGTACTTTTATGAGCGATCTTATACTGTTGTATGAATGATTGAAACTGGCATGAATTTAATAATAACAGATGTAAATCTGTTTTATAACAGGAGAGTTTGAGTAATGGATGCGTTTATAACTGAATTCATAGATTGAGTTATTCTGAATGCCAAAGTGTGATAGGCAGAGAAGAAGGAAGAAAGAAGCAAGAATACCCACATCCTCGTGGCGTGTAGAGAACATGTGTTATGGAATTAGAGAAACTAGAGAAATGGTGTTAGTGTCATATTTTGTTGTTGACCATCGATACATTTTGCTATGACAAGGTCGTTTCTGTATCAGTGCTGATGTCTTACAAAAGTAAAAGATTCTGGTAAAAAGTAAAACTAAAAGTCTTCGATTGGAATCAGACTCGATCTCTTGTCCTCAGTTGACAAATTCACTAATTTCTGCTCCACTACCCATTCCGTGATTGAGCGTGTTGGGAGTAAAACCAACGATTAGAGTATTGATTTAACTAATGGTTAGCTCAGTGGTTACAACGGTCAGTAAACTAGTAATAGGGAACTCTTTATACAGTGTTTCGCAGAAGGAGGAAATCTGATCATCAGAAGAAGTCTCCGTCGAGCAAGCGTTCCGACCCCTTAGCTTTTTTACACTCTAAGGGGGGTGGGCCCGTCTGGGTCATGACTCCTAGGCGTCTGCCTCCTGCTGCATTGACTCTAAAGCTTACTATATATATTCGGCACAAAATAATATACACTTGCTCTACGTAGCAGTTCCGGTCGAATCTACGATCTCTACCAGCTCGGTATATGGGAGCTGCGATAGCTCAGTGGTTAGTGAACTTGACTACAAAGGACAAGGGGTAGGGTTCGATCCCAACCGACGGCTTCCGGGTTCACCCAGCCTTAAATGGGTACCGGATTTTTTTTCTGGGAAAGTAAAGCGGCACGGGCGTAATACAGACCACATTACCCCAAAAATCATGTGCCGAAGGTCTGTAAAATTTATGGTCACTAACACCATATTCTCTATATGCCACTTGGCGTGGCGGGGGTACTTTACTTTTTTTTTTTTTACCATCTTGGTATACGTACATGCTTTAGCTTTAACCCAGCAGATTGATGTCCTCTTCGTGGCAGCAGCAGTCTAAAGTGGCTTGTAATTGCAGCGTCCTTTTATATAGACTCGTGTACAAAATGCTTTGACATGGTGTAAATGGCGAGAAGGATTGCATCATAAACTGATAATAGGTGATAAAGATATGCCCACGTAAACGATAGCAGCCAGTTTATGAAGAATTTTGTTGTACCGCCCTTGCATGAGGAAAGAGCAGGCTTCATCCTCTGTCTTCCATTGCAAAAAGGAAATCGATTGTCATCTGTCTTTACACACTTTACAAGGTTGTGGTCTGATTGTCAAAAGTCGTAAATAGATCTGATAATGTAGCTCAGCCGCAGCGGTGCCTTATATGCTACATGTCATTCCATGTTAGCGTTCTCTGCAAGGTCTCACCCTATGCTGTCCATTGGCCTTGCTGCACATGTTGTGTTGTCGTTTGCACATGATTTTTTCTCTTCGACATCTCTGATTTCCCGGACTACCATGTCCCTACGTTGTCTGTTTCATGCTTTTAACCACCAGTGGATGTCTTGGTGACGAGATCCACACATGCTGGTCTGCGTATAGCCCATCATTTCCTTCAGTTGGATTTTTTACGTGCTTCATTTACTATTGCACACGCCTGCCATTTCCGACCAGTCTGCAATATGGTTTCCATTGTCCGGACTGCTTCGTCTGTTGAGCTTTGTAGCATAACTGCCTATCTGGCTTTTCCGACTTTGTATTCCTCTAGGACTGACTTGAACGGGAGGATCAGCTTAGGGTTTCTTGCAGTACAGCACAACATCCGTCAGTCCTGATGGTACTCTCAGCCATGTTCGCGTGTATTTGCTAATCTCGCTCTCCATCGCTTCCGCCGTGCTTGAGCTAATTTCATAAATCAGAAGAGGAAATCAGTAGTTCAGTAGTTACAACACTTAGTAAGCCAATAGTTAGATCAGTAGTTGCAACACTTAGTAAACCAATAGTTAGATCCGTAGTTACAACACTTAGTAAACCAATAGTTAGATCATTAGTTACAACACTTAGTAAACCAACAGTTAGATCAGTAGTTACAACACTTAGTAAACCAAAAGTTAGATCAGTAGTTACAACACTTAGTAAACAAATAATTAGATCAATAGTTACAACACTTAGTAAACCAACAGTTAGATCAGTAGTTATAACACTTAGTAAACCAATAGTTAGATCAGTAGTTACAACAGTCAGTAAACCAATAGTTAGATCAATAGTTACAACAGTCAGTAAACCAATAGTTAGATCAGTAGTTACAACAGTCAGTAAACCAATAGTTAGATCAGTAATTACAGCAGTCAGTAAACCAATAGTTACAACAGTCAGTAAACCAATAGTTGGATCAGTAGTTACAACACTTAGTAAGCCAATAGTTAGATCAGTAGTTACAACACTTGGTAAGCCAATAGTTAGATCAGTAGTTACAACACTTAGTAAGCCAATAGTTAGATCAGTAGTTACAACACTTAGTAAGCCAATAGTTAGATCAGTAGTTACAACACTTAGTAAGCCAATAGTTAGATCAGTAGTTACAACACTTAGTAAACCAATAGTTAGATCAGTGATTACAACTTTCCCGTTTTTTCCGCTATCCGAAAGGGCTAGACATCGGATATCACTATCTATAAACCTGGTGTGGGTAAAGTCATAAAAAGGTCACGGATTCAAAATGAAAACTTTCCACTCCGTCTTAAACCCAGGATCTTCTTGTCTTGTCCAGAGGCTGACGTCTTACCTCTAGACCACTCATTCTCCCCCTCATTTATATATTTAACACATATCCCCCTTTTTGTGAAATCGTATCTACTGATTTGTTCTCATCAGCTCCCTCTAGAATGAGATTAAGTCTTTCTTCAATTCTTTCATTCTTGCAACACGATCTATTGTCACCTTTTTTGCACAGGCCTTATTAACTGATGGAGAAGCACATAGTGTACTCCTTATAAACATCCATATATCTAAATGTTGGATTGTATGAAAGACCAACGAGGAAATTGTCAAAGAGGCCAACACTAAAAGGGAGCTACTAAAAAACATCAGAAAGAAACAACATTTTTTGGCACATCATGAGAAGAGGAAAGTTGGAATACTTGGTTACAACTGGCAAAATAAAAGGAAACAGAGATCGCGGGCGATAAAAAGAGAAAATACTGGATAGCTTGGTGTCATGGCATGGAAAACAGACAACAACAGAGTTGATACGATACACTGTAGATTGAAGATTGTGGAAGGACATAATTACCTACGCCAACCGGTATGGCACATGATGATGATGGTAAGTATGTTTATCTTCTGATGTCAATGTATCCACCTATAGTATCTGCGTTGAGATGCAATTGCTGTCTATCCTTAAAACATCACAGTATGGACTGGTTCCACGTGCAATGGGGATGACCCGTCGACTGAACTAAACTAAACTATACTAAACTAAACTAAACCAAACTAAACTAAACTAAATATGAAAGAGCTATCTCATTGAATAAATTATCTTTTAAGAAAAGAAGTATTAGAACAAATTTGAAGAGAAGAACAAATATGTAGCAGATATAGTTAGCGTTATTAATTATCTTACCACGGTTCTAAAGACATACCTGTTTGCTATTCATGTTTTAGTTTGGTTCCTTTATTCATCTCAGAAATATACTGAATACAAACTTCTTGAATATCATGGTAAATTTTCAGGTTGTTTAGAAAAATTGCTGCATAGATGTTAACATCTTTTGTTGCAAAATTGAATATTTCACTACAGTTTGGTTTCACTTTTTTCAGTGTTCACTTTAATAATTATTTATTTACTAATATATCCCTAACATCAGAAATAATCCAGCTGTAAAATTTGTATATTTTCTAGCAATACTGGAAATTGAAACCCTCTCATGAAATACAAATTTCAAGAATAGGTGGAATGTAAAAGCTCATGGTATTTTAACAAATTCAACAGATTTAACTAGGGAGAGAAACAGAAATTAAAAAAAAAAACATAAAAAAAAAATACTGAGGTGAAAAGGCACAATGTAGTGTCCATCACTTTATGTTGAAAGTTTTGAACTCTTTTGCTAAAAGACGAATAGCTTAAACATAAGTTTGAGAAGACATTACATACGGAGAATATAAAAGCAGGCCGGCGGGGAGACAACACAATAAAGTTAGGAGGTAGAAGGTACTAAACATTGACACAGCATGGAAGAAAACACCATTAGTTGGGGCAGGAGGTATTCATGGTATTATAAAATCATGAACGCCGTTGTTAGCAAGTCAAGATAGAAGAAGCAGAAAGAGCCACCCACAAGAGAGTGGGGTTAAAGGAGGAATTTCAAATTAAAGCAAACACGATCCCAACAAATCCCAGGAAACGAGAGAAAGTGTGTGATCTTTCCGACTCGCGATGAGACAGGATATTCTTCCATCGAACTCTAAACGAGGGCTAGGCTCACAGCCATCAAGACGAGAGCCTAGCTTGAGAACCCCACTCAAATTCTGATGGGAAGTTGCGCCCGTGAGTGACAGCGAAACCTTGGATCTAGTGAGCTCAGACAGCGATCGCTCACAAAAAATAAAATGGTAGCACATCTTAAATCAGACGAGTGATGGCAGTTGAGTAGTAGATTTTTGTGTTGAAATATTTTTTAATTATTTTTTTTCCCCTTGGATTTGAATGTACCAGTCATTCAAGCTATTGCTCTGATAGTATTTACGCAGCTGTGTTCTCATTCCAGCTCTTCCCGCGAATTATTTACTCCCACTTAAAATGCATGGTCTGATACTCGACAATGTTTGTACATTTGAGTTCAAGTACATTAAATGACGTCTTTAGAATCAACTTTGATTAAAAGCATAGCGAGAGTTGGACGGGACTGAGTGATCACACTAGGCAGAGGATAATCACCAAAATTGTCTATGCAAAGCAGATTGTGATTGTATATTGTATCCTTACAATGAATTAAACCATTGTAATAAATATTTGTCTCTAGTCGAAACAAAGATTTGTGGATTGAGTGTTTTTCTACTTTCGTTTTCGAGAGTTGTTGAGATGTCTAGAACTAGCAGTCTCCTTCACTTAGTATTTTGTAGCTTTTGACAGACAGCGAAGTCGTAACCCAATAGTACTCTTTGCTGCTTCTTCTTTCTCTCATTGTCCCTTGCATTAATGGTTTAGCTGTTCCTGAATAACAGAACGAGTGACTTCACCGTCTCAATTTACGATTTTTTACAAACAATTTTATGATCGTCTTATTGACCAATCATCTTTTAAGTTTAATATCATCGTTCATGATGCATATGTTAAGAGGATCGTTCTACGGCATGTCATCTCCATTGACTGTAATTGTAAAAGTAACTGTAGTCGAATAGCAACTGCCGTCGGATATAAGGTGTTAATGGCGTCATAGCAGTAAGCTTCAGCTTCATAAAGTAGGGTGACCTGTTCCCTTCTTCTCTGCCTATCCTTCCAAGAGAATAACTCTGGTACCTATTTAAAGAGCTAGGTAAACCCTGAGAGCCGTTTATGTCGGAAAAAAATGTCGCTTCAAGTAACATAAATAACAACTAAATGCCGCCATGGTCATAAGTTACATACACATTACATTTAAAACAAGCGTTTATACAAAATATGTGCAATAGATCACATAATGCAAAAAATGTGCTAAATTGTGTCAATCTAATCATCTTTAACCTTTCTTACGTCGTCAGACGTCACATAGAGCCTGCAATGCTCGCTGTTCACAAGTCCCTATTCTCAGCAAACTCCTCAATCTCAGCAAGTCTGTTTTTAATCACTGTTGTCTTTGCATGCCTTGTCAGTGTTCTCAGTATCTCTGGAAGTCAGTCTCTTTTTCTTGCTCCTGATGCTTTCTATTTGAAAGATTTCTTTGTGATGACCTGATTATTTCCCCTCATTTCATGGAATACATGTCATAGCAATTGTCTCTTCGAGAACATAAATGAATTTGTTAGTTTCATGACAGTTTCTCTGATTTCTGCACTAGTTTTGAACTCATGCTATTGTGTACACAATATTTTCCTTACATTTGTTTACAATTGCATCTGGTTTATTCTCACTTTCTGTATTTTTTTTTCAGTTTTCACTTACATACATAACGGTTCCAATGTACTTGAGTCAATCATTGTGAAATCTGCATCTTCAATGAAACATCAATGTTGAGTATATGTTGCTCAAGGTTAATTTATCCAGCTTGATAAATATAGATTTGCTCTTTATTTTTCTATGTTATTTGATGTCCTAGTTAATCATAGCACTTTCGATTGCTGGGGTATTCTAAAAGCTATCTCCCGGGCACATCTTGAACGTTTATTGAAGTATCACTTGAAACTCATTCACCCACTTTATTCATTCTTTTCATCTGCGGCGCCTGTTGCTAATGCTTGAGTAGCATCTGAAACGTTCTACATGCCAGCAAATGTCTTGCAACAGAATCTTTATCAAGTGGTCATCTAAGGCATCTCAAAATTTAGAGTCATTATCTTCAATTATCGTGCGATATGTCAAGCATGTGCGCCCTCATGCTAAACTTTTTTGTTTAATTAGCCGACTATCTCTTACCGCGATACCCAATTTCCTTCTGTCTCTAGGAGAGGAATAAAAGGGATTGGTGGGGGGGGGGGGGGGTCATTACGTAATTTTCAAAGTCTTTATTTCAATTTGAGTTGAAACAAACTCTTGACCCTATCGTAAATCGAACCAACGCCTACAAGGTTGGCAAATAAATTATTGTTTGAATTTTATCTCCGAGCCAACAACCATGACGATTCGAAAAAGTAATGTTTATATATCATTTTAACAGTAATAGTAACAGTTTATTAATGTTCTCTCATTAATTTGATTCGTCATTTCCTATTGGAACAACAGTTTATACAGAAGAATGAATTTAATTAAATGCGTTAGAACTTCAAGACCAATAATTCTCTTCAAATTAGCAAAAATAATCCAGAGCTAGAGTAAACTCCCTCTGTTACACTCTGCGTCTCTGTGTTAAGTTCATTTTTATATTTGCATTAATGCCCAAACGTTTACAGGTAAGAGGTTACAAGGTAAGATCAATCAAATATTAGAAACACCTTATTTCAAGCAAATAAAACAGACATTTAAAACAGTTATAAAATTTTGCAAAGACTATTTCCTGTCATCAGAGCATGAGTACCAGAAAACGTAGACGCCCCTGAACACTTTCAATGTATTTGTATATTATCCTGCACATGTATACACAGATGCACCTACACACGTTTATATTTATATAAATAATATCATTATGAACTTTACAGAATAATAATTAACGATAGTACATTATTGTGCCTATAGGATTACTGAATACGTGCATATGAAGAGCATTATTACACCTTAAATACAAAAATAAGAATGGATTTCTTTTTCGGGCTCTTGATTTAGCGAAGACTTGATAAATTTATATCGATTGTAAATGCAAATTGAACGCAACATATGATTATTATTACTAGGCCAATGAATAACACAAACACCGTTCCATAGTTTCATCTTTTGAAATAATAACAATAAAAACATTTATAACACTTTTTTCGAAGTTATTTTTGTTTATGTGTGAGAGCACATATAATAGAGACGCATATTCTACAACTCGAGTTTATGATATTTGTAATTCACCAGATACATTTTTTTCTGTCAAAATATTTCTAAAATTATTGTGTTGGTATTTTCCAATTTAAAAGAAGTTTTGGTGTATCCTTTTTGCAATATATATATATATATATATATATATATATATATATATATATATATATATATATATATATATATGTATATATTAATTATGGCGTGTTTTAATTTGTATCTACAAAATAAATTTCTGTATCATTAAATGAAAACAAAATTGCTCAAGTCTATTACTATTACAACTGCCTTCTTTAAAGACGGTCTATTTCTCTCGTTTCCTCAAATAGAATTATTTCTTTTACAAAATGAGTCAGCGATGTTTTTAACACCTCTTGACATGTTTTGTTAAAAGGCACCTAATTACAATTTTTCATTCAGGACCTACTTTAGCTGATTTACAGTTTATATCTCCATTTATATCGATGATTTTATTGATAAGTTGTTTATGTTTGCCATATTGATACCTTGATAAAATAAAACAGACTGTCTCAAGGTCTAGTAGAATTCAGATATTTATGAGTAAAAATTAATTTAATTATTCAAAAAAAAAAATTAACTATAGATTATTCAATTCAATCTGAAACAAGTACAACGTTTCAAATACTTGGGCACAATAATTACATCAGATGGGAGATGCACCACAGAAATAAAAAAAACAGAATAGCTCAGGCCAAAATAGCATTTCAGAAAATGAAAAATATCTTATGCAACAAATCTATGTCAATAAAAAATGAGAAAGAGAGTTCATCGGTGCTATATAGAACCAATTCTGACCTATGGAAGCGAATCATGGACAGTATACAAACAAATGAAAAGACGATTAGAGGCCACAGAGTTGGGATTTCTCAGAAGAATGTTGAAAGTTCCCTGGACAGATAGAAAGACCAACGAGGAAGTTCTCAAAGAGGCCAACACAAAAAGGAAGCTTTTAAAAAACATCAGAAAGAAGCAATCAACATTTTTCGGGCACATCATGAGAAGAGGAAAGTTGGAATACTTGGTTACAACTGGCAAAATAAAAGGAAGGGGAGATCGCCGTCGACAAAGAGAGAAAATACTAGATAGCTTGGTGTCATGGCATGGAAAACAGTCAACAACAAAACTGATACGATGCACTGTAGATAGAAGATTGTGGAGGGACATGATCGCCTACGCCAATCGGCAAGGTACATGATGATGATGATAATAGATTATTCAGTGTTAGGAAACAGAACTGTTATACAGAGCTTCGCAGCAGAAAACAATCTGATCATCACAATAGGACACACATCGAAAAAGTGGTTCGGTCTATTTTGACATTCCAGGGGAGACAAGACTCCTAGGCGTCGACCTGCTGCTGCATTGAACTCGAAGTTTTATGGCATAAAATAACTGCACTTATTCTACACAACATTTCTGATCGAATCTGCTTTGAATCTACTCTATAATTAACAAATGACTTGTAGCGAGTTTAGTTAATGGACTAGTCAGTGGTTCTATAACAAAAAATTGGACATCAATTTTGAAAGTGTCAAAAATATTTCCATTAAAAAATGTGTAGTCACAATTTTGTGATTCCAATCCTTCTTAGAGTAACGAGATTTTTTTTTTTGAAGCCCAATTTCCTAAAAGTAAAATAAATCACACATTTCGCTTCATTCATGGCCCGCACCAACACGCCTTTGGTCTCTCTATGAACCTCCATCTCGTTTATTAAATAAGTTCCATTGAAAAGGGTTGTCCCGTGTCGACAGGCGTTTGGTCTCTCTATGAACATCCACCTTGTTTATTATACAAGTTCCGTTGAAGAGGGTCGTCAACGGAGTCTATCATCCAACAACTTTGTCTTTCTCTATTTCTCATACCTCTAATAATTTCCTGTTATTATGTATTCCAACCCACATTTTCTTCACATGTGTCCTTCAGATTTCGACTATCTTTTACTAATGTTTGCTATAATCTTCAGTTTTATATATGCCTATTTTAGAATTTCATTGTTTAACCGTCCACAGTGACTTTAATATTCTCCATAAAAACACACACACACACACATCTAAGCTGAATTTAATCGACATTGTACCTGTCCATGATTCGCTATCTTAACGCAACGCTGGCTCAAAAAACACTGGTTGTTATTTGTCGATAAACAGAAAATATATTTTGACAAAGAGAAATAAACATTTATATTACAGCGCAAATAACTCAGATCAAACAACCAATAGAAACAAAGAATAGCCAGACAGCAGTCTCTTTTTAGTTTTGGAAAGATTCAGCACACAAACATTCACCTTTAAAGTGATGCGAGTTTCTAGTTAGTGTTTTTAAAAATTCCTTTTTTTAAATCCAGAGAATACGCAAATTAAATTACAAGTATATATATATATATATATATATATATATATATATATATATATATATATATAAATTAAACAGTACATTGCTGGAATATAAATGATTAATTAAAGATCTATCTTTTGTTTGTTTTTAGTGAGGCTGACGCGCCAGGTTATCGCCTAGTTTTACCTTATGATAAAACCAGTCCTGAGTATTCCCCATATAATAATATTTATGTATTGTTATTTGTACCCAGTATCCTGAGTATTCCCCACTATTCATGCAGCAGAACGCTAATTGTCAGTTGGTTTTGTATTTATGTTATGTTCGGCGCAACAACCTGGTAATTGGATACAAAGAAGACGTGTAGGGTATCCTGACTTCTCTACCATATCATGCCATAGATCCTAACGCTTGTCCTCTATCTGGGTCACACAATGATGGCTGCTGACCCGAGTGGGCAGAAACGCTACATAGAAATCAGCGGCGGATATTTAAAGCAGGCAAGGGAGGCCACGACCCGTCTACTATTGTATCAGAATACATAACAGAATCACATTCCAGCTCAATGAATTAAATATCAATGTACATCCAGTCACCGCATTCCCTAGTATAGTCGTAACATGGTTCAAATAATGCAAGCCGTTATTATAGCTAGTTCCAAATGACGTGCCCAACTTCAAAACGCTATTACTCAGTAACCGTTTGTTAAAAACTGTTGACATTTTCCAAATGTTATTAGAATTCAAAAGACCCTTTAACTGTATATTTAACAAATATCTTGCAGCTGCAATT
The DNA here is from genome assembly GCA_032433765.1 of Megaustenia siamemsis. NCBI lineage: Eukaryota > Metazoa > Mollusca > Gastropoda > Stylommatophora > Ariophantidae > Megaustenia > Megaustenia siamemsis. Next base: position 116,273,326 of record JAVIAB010000092.1, on the reverse strand, counting down.
TTCTTAAAGCGGCGAATTTCTTTGATGTTTGTCAAAATTGTAAATTGTGAGCCCCTAAATAATAGAAATTACCGTAGTTGCTGGTCTATTATTAATTTTCACTAGGTAAAGGCGTGGCTGTAATGTGGAAATAACCTAATACGACAAAACACCAGGAGAATTATTGTCTTCTCGGTTCGAGGACGGACGATAATATCAAGGTATATCTGTATGTCCAATTTTCATAGTTGTGTGGTCCTGATAAGGACAGTTTGTTGAACTAATTTAAGGTAATATAGGGGCCAACATTGTGGGGGCTATATACTTTCATTCTGAATCAGACGAGTCTAAAAGATTAATAACTGTTTGGGGTTGAACATTCCACAAACCATCATTTTTTTCCAATATTCCTCTTCCTGTTTTAAGACGTGGTCTTCACATTTAGCCCAATAATCTTTGTCTATATTTAATAAAGCGAGATTAGCAAGAATCTTTACATCGCATATTTTGAATGTTGTATTTTCATCTGCCACTTGTCCTTTTAATTTTGCCCAGATTAGTTCTATTGGATTTAAATGAACATGGTAAGGTGGCAGCCTCAAACTTATATGACCGTGCTCTTGGATAATCTTATCTATTTGAAAAATCTTTGTCCTTTGTTTTTGCTTTACTAGAGATAGTAATTCAGGTTTTAAGTACATGTTATTAAATTGTATGTGCTCCTTTGTGAGCCATATCTTAATAGCATCTTTTGTACTGGATGACGTCGGGACTTTATCTTCAAGTGCAACAATGTTGTGGTAGGCTGCATTGTCCATTATTAGGCAAGATGGTCGATCTAGTGATGGGAGAACAGAATTTTCAATCCAATGTCTAAATATGTGATCATTCATCTCAGAGTGATAACCCCGATTGTCTATGGATTTTGAAAGAAAAATGAGCTCTGCATTCTGTATTAGTCCATGTTGTCGACTACCTGCATGAGCAATTATCAAGCGCTGTCCTTTGCTGCTAGGTATTAATCTCTTAATCTTTCCATCTGATGATTGCCATTCCCTTTGGTTAGTGTGATGAGCATTGATCCATGTTTCATCCAAGTACACAATATCATAACCTTGCTTGCGCACCTCTTTTACTTCACGTAAGTACTTGCTTCTCATGACTACTATATGTGGCTTCTCACAGATGATCTTTCGTCCATTGGAATACTTTCTGAATGTAAAGGCTGCAGCTCTCACATTCCTTCATAATGTAGACTTTGATATTTCAATACTGTTGTTCTTTTTCAGCGATACTTTTAATTTTCTTATTGTAACAGTTTCATTCATACACAACATTTTGCGAATTTCACTTCTAATAAGTTCACTGTCGAAATTATCAAACATTTTTGCTCTTCCTTGTGATTTTGTATATTTTGAAAATTGACGGTCACGTGCTTGAATCCAGCGATTAAATGACCGTTTAGATAAATCCAAAATGTGTCTTGTCCTATTCTCAGGGTTTTCTAAAGAATGAAATAATCTTCCTCGTTTAGCCTCTTTGCAAAAACAGTCATACATTTATATTGCGATGTTTTGTAAACTGCAGAATTTCATTTTAAGACTCATGATAAATGTTATCGTTCCACGTCTCACCTATGAATGAACGGAAATGGAACACACAATTTCTCGTGTTTTTTTTACAAGTGTCTAATTGTGTCAAAAAACCACGGTAAAAGCGTGCAAACACGTCAATTTTACCGTGTATGGATTTTTACTCGCTATTTTCAACTTAAAATACCGTAAACATTAAGTTTTGACTACATCAATGGGTCGTTATAAATTTATATAATTCAAATAAGCAACAATAATAACCAAATGTTTTTTTTTAATGAAATTAATTCCCTGTTGGGTTCTAATTATTACAACTTTACATGCAAATTTTGAACAACTTACAACAAGCGGTTAAAAAGCTATCGATTTTAAAAGTTGGGCACGAGTTATGAAACAAGCTATAATAACAAGATTTAAATAACAATGAAAGTTAAACCTGCTTCAACAGATCAGCGACATCAACCTGCCGATGTGTATGTAAACTAGATAGGTCATTTCTGCAATCAGTGACCCGCTGCCATGACAACAGAAGAATTACTATTAAGATGGCGCTCTATGTCTTTAATGACACATTTAGAAAAAAACCATGTGGAGTAGATCTTATCTAGAGATACCTTATCTGCGCTGCGTCTTTAAATAACAGACTTTAGAGATACTAACAAACTGTAAGAAATGTTTGTTAACAGCAAATCCAAGATTATTCTTATATCTTATAATGCAAAATAAATTGAAGCCTTTGAAATGTGGATTTAAAGAAGAATAGGTAGAATTGGATGGAAAGAAAATAAAACAAACGATGAAGTTTTAAAACAACTAAACATGAAAAGAGAACTACTTATCACAATTACAAGACGAATGAAATTTTTGAGGCATGTTATAAGACACACCATCCTACTAAAAGTAATATTGGAAAGGAAAATACAAGGTAAAAGAGGCAGACCAAGACTAACATGGACGAGTTACATCAAAAGATGGACAAGTCAACCTATGACAACCTGCACCATCAAAGCAAGAGACAGAGTGGAATGGCGCTCCATAGTAGCCAACCTTCGATGCGCAGACGGCACTCAATGATGATGATGATAATGCAAATTATAATTATGTTAATTTAGGGTAACAATTGAATGAACTATTTCAAATAGCTCAAATCACTATAATGTCGCAAATTATTAAGTTAAAGGTCAATCAAAAGTTTGGTCTCACTTCCAGACCTCCTCAGGTTTTGAACCACCGTCCGCTTCTGATAGAAACTAGCATATCAATGACTAAATTACATTTCATTGAGCCAAAGGGCTGCTTGATTAATAGCAAACAAACCATGGCGGTTTTGAAGAAATCTCATATATTCAGGTGGAGTTTGATAATTCTAGGGGACCTATGCGGAAGAAAACTTGATATAGACCATGACAGAAAAGACGCCATTTTTTAGTAAGAGAGCTATTAAATGGGAAACTGAACTGGAAATAAATTGTTGGTTTGCAGGTAGTGCATGGGAAACAGACACGAACATATTCATACTGTAGACGAATGCACTGAAGGAGCCTTACTGAAGACAATCAAATGTACTGAAGACGGATGTACTGAAGACGGATGTACTGAAGCCTAATATATTGAACTGTAGAGAGTACAATAGGGAGCCGCGATAGCTCAGTGGTTAGTGAACTGGACTAAAAAGGACAAGAGGTAGGGTTCTATCCCAACCGACGGCTTCCGGGTTCACCCAGCCTTAAATGGGTACCGAATTTTTTTCTGGGAGAGTAAAGCAGCACGGGCGTAATACCGACCACATTACCCCAAAAATCATGTGCTGAAGGTCTGTAAAATATAGGGTCACTAACGCCATATTTCCCTATACGCCACTTGGCGTGACGGGGGTACTTTACTTTTTTTATAATGCAAACATTGCAGCTCGTTGCGTATGAGACGTAATGCTTAATGACATAATTTACTATCTAAGGCTAGACCTAAACAAATAAAATGTAGTTAAAAAGAAATGACAAAGCAAATAAATAATGTTCAGGTTATTCTGGAAAAAAAACTAGCATTTCGGTCAAACAAAATTATTTTGGAATAGACTAGATCTATAATGGGGTATAAGTAAGGATTCACATCAAGCCGTACGCCATATACAATGTTAGTATCCGTATTTTTCAAAGATCAATAACGTTAAGAAGAGATGTCTGAGAAAACGCTTGGAGTGACCACAAAGGACAGAAACAGAAACTATATCACAATATAAGGAGTAGACATTAAACATATCCTAAGCTACGTAGAGATACAACAAATAACATGGTTTGTTCATCTAGAAATAATGTTGTTTGATTCCTTACTTATTAGGCATAAATTACAAGAGGAGAAGTGAGAAGAGCAAGCGGCAGACGCAGACACTTTCAAAGAAACGCTACAACAACAATAGTAAAGAGCTCCATTACGCCATAATTCGACCCGCAGCACATTATTTTTGGGGTAATGTGGTCAGTGTTACGCCCGTGCTGTACTTTCCCCGAAAAAAATCCGGTACCCATTTAAGACCGGGTGAACCTGGGAGTCGTCGATTAGAATGGAACCCGACCTCTTGTCCTTAGTAGTCCAGTTCACTAACTACTTAGCTATCGCAGCTCACTATAACAACATGAATAATTGAATTGAACAATAACCAAAGCCGCCAAAATGAGAAGAACGAGAACTGTGTATCTCCCTTGACGCCCGAACTGGTACAAGCGGAAGTGGGGAAAAAAAGAGAGAAGAAATAAAACTAGATTAACATTAAAATGAGTTTTGTGTCATCGGTGTGTGGCTGTATGGTTCAATTCAACTATTAAGAGAGTAGGCCAAAACGGCAGCTGTCCGGGCAAATATTGTTAAGTAAACCTACCAATGCCGAAGACATGTTGGGCCTAAAAAGCAAATATTGCGGCTATGTCGTAAAATTAGCGACACACCGTATCCACGCCCACTTAACGGGTGAACGCCAAGAAGAGAAGAACACGAACCGTTCCAGTCACTAGCGAGTGCACTTCTCACTCATCTATCACGACCTCACATAATTCACAGGAAAAATAAACCACAATTCTTGAAATACAGATATTAAAATAATAGAACAGAACCACAAATATTTAAAAAGCACCACTAGATTATGAGAGCCACATTTCTCATTATCTAAAATAGCTCCCAAGAGGTCAGTACAATAACAATTGTGCTATTATATATTGTATTGGGATTGTAAAAACTGCACAGACAACCTAAAAAATAAATGAAGGCATCACGGAAACGGTTAGATGTTCTTATGATAATTTTGAGAAATTAACGCGCAGCAAAAAAAAAAAAAAAAAAAGAAGAAAAAAGAAATAAAAAGATATTAACAGAACTACAAGGATAAGAAAAATATTTAATGATGATAAATTAATTGTCAACATATGAGGAAACATCGGTAGATGAAAATTAATGGAGGGACAAGAAAATTAGTTCACTTAAAAATGTTAACAAAATGTCACTTTCCAAAAAGGAAAGGAGAAGCTCTCAATGATGGAAATGCGATGGACATAAATGATTGAAGACGTGTATTCTCCACTAGTGATTCTCAACTTGAGGGAGCTGCTGGGACTTAAGAGTTAAGAAATATAGACATTGAGGGATACAAAAACATAATAATACTTAAAACAAGTAATAAATACTTAATGGTGATAAAAAAGAAGGCTTAAAAATGTTCTAACTCTGATAAATAAGGAAGAATAGTGACATAGCATAAAAACGAAAGACAATACTATAGTTCGTTCACAAATGTGTGCCCACATAGTTGATCAATTATCTCGGAAACTGATGAATTTCTGTAATTCTTTTACATGAATATATTATAGACAGTTTAACAGACTGGTGAGAAAAGAGATAAGGATGTGAACAATACAAAATCGTTATGTCTGTGGCCGTGACACCTGCAAATATTGACACATTATTTTTCTTTCAATTATAATACTCAATTTCTATTAAAGCATAACAGGTAGCGTAATTTACTTAGAACTCTCGACAATCAAAATTATATAAACATAGATGCCAATTCCAAGCGTCAGAATCAATAGTTTATTTTTCCTTAACGGCACAATTAACCTTTACCCAGCGACCTAATTTAGTTACCTAATGAACTGTCTCTTATTGATATTTCTATTTGCCAGTATGATCTGCGCAATCGTGTTTGTCATTTTAAAAGTCATTAAAAAATATTTTATTTTCTTTCAATTTAATCAAATTAGCTTCTTTAATTTATGATTAGTGATTCTTGTCCAGCTACAATCTATTTTGGTTTCAATGCAAACATTTTATGTTTTCCAACTCGCGCGGGTGTTTTTTTTTTTTGTTTGTTTATATTTTGCCGCAATATAATATGTTTTTTTTTAAACGTTCTATTTATAGAACTGGCAGAGGACAAACAGAACATAATGACCAGCACTAGATCAATAGATTATTGTAACAGCCAAGGAACGGTTCACCTAACCAATGTTATCGACTGATACATGTCATCGTTATGACAGGATAAATAATCCTGACCGTACATGAGAGTCGATCACACAATCTTGTCTACAATTTGCGATCTCTTAATTTTGGCAAAGAGCTTTCAAGTGCGCGGCAGTAAAGCTGTGATTTCAATTATCTTCACTATTAATTCAAATGTCGTAGGTGCGTTTCCAGAATTCTGGTAGTTCATGAAAGGTTTAGAGAAGTAAAGAGCTAATGCTAAAGAGTTCACAGATATACGACTGTGGTGATATTGTGTTTATGATGATTGGGAGATTAAAGTATATATATATATATATATATATATATATATATATATATATCATCATCATCATCAAGTACCGTGCCTATTGGCGTAGGTGGCATGTCTCCAGAATTTTCGATCTCGGCAGCTATTTATCATTTCTGTTGTTGACCTTCTGCCAAGCCATTCTCTTAAGCTGTCTGTTATTTTTTCTCTTTGCTTCCCTCTATCTCTTCGTCCCTCAATTTTTCCAGTTGTTACAATATATTCCAGTTGTTCTCTTCTCATTATATATATATATATATATATATATATATATATATATATGATGCAGCCCTAGTCGCTCATAGTGAGGCCACCCTACAGTCGCTGATCAACAACCTGGATAAAGCATGCGACCTTTTTTCACTGTCAATTAATGTTCAGAAGACAGTAATACTAAATCAAGGTGACTTCAAACCTATATCTATTACTATAAAAGACTGCCCACTAGAATCAGTACAGAAATTTACATATCTTGGATCCACAGTTACGCAAACCATCTCTCTTGATGAAGAAATAAACTGTCGAATTGGTAAGGCAGCTACGACCTTCGGCAAACTCACAAAAAGGGCATGGAACAATACGAAACTAACTCAAAAGACTAAACTCTTAATATATCAAACTTGTGTGCTTAGCACACTACTATATGGATCCGAAACCTGGACAACATACTCAAACCAGGAAAAAAGACTAAATGTCTTCCACATGCGATGTCTCCGCAAAATAATGCACATCAAATGGCAGGACAAAATAACCAACTTAACTGTCCTACAACGTGCTAAGACCCTAACAATCATGTCGATGCTCAGAAGTCGAAGGCTAAGATGGCTGGGGCATGTCCAACGGATGGAAGAAAAACGCATTCCTAGGCAAATACTATATGGCGAGCTAAAACACGGAAAACGACAAATCGGCAGACCTAAACTACGATATAGAGATATCTGCAAATCATCTCTGAAAGACTTCTCCATCTGTGAAAACGACTGGCAACATCTGGCAAGTGATCGCACATCATGGAGAGCACGTATAAGGAAAGGTATAACAACATTTGAGACTGTTCTAAGACAGGACTTAGAAGAGAAGAGACTCATGAAAAAGGATGGTAAACCCTGTGGACCAGCGAGCCTGACCTGTTCATTATGTGACCGCGTGTGTTTGTCAAACATTGGTAGAATTAGCCACGAGAGAAGCTGTTCGGCAAAAACAATACCTCAAAAAAATACGCAATAGCCTCCACTAGACCGTCTGACAAGACGAAAAGGGCCATATATATATATATATATATATATATATATATATATATATATATATATATTCATATGGTGTTAATGTTATTATGGAGATGGGGAGAAGTGAGAATGTTGTTATTCAAATTGTAAAAAGCGAGAACATATGTATAGGGAGTATTTAAGATTGTAAGAATGTGTTTATGAAGATGGCATAAATGTGTCATAGGAGGTTTGAAGAGACGAGAATGGGTTTTGGAGATTCGAGATGGTGAAAATAAGTTTATGAAGATTATGAGAAGGTGGGAATGAACTCATGCAGAATTTGATAGTGGAGACGATGAGAATATTTTTATGGATATTGAGAGATGTGGTGCTGAGAACGTGTTTATATAAATTGAGGGATGGTGAGTATGAGGTTATAGAGATTGAAAGATGGTGATTATAAGGTTATTGAGATTGAAACATGTTGAATATAAGGTTATAGAGACTGAAAGATGGTGATTATAAGGTTATAGAGACTGAAAGATGGTGATTATAAGGTTATAGAGACTGAAAGATGGTGATTATAAGGTTATAGAGACTGAAAGATGGTGATTATAAGGTTATTGAGATTGAAAGATGTTGAATATAAGGTTATAGAGACTGAAAGATGGTGATTATAAGGTTATAGAGACTGAAAGATGCTGATTATAAGGTTATAGAGACTGAAAGATGGTGATTATAAGGTTATTGAGATTGAAAGATGTTGAATATAAGGTTATAGAGACTGAAAGATGGTGATTATCAGGTTATAGAGACTGAAAGATGTTGAATATAAGGTTATAGAGACTGAAAGATGGTGATTATAAGGTTATAGAGGCTGAAAGATGGTGATTATAAGGTTATAGAGACTGAAAGATGGTGATTATAAGGTTATTGAGATTGAAAGATGTTGAATATAAGGTTATAGAGACTGAAAGATGGTTATTATAAGGTTATAGAGACTAAAAGATGTTGAATATAAGGTTATAGAGACTGAAAGATGTTGAATATAAGGTTATAGAGACTGAAAGATGTTGAATATAAGGTTATAGAGACTGAAAGATTGTGATTATAAGGTTATAGAGACTGAAAGATGTTGAATATAAGGCTATAGAAATTGAGAGATGATTGATGAGCAGGTGCTGGCGAGAACGTGATTTAAAAATTAAAAAAATGGTGATGATGAGCTTATAAGTCTAAAGCACCATTTATGAACTCAGAAGGGATGGTTAGAGTTTGTTGAAATGATCAAAGAATGAACAGTGTGCGTTTATACAGATCAAGCGGTTGTGAAAGTGCATTTATAAAGCACAGATAATCTGGCAAATTAGTTTATAGAACCAGGACGGAGATAACAACGAGCTTACAGGACCAACTAGACAGGATGAGTATGCGATTCTGCCTATCCTTCGTTCGCCAGAAGTATTGTCTATATATGCAATGTCGTTTCCTTTATCAATTTTACTGTCTTTTGTAATACTTGTAGTGGCTCATATAAGTTTTGTCTGTAGTTTTGTATCTATTGGTCAATGAGCTTTCCTCAGTCTGCTATATTCAGTACAGTCTTGTAGTATATGTTCAGCAGGCTGGGTCGCTTGTCCACATATACATGTAGTTGAGGCTCCGATCTTGAATTTTGTATACATGTGACTGTGGAGTCGATTGTTTTCTGGGACGTATAATGATAACTTGTTCTCATCTATTCATATTATGACAGGCATCATGATCTGGGACTTGCGGTTTTCTCATTGATTTGATTATCTGCTTCTTCTGGTGGTATGCATCTGGTTGTGTGCATGTTGCGTCTTCCTTTGCCAGCAGATATGCTGTCTCGTTTCCTGGTATTCCACAATGAGATAGGATCCACTGCAAGGCGACCCTGTGGTGCTTGCAGAGTTTAGTCAATAAGGTCTGCAGATGTGGAAATTTTCTGGATTGTAGTTACTGGAGTGCTATCTTCCATCTGTCAAAAACACTACAGGCTGTGGACAAAGACTACTGTTCAGCAGTTTTTCTATTGCCATCTTTATTGCTTAGATTTCTGCATCGTAACTGTAACAATATTTCCATGTTATGAATTTATCCATATCCTTAGTGTTTTTTTAGATATCTATATATGCATCTGCTCCCCCATTCTTTACTACATTCTGTGCTGATCCATCTGTGTACACACGAACCCATAGATCTTGTGGGTATTCTTCATTCAAAAAACTGAGAGTGATTGTTTTACGCTGTATGCTATTCTGTTCCACCTTGTCAAGTTTTTCCTTTTACTTCTATCCATATTTGTATTGACTCCTCTGTCCTGGGGGTCTGTTCAGGTATGGGCAGTAGGGGGTTAACAACTCTTGGTATGTCTGGTGTTTGTCTACATATATTTATTTGTATGATTCAATATTGTGTTAACAAGCGCAAGCGGTGCGCTGTGCTGTACACTGACTTTACTGTGACAAGATCGTGATGTAGACATACACTATATAGACCTGACATACAGTCTGATTGTAATAATTCTCGTATATAACGAACTGTAGAAAGGCAAACTTCTACAAAACGGACTAAAGGGGCGCTTTAAAATTCTGCTCAAAACACCATTGAAATCATTCAGTATTAAAAATTGAAAGTTAAGAGAAAAATACTTGACGCACATCGCTCCAGCTTGGAGCAGCAGCTTGCGGGACATAAAAAAGAACAGTAGACGAACAAGTGAAGCAGTCAAGAGAGGCATCGTAAAATATATTCCCCACCAGCATTAACTATTTAATATCCATAGTCCTAGACTAAGGTGGGCCCACATCGGCCTTAAACGTCAAATACACGTAGATAGGTTAAACTAATAACTGGATGAAATGAGTGGTCTTCATCGCCTGTGAAAGGTTAAAATGAAACGTGTGGACAAGCAGCATGACGAACAGTGTTGTTTAAGTGGTAGTCTAATTTACATATTTAGAGTACGCAGTTGAGCAAAAAAGAGCACCAATCCTCTCCAGTCAACAACAGCTGGCTCTACTGTTCAATTAAATTACTTCACACTCTAGCGGTTTGATACACTGTATAAAGACTGTTATCATTAACGTACATGAAACATCACTAATACACGTTAAGTTATTTATAGATTTTCTATCATAAGAGTAATATATACAAGTAGTTAACTAATTAAACATCAAATGCATGCAAAGTTTACTATTGCAATATAATGAACTATGAAAGAAAATGTATGAAACAAAATAATATGCTCAATGAAGTTAATGTAACATAAGTAAACAGTAAATAATACAATCCTTCATAAAAAAATACATCCAATAATAATTATTTACGCACATAAAGAACGCTACTCATTTTATACTGGCTGCATTTAATAAAAATGCACATCTGGAGAAACTCGAAAGCACATCACAAAAGTTCTAGTCCTAAATGCACAAACCACATGATTTTTACCACGACCGAAGCAGGCAGCACAATTGACAAAGATCAGAAAGATTCTGAACTTATGCGTTTGTCGACAGGCAATTTTCTAAGTTCCAAACATTCCTATAGGACAAGACGGTTGAAGTGTTAATGAAGAAAACTCTAGTGTCGGTCAGTTCTGCCAATAGCACACTCCAAGACGGGCCAGCAGAAAGACGGTCTTCATGAGAAATGGCAATCAAGTGTCACCTCCCAGACAAGAATAAATATCTGTTGTATTTAAGAGTGTGTGTGCAGAGATTGCTGGGAGTTATTGGACTTTTCTTATTTTTATGATCGTCCAAGTTTTCATTATTATGACCATCGCTACTGATAAAAATCAACATTATTACAAACTAACAACGAGAGACAGAGAACGGACAATTAAGAATGTTCATATATTAGACGTATATATTAGAAAGAAAAGATAACAAATGATGAAGTCTTAAAAAACAACTAACAGTTAAAAGATAACTACTAAATACATTCCAAACATGGCAAATGAGATATTTGGGCCATGTAAAAAGACACAACAACCTACTAAAAGTAATCTTGGAAGGGAAAATACAAGGCAAAAGAGGCAGAGGCAGACCAAGACTAACATGGACGAGTAACATCAAAAGATGGACAAGTCAGCCTATGACAACCTGCAGCATCAAGGCAAGAGTCAGCGGAATGGCGCTCCATGGTAGCCAACCTTCGAAACGGGGACGACACTCAATGGTGATGATGATATATCAGACGTAAAATGTTTTTTTTTCTAAAGCAACATAAAAAAAAAAACACAAATTAGTATCCCATCGAAATATCATTTATTGAATAAGTCCAGTGTAATACTTAGAGAATCGGTTCTGATGTGAGAAATTGTAAACGTAAAATTGTTTTGGACAGCTGATCAATTCAGAAAAACAAAACACAAAATATAACGTTTTGGTAGACCTTCACCAAAAACAGGACAAAGAATAACAAATAAATACTGAATGCTCAAAATAAACACTGTATGCTCAATGTTCAACTTGAAGAATAAATGGCAAGTGGCCCAAAAGTGGCAAAGTTGCTATGAGCTAAGATTCTGGTCACCTGGCGATTTACCCATAAAAATTTATACATACATATACATACATGCATACATACACACACACGCGCATACATATATACACACGCGCATACATACACACGCGCATACATACGCACACACATACACGCACACACGCAAGCGCGCGCGCACACGCACGCGCACACACAAACACACGCGCACACACACGTGCACACACGCACACACACGCACACACACGCACACGCACACACACACGCGCACACACACACGCTCACACGCGCACACACGCGCACACACGCGCACACACGCGCACACGAGCACACACACACACACGCGCGCGCGCGCACACGCGCGCACACACGCGCGCACACACGCGCACACGAGCACACACACACGCGCGCGCGCACACACACGCACACGCACACACACGCGCACACACACACGCACACACACGCACGCATACACACGCACGCATACACACGCGCACACACGCGCACACATATATATAAACATATACATAAACATTAAAATATAGTTATATATTTGTGCCCATTTTTCTCTAATGTGAGAACTAAAGTTAATGCTAACAATGCAAATAACAATAAAGTGAAGTGCCCCGTCACGCCAAGTGGCGTATAGGGAATATGGTGTTAGTGACCATAATTTCTATAAACCTTCAGCACATGATTTTTTAGGTCATGTGGTCGGTATTACGCCCGTGCCGCTTTACTTTCCCCCCAAAAAAAACCGTGCTCATTTAAGGCTGGGTGAACCCGGAAGCCGCCGATCAGGATCGAACCCGACCTCTTCTCCTTTTTAGTCCAGTTCACTAACCAATAAGCTGTCGCGCCTCCCAAAAACAATACAACTGGTTCCTCATTAATTTCCATTAGAACTTCTCAGAATTTGACTTGTTCAGTAGCTTATAAGGTTTCAAGACAATCCCCAGTCACATGTAGTCCTACTTCCTGTTAGCTCCATGTTTAACTATTTATAAATTTTACCTTTTATTATGATTATAAAATATATTCTAAAATAGTGTAACTTGTAATAGTTTGTGTCCAATAGATCAAAAGTTGTATACACAACGATTGTATTTGCTTGTTGACCCAGAAACCATTAGGATGACCAAACCATATATAATATTTGTGTACCAAAAATATGTTGATTATAAAATAAATAAAACAAAATACGCTATATGGTGTATTAAAAAAAAAAAAGTAATGTACCCCCGTCACGCCAAGTGTCGTATAGGGAATATGGTGTTCATCATCATCATGTGCCATCTCCGCAACGAAGGTTGGCTACCATGGAGCGTCATTCTGCTCCGCCTCTTGCTTTTATGGTTGTCATAGGCTGGTTTGTCCATTTTTTTATGTTACTCGTCCATGTTAGTCTTGGTCTGCCTCTGCCTCTTTTACCTTGTATTTTCCCCTCCAGGATTACTTTTAGTAGGCTGTTGTGTCTTTTAACGTGGTCAAAAATCGCATTTGTCTTCTTTGAATTATGTTTAGTAGTTCACTTTTCATTTTTAGTTGTTTTAAGACTTCATTGTTTGTTTTCTTTTCTTTCCATCCAATTCTACATATTCTTCTATGTATCCACTTCAAAGGCTTCAATTCTCTGTTCTGTTTTATTGTCTAATGTCCATGTTTCTGCACCATATAGGATGTTGAGAAGACATAACATTTTGCTATTCTTAGTTTTAGCCCTGGTGTTATTTGTTTTGATGGTAAATATGGTGTTAGTGAACATAGATTTTACAGACCATCGGTACATGATTTTTGGGGTAATATGGTCGGTATTACGCCCGTGCCGCTTTACTTTCCCATAAAAAAATATATTACCCATTAAAGGCTGGGTGAATCGGTGCCCGTCGGTTGGGATCGAACCCTACCTTTCGTCATTTGTTGTCCAGTTCACTAACCACTGAGCTATCGCGGCTCCCATATAGTGTATTGCGTGTAGGTTATTGAAACGCGTTAATATAGGCCTATATTTGCAATGTGACTATTTCTAGAGTTGGGTTTTAAGTTCTAATTATGTTCATGGAAGAAGCAGACGAATGCTAAAGAGGACTGACAACATTAAGAGGTGGATTGTAGAACAAGAGACAAGCAGCCTGTACCAGCATCAATTAAAGTCAAACAGTGATAGGAATTTATTATTTAGAATACAGCTAAAAAATGAAGTCGCTCTACTCAATACAACTTTGAACGCGGAGTTGACTTTCGTTGTAGTCTACGTGTTGGTGATAGTATAAAGAGAGATATGTTTAGTAGAGAGAGTACTGCAGGAAGCCTGACTTAAAACGAATAATTGTGTGAACAAAAACTGTGATTAAGTGAAGAGTGGCATTGCACCTAAACAAAACACCAATAACAAGACAGCGAAGTGGAATGAGCAGTCAGACGACAGAAAAACTAGTACAAGTTCTAGAAAAATAGTTTTGAAGAAATTTCAAGTTAATAAAAGCATATACATGTTACATTAACATAAGCAAAACTTGTAAGTACATTTAAAGGAAATAGATTAAGCCTCAAAACGACAATAATGATAAAGAAATTAAAGTATCAAGTCTCGATTATGGCGTACAAAGAATATGATTTTAGTACTCATATGTTTCAACCACAGACATTGTTTTTAGATAAGTTGACAGGACTACTACTTTCACTCCAAGAAAAAAATCTCTACTATCAAAGAATGGAAGAACTTAAGGGCCTTAGAATAGGATCGATGCCGAATTAAATAAGCATTTTTGTGGTTTCAGTAAATGCAGGCTGCGGTGATTATTATATATATCAGGCAGTGATTCAGGCTAACAACTGTTTGTGGAGACTATTGCCACAGAACAGAACGCTGCAGTTTTCCGCAACACTTTAAGGAATATATGGCATAATTAAGATAACATAAGATCATCATCATCATCGAGTGCCATCTCCGCAACAAAGGTTGGCTACTATAGAGCGTCATTATGCTCTGTCTCTTGCTTTAAAGGTTGTCATAGGCTGACTTGTCCATCTTTTGATGTTACATGTACATGTTTGTCTTGGTCTGCCACTGCCTCTTTTCCCTTATATTTTTCCTTCAAGATTATTTTTAATGGGATGTTGCGCCTTCTAACATGTCCACAAAATTGCTTTTGTTTTGTTTGAATTGTATTTAGTAGTTCTCTTTTCATTTTTAGTTGTTTTAAGACTTCATCGTTTATTTTCTTCTCTTTCCATCCAATTCTACCTTTTCCTCTATATATCCACATTTCAAATACTTCAATTTTCTGTTCTGCTTTCTTGTCTAATGTCCATGTTTCTGCACCATATAGGAATGTTGAGAATATATTTTTTTTGCTATTCTTAGTTTTAGCCCTGGTGTTATTTGTTTTGATGTTAGTATATTTTTCATGGCATTAAAATTACTTTTTACCATACCTATTTTTTTTTGTTATTTCAGTTTTACATTTTCCATCACTGGTTATAGTATGTCCAATGTAGTTACAGTTCTGAACTGTCTCCAGGTCTATTCCTTCAATTTTGATATCTACTTGTAGGTTTTGAGTATTTTATTTGTTTATGATCATAATTTTAGTCTTTTTGATATTCATATCTAATCCATATTTTTTGCATATCATGTTTATTTCATTAAGTATTTGTTGTAGATCTTTAGGATCTCATAAAGACCTAATGATCATAAAGATCTACAACATAAGATAAAGAAAAATAATTATAGGGTGAGGTAAATGTTTACATACCATTATGGTTATTGTGTTGATTTGAAGAATAAAAAAGTAGGCTGGCAAAAAAAGAAAAAAACATTACAAGTAAAAGAAAATGAGTTTATTTGTTGTTCCTTCAAACGCATTGATGTTGTTGATAAACTGTCTGCTGAGTCATTTGGAAATCGTCTTCTCTATTTGAATTCGAGTTTTCACGAAGCAGTTTCCAAAGTTGCACCAAATAACCATGCAATTCCTAATGGTGTTTTATTTAGTCGGCAGACTTGTGTAAAGTTTTAAATCCCCATAAAGGTTTTTCTATCCCACTGTAGCATGAATGAAATTACTAACATTAACGAGTGGCTTAGCGACATTAAGGGTCAGGGACCGAGCTGACGGAAGAGGTTTTACTCGGAGTAAAGAGTTCATCTGCTGTTAGTTATTGCTAATCAGGATTTCTCGGTCTTGATTCGTTTGCTTTTCCGTGTAATTATTTCGTTGCCGTAGTTTTCGTTGATGTTATTTCGCTCTTTTTACTGCTTTGTTCAGCGCTGATGGGGGTTGTAGAGTACTTTTGATTGCGCGTTTATGTCGAGCTGTATTTAACAGCATAATAAAGGTCAGTTTTCCCACTCTATAACATCGTTTAAAACTTAAGGAAGATGTAAAATATTATTTTTTATAATCTGACAAAGTGGTTTGTACAGACAAACACAGCAAAAAAAAATATTTGTCTGAGATTTCTATCTTAAGGTGACTTTAAAATGTTTATGTTTTAAAAAATCCTCGATGTTTCCACATATACATTATTGCTAGACTTGCTTTAAACAAAACCGTTTCCAACATGGTGGAACGAGGTTCACGTTCTCTGGACCGCTGCAGAAATTGCATTTGGGGACTGACTAGTTTCGACTCTTTAATGCAGTTTTCTGCATTAAAGTCAATCTGATTATAAACTTAACAAATTTTGCCGATAATGCTGAGTTGTACACACCTCATTGCTCCTCTTTGTCAAGTCAAAGTTTGGGAATGTAACCTTTCCCTGTCTAGAGTTTATATGCGGTTTACGTCAACACATTGAGTGCTGTTCCAAGGCCATCGTTGGAATTGTTAGACGCCAAGTATTTACATGTTACAACTCATTAATATGGACTGCTCTGACACGTCAAATCGCAGTTTTCACTTTAGAGATTGTACATCACATTTTCGTGCATTGTTGGCTGCATTTATTAGAGTAATTATGATTTTATGGGTGCAGCCATTGTTGTGTGTGCTACGTTATCACTATAACTGATTGTATGTCCTTAAAACGGCCGTACGCTAATAGTGAAAGACGGAATGGTGTTTCGTATATGACTTTGCATCACCGGAGTGACTCCCGGAGGTTCATGTTAGTCAGGAGGGATTAATAATTTCACAAATTCACATTGCAGGGAGATCTTACAGTCTGTTGTTTGATGTGTGACGGGGATAGTACGATGACTAACTGTGTTTCATATGTTCGGATTTGGAGTCAAGATGATGTCCTAGCATCCTCAAAAAAAAAATATGACGATCATCATTTTCAGGAGTACGTGAACTTCCGGTCAATATGGTGGATAGGCGGCAAGAACCATTAGAAGCTATGTCTGAAAAGTGTACCTTGTTTCAGTTTCCTCACATTCCAAATCCGGCTTGTTGCATGAGCTCCTGAGTTAAGTGCTCTGTGCACACCGTGAGCTGTGCGTTTCATCTGTTTTGATCGTGTTTTGATATTCCGATTGTTTAGACGAGTGATGATATAGTATGATGGAGAACAGATGGCTGTGTTCACTCTCTGTGCGGTTTCATCTTATGTCTTTTGGCGTGTGCTGAGACTGCTATTATAGGGATTACAGTTACCTTTCTTTGTTTGGAAGATGTTCGGATGATTCCACTGGCACGGGTGGTTGAGCAATTGTGGATTTTAACTCGTTTGCAGTGATACCGGGGCCTTTCATAACCATAACTATAACCGTATCAATTGTACATAATGTAAAAGTAAAACATATCGTTTATTTGTTTATTTCAGACATATGCATTCATGTAAATGTCGATATTATACGCTTATACACCCACACGTGATACTAAGAAAACCACATATCAAAATTGCCATCTATCGCAGATTACTATCCTTTAACGTATATAACAATATATCATGTTAACTACAATACTTTGAACAAGTGTCTTCCTTGTTGAAACATTGGATATTTGCTAATATGTTCACCTTTAACTAACACTCAGTTCTTTTTTTATTCTATCAATGGAATCAGTTTCAACGTAGTCGGGAATTCCCCATATTCGATCCACCACTTGTTGCCGCATTTCCCACAATATATAGGTAAATTATGTTGACAAGTTCGTTTCATGCACGTCCTAATCGACTGCACAGGCGACAATTTCAAACCTCCTTAGCCGCCTCTTACGACACGCATGGCAGGTGACAATGACTATTCCTTTCCTCTTCTCATCGTCGTCAAGGCCTCAGTAGTCACACAAGCGTATCATCAGGTACCATGTATGTTGTTATATTTATCTACAACTTATGCTCCCACATTTATGTCAATTGTCAGTTATTGTTTCTCTCCATTTTATTGTTTATCATCTTTCTTCATTATTTTCTGCAGGCTGCGAGTATTATTGTATATATCAGGCAGTGACAACTGTTAGTGGAGGTTATTGCGACAGAACAAGACGCTGCAGTTTTTCGCAACACTTTAAGGAATATATGGCTAAATTAAGATAACATAATATCATCATCATCATCGAGTGCCGTCTCCGCAACAAGGGTAGGCTACCATGGAGCGCCAT
The DNA here is from genome assembly GCA_032433765.1 of Megaustenia siamemsis. Classification (NCBI taxonomy): domain Eukaryota; kingdom Metazoa; phylum Mollusca; class Gastropoda; order Stylommatophora; family Ariophantidae; genus Megaustenia; species Megaustenia siamemsis. Next base: position 116,254,668 of record JAVIAB010000092.1, on the reverse strand, counting down.
TCTGCTCTGTCTCTTGCTTTGATGGTGCAGGTTGCCATAGGCTGATTTGTCCATCTTTTTATGTTAATCGCCAATGTTAGTCTTGGTATGCCTCTGCTTCTTTTACTTTGTATTTTCCTTTCCAATATTACTTTTAGTAGGATGTTGTGTCTTTACATGCCCCTAAAATTTCATTTGTCTTATTCTAATTGTGTTTAGTATTTCTCTTTTCATTTTTAGTTGCTTTAAAACTGCATCGTTTTTTTTCTTTTCTTTCCATCTAATTCTACCTATTCTTCTATAAATTCACATTTCAAAGGCTTCAAATTTCTGTTCTGTTTTCTTGTTTAATGTGCATGTTTCTGCACTATACAGGAATATTAAGATGTAATATTTTACTGTTCTTAGTTTTAGCTTGTTATTTGTTTTGATGTTAGTATACTTTTCATATCATTAAAATTACTTTTTGCCATACCTATACTTTTGTTTATTTCAGTTTTACAGTTTCTATCACTGATTATAGTATGTGCCAGGTAGTTATAGCTCTGAACTGTCTCCCGGAGTAATTCTTTAACCTTGATATTTATTTGTAGGTCTTTTGAATTTTATTTCCTTATGATCATAGTTATAGACTTTTTGATATTCATATCTAATCCATATATTTTACTTGTCATGTATATTCCATTAAGTAATTGTTGTAGTTCTTTAGGATGTTCTGCTAGTAATACAGTGTCATCCGCATATCTTAGGTTATTGATTATCTTTCCATTAATGTTTAAGCCTTGCATCTCTGTGATGTTTTTAAAGATGTCATCAGTATATAGATTGAACAAGCTTGGTGATAGAAAACATCCTTGTCTTACTCCTCTTTTTATATCAATGGGTGTAGAGTTCTCTTTGTTATATTTTATTATTGCTGTTTCAAACTAAAATAGCTATTTAATCCGTTTTTAAAGATTGGATTGTTATAGCTTGTTTCATAAGTCGTGCCCAACTTTTAAAATCAATATCTTTTAAACCGCTTTTTGTATTTTTTTCAAAATTTGCATGTAAAGTTATAATGATTAGAACCCAACAGGGAATTAATTTCATTAAAAACAAACGTTTGGTTATTATTATTGCTTATTTGATTTATATAAATTTATAACGACCCATTGATGTAGTCAAAACTTAGTGTTTACAGTATTTAAGTTAAAAATAGCGATTACAAATCTATGCACGGTCAAATTTACGATTTTGCACGCTTTAAACGTGAGCTTTCTGACACAATTAGACACTTGTAGAAAACACGAGGCATTGTGTGTTCCATTTCCGTTCTTTCATAGGTGTAGACGTGGAACGCTAACATTTATCATGAGTCTTAAAATGAAATTCTGCAGTTTACAAAACATCGCAATAAAAATGTATGACTATTTTTGCAAAGAGGCTAAACGAGGAAGATTATTTCATTCTTTAGAAAACCCTGAGAATAGGACAAGACACATTTTGGATTTATCTAAACGGTCATTTAATCGCTGGATTCAAGCACGTGACCGTCAATGTTCCAAATATACAAAATCACAAGGAAGAGCAAAAATGTTGGATAATTTCGACAGTGAACTTATTAGAAGTGAAATTCGCAAAATGTTGGGTATGAATGAAACTGTTACAATAAGAAAATTAAAAGTATCGCTGAAAAAGAACAACAGAATTGAAATATCAAAGTCTACATTATGGAGGAATGTGAGAGCTGCAGGCTTTACATTCAGAAAGTATTCCAATGGACGAAACATCATCTGTGAGAAGCCACATATAGTAGTCATGAGAAGCAAGTATTTACGTGATGTAAAAGAGGTGCGCAAGCAAGGTTATGATATTGTGTACTTGGATGAAACATGGATCAATGCTCACCACACTAACCAAAGGGAATGGCAGTCATCAGATGGAAAGATTAAGAGATTAATACCTAGCAGCAAAGGACAGCGCTTGATAATTGCTCATGCAGGTAGTCGACAACATGGACTAATACAGAATGCAGAGCTCATTTTTCTTTCAAAATCCATAGACAATCGGGATTATCACTCTGAGATGAATGGTCACATATTTAGACATTGGATTGAAAATTCTGTTCTCCCATCACTAGATCGACCATCTTGCCTAATAATGGACAATGCAGCGTACCACAACATTGTTGCACTTGAAGAAAAAGTCCCGACGTCATCCAGTACAAAAGATGCTATTAAGATATGGCTCACAAAGGAGCACATACAATTTAATAACATGTACTTAAAACCTGAATTACTATCTCTAGTAAAGCAAAAACAGAGGACAAAGATTTTTCAAATAGATAAGATTATCCAAGAGCACGGTCATATAAGTTTGAGGCTGCCACCTTACCATGCTCATTTAAATCCAATAGAACTAATCTGGGCAAAATTAAAAGGACAAGTGGCAGATGAAAATACAACATTCAAAATATGCGATGTAAAGACTCTTGCTAATCTCGCTTTATTAAATATAGACAAAGATTATTGGGCTAAATGTGAAGACCACGTCTTAAAACAGGAAGAGGAATATTGGAAAAATGATGGTTTGTGGAATGTTCAACCCCAAACAGTTATTAATCTTTTAGACTCGTCTGATTCAGAATGAAAGTATATAGCCCCCACAATGTTGGCCCCTATATTACCTTAAATTAGTTCAACAAACGGTCCTTTTCAGGACCACACAACTATGAAAATTGGACATACAGGTATACCTTGATATTATCGTCCGTCCTCGAACTGAGCAGACAATAATTCTCCTGGTGTTTTGTTTTATCCAGTTATTTCCACATTACGGCCACGCCTTTACCTAGTGAAAATTAATCGTAGACCAGCAACTACGGTAATTTCTATTCTTTAGGGCTTCACAATTTACAATTTGACAAACATCAAAGAAATATCGCCGCTTTAAGAAAACTGCAGCTGCAAGATATTTGTTAAATATACATTTAAAGGGTCTTTTGCATTCTAATAACATTTGGAAAATTTCAAAAGTATTTAACAAACGGTTAGAGAGTAATAGCGTTTTGAAGTTGGGCATATATTTTGAAACGAGCTATAGTACAGTTTGGTAGTTATGAACAGAAACACTGGACTTCTTACCGCTCCCAACTCGCTTATCTAGCCTCAAACTCAAACCCCAGAAAACGGCCGTAGTTGATCGGTTAAATAAAATAAATATGACAGAGCAGCGCCACTTTGACATCCGTGGAAAATGAGTTTTTACAAAAGTTTAACAGCCACACAATCGGAACACATGTGATATTTCATAGATTGTAAGAAGATTGGCTGTGGTTCATCTCGGGATTACTGGACACCATTGTTGCATTAATGTTTCTCTCACCTTTAAATCGAGACTGTGAAGTAAACCTGCAGTGGTTACTTGATTAGAGAAACAAAAGAAGATGGATCGGACGAACCTTCAAGTTGGGGAAAGGGTTACATTATATTAGATTACAACTAATTGCAGTTGGAAATGCTAAAAGAATCAATGCAACAAACATCAAAAAAGTTCATACCACCAGTGAGGACATATTCAAGAAAGAAATGGATGACAGATGACATTTTGCAGCTAATGGATACAAGAAGAAGAAATAAAGAAAATAAAGATGAGTATACGAGATTAAAAAAGAAATTGTAATAAAATACAATGAAGCAAACGAAGCATGGCTAAAAGAGAGATGCAAAGAGATTGAAATGCAACAAAAAGGAGATGCTAAAGCTATAAACAAACAAATTCAAGAATTAACAGGAAGAAAAACGCAATCAAAAACTGGATGTTTAAGATCAAAGGAAGGAGAACTGTTGATTGAACAATAGAGCATAGGGGAACGATGGACAGAATACATTAAAGATCTTTATAATGGTGAACGAACAGAAGTAAATATTAAGGATAATGGAGAAGGACCAGAAATACTCAGAGAAAAAGTGGAAGACACCTTGCGCAATATGAAAGCAGGAAAAGCTCCTGGACCAGACAATATAACTAAAGAAGAGATTTAGGCCATGGGTGATTTTGGAATAGTAATAATAACACAAATATTGAATGATATCTACAACAGCGGATATATACCAGAGGACGTGCTCAAATCAATATTCATAGCCCTACCAAAGAAATCCGGTGCGATTGAATGCGATGATCATCGCACAATAAGCCTTATGAGTCATATGACTAAGATATTACTAAGAATCATCATGCGAAGAGTGCGAAACAAAATCAGTCCAGAAATTAGCGATGAACTGTGTGCTTTTGTGCTATCACCAGATTTGTTTAATGTTTATAGTGACATTATTTTAAGATCCATAAGGGACATGCCTGGAATAACAATTGGAGGTCATAATATAAATAATTTAAGGTATGCTGATGATACAGTCTTAATCGCTAAGAGTGAAAATGAGTTACAAAAAATGTTGGACATAATAGTGAAAGAAATAAAAAAATAAAGCACTCAGCCTTAATAGCAAAAAGAGAGAAATAATGGTAGTAACAAAGAAAAAGACATCGCCTCAGTGCAAAATAAAGACAAGTGGAACAATATTAAAACAGGTAAATGAATTTAAATATTTGGGAACTTTGTTAATCTCAGACGGAAGATCTACAAAAGAGGTGAGATGCAGAATGGTTCAGACAAAAGCAGCTTTCCAGAAAATGAGGAGGATACTATGCAATCCATTTTTGACTATATAAAGAAGAAAAATAGTTCTTAAATGTTATGTAGAGCCAGTCTTAACATATGGATGTGAATCATGGACAATAGGACAACAGACAAGAAAATCACTGGAGTCTGTAGAAATGTGGTTTTACAAAAGAATGTTGAGAATACCATGCACAGTTAAAAATAGTAATGAAAATGTTCTGAAAGAGACCAAAGCAAAAAGAGAGCTAATTTCCAATATTAGGAAGAAACGATCATCATTTTTTTTTGCCATGTAATGAGAAGAGAACAACTGGAATATATTGTAACAACTGGAAAAATTGAGGGACGAAGAGATAGAGGGAAGCAAAGAGAGAAAATACTAGAACAGCTTAAGAGAATGGCTTGGCAGAAGGTCAACAACAGAAATGATTAAGAACTGTCTAGATTGAATTTTGTGGAGAGACATGATGACCTACACCAGTAGGCCCGGTACTTGATGATGATGATGATGATGATAAGACTAATTGATTATTGAAATAGTGGACATCACGATGAGTAATACCATACAGCGGACATTAAACAATGACCACAACACACTTTTCGTCTCGATGCAAAAAAACTGACTCAGAAGAAATTACAAGTGACGACTTGATGATGTTTGTCATATCTAAAATGTCTTTCTTCTTGCCATTCCTCACTCAATAATCAGACAATTCAAACGGTTTAATCAAACACAAATAATCTTCTGTTACATGTTTTTGTAACCAAACTTTGGTTTGAAGAGTTCATTATTAAAATACAGAGTTACACTTAAGAACGGCATCTCTGGTTTAGTATGTTTCTGTCAATCGTGTGAGAAATAATTGTTGAATCTTCCTTAACATACAATCGCCGTGTTTTGTAAAATATGTATAGATAACATTGACGTGAGGTTGTTACCTTTAGAGATTGAAGCACGATGAACCATGCAATGGAGCAATTACATCTTTATCATCATCATCATTATCATCCAATCAGTGCCTCCAGAAACTGGCAGAGTACCACTTCCTTTTTCTGGATAAAGTTCTCATATTTAATAAGGGTTTCGACGCCTGCATCCGTTGCCTATGGTATCGATGTCTGTCTCTTGAGGTCAGCTTCTTTTTACTTTTCCAATAGTTTCATTTCCAGTTTGCTTGCATTGCTCTCAAACATATAACTATAATCATTTCTTATATGTGGATGAGATTCTTAATTGCTTGACCATTTCTCTTATTTTTGGGCTAGTATTAAATTCAGTTCATTGTCTGCAAAGTATTTTCTCTGAATGTATTTTTTTTTTATTATTAATATATTACCGTAAATTGTTATTTTGCAGATCTTACAAGCATATGTAATACAACTAATGAACATAATGCTTTTGATTTGAGTATCCTATATCCACCGAAAGATGCCAAAATGCAGACCAGTGATAAGATATAAGGATATTTGTAGAGCTTCCATGACATAGTTCTCTCTATGAAGGAAAGAAACAGGGAAAATATCGCGTCCGATAGCATCACATCAAGAATTAAATTACAATTCCACAGAGCAACATTCGAGTAAGTGAAGATGTCAAAATCAGAAGGCAAAAGAAGCAAATAATTATTGCTTCCTACTAACCGTTTCTCAAGACGTCAAAGGCTATATAATCATCATGTGCCATACTTGTTGGCATAGGCGATCATGTCCATCCACATTCTTCTATCTTTAGTGCATCGTATCAGTTCTGTTGTTTACTGTTTCCCATGCCATTATAAGAAGTTTTCTTGTATCTGTGCTGTCTTCTAGTAGTAAAAGTTGAGAAAAATTGAAGAACTGGATAATACGCAACAATATTACTTTCTTCGCATTGAGATCACACATTAACGATGTTTTCTTCTGTCTTATTCATTATTTCATAACACTGGTGGTCTTTGAGGCAATACTGACAGACTTCATTAACATTCTCCAATACCTTTTATCATCATTCTTTATTTTAAACTCTGCAAAGCTGAACGTTGTCAATTCTTTGATGTTATCATCCCAACCACCTACTTCTCCTTCTTGCTCCTTTCCACAGCATTCATACAATACTTTTATCCAACTCAGTGTCATTGAAAAATTGAGAAAATCAGTTTTAAATAACTAAAAAACATAATATGTGTATTTGAAAAGAAACTAAAAATATATAATATAAATGTATTTCAATGCAATACTAACTATTTTTTTTTCATACACAATGCTGAATAATTCATGGACATAACTGGAAATCTTAAACATGTCTAATACCACGGTTCACTGTTAAGCAATGGCGATGAAACTACAAAGGATATCAAAACAGGATTGAATTTAATAATATATATATCAAAATAACTGCTCAAAATATAACAAGAATGTTGTACAAAAGTAAAACGCAGTTTGCAGAGAGAGTTTGCTGTTTTCCAAAGCAACATAAGAATGTGAAACATCGGCTATCGATTGATCGGTTAGCAGTCACAAATACCTTTTTTAATGGAAGAAAATTCCGAATAAATTGTTGTGCGAAAACAACAAGCATGCTTATCTTACAGCAACGGAAAACTGGTTGCTAAGGATGACAGGAACAAGTGAAATACAATATTATTGTAGTCGAAAATAACATAATGGACTAGAGAAGATTATTAGTATAGTAGATAGATAGAGAGAGAGAGAGAGAGAGGGAGAGAGATAGAGAGTGGGAGAAAGAGAGAGAGAAAGATAGAGAGAGAGAAAGATAGAGAGAGAGAGAGCGATAAAGAAAGGGGGAGAGACGGGAGAGGAGGAGAAAGAACGGGAGAGAGGTGGAGGACGAAAGAAGGAAGGAGAGAGAGTGAGGGAAAGAAAGGAGGAGACAGAACGAGAGACCAGTGGAGGGAGAGAGAAAGAGGGAAGGAGATTGGGATAGAGAGTCGGAGAGTGAGGTGGGGGGGGGAAGAAAAGAAAAGAGAGAGGATGTGTGTGCTAGATGTCACTGCTTCACAGGTAGGTTTGGTTTGATTAATATCAGTCTCTGAGCATTCTTTTCATCAAACGGTGGACATGATCTATATCAGTCTACTGTCATAATTTATATCAGCATGTGGACATGATTTATAAAGTCTTTGAGCACAATTTTATCAGTCTTTGTTCAAAAATTGTTATCAGTCGACTCTTATCAGTCTCTTGTCATGATTTATATCAGTCTGTGTGCAAAATGTATATCAGTCTCTGGCGATGATTTATATCAGTCTCTGGGCATGATTTATATCAGTCTCTGTGCAAAATTTATTTCAGTCTCTGTCCAAAATTTATGTCAGTCTCTGGCCATGATTTATATCAGTCTCTGTACAAAATTTATATCAGTCTTAGGCCATGATTTATATCAGTCTCTGTGCAAAATTTATATAGGTCTCTGGGCATGATTTATATCAGTCTCTGTGCAAAATTTATATCTGTCTCTGGCCATGATTTATATATTAGACTCTGGGCATGATTTATATACTAGACTGGGCATGATTTATATTAGACTCTGGGCATGATTTATAATAGATCCTGGGCATGATTTATATCAGTCTCTGTGCAAAATTTATATCAGTCTCTGGGCATGATTTATATATCAGACTAAGGGCATGATTTATATGAGACTCTGGTCTGATATGATATATATGTCAGTTTCTGGGCATGTATTATAATAGACTTCCGGTGTAATTCATTTCAGACTCTGGTCATGCTTTATATCAAACTCAGGACATAATTTATATCAGACATGGGATTGATTTGTATCACATGCGGGATATGTCGGAGCGGGATATATAACTGATAGATCACTTATCATAAAAGCCAAATTTCGACACCGATAAGCTAAATCTTGTTCTCCGTAGACAATGGAGTCACATTTTAACAAACCTTTCATATTGCGCTTTCGTTACGATTTATCTTTAAATTTGAACACAATATGTTCTTCATTTCCAACATTCCTTCATGCAGTCTTAGACTAGCATGCCCATAACTCGATGTTCTCCTGTTAGTCTAATACAACTATTCGGAATCCGTGTGTAATATTTTTTTGTATTTCTCATTTATGTGACCATGGACAGAAATTGTGCAAACTTGATGTTCAGCAGCCAGTTTGTGAGCATACAATTAGAGAAAAGGATTGTAACTAAATATTTGAGGAGTCAACAAATCAAAAACAAACAAAGAAAGAGCAATGAAAAAAACCATAGGTTTCGTACTGAATATTCTATGTTAATGAATATTTATTTATTGTATTCACAAACGTTTAATGAAGCAACGTTTGGGCGAAAGTTAGTACATGTATAATGTAGATATTGCTTTGAAAATAGCTGTAAACAGTTTGACAGTGTCTTAGATAACCAATGAGAAAAATCAATCTATCATACAAAAGATGGTTTAAAACACAGAAGTGTATATAGATCAGTTCTATATTACCCTGTAACTCATTCAGATCGATTGTATTACCATCTTCTCTCGTTTAAGCCCAACGTTCCTCCTTGATGCCACTAATTTTCTGGTTAACGCGAGTGGAAGCCAAACACATTATTTTAACGTGAAATTAAACCACTCCGAGAGCCGAATCACAAGTTATTAACCAACAGAATTCCGTATTAATTATAAATGAACAAAAAATAAAAGGGCAAAATGAATTCAGCTTCCATTTTTGAAACAAGGATAGATTAAATGACAAAGATATAAATCTTAGAACATTGTACAAAGATGCATTCTAATACAATATCTTAAACGTTTATATTATAATAAACATACATACATGTATAATCTAATAGTTGTAACACCTTTTGCTCAGCGAAATTTCATTGTAATTTAGTTGAAATAATTATTTAGAGAGAACATTTATTGATAGAAGACCAACAAGAATTCTTAAGTAGACTTGCATATGCACACAATAAAGCATAAGAGAATTAACACCAGCAAGTCAGAAGTCATGAGCATCGCTGAAAGAAAATATCAACAATACAACATTCGGCAGACAATTAAAATTAAAACAATTGGAGGAATTAAAATATCTAGAAAATCTAGTGATAAACGATAACTCACAAGTAAAAGAAACAGAATCATGGGGCAACAAAGCTATAAAAGCTTGTTTCATAACTCGTGCCCAACTTTTAAAATCGATAGCTTTTTAACCACTTGTTGTAAGTTGTTCAAAATTTGCATGTAAAGTTATAATGATTAGAACCCAACAGGGAATTAATTTCATTTAAAAAAACATTTGGTTATTATTGTTGCTTATTTGATTTATATAAATTTATAACGACCCATTGATGTAGTCAAAACTTAATGTTTACAGTATTTTAAGTTAAAAAATAGCGAGTAAAAATCAATACACGGTGAAATTGACGCTTTTGCACGCTTTCGCCGTGGTTTTGTGACACAATTAGACACTTTTAAAAAACACGAGAAATTGTGTGTTCCATTTCCGTTCATTCATAGGTGTAGACGTGGAACGATAACATTTATCATGAGTCTTAAAATGAAATTCTGCAGTTTACAAAACATTCGCAATAAAAATGTATGACTATTTTTGCAAAGAGGCTAAACGAGGAAGATTCTTTCATTCTTTAGAAAACCCTGAGAATAGGACAAGACACATTTTGGATTATCTAAACGGTCATTTAATCGCTGGATTCAAGCACGTGACCGTCAATGTTCAAAATATGCAAAATCACAAGGAAGGGCAAAAATGTTGGATAATTTCGACAGTGAACTTATTAGAAGTGAAATTCGCAAAATATTGGGTATGAATGAAACAATAATAACATACAATGAGAAACAATTATTGAGTTACAATAAGAAAATTAAAAATGTTGCTGAAAAAGATCAACAGTATTGAAATATCAAAGTCTACATTATGTAGGAATGTGAGAGCTGCAGCCTTTACATTCAGAAAGTATTCCAATGGACGAAACATCATCTGTGAGAAGCCACATATAGTAGTCATGAGAAGCAAGTACTTACGTGAAGTAAAAGAGGTGCGCAAGCAAGGTTATGATATTGTGTACTTGGATGAAACATGGATCAATGCTCACCACACTAACCAAAGGGAATGGCAGTCATCAGATGGAAAGATTAAGAGATTAATACCTAGCAGCAAAGGACAGCGCTTGATAATTGCTCATGCAAGTCGACAACATGGACTAATACAGAATGCAGAGCTAATTTTTCTTTCAAAATCCATAGACAATCGGGATTATCACTCTGAGATGAATGGTCACATATTTAGACATTGGATTGAAAATTTATGTTCTCCCATCACTAGATCGACCATCCTGCCTAATAACGGACAATGCAGCGTACCACAACATTGTTGCACTTGAAGATAAAGTCCCGACGTCATCCAGTACAAAAGATGCTATTAAGATGTGGCTCACAAAGGAGCACATACAATTTAATAACATGTACTTAAAACCTGAATTACTATCAAGATTTTTCAAATAGATAAGATTATCCAAGAGCACGGTCATATAAGTTTTAGGCTGCCACCTTACCATGCTCATTTAAATCCAATAGAACTAATCTGGGCAAAATTAAAAGGACAAATGGCAGATGAAAATACAACATTCAAAATATGCGATGTAAAGACTCTTTCTAATCTCGCTTTATTAAATATAGACAAAGATTATTGAGCTAAATGCGAAGACCACGTCTTAAAACAGGAAGAGGAATATTGGAAAAATGATGGTTTGTGGAATGTTCAACCCCAAACAGTTATTAATCTTTTAGACTCGTTTGCTTCAGAATGAAAGTATATAGCCCCCACAATGTTGGCCCCTATATTACCTTAAATTAGTTCAACAAACGGTCCTTTTCAGGACCACACAACTATGTAAATTGGACATACAGGTATACCTTGATATTATCGTCCGTCCTCGAACTGAGAAGACAATAATTCTCCTGGTGTTTTTCCTTATACAGTTATTTCCCCATTACGGCCACGCCTTTACCTAGTGAAAATAAATCATAGACCAGCAACTACGGTAATTTCTATTATTTAGGGGTTCACAATTGACAATTTTGACAAACATCAAAGAAATTCGCCGCTTTAAGAAAATTGCAGCTGCAAGATATTTGTTAAATATACATTTAAAGGGCTTTTTGCATTCTAATAACATTTGGAAAATTTCAACAGTATTTAACAAACGGTTTCTGAGCAATAGCGTTTTGAAGTTGGGCAAGTGATTTGAAACGAGCTATAATAACGGCTTGCATTATTTGAACCATGTTACGACTATACGAGCTATAGTTAAGTCATTGGACAGATGTCAGAACTGTTTGTTCAAAAAGAAAATAACTCTACAAGCAAAACGGACACTCAACAAAACAATCTACTTTCCAACGTCGTGCTACCAATGCCAGATCTTTGCGCTAAACTCAAGAACTATACGACAAAAAATCGGTTGTGTGTACTATGTCATCATAATTGCTCATCGTATATATCTATACCGGCCATACGCTGATTTTACGGTCTATTGTTTGATGTGCGACAGGGATGATCTGACAACTAACTGTGGGCTTATATGTTCGGAATTGGAGTCAACAACGATGGCCTAACATCATCAAGTGCTTTACATTTTTTTTTAAATATGACGATCATCATTTTCAGGAGGACGTGAACTTCCGGTATATGGTGGATAGGCAGCAAGAACCATTGAAGGCTATGCATGAAAAGTGTTCCTTGTTGCAGTTTCCTCATATTCCAAGTCCGGCTTGTTGCAGGAGCTACTGAGTTAAGTGCTCTGTGCACACCGTGAGCTGTGGTGTGTCTCATCCGTTTTGATCATGTTTCGACATTCCAATTGTTTACGATGAATGGTGGTATCGTATGACAGGGAACAGTTGGCTGTGTTCACTTTCTGCGCGGTTTCGCCTTATGTCTTTTGGCGTGTGCTGAGACTGCTACGATGGGACTACAGTTACCTTTCTTTATTTGGTAAATGAGATATTAATTCGAATGATTACGCTGGCACGGGCGGTTGAGCAATTATGGATTTTAATTCGTTTGCAATCTTCATTCCAACGTTGTGCTACCAATGCCAGACCTGGACTCCAGATGCAAGAACAATGAGAAAAATAACCTCTACAGAGATGAAATGTGTTAGACGAATGACAGGAAACAGTCTGAGAGATAAGATCAGAAATGAAGAACTGAGAAAAAAGCTAGGAATAGCCCCAGCCATAAAATATATAAGGAAACAACAGATAAAATGGTTCGGCCACGTCACAAGGCAGAAAGAACAAAACACAACACAACGAGCCTTCAACAAACGTTGTGAGAACAACAGACCCAAGGGTCGACCACGAAAAAGATGGATCGATGGAATATTAGAAGCACTAGGAAACATAACAGCAGCAGAGGCGAACAGAAGAGCAAAAGACCGCATATTATATCTCCCCTCGACGCTGAAAGGCAGATGAGGAAGGAAAGGAGAAGTAGAAGAAGAATTCGTTTGCAGTGATACTGGGGCCTTCCATAACAAAATAAAGAAAAAAACCTCTACCAAAATGAAATGTGTTACAGTACGATGGATTTAGTTAAATATCGTCTTCGCGGCGAGCACTATGTGTATGAGACAAAAATCATAAATAAATCACACAAGCATTTAATTTTAACAGAAGACAGCAGAGCGTTAAAAAAAATGAGTCAATACTTTTGATCTAATATTTTCCGACTAATTAGTCTTCGTTGCATCTTTATTTTTTTTTCATTTGGGCTTTAAAAGACAAGTTAATTTTATCTTCTTTGTTTCCTGTGGAATCTACCCTTACAGCTAACGCACACTTCAAGCCTTTACTGTAAGAACAAACACAGTCAATGGGACGTCAGTGGAAATGGGTTCAAAGTGGCGTCCCTTCTCCCATTAACGAAGTGCAGCTTGTAAAACCCACACAAAGAAAGCTAAACTTTGTACCTGACCAGGGCGCCACTAGTATCTGACAGTCTCGGCAACATAATTAAATGGCGTTAATCCCAACGTAAACTTCAATTGAAAATCCTAGAATAGACAAGAAATGAAAGTGTATAATTAGAATACTAAAAGATAGCTTGGACACATGCGAGTTATTAGGAAACCAAAAAGAGTTTACCGATATTCAGACGAAATTTTGGAAAATTAAATTAAACATACCAACTTTGTTTAATACGTTTTATCTAGTCAGTGACTCTTTATCGATGTTAGCTATCGACCAAACAACGATAAAATTTTGAAATCACATAAATATGATATTATTATTATTTGGTTTGTTTTCTACCAATTTTTCGTTTTCAGTAATATTTTCATAAAGGTTTTTAAAAATTGAAATTGTGTTCTCACTTATAAGTGTGGTTTAGGTAGTTCAGAACAGACGAAAGCCATGGGATGTGAAGAGAAGTGATGCATTTGCTGAAAACGGTGCAGCCACGTAATCAAACTAGCGACAAATTGGCTGCAAGCTCTCTAGATATATAAATACACAAGTGTTGATTTAGGTTTCAACCTAGTAGCTACATAAACAAAAACGCGATAAACTAGATGTGAGCCTCATAGCTACATAAACAAAAACATGATGAACCCAGGTTTCAACCTCGTAGCTACGTAAACAAAAACGTGATGAACTAGGTTTGAACCTCGTAGCTACATAAACAAACATGTGATGAACTAGGTTTGAACCTCGTAGCTACATAAACAAAACGTGATGAACTTGTTTTAAACCTCGTAGCTACATAAACAAACATGTGATGAACTAGGTTTGAACCTCGTAGCTACATAAACAAAACGTGATGAACTAGGTTTGAACCTCGTAGCTACATAAACAAAACGTGATGAACTAGGTTTGAACCCTCGTAGCCACATAAAAAGAACGTGATGAACTAGGTTTGAACCCTCGTAGCCACATAAAAAGAACGTGATGAACTAGGTTTTAACCCTCGTAGCCACATAAAAAGAACGTGATGAACTAGGTTTGAACTACGTTGTTACATAAACAAAACGTGATGAACTAGAATTGAGCCTCGCAGCTATATAAACAAAACGTGATGAAATAGGTTTGAACCTCGTAACTAAATAACAAGTAATATACAAATTAGATGAAAACATTACTACATAAACAGACAAGTGATACATTAACATTAACTTCGTAATTACATATGAATGCAAAATATCAAAAAATAGTTGCAAAACTATGATATCATGATTTTGTACCACGCATTTACCAAAAAGAATAAATCTAAAAATATAATTGTGAGACCGATTTGGCAGCTCAAATATGCAAACTGGCATAGTGATCAACAACGAAGCAAATGCTAGAAACATACATTTCTTCAGGCGGGCTTGTGTTGAGCGCAACGTTCCACAAAGTAAACACAACCCAATGCTGTTAAGAAATTCCTCTGCTATCGTGGCTCATTCAGACTAGGACTCTCTTATGAAGGAAGCTGTCTGCTTAAGTGATTCGGTTGCCCCGTATATTTTCTCTTCCAGGGAGGTGGGTGTGAGCCACAATGTCCTTCTCAGGTCTGTGTATTGGGGGGCATTCTTGTAGAACATGTTTTTTTGTCATTGTATCCATGATACAGTAGCATTGGATGGTTGTACCAATTTTGAGTTTGGTGAACATGTGATTTCTCATTCTATTGTGGTCAGTGCGTAGGCGAAGTATGATGACTTGATCCCTCCTTGATAGTTGGATGTATCCATCCCTCTCGTTATACTTTGGGTGTTCTTGTGTCAATTTTTCATAGTGCTGGCCTTTGATGATGGATTTGGCTTCATCGTAACTGACCAGATGGTTCTCTTGTGGTAATCTCCCTCCCTCCTTAGCTAGTTTGTCTGCACGCTCGTTATCGTATATATTGCAATGCGATGGTATCCACTGGATGACCACTCTCTTGAAGTTATTGTGCGATTGGTCTAGTGTTATTCTCAAGTCATCTAGTTCACTGTTCCTGGAGGGTTTTTAGAGTTGTTAGGACTGACAATGCATCAGTCAGAGTATTACTAATTTCTTGTGCATGTTGTTTTTCTGTTGGATAGCCAGTTTTGCAGCGTCTTTGAGGGCTTCAGTTTCTGCTTTATAGTTGTTTGAGAATCCCTGTAGCTATTGACTTTGTGATCTCTTCCTCGTTATTTAGCCTCAAGAATGCACCGCCTCCTCCATTTCTGGTGTCATTTGTAGCAGAGCCATCCGTGTATATGTGTGACCATGAGTCCTGTGTGTGGTTATCGTTGATGTTTTTTCTGCTAAGTGCTTTCTTTCTGTGTCTGTTTTGGGTGCCTTTTTCATGATTCCTATTCAGGAGTTTCTGGTATTTTAAGTTTCCCATGAGGAGTCATATCAGATGGGCTGATGGGTTTAGTCATTGTTTGGGACAGTACTGGATCACTAGTTGTCAGTTCTTTGGAGATTGCAGCGAAATTGCTCCTCTTTAGTCTTCCTTTTCCGAAACCAGTTATTCTTTGGTGCATGGGGTGGTTATGGAGCCTTTTATATTTCTCCGCTTGTTGCAATACTTTAGTTTTCCGCCTGTCTTCTAAAGGTTGTAAACCTGTTACTGTTTCTAGAGTCTCGATATGTGTAGATTTCATAGCACCAGTGATGATACGGGTAGCCTTGTTTTGTGTTCTGTTAATTTTGCAAAGCTGTGATTTGGAAGCTGTAGCCCAGGCTGCGACTCCATACTCTACGACTGGTCTTACTCTTCCTACGTTTAGTCGTTTCAAGATATTGCTGTCTGCTCCCCAGTCCGTTCCTGCTAATTTCTTCATAATATTTGTTCGTTTTCTGGCTCTTGATTGCTTTGTCAATCTGACTTATCCATGTCATTCTGCGATCCATGGTGACACCAAGATATGTTGGGTTTTGGTCAATAGGAGATTTCTGGAATGTTATCTTCATGCTTTCAGAGAGTGTGTTTCTTATTGTTTTATTAAGAAATGATAAAGTCATTCAGACATTTGTAAAATATACGAATAAACAAGTGCTAAATAAACAAATGACTATATTGCAGGCGTTGAGTAAAGAAATTGAAAATGTTCCTATACTAGCAAAACAATGTGCAGCGGGCATTAATCAACACAAATGAGGTAAGTAAAGAATTTATAACACACAAACATAAGTAAAAGTAAAAATAAAGAGGCCCGTCACGCCAAATGGCGTATAGGGAATATGGTGTGAGTGACCATAATTTTTGTAGACTTTCGTCACATGGTTTTTGGGGGTAATATGGTCGGTAATACGCCCTTGCCGCTTTACTTTCCCAGAAAAAAAAATCCGTTACCCATCTGACGCTGGGTGAACCCGGTAGCCGAGTATCAAACCCGACCACCAGGATCGAGCTCGACCTCTTGTCCTTTGTAGTCCAGTTCATTAACCACTGATATATCGCGGCTCCAACACAAACATACAACAACACTAAATTAACTGAAAGTTTCCTGACATGCTGCTATAAAGAAATGACAAACTAAATATTATAAAATAGTAATACAAATGATGTAACAAATTATAAATAAACGAAATGAACCGTAACAGACATCAAGAAACAAAAGATAAATTAAACCTAAATACTTCATAAACACAAACGTTAATGAACAAACAATAAATCACTCCATTTGTCAAAATGCCTCTCACAGAACCTCTAAAATTAAAATTATTATAACGGTTCTGCTTTTCCATTAAATAAAATCATCTTCAGAAAAGAAACGAGCTTGCAAAACGGCATGGGGGAAGGGAGAGTGCGTTTAGATTTATCTATGGTGGATGTGTACGAGCGTGTGTACGCGTAATGTGGTTTCATATATATTTTTTAAAGAGATGTGACGTTTCTGTAAATGAACAAAGAGAAATTGGTTGGGCGATGGGAACATAGAAATATCTTTCAAGGATAATGTAATTTCCCGAAGCTATGTTTCTTTCAATGGGAACCCAGTATTGTTAAGAAGCACGGGTCGTGTGGAGGGCTATGTCTTTTTATAGTTTATATATATTTTATACGTTCTAACATACTTATAACTAAACGTACTAATAGAGTTATTATTCTTATCTAATTAACATACTTATTTACATGTCAACTATATGTTATGAAACCATTTCACTTGCCTGCTTCATTTTTTTTCATGAGTGTATTCTATGATAAAGATGGCATTTTATAGTTGCTTCAATGCCTTTTTCACGCACTTCTCGCAGATACTACCCGTTTAGGCCTCCATTGCAACCCCCTTCATCAGGATTATGTAAGAGTACGTAGTGCCAGTAAAGTCACCACTATATGGTGGCAGAGGATTTCATTTGAAGAGACAGTGTCAGCGATCTCCGATGAATATAGTCAATGACGCCCTAGAAAGAATTGGACACATACGGTTTTTGGTTTGAGTAAGAAAACTATATTTTTAACAAGTAATTTGTAATAGGTAAATGTAAGCATGTAATGTTCCTCCATCAAATAATCTGACACCTGACGTAGTTGAATGACTGACTTTGCCGCGACAACTCAACTATTCGATCTACCGCGTGTACTTTCTGTTGTTGAAGTCTACTCGATTCATCTATTTCTAATTTATTCCATTGACTATATCTCAGACGTAGCTGTCATCCCCACCCACCTGAGTGACCCATAGAAGGCCGAAACTCATAATTGAAACATACCACACAATTTTTATTCACAGTTAGTCCTACATTGAAACCTCAGTAGGTGTTTGCTCTCGGATACCATGTACCACCAACACCGCATACAAGTGTTGTTACTATTTATCCTGAGCTAATCACTTTGAATAGCACTACCAAAAAATTGTCCTTGACACTTGTCATGAACGACTATGGCCCAGACATGTAGATATCCATGCTTGGCTCAGCGTTCCGTTAAGACTGTAGCCCCAACAGTCTTCTCAATACGTATCAATGCGTTAGAACCTTGTGTCCACTGAATTCCGTTATTTCTTTGGATGTACGATCCTTGAAAACTAACTGCACATTCCATCTGAACTGAACTGAACTATTTATCATAGGGTGTGTGCCCATGTTCTACTAAGTTTAACAAATTCACTATAAATGCTTGATATTTATGGAACGTATGCTCCCTGTCGACCGGCTGGCATTCCGCCTTCCTTCTCTGGACGCTCTCTGTCTGCCTACTGACCTTCCTATCTTTTTCCTTGATTTTCTTGTGACGCCTCGACCGAAATTTCCATGACAACCTTCGTCATTTTATGAATCGTCACTTTATGACCGGTCCGCACTGCTTTGCACTATCCCAGTTTCTAATCATTTTGTCGTGCATTCCCCACTTTTACAAGCACGGACTAATTAGTTTTCTAGTCAACTTGAATCTGTTATAGCGGAATTGTTGGCGAATTTTCTTATAAGATTAGTAATGAAACAGTAGACTTAAAATATCAGTAACATACAGCTGTGCACATTATTCCATGATATATCATGTGAGGCGTTTCAGTGTTAAGTACATGTCGATGAGTATAGGTAGGAGGTGATCTATGTGATTTACTATTGTGTCCAAAATATCTCATCATCAGGTAGTTTATATGGACAATGTTTGTTTTATTTCTTCTAATTGTGCGCACATTTTTGCGAATTTTCTTCAACTTTTGAAACACTTATGTGATTTTTCCTTCCTTACTTGTGTGTACACTACAGTTTCCGGTTAACTTTTAGCGTCCTTATCTCTTTCCGTACGGAAGCTTTTAATCAATGCAACAGACGAGATTTCAGAGACAAAATTGTTCATGCTTTTAAGAATCAATCTACATATGTATATTTATTAAACACATAACATATTATATACGAAATTTTATATAATTGAACGAGGAACTAGATTTTACCAATACCAAGTTGATACAAGACATGTAAAAAAGAATATGTCTTGATGATGGTTCACACTAATCAAATTGAAAGTGACGCATTATGCGGCGAAACGTACGGAAAGAGTTAAATTAAGATGGTTTTACTTGCGTGTAAGTGCCGCATTCAAAGCTCTATCCTCGGAGATGTCACCCCGGAAAACAAACAACTGCAGCCTACCAATTACTATCTGCACAAGAAAAGTCCTATGGGAAAACCTGCAGACAGAAACCATGGGCAGGGTGGACTAATTATCCTACCTGGAATCCACTCTACAAGAAGGAAAATTCCTACGCCAAGTCTATATAGATCCAGCCTGCTGTAGACGGAGTGTGTTAGCCATGGCGCAGGTTTGGGTGGAAAATCACGACACGTATACCAGTACTGGACATACGACCAGCTCATCGATGTCATGATAATGTCCTTACCCCTACATTATGAAACAGGACAAAGAGCTATGTTCGCATGATCTTGACAAGGCTTGAACGCCGAAGAAGAGGAAGAAGATAAAGGAGAATAAGCTATCACTTTTTTCCAGCAATGATATTCGAAAGATTCTAAGATAATACATTTTTTTTCAGTCCGAGCAAAAGTTAATGATTCGCAATCGTAGAATGTAAATGGGAAGCTAAAGGTTTAATAGCCGTAAAACATGGCGTGGTACTTAGAAAACAAAATCGTCACAGTGGAATAATTATACTAAATGACTTCTTAATTTTATAATACTAGAAAGGATGTTATGAAACATAGGAGACTATTAAAAAGAAACAACAACAACTGTGCGATGCCAAGACTAGCAGTGTCGAATTACTTTGGCAAATGAAACAACTTTTTAGATATGCATTTCAGCTCCCATAATTAAATATTACATCAGAAAACTGATGTAAAAAACCCAATTATTTTAGATTAACTATAACAGAAGCTATGATTTCCAAAATTAGGAAGAAACATTCATCATTTTTTGGCTATGCAATGAGAAGGGAACAGTTGGAATATATTATGACAACTGGGAAAATGGAGGGACGAAGAGATAGAGGGAAGCAAAGAGGGAAAATACCAGACATATTAAGAAAGTAGCTTGGCGGAATGTCAACAGAAATTATAAGTAACTGTCGAGATCGAAGTTAGTACAGAGACATGATCACCTACGCCAGCAGACACGGTACTTGACGATGATTGATGATGGTAAAAGAAGCAAACATTTTAGATAATAGAACACCATGAACACGTGTATCAACAGTTCTGTTTGAAATAATCACGCTAGGGAAACACTTTAGAATACTTAAATCTTCAGACACGAAGGAAACATTAATTTAATAGATATAACTAGATAATTAAACTAAAAGACATAACTAGATCATTAACAAGGTAGACAGTATGACATAATTAAAGCACTAAATTCCATGGGCTATTAAGCCAGTCATCATCATGTGCCATACCGGTTGGCGTAGGCGATTATGTCCCTCCACAATCTTCTATCTACAGTGCATCGTTTCAGTTCTGTTGTTGACTGTTTTCCATGCCATGACACCAAGCTATCCAGTATTTTCTCTCTTTGTCGTCCGCGATCTCTCTTTCCTTTTATTTTGCCAGTTGTAATCAAGTTAAGCCAGTAGACATAACTAAATACTTCAACCAGTGAAAACCATAAGGTAATTAAATTAGTAAACGCGATGGAGTTTTTTTTCTTTAATTAAGAAAGAAAAGAAGGTCCCTCCACGGTTTACAGTGTATTGATAATATAGTGTTTTATGGGTGATATTGTCTGTATCACGACAAGCCGTTCTATTGTGTCACAAAAATCAGGTACTTATTTATTAATGTAAGGCTAGGCGAATACGTGGATCAGGATCGAACTCAATCTTTAATAACCAGTATCTGCTCACTAAATGGAAGCGAATCATGGACAATAGACAAACAAATGAAAAGACGATTAGAGCCCACAGACATGAGATTTCTCAGAAGAATGTTGAAAGTTACCTGGACAGCTAAAAAGACCAATGAGAAAGTTCTCAATGAGGCCAACACAAAAAGGGAGCTCTTAAAAAACATCAGAAAGAAGCAATCAACATTTTTTGGGCACATCATGAGAAGAGGAAAGTTGGAATACTAGTTTACAACTGGCAAAATAAAAGGAAAGAGAGATCGCGGACAACAAAGAGAGAAAATACTGGATAGCTTGGTGTCATGGCATGGAAAACAATCAACAACAGAACTCATACGATGCACTGTGGATAGAAGATTGTGGAGGGTCATGATCGCCAACGCCAACCTGTACGGGTCATGATGATGATGATGATCTGCTCACTATCCACTGAGCTATGGGAATCGGAGAATTTAACTAGTAAACAATAAATTATAAAACCATTAGGGACCATGACATAATTTACGATTATGGCAATATGGGATCCATTAACTAATATACATAATAGAATAATTTATATTAAAGATGCGGGCGTAATGGAATTATTACAGCAATAGACACTAATTATTTTTTTATCAAGCAGAATACACTGGACACTTACATCATTAAGTACCACGATCAGGTACCATTGATCAACATAGACATCTTGTGTGCATTATTGATAGTGTGCCATGTTGATTAGGTAATTTAAAAGAAATGTAATTTTAACTAGAAAGTTTTAAATTTAACGCAGTTATACACTGCACGGCTCCCCAGTTATAAAGTTCGCTCCTAGTCTTTAATTAGGTTCAAAGGGGTGAAACTTCCTCGACAACTTTACATTAATGCGCTGGAATCATGCAGAGTAGATCAGACGAATTAGTCTCGAGAATTAGTTAGAGCTACTCATATAAAGGGGGAACATGTTCCCACTGAAGCGCATGACAGCAGCGTTAAGATTCACAAAAATATTGCAATAAAAACTTTTGGAATAGAAAACAAAAACTTTCCAATTAATAAAGTGGAAGAAAATATGTTACACTGTCTCCTCATCGAAGAATGGCTACCAATTACATTATGTGTTTTGACTTGATATTGCAAGTTGTCATAGATTCTCCCAGTCCATCTCTTGAAGCTGTCAGTCCACTTTTGTTTACGCTCACCTTTCCTGTTTTACCTTGTATTTCGCCTGTTAAGAAGATTGCTTTATAAATCCTAAAGATTTTAACTATCTCCCTCGAATTTTGTTAAACGTTTTTTTCTTAATATTCAATCGTCTCCAAACTAAGTTATTTGTTTTCTTCATTTTCCACCCAATTCGCCTAGACTTTCTATAAATCCACATTTCATTAAATTGTCCTCCACAACAGTACGAGTGGTCAAACTCCTACCATTATTTCAAACCCCTAACTTGTCCACGGTGGTCAGCCCCATTATTCTGCTGCATCATCTTTCAATATCTCTTGTTTACCACACACTTCACTACTTTCAATGTTTCTTGTTTACCACACACTTCACTACTTTCAATGTCTCTTGTTTACCACACACTTCACTACTTTCAATGTCTCTTGTTTACCACACACTTCACTACTTTCAATGTCCCTTTTTTACCACACACTTCACTACTTTCAATGTCTCTTGTTTACCACACACTTCACTACTTTCAATGTCTCTTGTTTACCACACACTTCACTACTTTCAATGTCTCTTGCTTGTTTACCACACACTTCACTACTTTCAATGTCTCTTGTTTCCCACACACTTCACTACTTTCAATGTCTCTTGTTTACCACACACTTCACTACTTTCAATGTCTCTTGTTTACCACACACTTCACTACTTTCAATGTCCCTTTTTTACCACACACTTCACTACTTTCAATGTCCCTTGTTTACCACACAATTCACTACTTTCAATGTCCCTTGTTTACCACACACTTTCACTACTTTCAATGTCCCTTGTTTACCACACACTTCACTACTTTCAATGTCACTTGTTTACCACACACTTCACTACTTTCAATGTCTCTTGTGTGCCACACAATTCACTCATTTCAATATCTCTTGTTTACCACACACTTCACTCATTTCAATATCTCTTGTTTATCACGCACTTCACTACTTTCAATATCTCTTGTTTACCACACACTTCACTACTTTCAATGTCTCTTGTGTACCACATATTTAACTCCTCTCAATGTCTCTTGTGTATCACATACTTCGTGCTTTTCAATGACCCCTGTGTAGCATACACTTTCACTTTCCGAGCCGTTGAAATGGAAGATAACAATGTGAACCTTGAGTACTAAAAATAACATTTTATTTCATGAAACAGAGAATAATTTTTTTTTTCTTTCACAAGAACAAAAAATGTAATGAGTTGTTTCCTAGAAACAGAAAATATAAATACCAAATTTCTCGGAATGACTACAGAGAGATTCCTTTTCATGGAGTCTTTGAAAGCATGCAATAATAATTGTTCAAATTCCTTAGAGAAATGTGTTTTACAAGTGTATGATTCATCATCATCATTATCATGCACCATGCCGCACATTTGCGTAGGCGATCATGTCCTTCCATAATTTTCTATCCACAGTGCATCGTATCAATTCTATTTTCCACTGTTTTCCGTGCCACGACACCAGGCATCTTCTCTTATTGTCGTTCACAATTTTTTTCTATCCTGTATTTTGGAACCAAATATTCCACCTTCCTTTTCCCACGATGTGCCCAAAAAATTTCGATTGTTTTTTTCTGATGTTTTCTAGGTACTCCCTTTTTGTGTTGGTCTCATTTAGATTGGCTCGTTGGTCTTTTTAGCTGCTCTGGAACTTTCAATTTTTTTTCTGAGATGTCCGATTTCTGTGGTCTCTTAATCATCTTTTCATTTGTTTGTCCACTGTCCATGATTCGCTTCCATGTCATAATTTGCTATATATATGTATATAACAGATAAACTCTCTTTCTCACTTCTATTGACATACACTAATAGCTCAAAACCTTTTTTTCATTTTCTGAAAGGCTATTTTGTCCAGAGCTATTCTGTTTTTTTTTATTTCTGTGCTCCATCTTCCACCTGATGTTATTATTGTGCCTAAGTAGTTGACGCTTTGCACTTGTTTACAATTTGTCCTGTTTATTTTTCATTTTCCATGGTGGTGAAAACGGTTTTTTTTTTTCATTACGACGGTTTTTTTTTTCATTACGACGGTTTTTTTTTTTTACTATTAAGACTGAGATATTTGTTGTTGCTTTCCTTTATTATTATGCCTATCCTTTCTTGCAGTTCATTCCACATCTCGGCTATTAAGACTGTGTTGACTATGTGATTAGTTACACATGCTTTACTTTCTCAAATGCTTTGTGTAGTCTATCGAACACGTGTATAGATCTTTCTTTACCTCTATAGCTCTTTCTATCAATGTTCTCATGATGTGTTTTGCATTATTGGTGCCTTTTCTCTCCACAAATCCATATTGCTCCTCACTTTTATGTGGTTTTATTGTGTTTCACACACGTCTCATGATGATTCTCGGTAATATTGTGGTCATATGGCTCATGAGACATTACCCAAAAAAATCATGTGCGAATACCATATTCCCTATACGCCACTTGGCGTGACGGGGCTACTTTACTTTTTTTTATGGCTCATGAGACTAAAAGTGAAATGGTCTTCGCAGTCAATAGTGCTTGACTTCTTTTAAATGGCTACAAGGAAAGATTTGAATAGATCTACTGGTACGTTTCCACT
Source organism: Megaustenia siamemsis (assembly GCA_032433765.1). Taxonomy (NCBI): domain Eukaryota; kingdom Metazoa; phylum Mollusca; class Gastropoda; order Stylommatophora; family Ariophantidae; genus Megaustenia; species Megaustenia siamemsis. Next base: position 116,229,517 of record JAVIAB010000092.1, on the reverse strand, counting down.
GTTCTTTATGTGCCAATTAGTAGTTTTGCTACGACCTTGAGTGCCAACTCTCCTAATACATACATCTGTTCGATTGTTATGTTGTCGAGACCTGGAGCTTTACCTCGGGTGTTCAATCGCCTCCATCATTTCATTCTGCATTGGTGATCCTGTTGCCTTTGTTTAGCTCTGATGCTTCGTTATCGAGAAGTTGACCGATATTCTGTGTCCATCTTTGCATTATCTTCTCTTCTCTCGTTATTTTATTTGTTCCTTTTTACACATCCAGAAATTGTGACATTACTTCTTGCTGTTAATTCATTTACCTAATTTTAGCATACATTTTGTCATTCTTTTGATGATGTTCCATTTATTTCCATTTCTGCTTTAATCATCCTTCCTTTGCTTCTTTGCATCTGTTTTGGGTTTCTTTGAGCAATCTTTTGTATGTCAGTTTTTCTTTCTAATGTTTTCGTCTTTTGTCAATTAGATCTAATATTTCTTCTCTCACCCTTTTCATCTTGCTGATTCTTTTAGTCACTGATATTGCTTCTTTTGATGTTTTTTAAATTGATTGTTTCAGTATTTCCCACTGCTCCTCAATGTTCTGTATTTCCTCAATGGTATTATATGTCAATTGAATGATCTCAGTCGTAGAAACAATGACTACTATATCTGCTGACTAGTACAGTCCCTGCCAAGCCAAGAAGGAAAGGAATGGCAAGCTACCTTCTTATATTGCCAAGAATAATTATGGTTTAAAAAAAAACAATTCAATTTCTACAGCTAACGATGTTAATGCTTGCTCCATAGCGGTCAGCTCGTTCGACAGGGAGCGTCAAGTATACTTTTTTTCGAATAATAAAAGTGTTCTAATTACTAGAAGTGAATACATGATCTAATTTTTTTTTTTAAATAGCCAACAAACAATCCAATATTTTGTTATTTAAATTTAGCAGTTGTTAACAAATATAACCTTAGTAACTAATCCTAAAGTGAATATTTGAGTATTTGTTTATGTTGAACAGTGATTATACATTCATCTTTTTTTTTGCTATCTTTATTCTAAGTGGTTTATTTAATTGTTAACATGTCTATCCATAGCTATTGAACATTTCATAAGTGATGAATCTTTCCTCCTTCTTCTTCTAGATGTTGTGAAATAATTTAACTGACAATATCAATTTATCACTGTATAATTTCGGCAAATTTAAATTAATGTAATGTTTGTATATTAAATTCGTGTCTGTCTTTATTTCTTTATGTTTATTTCATCCAAATTCATCAAATATATTTTATATATGTATTATCCGTCCATCTCTGTATCGTATTTTCATCTACCAATATTTTTTTCCCATTAGCAATTGCTCAACTGTATCCAATCAGAATGACAGCTCATTTATTACTTTTCAGATAAATGCAATATTTTTAATGCTTGCTGTTCGTTACTTTGTCTTTGTTTAATCTTTCATTTCCTATTCATCAATTATCAAATTATTAATATTATATCTTTCTCTTTTACATCCCATTTTACCTGCGGAATAATTGAATTTGCTGACTGGCGCATCATTAATTTTATGACAATAATTTTTCACTCTATTTTTTGCACTGAATTTCCAGAAACTATTTTCCCTTCTCCATTGTATAAATAGCGTGGTTAATTTAAACTTTGTTTGATATGAAAAAGTTGCAAAAGCTACTTTCATGTTTGTGTATCTTTTCTTATTTCGCACAAAAGCAATATAAACTTTATGAATTCAAATACATGGTTGATGTTGAAAATCATTTTTGACTGTCATTGCCATGAATATTCAATCAAATGGAATTCTCTGAAACATTTTTTCTCATCCCTTTTGTTATGGACGCTGTTTTATGTTTTGCTATAAACATAGCTATGTTATTATTTGTTATCGATTTCTATATTTCTACATATCTAGGGTTAACTACGAATGTATAATCAATACATGATTTGTCTCGCCTACTCAACAAAAGTGTTACACTGTTTAATGTACATTTGAATACAATGAACTAAGAATAATATAAAAAGCTACACTAATTATACTCGAGGAAATGGGAGGTGGTGGGGGTATGTGTATTCTAGAGGTAAGACATCGACCTCTGGACTTCTAATCCATGGTTTTTTAATAGCTCTACCCTTTCCCCGTCTCTGGGTAACAGTGAGCTAGCTCCCTTGAAAAACGTCAAAAACAAGAGGTTACGTGTGCATGTTAAAGAACACTTGGAAGTCGAAGAGAGTAGACCTCAAATGGCTGCACGAGCACAAACGGTAGGAAAAATTCTACGCTCGATGTGTCACGTTAAAAAAATGAGTATCTCTGAAGTCGGAAAATATCTGCCTGTATGGCGAATGATATCTGCCTGTATGGCGAATGATATCTGCCTGTATGGCGAATGATATCTGCCTGTATGGCGAATGTTATCTGCCTGTATGGCGAATGATATCTGCCTGTATGGCGAATGATATCTGCCTGTATGGCGAATGATATCTGCCTGTATGGCGAATGTTATCTGCCTGTATGGCGAATGATATCTGCCTGTATGGCGAATGATATCTGCCTGTATGGCGAATGTTATCTGCCTGTATGGCGAGAACACGGCTGCCAGGATGAAAATTAGGGTAATATTGATATTGATGCAAATTTCAATTCCTCGGAACTTCGCTAGTGATATAAAGTTGCGCAAGGAAAAAAAATGAAAGGAAGAAATAAATCAGAAACATACTCCGTGCATGCCCGTAAGAAATGTAGCAGCAACAAATGTAGTTTGGAATTTACGTAACGTGATTTTATCATGCATAGACAACCATAGTAAGACAACTAATCTTAAATGCTGAAGTATTCTGCTCAAACTTTGCAGCTAAGACTAAGGCCATAAGGCAAGCTATAAATGTGATTTACATCAAGAGCTCAGGTTGACAACAGTAATCATCATTTATGAGGCCGTGTATTGAAAGCCCTCATGATCGTTAGCCTTCTACAATGAACTAAACAGCAAAACTATACAAATGTTGAATATGTTAGACTGTATGTCATTCCACTGAAAGGTACCGGAATATGAGAATGTACACATTCGTGTCCAAAAGTAGAAGAGTATGTGACAACATAGACAATAATAAGATTAATATGAAACATTATACATTAATATGAAGAGTGTTATCCTGTGTATTAGAAGAAAGCAGAATAGTCCAAAATATAAGCACCATACATTTGACGAATTATTATTTTGAAGTTTTGAACCGGTTGTAATAAAATGAATAAATACAAGCATAATCATCGGATGTCAAGATCATTATTGTGCATATCAGGCGAAAAGATCAAACTGTGTAACATAAATCATATAATTACTGCATATTTGAATGGTTATGATGAAATTAATGTGCCCAAAGATCCAATATCCTTTCATCATTATTTGAAGAACACTAATGATACCTTTGTACTGATGGTATGATTGTTTGCCAATCGAAAAAAGACGAAGTTGATCTTAAATATAAAACTAAAATAATGTTAGCAGGATTTAACTAGCTGATAATGAAGCTTAAGTGTTCCTGGATGGTGATTTGCTATAGTCATATTTAACAACATTGTCCCACCAGGCAGTTTAAAGGATTCATTCACCCATGCTATCACGGCTATTTATAGTAATCATGTTCAATCTGTGCTCATTCATCTTGTGCAAGAATAGAGGGCAGATTTTTTTTTCTTGTCTTATCTGCTTATAATGTACTTCGACAGACTTTGATTATAGGCCATGCTTCCAAACAGCTGGTGGCATTACCTTCTTAATCTTTCGTTAGAAAAGTGTTCCCCATTATTTCTCTTATGAAAAATGTTTACTCGAGTGTTAATTGTACAGTTATAGATCGTAGCCTTGCAATTATTATAAATAGCTTTCAGCTTCCCCAGTTACATAGAATCTCGTTATTAGGGCAACCATTACTTCCACTGTCCCAGAATTCGAACGATAAATGAAAAATTCTAAAATTCGAGACAGTTTGGATCCGAAGCTCGAACTGTGGTTCTACGTTTAAAATGTGCGTGCGCAGACGCAATGAAATTTGAATTTCGAAAATGCCTGCAGTGAAAAATCCTCAACCAATAGTGCCAACTGGCAGAAGAGTATGTTTGAGAAAGAGAGAGAGAGAGAGAGAGAGAGAGAGAGAGAGAGAGAGAGAGAGAGAGAGCAAGGCAGACAGAGAGAGAATACCAGAATTAAATATTAATGAGAGACTTCATCTTCCCAAAAAACAACCTTTCTCTTCCTCTCTACCATCCACACGGGACATCACAACCCCTCAATAAGTTTCAATAAATGCAGTTGTGTTTTATTACAGTATATAACCTCTACATTTTTTAAGTAGTTTTACTATTTTTAGTTTATTATTTAGGCCCTAAATCTAGATCATATAATTGTGTAATTTTTACCTTAAATTATTTGTATTTGGTTTTTACGCTTATGAGTATTGTTTAGGGTATTGGAACGAATTAATTCATTGTTTCATTATTTCTAACGAAAACAAGTTCTACTTCGAGCAATTCAGAATTCGAACGTTCTCCTGCAATTAATGTGGTTAATAGTACGAGACATAACTGTATATTACTCTTTTCTACCTATTACGTCTACCGCCCTTCTCTCTTATTTCACTATTTTTCCTCACAATATTGGTATACACAACTTGATTTTATTTCTTTGCATAATATAAGATATTTTTTTACTAAAAAAGGGCATGACTAATTTAGACGTGTCTCTTAAAAAGGTAATGCATGTTTTAGTCCCATCCCGAACAGTAGTATTTATGATAACATTTTATTACTTCTTTATTATTTTCCTACTCCTGTGTAGTTCGCTTGATTGGCATCTAGCTATCGACTTGTAGCATTTAGAAGAGATAACCTAATTCAAAAAGTGGTATATAGTGAGCTGCTTTGTGCTACACGTTGGACTTGTCTGTCCAATATATACATTCCTAACACACATCAAGTTGGAACTGCTCCTTACTCTCTGTTTCGAAAACAAATATTTATAGTGAATAAGTACCAGGAAAACACAATTCGGTAATTTCAAAGCTGGAAGACAAACAAGAAACAAAGCAGTAACAAAAAGCAATGCAGGATGAGCAAACTATTAATATTTGACAGGCAACTTGAAAGCAGGACAAGATGGTGATCAAGTTTCTGTAGAAAAAACTGACTAAAATTATAAGACCGCTTTCTAAGAAGGAAAAAGTACATCAAGTCACAACATAAAAGTATTAGTATCAGTGAATTGGGGAGCCGCGATAGCTCAGTGGTTAGTGAACTAGACAAGAGGCCGAGACCTTCTGATCGACATCTGCCAGGTTCACCCAGCCTTAAGTGGGTACCGGATTTATTTTCTGGGAAAGTAAAGCGGCACGGTCGTTATGCCGACCACATTACCCCAAAAAATCATGTGCCGAAGGTCTGTAAAATTTATGGTCGCTAACACCATATTCTCTATACGGCACTTGGCGTGAAGGGGTTCTTTATTTTTTTTTCCCAGTAAATTACTCTTTGCAGGATATCAGGCATTATAGCTCGTTTCAAAACATATGCCCAACTTCAAAACGCTATTACTCTCTAACCGTTTGTTAAATACTTTTGAAATTTTCCAAATGTTATTAGAATGCAAAAGACCCTTTAAATGTATATTTAACAAATATCTTGCAGCTGCAGTTTTCTTAAAGCGGCGATATTTCTTTGATGTTTGTCAAAATTGTAAATTGTGAAGCCCTAAAGAATAGAAATTACCGTAGTTGCTGGTCTACGATTAATTGTCACTAGGTAAAGGCGTGGCCGTAATGGGGAAATAACTGGATAAAACAAAACACCAGGAGAATTATTGTCTGCTCAGTTCGAGGACGGACGATAATAATATCAAGGTATACCTGTATGTCCAATTTTCATAGTTGTGTGGTCCTGAAAAGGACCGTTTGTTGAAATAATTTAATAGAGGCCAACATTGTGGGGGCTATATACTTTCATTCTGAATCAGACGAGTCTAAAAGATTAATAACTGTTTGGGGTTGAACATTCCACAAACCATCATTTTTCCAATATTCCTCTTCCTGTTTTAAGACGTGGTCTTCACATTTAGCCCAATAATCTTTGTCTATATTTAATAAAGCGAGATTAGCAAGAGTCTTTACATCGCATATTTTGAATGTTGTATTTTCATCTGCCACTTGTCCTTTTAATTTTGCCCAGATTAGTTCTATTGGATTTAAATGAGCATGGTAAGGTGGCAGCCTAAAACTTATATGACCGTGCTCTTGGATAATCTTATCTATTTGAAAAATCTTTGTCCTCTGTTTTTGCTTTACTAGAGATAGTAATTCAGGTTTTAAGTACATGTTATTAAATTGTATGTGCTCCTTTGTGAACCATATCTTAATAGCATCTTTTGTACTGGATGACGTCGGGACTTTATCTTCAAGTGCAACAATGTTGTGGTACGCTGCATTGTCCATTATTAAGCAAGATGGTCGATCTAGTGCTGGGAGAACAGAATTTTCAATCCAATGTCTAAATATGTGACCATTCATCTCAGAGTGATAATCCCGATTGTCTATGGATTTTGAAAGAAAAATGAGCTCTGCATTCTGTATTAGTCCATGTTGTCGACTACCTGCATGAACAATTATCAAGCGCTGTCCTTTGCTGCTAGGTATTAATCTCTTAATCTTTCCATCTGATGACTGCCATTCCCTTTGGTTAGTGTGGTGAGCATTGATCCATGTTTCATCCAAGTACACAATATCATAACCTTGCTTGCGCACCTCTTTTACTTCACGTAAGTACTTGCTTCTCATGACTACTATATGTGGCTTCTCACAGATGATGTTTCGTCCATTGGGGTACTTTCTGAATGTAAAGCCTGCAGCTCTCACATTCCTCCATAATGTAGACTTTGATATTTCAATACTGTTGTTCTTTTTCAGCGATACTTTTAATTTTCTTATTGTAACAGTTTCATTCATACCCAACATTTTGCGAATTTCACTTCTAATAAGTTCACTGTCGAAATTATCCAACATTTTTGCTCTTCCTTGTGATTTTGTATATTTGGAACATTGACGGTCACGTGCTTGAATCCAGCGATTAAATGACCGTTTAGATAAATCCAAAATGTGTCTTGTCCTATTCTCAGGGTTTTCTAAAGAATGAAATAATCTTCCTCGTTTAGCCTCTTTGCAAAAATAGTCATACATTTTTATTGCGATGTTTTGTAAACTGCAGAATTTCATTTTAAGACTCATGATAAATGTTATTGTTCCACGTTACGCCGCTGAATTAACGGAAATGGAACACACAATGTCTCGTGTTTACTACAAGTGTCTATTTGTGTCAGAAAACTCACGTGGAAAGCGTGAAAAATCGTAAATTTCAGCGTGTATAGATTTGTAATCGCTATTTTTAACTTAAATACTGTAAACACTAAGTTTTGACTACTTCAATGGGTCGTTATAAATTTATATAAATCAAATAAGCAATAATAATAACCAAATGTTTGTTTTTAATGAAATTAATTCCCTGTTGGGTTCTAATCATTATAACTTTACATGCAAATTTTGAAAAAAATACAAAAAGCGGTTTAAAAGATATTGATTTTTAAAGTTGGGCAAGACTTATGAAACAAGCTATATATAGTGACGGGTACAGTTATAAAACTGTACCACCATCTTGTGGCCTTAAATTTGAATGTAAAACAGACAGCATGAACATATGTATTGAAACAAGTACTGGTTGTAGGAAGAGATAAACAAACATAACTGCACTGTGTAAACATATAAAACAGGTGCATCTTTCAAATATCAAATAACATTCCATCAAGATTTTGAAATATAATAATAAGTAAACAACAGATGCAGTTAGCAGGTAGAAAGCTACCGCAGTTCTTTTCTAACGCACAAAACATTGCCTATCACCATAAAGAAACTACTGGCTGAATTCCACACTCTATGATATTGGGTCAAACAAGATCATCACGGTATGTCAGAAACCGATGTTGGTCACCTTTCATGATTAGTTGTTTGTTTCAAACAGTTGAAGTGACCTGAGAAGAAACAATTTGAATTGCCAACATAAGGGAAAGAACTGGCTCATAATCAACGTTGAACTTTATAGAGAAACAACAAATACAATGGATTGCCGACTTCGAGAGAAAATGACTCTATACCATTAAAGGTATGAACAAAGAGAGGAAATGAATGCACATTTCTAGACAGATGCATAGTTGGATGGGTTACCTACACCAGGAAATCTCAACAAAATTAAATAACAATGGCTGAGACTATCTGAAGAACGATGGCCAGAATTTTCACCCCACTTCCCTAGAAATTGTATCAGAAGTATTAAATAAGAGGAAGAAGAACATGTAATATACTGGCTGTCCTACAATTGCTTTCATGTTTTGAAAATAACCTGTATTTGACTCTTCTATGGTACATTCAAGTTGCTTATTAAAGTTATAGCCCAAATCATAAAATAACTGGTAAAAAATGTTACGTCAGAAACGGCTAAGATATTTTATCTATAAAGTAAAACGCCTAATAAGCAATAATTTCCTAAAATATCACTATCACAAGCGATACCGTGTCTAGAAATATATATTTTTAATGTGATCAACGATACCACTCCCTTAATCCAGGTAACTACTTCACGTCGTGACCTTCTCTATAAAATTGACATGTTTTGCAGGCAAACACAGAAGTAGACATGCATCAAAAGCTATATCAATTTTTTTTAAGTTTACACAAACTTTGACCTTCACCACAAAGATCGGGACCTTGCATTAACGATCTTAAAGAGAGTATACTCAAAACCAACGTGCTACAGAACAGGTTTATTTAAGTTCACAGATTTGCACTCGCTGGAAGCACTTTTTCTCAAGCAATGTACATCAAAACCGAAAGAATGAAGTGATTGTTAAGGCTCGTGCTTCATACAGGAGACTCCATAGTAAAAACTGGGAGAGGTATACCATCAAGTAGTTCTAAACGCAATTATAAATATACGTTGCAGATGTCCTCTTACCCAAATTGACATCTGCAAAAAAACAACAGTTTACAGACTTGAGAAATCTGAACCACCTCCATATGCACTGCACGTGAAGAATGTTGAAGATAGGATGAAAAGACATGGGAATACGCTGACACATCTCGTCATGACAATAATTCATTCAATTTTATATAAATCACAGTTGAGATATACTTGAAAAAAATAGTCTATCAGAATGTTTTCCTGATTATAATTATTGCCTCGTAGCCACTTGCAATGTTCGCCCGAAAATCTGAAGATCAATGCTGCCAATAATCTTGAATCTATATGGCACGGAATATGTTGCTGTATACAGGTGGTCAGTCTCCACCTGGTAATAATATACGACCTTGGATTTGGGCCGCTCTGCAGTCAATATCTTGGTTTACAAATTTGAGTATACGTATTTGTATAAGATTTTGCGTGAAGTTTGGCAAGTCCACTATCGAGACCCTCGAAACGCTTCTTTAGGTCTTTGTCATCATTTTGTAGGTCCAACACAGGTCTGGTATGCGCAATTAAAAGTCAATCGGGTTTCTGTTGAAGAGGAAGATTGCTATAGGCCTGCTGTTACCAGCAAAACACCAGCAAATTGTAATAGAACTTCATGAATCTATTCGTGGAGACTGTCGGCGAACAATCAATCGGCTTTCCCCACACATGAATCAGTTATATAAAAAAAAAAGAAGTAAAATGCCCGTCACACCAAGTGGCGTATAGGGAATATGGTGTTAGTGACCATACATTTTACAGACTTTCGGCACATGATTTTTGGGGTAGTGTGGTTGGTATTACGGCCTGGCCGCTTTACTTTCCCAGAAAAAAATCCAGTACCTATTTAAGGCTGGGTGAACCAGGAAGCCGTCGGTTGGGATTGAACCCTACCTCTTGTCCTTTGTAGTCCAGTGCACTAACAACTGAGCTATCGCGGCTCCCGGAATCAGTTATGGAGTCTGCAAAAAGATTCTAATATGAAGTCTGAACATGCAGTGTACTGCTGTGAAGTTCGTCCTTGACCTCTTGACGTTAGATCTTAAACAGAAGCGCTATGGCGTGTGTATGTGACTGCTAGATACGACGACGAAATCTCTAGGATCAACACGGTCGATGAATGGTAGATTACAAGCAACGGTCCAGAGCCAAACAACAGTCGTCGCAATGGAAGAGCTCGCAGTCACCAAGACCACAGACAGGGGGGCAGGTTCGTAGTGCAAAAAATATATGTCCTTCCTTCTAATCGACGCCAGTCATGTCGTTCATCAACAATTTATTATTTCTGGCACTTTGGTGAATTCTGAATTCAATTGCTGTGTATTGAGCTGCTTGAGTGAAAGAATACATAAAAGTGACAACAACACAAGTGGCTGCTGCATTACGACGGCGTACAGAGTGCCACATCACGACAGCGCACCAACTGCCACATCACGACAGCGCACCAGCTGCCCCTTCACGACAGCGCACCAGCTGTCACATCACGACAGCGCACTAGCTCCCACATCACTACGTGCACCAATTCCCACATCACGACAGCGCACCAGCTCACACATCACTTAGAACAACACCATTTTCTTTCAAATAGAAAACAACAAGCCAGTGGTCCCCCAACCTCAGTAATCACCTATTTGTTGTCGTTGTCCTTGTATTCTGAAGAAGGCCAAAGGCCGAAACGTCATTATTGTGTTGTGTTCCTTCCTTGTAAGGCTGTCACCATACTGTGGAGTGTTTATCCACCCCGCCACTGGCTCCTCGCAACCAGCTTTACCGCAGCATTGCAATTATTTGCCTGTGCCCTGACCCGACTCCCTGTAACTTCTCAATGTTCCTTAAACTTAAAATGAAGTTGAAAGGGTGCCACTTTGACACTGTAGAAGACATCATATTATGACCGCATATAGCAGGGACTGTATAGATAATTGTATATAATAGTGGGGAATGTATAGCGGGGAATTGCACACCAAGAGATAGGGAAGTGAAAATTAGGCACCAATGTACACTGAGGGAGAGATGACGAAAGATATAATTTATGACGTAGAGATAGAGAGACGGTTGCTAGGGGACAACGAAGGAAAGTCAGTTGGAGATTGGCAGCCGAAGAGAGAGGATGGCCAGTCGTAGTGAACGGATAGACAGTCGTAGAGAACGGATGGGCAGTTGAGAACATAAGAGAAGAGAACAGCCGAGATGGAACACCATGCATAATCCAAGTTGAGGAGGAACCTGAGAACAGAATGGACCGGCATTGGCGATAAACAGATGAATTCGGCAATGGGCATTTAGGAAATGGAATAATAGCGACAATAGAGCCGGCGATAGAAATAGTTAGAGTAAGGAGAGGCCGTTCGATGGGAGCGGTCTCATATGAATTAGTTTCAAGGAATAGTTAGAGTAAGGAGAGGCCGTTCGTGTGGGAACGGTCTCACATAGGTTAATGCTGAGTCCAAACATAAACACTAGGATAGAAGAGAATAGATATAGTAGAGAATGAATGCAGTGTAATGAGAGCGATGAAGTGAACTAATATGCAGACATGTATGAATTTGCAAGAGTAATAAAAGGCTGCCAATCATTTAATTCATGAAGTTGTTTTCGTGACGTTATTAATAGCAGTCATACTTTCACGAGTTCAACGACAACGCGACGCTGGGAGGTCTTCTTCACCATCATATATACATAGGAGAAAGGAAAAGATCACAGAAAGAAAAGAAAGGACCACAGAAAGAAAAGAAAAGATCCCAAAGAGAAAAGATCCCAAAGAGAAAAGAAATGACCACCGACACGCAGACTGACTAAGACAGCTTTGGGGGAAAATGGCTCTTATGGTGCTTTTGAGATATTGAAGAAGCGACTTGAGCTGCTCTGTGTATGCTCCAAGAGAACTTTTTGGAAGGTGGTGATGAGCAAAATTAAATACGGTAAATATGCAATTGTATCGAAATATAATACAGCAACCTCCCGGTAGCTCCAAATATGTGCATGCCAGATCAACTTCTCTCAAAGCAACTTCTTTTATGATGAACATCAGAAGGATCACGTGGTGGACATTAAGAAAATATTCAAGGACAAGTTAATAAGTTCACCAAAGTACTGTAGTTTCACCACTGACGTTTTGTAGAATTGCTCAGCGTGGAGAAATAATCTGTGAAGGGAAGCCAATAAATTACGTAACCCTGGAACGACAATTTAAACATTAACACTTATGGTCCTACTTTACAGGTAAACACTAAAAAAAAAGTGTACATTCTCATGCCAGGTGGTACTTCAGATCTCGTATTGGCTTCATCAACCATCTGCGAACTTACTCAACCTAGAACATGATGTTCGTGTTCTCAACAAGCACCCATGGCTGTGCAAAAACTGCTACCACAAAATATATTTTAAGAATGAGCGGAATGTTTTAAATTCAGTTCGACTTCACCATGAAAGTGTATAGGATATAGTCTTAGGTATAGAGCTCAGCTAAAATGTCCTGGGTATAGTGCTCAGCTGAAATGTCCTGGGTATAGTGCTCAGCTGAAATGTCCTGGGTATAGTGCTCAGCTAAAATGTCCTGGGTATAGTGCTCAGCTAAAATGTCCTGGGTATAGTGGTCAGCTGAAATGTCCTGGGTATAGTGCTCAGCTAAAATGTCCTGGGTATAGTGCTCAGCTAAAATGTCTTGGGTATAGTGCTCAGCTAAAATGTCATGGGTATAGTGCTCAGCTGAAATGTCCTGGGCATAGTGCTCAGCTAAAATGTCCTGGGTATAGTGCTCAGCTGAAATGTCCTGAATATAGTGCTCAGCTAAAATGTCCTGGGTATAGTGCTCGACTAAAATGTCTTGGGTATAGTGCTCAGCTAAAATGTTCCCTTGATGTGAAAACAGATTGAAGAGAGATACAAATTTGACATTCTGTTTTAGTTGCCGCTGTTTTCAACAACGCGCAAGGAGTAGCCGATCTTTTGCTACAACACAGAACCTGGAATACCAGGGCACTCCATTAAATATATAATCTCTCACGCACTCCCTATTTAAGCGTTAACCTGTGAACTTGACAGAACCGGCCAGTATAAAACTCCCAAAGGTAAACCTTTTCGTTCTGGTTCTCAAGCTGGCAAACCGCGCCAAGGTAATTTCGTCCTTGTCGAGATTTATTTATTTCTTTTTTTTTATTTAAATAAAAACTGAAGTAAACATTGAAATCTCTAGAGAATTTTCGCTATGAAATGATTTTGAGTGTGAAAAAATACAAAAATTTGTTTAAAAAAAAAAAATTCAAAAATTCAAAATAATAAATACCGACAAAAATTGTAGAAAATGAAATTAAATGCCTGGCAAAAATTGCCTTGGAAACATTTCATTACCAAGCTTGCAGAACTTGAGTTTAGTATTTAAAGTGCATCTTTAAAAGGGTGAAGGGGAACATTGTTTTGTATTTAACATCATTATCATCATGTGCCATACCAGTTGCCGTAGCCACCATGCCCTTCCACAAACTTCTATCCACCGCGCATCGCAATAATTCTGTTGTTGACTGTTTTCCATGCCATGACAATAAGTTATCTAGTATTTTCTCTCTTTGTCGTCCGCGATCTCTCTTTCCCACTATGTTGCCAGATGTAACCAAGCATTTCAACTTTCCTCTTCTCATTTAATAACAATGTTTTATTTTCCAAGCGTAGGAATTTAGCTCTTCAAGTTTGTTGTGTTTTGGGGATGCTACCCTCTTGTTTGTCCCACACGATATAGCCCGACTTCGAAGAGAGGTGTCCCAAATAAGTCTTTCTTCTGCCACATGTTGCCATGTGTTAGGATTAATATTAAAGGCCGTTAATGAGGTCTTGTATCTTTAAAGCCGTTCATGTATTTCTATTATCCAATGTTATGTTTCTGCAGCTCGCTGTATAATGCAATTTCTGGCTTGCGGACTGTATGGCCTAATCAGTAGGTTTGTGATTACATCAGAACAGCATCAATGATCGGTGTATGACCTCTCACAAAAACGGGGATATCTAGGATTTTGCCTATTTATTTGATGCTTATCAACTATGGCACCCTCTTCGCTACCACGATTAGAACCGCCGGTCAGATTATTGACCAAAAACCTACCTAATCCGCTCTACCACTTCCTTCGCAATACATACAACGCAAAATTAAAGTAAATAACAAACAAAAGAACACTTTTGAAAAAAATTATGATCAACAATTATAAAATGTATTCTGTTGGAAGAAGTCTAATATGTACATTTAACTCACACACAAATGACAGGGCCTGTCAGGTGTTGATCATTTCAGGATAATAAAACGTTGCAAAAAGTAGTGACTATCTGCATTTGTTTGAAGAAGATTCGTCGTATTTTTAAATATTCGAGTACAAATTATATTCGAATCAAAGCTGTGCCTTCTTCCAATTAATCTGAATGGATCATACATGATTTATTTATATATTAAACTTCTAATTTTCTCTCTCTCTCTCTCTCTCTCTCTCTCTCTCTCTCTCTCTCTCTCTCTGCGATCAAGACTAAATCAGAGTAGGATTCCAGACTCTCTCATGAAGGCAGCTGTCTGTTTAAGCGATTCGATTGCCCCATATAGTTTTTCTTCCAGGGAGGTGGGCGTGGGCCACATTGCTCTTCTCAGGTCTGTGTACTGGGGGCAATCCTGTAGAACATGTTTTGGAGTCATATTGTCCAGTGTACATTGGCATAGGCTGGTTGTACCTATTTTGAATTTGGTGAACATGTGATTTCTCATTCTATTGTGGCCAGTGCGTAGGCGAAGTATGATGACTTGATCCCTCCTTGATAGTTGGTGGTATCCGTCCCTCTCGTAATGCTTTGAGTGTTCTCGTTTCCATTTGTCATGGTACTGGCGTTTGATGATGGATTTGGTTTCATCATAACTGAGCGGATGGTTCTCTTATGGTAATCTCCCTCCCTCTTTAGCAAATTTGTCTGCGCATTCGTTCCCATGTATATTACAGTGTGATGGTATGCACTGAATGACTACTCTATGATCTTAACAGTGGAAACACTGAAGTTATTGCATAGTTGGTCCAGGGTTGTTCTCAAGTCATCTAGTTCATTTCAATTTCAAAATGAACAAATTCAATTTCTAAATCAACAAATTATCAAGATATTTCAATATAAATTATAAACAGCTCTAAGCAAGGTTCTCGTGTTTCACAACGACAGTACAAGATATAACTGATTAAAGTAATAGTAACGGAGTGGAATTAATTCGAACTTAAATCATTAGAATGTATCTGAAGATAGGACCAATGAAAAAAAAAAAAAAAACGTAAAGAGCCCTCGTCACGCCAACTGGCGTATAGAGAGGAGCTAGAAGTGGGGTGTGATAAACACTCCAAGGTATGATTTTAGCTTTACAAGGAAGAAACTCAACACAAAACTGACGTTTCGGCCTGTGGCCTTCTTCAGAATACAGGGACATCGACAAAAAACGCTGAAGCACAATTATCTATAACAACATGTTAGATGATAAAGAAGAGGTAGATGTGGACAGAGAGAGGAAAGTACTATGTTGAAATAAGAAAGGAGGCGACATGAGGGGAGATAGGATGAGCGTCGAGATATATAAAATAGAAAGAATAGAAAATGAAGAACTCGAGACTAAAGAGTAGAACGTAATTAGTAACAAGAGAATAATGTATCAAAAGTGTATGAAAATGACTTAGCTCGAACGACTGGTCTGTCCTCCGTGATGGAATATAGGGAATATGGTGTTAGTGACCATATATTTTACAGACCTTCAGCACATGATTTTTGGGGTGATATGGTCGGTATTGCGCCCGTGCTGCTTTTACTTTCCCAGAAAAAGATCCGGTACCTTTTTAAGGCTGAGTGAACCAGGAACCCGTCGGTTGGGATCGAACCCTACCTCTTGTCATTTGTAGTCCAGTTCACTAACCACTGAGCTTTCGCGGCTCCCTTAGGACCAATGTAGCACACATTTAATAAGACGTGATTCCTGATCGAAACATTATCTCATTATAACATTAAATGTAGGGTGTACTGGTAAAATACATTAATAAAACTCCGAGCAAGTGCAGCTTCACTAAACGCGAAAGCACTGACGTAACAAAAATGCGTTCACTTGAATCTTCCTTGTTTTCCACGGAGTGCTAGGATCATCCGTTGCTGACATAAAACACTTAGCACTTGCAACAAACTCCACCTTTGGCATGGCCATAATTTTTAAGTTCTTTTCATTTATTTTTTGCATTTTGCATTTTACTTTGAAAATTTGCCGTAACATTTTATTGACTATAACACTAGCAGTAGTAATTTTCTCTTTCATGCAGTCCGCGCAGATTGGCAATTAAGAAAGTTAAATATCAACTATGAGAAGTTCACTCACACATTCCAACACTTACACACACACAGAGGCATAATTTACCGAAATTTTAGTCTAAATTTGTCGAATTAGGTCCTAATCTACGGCTCCCGGGTTCACCCAGACTTAAATTTGGTACCGGATTTTTCTTGGAAAGTAAAGCGACACGGACATAATACCGACCATATTACTCCAAATATCATGTGCCCTAGGTCTATACAAATTATGGCCAGTAACACCATAGTCCTTATACGCCATGTAGCGTGGTTGGGGCTCTTGGTCTTTTTGTTTTACTTAGTCTAAATTATGATGAATAATATAGTCCAAAACCATAACCATATTATGTAGAGCCAAAGAACCAATGAAAGATCAACAGACAAATATCAAAACACAAGGAGACGATATTACACAAGCATACATGTACACACATACGCACGCACTATAAATCGGTATGTTTTTATGTGAGGTCATATAATGAAATGAAACGTACATATAAATATAATGAAATGAAATGAAACGTACATAGACATATAATGAAATGAAACGTTCATAGACATATAATGAAATGAAACGTACATAGACATATAATGAAATGAAACGTGCATAGACATATAATGAACTGAAACGTACATAGACATATAATGATTTAAAGGTAGTTTCATCAAGCTTTTAGAGTTACGGGCTAGCAGCGATTAAATGTAGTCAGGACACAGTAGCGACTTTGATCCCTGATTTACGGCTTCTAAGTTCATCCAGTCTTTTGTCAAATAAATGTCAATGGTTTTTTTGTGTAAAAGATATCAACACTGCGTAAAACTGATCGCCATCATTATCAAATACCATGCCAGTTGGCGTAGATGATCACGTCTCTCCACAACTTTCGATCCTGACAGTTATTTATCATTTATGTCTTCTGCCAAGCCATTCTCTTAAGCTGTCTGACCATATATCCCCCAAAATGTGCCGATTGTATGAAAGATATAGAAACCATCACAATTTTCCCTATAAATCGCATTAGAGGCTTGACAAAGCTTTTGTTATCTTGTTCTTTTTTTTTTTACGTCAAGACTTCAGCTTGTATACTTTTCTTGTCGACTTCCACTTGACAATATTTGTCCTGATACAGACACTATAACTTGTCACCGAGGATAACAAAAGGCTACATTTTAATGGATAGCATAATGGATGGCATTAGCTAGTCGGATGTGAAAAAAAAGGAAGGAAAAATAAAAAAAAATAGAACAAAATGGTATGTTAGAAGCTTTACGTGATTAGTGGACGACATGGATTAAACGACGTTTCGGCCCAAAAGGCCTTCAGCAGGAACAAAAAAAAAACACACACACGGATATGTCAGTAAAACTAATAACGAAACATCCAAAACAAAAATAATCGAAATATGTTAAAGAAAATAAAAATGTCTATCCTGTGTGTCAGGCCGAGGTCAAAATGAAAAGGAAATGGTAACCTGAGTGTGGCTGTCAAAAAAAAAAAAACAGTTTTTCCTCACGAGCATGAAAGAATAGAATTAGAAAACAATCATTCTCAGAAATGAAGTGCACTCAAAGCAAATAACTGAAGGATAAATTGAAAATAATAAAACACTCAACATTCCTGCGTAGTGGAGAAACATGGAAAACTAAATATAACAATTGAAAAGAAAACTCATGTTCTTGAAATGTTACTTTATTACAGAAGATTAGTGTACAGACAGAAAATAAAGAAAGACGTTTTAAAACACCTGAAAATGAAGAAAGAATTGCTTAACATAATTCAAACAAGACAACAGAAATGCTTTTTGATACACAGAGAAACACAATAACTTTACTGACTGCCATGTGCGAAGTGATAGAGCAGGGTAATCAAGACAGAAGTAGGCATAGTCTAAAGTTTACTGATAACTTCAAGAGATGAAATGGAGAACTCGCGACAGCTAAAAGCGCGTAATTTCAAAGGACAAGAATTAAGTGCCATGCAGTATTAGTGACTTGTTTAGGTAGAACTAGCATGATTAATTAGTATTATTGAGATGGATAAAAGAGATGGGAGTTAAGATGGACACAGCCAGAAACGAGAAACATAGTTGGCATGTAAGCAGATTTATCAACCAATACAGAACTGGAGTCGTCAGTCGCTGGACACCGCTGGAGATGCTGATTGGGATTGGGGTTATGAGCCCCTATGGACATGTTCGGAGTGCAATAATGTTGACCCGCAAATAACTCAATAAATTAGTAAATTGTTGTGCAACATAAATCGTCTCATGCAGATGCAGCAAGCTGTTGTGCACCATTAGCATATTTGCGTGCAGCAAGATTATGTGGCATTATGTGGTGATGACATACCACAGAGTTAAGTTTTATCGCAACCTGTGTTTTCGGGACCACGTGGACCATGTGGTCACAACATGCCGCAAAGGATTAGTTTACTTAAAGGTCACGGCAGCTGCCAACATCGAGCAGAGGCTACTTACCCTCCTGTTCCAGGGACTAGTCCTCGCACCAATCGAGTATGCCCTGGCATTTCTTACTGTCAGAACTACTCAAATTGATAGGCTGGAGAAAATGCAGAATGAAGCCATGCGCATTATCTTGGGGTGCACAAGGGACACTCCCTGTGTAGCAATGAGGTATCTTCTTGACTTTCCAACCATGGATGAGAGGATCAAGATCTGAAGAGCACGAGCATACCTGAAGATAGTGCAGATAAAGAGCATCCATTGTACTACGCGCTCAAAGAAGGGAAAGATGGCAGGCTATATAGAGGCAAATCATGGGTGGCCCGAGCAGAAGATGTCATCAAACAGGTCTGTGGGCTTACCAATATCAACGTTGGCGAGGAGTGGATACAGATGCTTACGTCATTCAGGAGGACATTATCGTATATCCTCACATTCGACAGGAAATGTAGGGAACAGAACTCGTGATCAATGCGGAGGTCAACGGTATCATCTGGGATAACACCGATGAGAAAGAAGCAGTCATCTATACAGACGGATCTGTAATACGACACCAAAGAAGTGCATGGGCTTTTACAGCACGCTCGGCAGGCAGAATAGTCAATGAAGACAGTGGTGCATACGTTATGACCTCGAGAAGCATGAAGATGGAGAAGATGGCAGTGACCAAGGCATTCATCTGGTTAGAGTCACAAGACTATACACACGCCTGTATACTGAGTGATTCGATGAGCATGATAAGAAAGGTGATAGTGGACTTTGTACGCATGCACTGTGTAGAGTCATTGCAGAAGTCAAAAATACATAAGGTCACTTTGTCTACGCCCCTGGACATGCGGGAGTGCGGGGAAATGAAATAGCGACAGCGTGGCTATCTGCGCTATAGCTGAGGACGGTCATCCAATGGATCGGGCGGACATCGTCAATGCCCTCTGGGAAGTGGGAAGGGCACAGGATTTCGACAACCATGAGTCTACGTCACTCCTTCAGATGAAAGAGATGGGCACAGCCAGAAACGAGAAACTTAGTTGGCGTGTAAGAAGACTAAACAACCAACACAGAACTGGAGTTTTCAGTCGCTGGACACTGCGAGACTTGCTGAGTAGGGGATCTGAGCACATCTGGACATATTCGGAGTACAATGATGATGACCCGCGAATAACTCAGGAACTCAATATGTGGCAATGTATACTTTCAGCACTATCTTGTTGCTTCATATTTATATATAATCAAGTGTTATCACATTGAATTGTTACAAAACATATTGCCAAAAACATGAGCTGGTTGTCATTCAATATGAAATAGTTGTCTTGCAACATACCGGTATTGCAGTGGTTAGCTTCCTGCCATTACATAATTACAAAATCATTCCCAGTTACATTCACTAGTCGAGTGAATTAAAAAACGATTACCTGAACCACTGAGTTGGGACTGATAAGAAAATGAAAGAGAGCACAAACATTTATCACCTCAAATTCAAAGCTCCTATTTCAGTGAATCTTAATATTTCTTTATTACACGACATATAAGTGAGGAGATTTTTCATTATAGGATTTACTATTGTTGGTCCATATATCAAATAATATAACTAACATATCAGTGACAAATTGTTGTGCAAAGCTTATTTCATTTTTCCAGTTACTGTGCTGACAGCACAGTCTCCTCAACGTTGACTCGCATATAACCAGAAGTGTAAGTCAAAGGAATAGTCACCTCCTGAACTGCTGAACCTTATCGATTGGTTTCAGTCACAAGTAAATAGTGCAATTTGTCTTCCTGTCGCCAGTTCTATGCATAATAGCTCTGGATCGTTTGCAACCACAGATACTGCATGCATATTCAATAACAAGACACGAATTTGTACATAAGAATTACTGCTCATATTTTAAGACATAATATTACATTATAGAAAAGCGTCTGCTCAGATACAACGGTTTAGATAAATCATGCCAATAATAGCTTTTGTAAATCAAACGGTAATTATCAAGTCACACATTCAGCAAATTGATTGCATTTATGATACGCGTTAGGAATTCGTCATGAAACATTTCCATGCTTTATTCATTTATTACCAAACTATTATATAGCATCAGCAGCTATTCATTCACCAGTTACATGCTCATGCTATACAACATTAGAAAATTGTCATATAACAATACTAAGTTGCTGACAGAGACTCCATTGAGTTATTGAGTTATTAACGGGTCATCATCATTGCACACCGAACAACTCCATTGTAATATCAGAACAAACGCACGTTCAAAATCAAAACAAATATAAAGAGATATTAAAGAGATTTCATAAAATTGCAATAACATTTGTAAGAACATAACAAACCGTTTCCTATTTTACTAGCACTATCGAAGTTTAGTGTTTGCAGCTTTCTAAATATTATGTGAAGATTTGCTCATTAATGTGACTAATATAAAGTGAAGAAATTGCTATCGACATTATAACAAGGGTGCGTGCTACCCCGCCTCCTACTGTATATTACATACATCAGAGACAGAGGATATCAATGAGCTTCTACTTGCAGACGATCAGGCACTAATACATGGAAAAATGGAAGACCTACGAGATCACATAAATGAACTCAACAGCACAGGCACAAAATACAAGTTGAAAATCAACATCAACAAAACAGAAGTCATGAATATCGCTAAAGAGAAACAGACTATCCACATAACTATAGATAGCAGGTAACTAAAACAGGTAGATGATTTAAATACCTAGGAAGTTTAGTGACAAACGACAATTCACAAACATAAGAAACAGGCTCAGGATGCAACAAAGTTTGTCAAATCATTGGACAGCTATCACCACCATTGCCCAACAAGGAAATAACCGTATAGGCAAAACGGGCACTCTACAATACAATCTTCATCCCAAAGTTGTGCTACCAATGCCAGTACCTGACCCTAAATGCAAGAACAATAAGAAACATAACCTCTACTACGATGAAATGTGTTAGACGAATGACAGGAAACAGCCTGAGAGACAAGATCAGAAATGAAGAACTGAGAAAAAAGTTGGGAATAATCCCCGACATGGAATATGTAAATAAACAACAGATAAATGGTTTGGCCACGTGATAATAATAAAACATCAAAATATACCACAACGAGCCTTCAATAAACGATGTGGGTACACTATACCCAAAGACAGACCAGGAAAAATATGGATTGATGGAATATTAGAAACACTGGGAAACAACAGCAACAGAGTCGAACATAAGAGCAAAGTATCGCAAATTATGTCTCCCCTCGACGCTAAAAGGCAAATAAGGAACAAAGAAGAAGAATGAGAATTGTTTAACGATCAACTGAAAATTGCATCAAACATCCACTGAGAGGTAGAGTTATTATATACACACATATTTAATGCTACGTAACTCCATAATATCCATTCTGCTATATAGCAACTCTAGTTTCGTTTCTTAAGACAGAAAAAGAATAGGAGAAACGGGAGGAAAAATAAGAGTAAATAGAAGAACAGCGAAATAAATAGCACACTGAAAATAAATAAAATCAGAGAAATAGTAGCAAATATAATGTTATCTACTTTTCCAGTTTCTGTCAAATGAAAAGAAACTACGGAAATGGAAACAGATCTATATATAAATTAATAAAGTCAGCAGTGGCGATAAAAAATATCTTCCATTCAGGTCTTCGTGGTGAAATGTGACTGGCTTTGCTCCAGGCTTTATTACCGCCAGAGGGAGCGATCTTCTTATTGGATTACCAAGCCCCCAAATCAACTTCAGATGGCGGTCCTATGTGTCCCGTGACTTAACGTGAAATGTAAACAGATTTCTGGGAAAATAGAGTTGGCTGGCATGTCCTCTGTTAGTGGTCGCTATTTTTCAGAAGGGCCACATGGGTGTGAGATAAGCAACGTTAACTTCTTATTCTCTTTATTCCCTAACACAAGTGAAAAATCTAGGACCACTAAAAAAGATTAATAAAAGCGGTTAGCTTTTTTTCTTTTAATCTTCTATTCCATCTGAAACGCTATCATTGTCAATCTATATATCACACATTTCTATTAAAGCACTATTCGATTGTCGAATTTTATAAATAGATTTGTATTGTTCATACGAATGACATTAGTAGTGCATTTGTAACGCGTTGGCGATACTACATAGATGTATCACCTATGGTAAAAACACAATAGGTACCCGACTAAGTAAGTGGGTGAAATGTGATGACCGCGAGGAAGAGCGCTGTCATCTCTCAAGGTATGGCACACTGAATAGATTCCTCCACGACTTGCTTGACTTATGTTAGTGACTACACTTTTTCAATGACCAACGGCAGAATTTTTTGGACGATCTGGTCGGTATCACGTCAGGCCGTC
This sequence comes from Megaustenia siamemsis, assembly GCA_032433765.1. Lineage (NCBI taxonomy): Eukaryota > Metazoa > Mollusca > Gastropoda > Stylommatophora > Ariophantidae > Megaustenia > Megaustenia siamemsis. Next base: position 116,206,317 of record JAVIAB010000092.1, on the reverse strand, counting down.
TTTACTTTCCAGAAAAAATGTTTTATTCCTTTTTTTAGAGGTTGGGTGTTTCCCGGAGAGTGTCATGTCAGTCTGAAAGAAAATCAGCCAATTCTGGGAATTGAACCAGACCCTTAGATTAGTTTAGCCGACAGATCATCATTGCACAATGGCATACATCTGAATCGTACCTGAACTGAACCGGTTCCTCAGTATGAAGCACGCCCATCAACGCTAGCGAAAAAAGTACTGAAGATAGCTATAGTTGGGTGCACGAACTTCTTAACACTGGCAAAAATCTTGACCCAAACCACCTTAGTCGCCTATTAATTACCTGAAGGCTGAAGAGAACTAACTGCTAACTGGCTTATAAACAACATTTTACCAGGAAATTAAAATATTACAGTAACATCAAAGGACACAGTGGGCTGGTCAGAAAAATAATGGACTCCGTGAAATTCCTTGAGACGGGTATAACGAATGGAACCTACTGGAAAGGTCACAAACCTAGTATATGTCAATGCTTCCAAATAGGATTACACAGAGTAGACTATACATAATTAATGAACACTGGTTAATGGGAATAAACCACGATATCTCTATTAACATGTCAATGCGTTACCTACTACAATACTGATCCTGTTAAAAACTACAGATTAATTGTAGATTACAACGATACTATTCACAACATTCTAAACGGCCGCATGAGTATCCCGTCTCTCTGAAATTTAAGTAGGAGTAACAATGCACAGTAAAAAAGTAAAGTACCAACCAAGTGGCGTGTAAGGAATATGGTGTTAGTGAGCATAAATTTTACAGACCTTCGGTACATGATTTTTGGGGTAATGTGGTCCGTATTACGCCCGTGACGCTTTACTTTCCCATAAAAAAATACGGTACCCATTTAAGGCTGGGTGAACATGAAAGCCGTCGTTGGGTTCGAACACTACCACTTGTCTTTTGTAGTCCAGTTCACTAACCACTGAGCTATCGCGGCTCCCAACAATGCACAGTGCTCGTGCAATTAAAAGAATGTCTCTAAAGTAAAGGCGGATATTCAGAAGTGACAACGGCGACCACGACTTCTCTAATATTTTATTAGAATCCATATCACAACCACATTTCAGCTCATTGAGTTAAATGTCTGTACACAACCAGCGACCGTATTCCTTATTATAGCCGTAACATGGCTCAAATAACTCGAGTCGTTATTAATAAACAGGCTTCAATGTCTATGGAGGTCAAAACTACTCTAAACTGTAGAATGATATATATATATATCAACCATGCAAGAGGTAGGAGAACAAGGTAGGCAATTTCTGCAATCAGCTTCTGGTTACTCTGATAACAGGCGAACAACTAATAAGACGGCGATCTAATCAACTGTCGGAAGACTTATCTAGTGTCTAATTAGAATCACTGTTCTGACATTATTTTCTTATAATTTAAAATGCCAATAACAGTGATTTTATTATATAATTATATTAATTGATGGCAATAACTGACGGAGCTATTTTACATAGTGTGAATTTCAGTTTGTGTCGCATTAGCATGTTGAAGGTGTTTGTGTGTGAGATATATATATTTTTGTAAAAGCAAAATTAAAATGAACCAAACGTATAAAAAAAGAAACATTTTCCATCTGCAGTTTAAGCGATGTCAGTTCACTGAAACAAGTACTACAGTTACATAATCTAAATATAAATCACTAAGTATAATATGGGATGATTGACAACTACACTCGTAACCAAATCTGAAATCCAACATTGTTTACGATACCAGACAATGAACATTTCAATCAACACAGGGGCAATGCGACCGAATATCGGTTACATTATCCTACTTATACTATGCTGTTACTCTACACCCGGAAATGAAAAGATCGACTTCTCTGCATTGGGCAGCAAAGCTCTCAAAATATTAGAAGTTCTATTCTATCCATGGAACTAGTTTCATTGCAGTCAGGATTCCCCATATCCGCTCCACCATTTGTCACAGCATTTCCCAAAATGCATCAGTAAATTATGTTGACAAGGTCATCCGCGCAGGTCCTACAGGACTGCACAGGCCGCGGTTCCAAACCTCCTTATAAACTCAAAGAAGATTACACCTGAAACAAAGATTACATCTTTTTAAAAAAATTACAAAAACGAAGATTAAATAAAAACGAGCATAGAATTTAATTGATTATGGATGCATTTTTCTGTGTTTAAGGGCAAGAGAGAAACACGATCGATAAACTTTATTCAAAAACAAGGAATTAAAAGTAGCAAGTATCAAAGGCCATACAAAGTACCGTTATAAAGAAGTTAACACTCTTTATCACTCAAAATTATTAAAAACGGTCTTGCTTGAGCATAAAACAAAAATCCTTTTTTACCACTTTCATTAGAGGAGAAATACTGTATTAAAACAACGTGTAGAGACAACTCTGAGTTTATGTGAGAAACATGTGTGCAAGTTTTCAGATATAGCAAACATTTTCAATGGAAACAAAGAGACAATATATGGCCTAACAAAACACATGATTACAAAATTGATAAGCTCACTTTATAGCATAAAGGCGATATTGTCCACACTTGCTGAGGAAGGGATCCGAGCACCTATGGACATGTTCGGAATGCAATGATGATCACCCGCAAATAACTCAATAGCTCAATAACTCAATAGCTCAGTATCTCAAGAGCTCAATAGCTCAGTAACTCAATAGCATAAAGTTACCCACGCAGTTCATTTCAGCTACTGGCATGGTCTCTAACTACTGACGGTAGAATAATGATGAAGATGAATTACAGAGAGCTGCCAAATACTCCCTTTGTTTGACAGGCTCGCCATATTTATCGATTTTTATTGAGCTTCTCATAGAGTGGTTAAGCAAATATAGAAGTTGGTGCAAAGGTTTAGGGAATATGAAATTACAGTGGACAGTACAGTGTCAATGACCCTAAGGTACAGAGACGGATTGGTAAATATAATTGACGATACCCCGAGTTAAACAAGAATACATCAAAGAAACGAGGGCTTAATAAGCGGTTAGAAAGACACAGAGTAACAGAAAAGATAGAAAGTAATAGGAAATCTGAACAGGTAAACGAACACTTGCTTGCACATTGCCCTATTTGTGTTTTATTTCATTCGTTCTAGTTTTTATTTATGTCTTTCACGGTGTTATTTACTTAATAAAGTTTATGTTATTCTTTTCTTTGGATTAATTTGAAAAAAAGAAGATATTTGTAAACATAATACAATGACAGAAAACAATTTATATTTTCTTTATTATTTAGTTCTCTGATAATTATACTTTTATAATGTTTGATTACACGAAGAGACAGCTGTTCTTTCTCTGGCTTTTTAGTTAATTTTTTTTTTCTTTTATTTAAAACATAGAAGTGAGAAAGATGGCTCAGCTGTGCAATATAGAACCAAATCTAACCTATGAAAGCGAATCATGAACAGTAAATAAATGACAAAAAAAAAAAAACATTAGAAGCCACTGAGATTGGATTACTCAGAAGAATGTTGAGAGCTTCCTGGACAGCTTAAAAAACCAACAAGAAAATTCTTTAAAAGTCCAAAGCAAACAAGAGAGCTCATAAAAGACCTCAGAAAGAGACAATCGACATTATTCGTGCACATCTTGAGAAGAGGAAAGTTGGAACACATGGTTATAACTGACAAAATACTGGAAAAGAGTGATCGCAGACGACAAGAAGAGAAGATACAAAATAACTTGGTTTTGTGACTCTGTAAACAGCCAACAAGATAATTGATACGATGCATTGTCAACAGAGAGAGAACTGCAAGAGGACATTATCGCCTACACCAACTGGAAGGGCAGATAATGATTAAATGATTCGTCTATGAAGAATGAATGATTAAATGATTCGTCTATGAAGAATGAATGATTAAATGATTCTTCTTAGAAAAATTAATGATTGAATTATTCTTCTATGAAGAATAAATGATTAAATGATTTTTATATTAAGAATGAATGATTCTTCTTTAAAGAATGAATGATTGACTGATTCATCTATAAAGAATGAATGATTGAATGATTCTTCAATGAAGAACGAATGATTGAATGATTCTTTTATGATGAATGAACGATTGAATGATTCTTCTAACCAGCTTGATTTTTAGACCATTGATCAATTAACAGTGTTACAAGCAAATAGCGCTTCACAATAAGTATTACCATTCAGATGCAACACCAGATAGAGAGAAACAGAGAAGATAAACTAGGTCTACCAGTGCAGCCCCAACGATCTTTAGGGTTACCAGATGATGAAGCAGAATGTGCATCAGAAGCAGTAATAAATGGCTTCCTAAAAGACAGACAAGCGAAAAATCGGACACTCCATCTTGAGATTGTATGACGGATACCAGGAGCGTTGGTAAAAGCACTCATTTACTCTCGACACTGACAGAAAAAAGGGTAAAAGATCAAGAACATGTTTCATATTTGAATCACTCCCATAAAGTATCATTTCATTACAGAGGCATCTCTCTCCTTAGCACAGCCGGCAAGGCTTTTGGGAGAGTAATACTAAAACGTCTGCATAGACTTGCAGCACGCCTTCTTTCCGAGTCTCAATGCGGTTTCAGAGTCCGGAGATCAACTATAGACATGATTTTCACACTTAGACAATTGCAAGAAAAATGTCGGAAGCTCTATATTGTCTTTGTGGATCTCACAAAGGCCTTCGGCTCAGTAAACAGAGATGGGCTCTACGGGGTGTTATAAATCATTGACTGTCCACATAAATTACTTAAGCTGATTATGTCCTTCCATGAAGACATGAATGCTGATTTCTACTTTGATGGGAGTTCATCAGAGAGTTTTAAAAGTCAACAAAGGAGTGAAACGGGATGTGTCCTCACCCCCACCCTTTTTGGTATATTTTTTGCTGCCTTCCTAAATTACGCCTTCGAAAACAGCTCCGGAGATATTTACATTCGCACAAGATATGATGGCTCACTGTTCAACTTAGCACGTTGGAGCAAAAATAGAAACAAATGTTTCCCTACTTAAAGAACTTTTATTTGCTGACGATGCAGCCCTAGTTGCTCATAGTGAAGCCATCCTACAATCACTGATCAACAACCTGGACAAAGCATGCGACCTTGTTCACTGTCAATTAATGTTCATAAAACGATAATACTAAGTCAAGGCGACATCAAACTTCTATTAATCACTCTAAAAGATTGTCCACTAGAATCAGTTCAGCAATTTACGTATCTTGGATCCACAATTACGCAAACCATTTCTCTTGATGATGAAATAAACAGCCAAATTGGTAAGGCATCTACGACTTTCGGCAAACTTACAGAAGGGGTCTGGAACAACACGAAATTAACACTAAAGACCAAACTCTTAATATATCAAACGTTTATGCTTAGTACACTATTATATGGATCTGAAACCTGGACAGCATACTCAAATAAGTATGTGTTAGCACTCGGAAAAATTAACAGACAAACAACAACAGAAAAAAACGGACCATATATTGTTCTTCGTTTTTTTCTGTTGTTGTTTGTCTGTTAATTTTTCCGAGTGCTAACACATACTTATTTGTTCTATTATTCCCTATTATCGCCTCGGAAGTTCCCCATATAATAATATTTATGTATTATTATTTGTTACCACAACATACTCAAACCAGGAAAAAAGACTAAATGTCTCCCACATGCGATGTCTCCGCAGAATAATGCACATCAAATGGCAGGACAAAATAACCAACTTATCTGTCCTGCAACGTGCTAAGACCCCAACAATCGTGTCGATGTTCAGATGTCGAAGACTAAGATGGCTGAGGCATGTCCAGCGACTGGAAGAAAAGCGCATCCCCAGGCAAATACTATATGGTGAACTAACACACGGAAAAAGACAAATCGGCAGACCTAAACTACGATATAGAGATATATGTAAATCATCTCTGAATGACTTCTCCATATGTGAATATGACTGGGAACATTTGGCACATCATGGAGAGCATGTATAGAAGGAACGGTATAACATCATTTGAGACTGTGCTAAGGCAAAACTTAGAAGAGAAAAGACTCATGAAAAAGGATGGAAAACCCTGTGGACCAGTGAGCCTGACCAGTTTATTCTGTGACCGCGTGTGTTTGTCAATCATTGGTAGAATTAGTTACGAGAGAAGCTGTTCGATAAAAACAAAACCTGAAACAAATACACAATAGCCTCTACTAGAACGTCTGACAAGACGGAAAGCGCCATGCGATAAAGTATCAGTTGCAAAAATATATAGAAGAACTTAGAAGTTTCATGTCTCTTATTAATTCTCCAAAATGTCCAAGAGTAGATACAATTCAAATTTTATCTAAAATATGCAGAAAAAAGATATAGTAGTATTGTTTTAATCAATCAATCAATTTAATTCCCCTTGATTGTGTTCCATAACTTACCAATAAATGTTAGAATATCCCTAAGCAAAAATTTAATAACATGTAACAGTTGCTCAGAACAGTTTGGAAGTTTAAATGAGCACAGCTGTGATAGTCAATGACTCGACGGCAAGTGTGTAGAAAGAATAAGGAAATCGCCGTATAAGACGCACCCTGATTTTTTCAGACCTAATTTCGAGGGGAAAAAGTACGTCTTATAAAACAGCAAATACAGTATAACTGCTGTCGATTTGCATTTTCATGTTATGGCGCAGTAAACTGTAATGTAAATGTAGGTGCATACATGTTTCATAAGCCTGGTATATTATGAGTTGTTCGTTTTATGAGATGGATTAATAATGGTATGGGGCACTTTAAAAAAATCATCATCATTAAGTATCAAGCCTGCTGGCGTTGGTGATGATGTCTCTCCACAACTTTCGGTCTGGACAGTTATTTATCATTTCTGTTGTTGACCTTCTGCCAAGCCATTCTCTTAAACTGTCTGGTATCTTCTCTCCTTGCTTCCCTCTATCTCTTTGTGCCTCAATTTTCCCAGTTGTTACAATATATTTTAGCTATTCTGTTCTTATTACGTGGCCAAAAAATGATGATTGTTTCTTCCTAATATTGAAAATTCACTCTCTTTTTGCTTTGGTCTCTTTCAGAACGTTTGCATTACTCTTCTTAGCTGTCCATGGTATTCTCTCAACATTCTTCTGTAAAACAACATTTCTACAGAATCCAGTGATTTTCTTGTCTGTTGCCCTATTGTCCATGATTCACATCCATATGTTAAGACTGGCTCTACATAACATTTAAGAACTCTTTTTCTGGTTTCTATCGTCAGAAATGGATTGCCTAGTATCTTCATCTTTTTTTTGAAAACTGCTTTTGCCTGAGCCATTCTGCATCTCACCTCTTTTGTACATCTTCCGTCTGAGGTTAACAAAGTTCCCAAATATTTAAATTCATTTGCCTGTTTTAATATTGTTTCACTTGTCTTTATTTTGCACCGAGGTGATTCTTTTTCTTTGTTGCTACCATTACTTCTGTCTTTTTGCTATTAAGGCTGAGTCCTTTATTTTTGCTTTCTTTCACTATAATGTCTAACATTTATTTAACTCTTTTTAAGACTGTATTATCAGCATACCTCCGATTATTTATATTATCACCTCCGATTGTTATTTTAGTCATGCTCCTTATTGATCTTAAAATAATCTCACTATAAATATTAAACATATCTGGTGACAGCACACAACCTTGTCTAACACCATGTTTTATTTGTTGAAACATTCCCAATTGGTTTCCAGTTCTTATGGCTTATGATTATTATGAAAAAAAAATATACACTATATATGTAAAGAGCCCCGTCACGCCAAGTGGCGTTTAGGTAATGTTGAGTTTGTGACCATAATTTTTACAGACCTTCAGCACATGATTTTTGGGGTAATGTGGTCAGTATTACACCGGTGCTGCTTTACTTTCCCAGAAAAAATCTGGTCATATTTAAGGCTGGGTGAACCCGGAAGCCTTGTCCTTTACTATATATATATATGTAAAGCTTTATATATATATATATATATATATATATATATATATATATATATATATATATATATACGGGAGGTCAAAAAGTAATGCACACCAATTTTTTTCTCAGCTAATAATAAAGATAGGAATATGAAATTTTGCACACTTGGAATATGACATGTTCCAATTATGTGCACCGAATTGCACAGCCTTCTGATAAATATTACGCAATCTATGAACCGTTAAAATGGAGCTTGTCAACAATGTCCGTTACAAACAGGGAATTGTCATAGAATTTATGATTGCGGAAAAAGAAACTGTGGCAAACATTCATAAACGACTGTGTGCAGTGTACAAATGTTCTGCAGTCGATAGGAGCACAGTTAGTCGCTGGGTTCAGAGAATTAAAGCTGCAGAAAGTGTACGGGTGGAGCTGCATGATTTACCGCGTTCTGGACGTGTTGCCTCGGCTACCAGCACAGACATGTTAAACCGGGCTGATGCCATTATTCGTAAGGATAGGCGTATCACTAGGCAGAAATTGGCATTGCAGCTTACAGTCAGCAAGGGAAGTGCAATCGCAATTTTTAAAACTCTCGGATATTCAAAGATTTGCGCTCGATGGGTTCCTCGGTGCCTAACAAATGATCACATAGTTCAAAGGAAAACATTCTGTTCCGAATTGTTGGAGCGTTTCGGTGTTGAAGGAGAAATGTTTTTGTCAAAAATTGTTACCGGAAACGTGGGCACATTATTATGAGCCTGAAACAAAAATGCAGTCAATGAATGGCATCATCCGCAGTCACCAAAAAGAAAAAAATTCAAAACATCTCCATCAGCCGGAAAGGTGATGATCACTGTCTTCTGGGACATTGATCGTGTGATTCTTGTTGATGTAATGACAAGAGGTGAGACAATCAACTCGACAGCTTACATCAATACACTGACAAAACTCAAAAATCGGTTCCACAGAGTTTGGCCTAATAAGCCATCTGCAGATTTGTTGCTTCAACATGACCATGCACGCCCTCACACAAGTCTGGTAACACGGGAAGCAATCAACAAATTTGGTTGGACTGTACTGCCCCATCCTCCTTACAGCCCTGATCTGGCTCCCTCAGATTTCCATCTGTTTGGACCACTCAAAAAATTCCTGCGTGGGACACACTTTGACAATGATGAGGGTGTGATCCGTGCAGTTAAAAAATGGCTACGCGAGCAGGACAAAACTTGGTACAAACGAGGCATTCATGACCTAGTTTCGCGTTGGCGTAAGGCAATACGCTTGGACGGAGATTATGTTGAAAAATAGGTAGTGTAAAGGGGATGTTCAGCTACAATCTGTGAAAATTTCACACATTTTTCCCGAATAGTTTCCGAGAAAAAAATTGGTGTGCATTACTTTTTGACCTCCCTACGTATATATATATATATATATATATATATATATATATATATATATATATATATATCGTCGATCATATTTAGTCTAAAAGCCTTACAGTCAGATTGAAATGCCTCCTTAAAATGTTTTCCCATATACATAGATGTATGTGTGTGGATGTTTTTATGATCGATGATAGAAGTGATAAACAGTTGTAAGGATAGGCAGTTGTGGTGAGACATGATCACCTATGTCAACAGGCATATTTGCATAATTATATACCGTTTCTAACACATCTAACAATCGCAGTCATTGTGATTTGATTATTGTGTAGAGTTCCCTTGAAGTTATCCCTCAATATATATCTAAGTTCAAAACAAACTTTTTCCTTCTCTGTTTCTAATATTTTTCACTTTGCTTGTCTCATTGAGTTGTTCGACTTGAGTTATATATTAATTTAAGAAGAAGAATAATTTCATTAATTTATTCATTAATTGTGTGTGGCCGTGCGGCTAAAACCACTGTTCCGCTGGCTGAAAAGCCGACGTGCGGTGTTCGAAGCCCACGGTAGTCAGAAATGATTTTTTTTTATCGTGGGTGAAATAAAAATCCTGAGTCTCACATGTCATGGCGACTGCTCTGACCAAGCGGCCTTTATCCCTCTGGTTCTGTTGTGAGCCTCCCGACATACACCAGCATTGTTAATATGTGTCGTAAAGATAGTATTTATTCATTTACTTGGTGCCGTCTCCACATTGCAGGTTGATTACCATGGGGTACTATATTTCGTTCACAAATTCGTGCCCTCAGAGTTGATCAAGTATCTCGGAAACTGTTTGATGAATTTATGTAATTCTTTTTCACATGAAATCTTATTTTTGCACCGACCGTCTGATTTATATAACATTTAAATACAAAGGTAGTCTGAATTTTGCACAAATCGTTTTTTGTTAAATAATTTTAGGAAAATATCAAACCGCGTGCTCTAAACATTAGATTTTACTGTAAATTGTGTTAATTTTCTAACAATGCAAAACAAAAGCGTATCCGTATTACATTGAATAGTATTATAACCGACCTTTTAGTTTCCTTGCAAAAGTGTCTGTACAATATCACAGTTACCTTTTCATAGTGATGAATTTACACTTTAAACTCTTCATGGTTTTAAAAATCAAATAGTCACTTCACAACAACTTACAAATTATCACACATACAGGAATATTCATTACTGGTAAATATTTTGTCAAAATATGCCTCTGGACCATTTAACATAAAACCGGAAAAAAAAAACATCGGAGTGGCGTGTTCTTACTTGTTAAGAGTGCGAAACGTTGCTAAGATTGTGTGGTGTGTACGTGAAATGTGTATGTTTAATTGGTGAGTTGATTACAACAATTGTGGGTATTGTAAAATCCTAAAAATTTAGGACAAGCAAGAAAATCATATTTTTATATACCTCAAATAAGCAAAAATCTTTCCTAAATGCATGACAGTAAGGTAACAAATCAGACTGAAGGTCGGTGAAAAAATAAGATTTCACGAAAAATAATTACATAAATTCATCAAACAGTTTCCGAGATAATTAATAAAATCTGTGGGCACGAATTTGTGAACGAATTATAGTTTACTCTGTAGCTTGTCCTAATAGTGCATGATGTCATAGAGTCACCTGTCCATATCTTAATATTATCAGTCCATTATAGTACTAGTTTGCATTTTGCCTTATTTCTGCATTAGTCAAAAACATTAAGCATATACAACATTTTGCTATTCTTAATTTTAGTTCTGGTGTTATTTGCCTTGATTACAACCATAAGTCTGAAATAATCACCTCAGACTAAGATTATCTTTCAATAATTTCTTTGTAAATTATTGCAGCTCAAAGTAATAATCCCCAGACTAGTGAGGGTTATTCTTGAAGATTCCAGACAAATATGTTCAGCTCTAGCTCAAATAGTCACCGCCATGTAGTTACAGTTAGATCACTGCGGGTATAGCAGACCAAACATGACATCAAACCAAGGTCAGACTGGAGTTCCAGACAATGTACATCTAACTCTGACACTCATGTTCTCAACCACTTCCTTTACACAACCATCACGGTCGAGTGCAATTAATCCGTGTTTGTGGAATACCCGTTCTTGGCTTGATTGCATACATTATTATAATGGCATGAAGATAGAAATCGTGCATTTTTTTAACGTTACTAAAGCAAATGATTAAGGGAGCCGCGATAGCTCAGTGGTTAGTGAACTGGACTACAAAGGACAAGGGGTAGGGTTCGATCCCAACCGTCGGCGTCCGGGTTCACCCAGCCTTAAATGGGTACCGGATTTTTTTCTGGGAAAGTAAAGCGGCACGGGCGTAATACCGACCACATTACTCCAAAATTCATGTGCTGAAGGTCTGTAAAATTTATGGTCACTAACACCATATTCCCTATACGCTACTTGGCGTGACGGGAGCTCTTTACGTTTACTTTATAGCAAATAATTACAACTGATCACAGCAGGAGTGAGCCATTAATAGAACAGATTGCTTAGTCATCAGAGTATAAGACAAAGACCTCTGGAATGCAAGTTTACTTGAAAGTTATAGACGTTAAGATTTTCTACTAGTGGGATTGTTTCAAAGTTAAAACGAACTTTGTAAGCAGGAGAGTAGACAAACATGGAGTAATGTAGTCACGAAATACCAGGAGGATGACACACAGTTAAGCAGAAAAAGGCAGACTTATCAGATAAGGGTAATAAGGCAAATACGTAACAGAAGAATAGAGAACTAATATTTACGGGGATAATGAAATTGGCAATAGGAAGCAAGAGAAGATAGCAGATAAAAAGATTTCGTCAAAGAGAGAGAGAGGGTGGGGGGGGGGGGCTAACAATACAAACCAAAATAATTGCGCATCTTCATAATAGGATAATTTATCCGAAGAGAGAAGGGTAGAAGAATGAAGATTAATTGTGCGAAAAAAATATGAAAAATATGCTCGCTCAAAACAAAATAATATATTTTTTTTCCAAAAGAAACGGAAATAGAGAGAGATAGATAGAGAGAGAGAGAGGGAGAGAGAGAATACTATAAACAGAGAAATGTGAAACTTCCATAGCAAGATAATGAGTTTCCTTAACAAATTAGTCAGATAGAAATAAGAGAATAAGTGGCGTGACTACAATACGAACCAATAGAACAAAAGGCGTGAGTAAAATACGAAGCAAGAGAATAAAGCCCTCATTAAGAAGATAATGCGATTGGTTGGTGATTAAAAAAGACAATGAGGCCCAAAGATAAGATAAAGGAACAAATACACATAAAACAAAAATGAGGTTCACTCAAGCCAGAAAGGAGGCTGATACATATTAAGACAGTGTCGCTGTCTTATTATTATAGGGCTGGCTTTGCCTTAAATAAACGTGAGTCCCAGGATAATACTCTGCGATCGATTAAAGGAAAAATACAACCGAAAAGAAGAATGGACACCTGGCTTGCTGATTGGGACTGGTATTAAAAGCAAGGAAGTGAACTGGTCCTTATATATCCAAAAGCAGTGGCACAATAAAGCACAGCTTAGAGCTGTATCTCTCCAACCACATTATGCTTTATATGAAGTCCCTACATATTAAAAGAAAGAGAAACAAACATGATAATAATCATATACCAAGAAAGTGTTGATGATATGTATCAGTCTTATATGAAACAGCTGAGAATTAGAAACAAATAATGAGAAATATGGTTATGGCTATTGAAGGTCCCGGTATCACTGCAAAAGAATTAAAATCCACAATTGCTCAACCGCCCGTGCCAGTGGAACCATCCGAATTAATATCTCATCTCCAAAATAAAGAAAGGTAGCTGCAGTCCCCATCATAGCAGTCTCAGCACACGCGAAAGGACATAAGTCGAAACAGCACAAAAAGTGAACGCAAACATCTGTTCCCCGTCACACGATATCATCATTCATCATAAACAATCAGAATATCGAAACACGATCAAAATGGATGAAACGCACAGCTCAAGGTGTGCACAGAGCTTTAAACTCAGTTGATCCAAAGTACAAACTATCAACTCAATTGTTTGTATTCAATTCCACGAAGCTATGCTTAATCTCACTCTAAGTATGTCTCATGGTACAATGTGCAGATTTGCAAGCATTCATTAGTTAAAATATGTATTCAAATACATGAACACAAACGAATACACTTCCCATTTCCTTAGACTATCTATCTGTTATATAAAAGTGCTATGCTACTAACACGAAACATACAATTGTTTTTTTTTCAAATGTGTATCTGCATTTATCGCACGTTTTTCGTTTTTCTCTCTCTCTCTCTCTACCTACCTACCCATCCACCCACCCACCCACACCAAAGTGTATCAATTTACACAGCTTCAAGCCCCGGACTGGATATATCTACACTTTCAGGCCGATCATAACTAAATTATTCCCATTGGTTGAACATGCTCCTAGCGCCCTCTGCACTGGTAATCGGTAATTATTATATTTCAATACGGAAATTTGAACACAATTTGCATCAATCAACGTAATAACGGCTAGATAACTGACACTGGGAAAACACGGCTTAATGAACAGAAAAAATACACATGTTTTTATAAATGATCGGTAACAAACGGTCATCTATTTAAACGATTTGTTTGTATGGGTTGTTAGTTTTATTATAAGTATGTAATTGTCAGCTGTTGAGTATGTAATTACATGCTTTACACGATTACAGTTGAGCCGCGATAGCTCAGTGGTTAGTGAACTGGACTACAAAGGACAAGGGGTAGGGTTTGATCCCAACCGACGGCTTCCTGGTTTACCCAGCCTTAAATGGGTACCGGATTTTTTTTTTCTGGGAAAGTACAGCAGCACGGGCGTAATACCGACCACATTACCCCAAAAATCATGTGCTGAAGGTCTGTAAAATATAGGGTCACTAACACCATATTGCCCTATACGCCACTTGGCGTGACTGGGGTATTTTACTTTTTTTTTTTACACGATTACAGTAAACTATTTATCTCTTTAAATTCTTTAGTTTAACGTTGGCTGTGATCTGTGTATTGTCAGTTATTTGTTTGTTTATATTTACTTATTTTCAGGTTCATAATATTCAGCTGTTTATTTTTAGTTTAATAATACGCTAGTGGCATTTACAACGACATATAACATACAGGATATATACTAAATGCGCTAAAACATAAACTTTTATAGCATTGCTGAAAAGGAATGGTTCAGTTGAATGCAATGATTTTAGAACAGTAAGCCTAATGAGCCATGTAACAAAAATCTTGCTAAAAGTTATACAAAGGAAGGATTCAGAATAAAATCAATATGGAATTAGAACAACAATTTGAATTTAGGAAAAATAGTGGGACAAAAGAAGCCATATTCTGAACAGAAGTAAACAAACCAATATGTCTGCATCATTGATATACATCATCATCATCAAGTACCATGCCTGCTGGCGTGGGTGATCATGTCTCTCCACAACTTTCGATCTCGATAGTTATTTATCATTTTTGTTGTTGACCATATGCCAAGCCATTCTCTTTAGCTGTCTGGTATCTTCTCTCTTTGCTTCCCTCTGTCTCTTCGTCCCTCAACTTTCTCAGTTGGTACAATATATTCCAGCTGTTCTCTTCTCATTAGAAGGCCAAAAAATGATGATTGTTTCTTACTAATATTGGACATTAGCTATTTCTTTGCTTTGGCCTCTTCCAGAACGTTTTCATTACTCTTCTTAGCTGCCCATGGTATACTCAACATTCTTCTGTAAAACCACATTTCTACAGCCTTCAGTGATTTTCACGTCTGTTGTCATATTGTCAATGATTCACATCCATATGTTAAGACTGGCTTACAAACATCTAAGAAGTCTTTTTCTTTTGTCTATTGTCAAAAATGGATTGCACAGTATCTTCCAAATTTTTTTGGAAAGCTGCTTTACCTGAGCCATTCTGCATCTCACCTCTGTTATACATCTACCACCTGAGGTTTACAATGTTCCCAGATATTTAAATTCATTTACATGTTTTAATATCGTTCCGCTTGTCTTTATTGTGCGTTGTGGTCATGTCTTTTTCTTTGTTGCTACCATTACTTCAGTCTTTTTGTTGGGTCCTTTATTTTTGCATTCTTTCACTAGAATGTTTAACATTTCTTGTAACTCATTTTCACTCTTAGCGATTAAGACTATCTTCAGCATACCTTAGATTATTTATATTATGACATCCAATTATTATTCCAGTCTTGTACCTTATGGATCTTAGAATAATCTCACTATACATATTAAATAAATCTGGTGACAGCACACAACCGTGCGTACACCAAGTTTTTTTTGTTGAAACATTCCCAATCAATTGATGTCCTTCTCTTATTGCCGCAGATATTGGTTTATAAAGAGGAGGAAGACAGGTATGCATCTTATCACAAAGCTTGTTCAATCTATACATTGAGCAAATCTTTAGAAACACCACAGAATGCCAAGCCTGAACATTAATGGAAATATAATCAATAACCTTAGTATGTTGATGACACTGTATAACTAGTAGAAAATTATAAAGACCTACAACAAATACTTAATGAAATAAACATGCTATGCAAAAAGTATGAATTAGAGAATATCAACAAGATTAAAACAATGATCATGAACAAAGATAATACTCAAAACCTCCAAGTGGATATCAAATTTGAATTAATAGACTTGGACACAGTACAGAGCTACAACTGCTATAACCAGACGGACATACTATAACCAGTGATGGAAAATGTAAAACTGAAATAAATAAAAGAATAGAAATAGCAAAAAAAAAGTCATTTTAAAGACATGAAAAATATACTAACATCAAAACAAATAACGCAGGGCTAAAACTAAGAATAGCAAAATATATCTTCTCAACATTCCTGTATGGTGCACAAACATGGATAATAGGCAAGAAAACAGAACACAAAATTGAAGCCTTTGAAATGTGAATTTATAGATGAATAGGAAAAATTAGATAGAAAGAAAATAAAGGAAACAATGAATTCTTAAAACAACGAGAATAGAAAAGAACTACTTAATACAATTCAAACAAGACAAATTATATTTTTGGGGCATGTTAAAAGACAAAGCAACCAACTAAATTTAATCTTGGAAGGAAAAATACAAATTAAAAGAGGCAGACCAAGACTAACATGGACAAGTAATATTAAAAGATGGACAAGTCAGCCTATGACAACCTGCACCATCAAAGCAAGAGACAGGCGGATGACGCTCCATGGTAGCTAACTTTCGATGCGCAGACAGCACTCAATGATGATGAATATGTATCTCTTTATTGTCTGTTTTATAATACCCATCTTTTGTTATATCTTTTATTATACTTAACTGCTTATTATCAATTTTATAATACTCGGCTATTTATTTACTATCACATCAGCAACGTTATCTCCTGCTGGATAGATTTGACACTATGCGAAGATCTCTGAAACCACCTTGTTTTTAGCGTTGTTTATCAATTTACGTGTGAGAATAATTGCTATAACTGTTGGTTTTTCATTCAGTTGCACGCCTTTTGGGACATAAGCTGTGTATTGTTTCAATTTGCTGAAAGTGCTTGATGATTTGATTATTATATATTTGTACAGAAAATATGTATAAAGGACAATGGTAGAGTATGGTCTGAATAAAACAGAGAAGCAAAAAAAAGTTAAGATAAAACAGAAAGATGACAGCCGTATGGTGATAAAAGACGATACTAAAGGATCAAACTGAAAAGCTGGGACAGAGACAATACTTAGAAACATTGACGGAAACTAAACCGAAAAAAAACTTTATAGATAAAACCCCAACAATATATTTGTACAAAATGTAATCTTATCTTAATCTGAAATGTCATCTTTTCTCGTCATGAAGCTATACCCATACGGTTTTTCATTCATTCATTTTCGTTTTGGACTGAATACACACATAGACGGAAGTCAAAGTTCGCCGTGATTGACGATTTGCTGCTTGTTCTTCTACTGTTGTCATACTCTTTGTTAAATCCGGTTATCTATAAATGCCTGTTCTACTTTACTTTAGTACATGAACATAAGTATGCATTTTTTTAAATTCTGACATTACCAAGATTGTTCGCTAAAGCAATAAACAGAAACATTATGGGGCCCGGCCATTTATTATTAGATGGATGGATTGATAATATCTTCCAGAGAGTAGTCATTCAGTGGATACCATCACACTGTAATATACACGGGAACGAACGCGCAGACAAGTTAGCTAAAGAGGGAGGGAGATTACCACAAGAGAACCATCCGCTCAGTTATGATGAAACCAAATCCATCCTCAAGGGTCAGTTCCATGAAAAATAGAAACGAGAACACCCAAAGCATAACGAGAGTGATGGATACCACCAACTATCAAGGAGGGATCAAGTCATCATACTTCGCCTACGCACTGACCACAATATAATGAGGAATCACATGTTCACCAAATTCAAAATAGGTACAACCAGCCTATGCCACTGTACACTGGACAATATGACTACAAAACATGTTCTACAGGATTGCCCCAGAACACAGACCTGAGAAGAGCATTGTGGTCCACGCCCACCTCCCTCGAAGAGAAACTATATGGGGCAATCGATTCCCTTAAACAGACAGCTGACTTCATGAGAGAGTCTGGAATACTACTCTGATTGAGTCTTGATCGCGGAGTGGGAGAGAGAGAGAGAGAGAGAGAGAGATAATAATATCTTGGTAGTGCTCCTATATCAGGGAAGAGGCAGTGTTTATTTCTTGGAGATTAATTTCTCTTTGCGCCGTCGATGTAAAACTTTATCAATTTAACCAGGACAAGACAAGAGACGCACATGAGAGGAAGTTTAAGGCACAATTTGTCTGATACAAGAGTCTTCGGTATACATGCGATTTATTGCCCGCAACGGGGTATTCAGCACCTATTGGTTTGCCTGAAGTGCAGTAATATTGTTTTTTTTTTAAAATTATGATTAATCTGGAGAAATGAAAAAAATAAAATATTTTAAAATGGTTTGATTAACGCTTTATCTAATTAATGGACGACACAGTTGAACGGACAGCTTCTCAGCTTCGCATTTTTATTCTTTCCGTTCAGTTGTGTCGTCCATTAATTACGTAAAGCTTTAATCATACAAATCTTTTCATTTCTCCTTTACAATCAGTTTTCCTACTTTTCGTAATTTTATGGATTTCTTTGCTTCGACCCCTTATAATTAATCACTAAGAATAAATGATTAAGCATGCACAAGTGTGGAATAGACGTTGGTATCTTGTGAAGAATAGACACCATCCATGACAGGTGATTTATAGTTACCTAATATAGGCTCTAAAGCATGTCTGGCAATGACTATTTTTTTACTTTCACTGACAAGTACAAGTTGAATACCACGTTTGTGTTACACTGTCAATGATTGTCAATATGTTCATTTTTTAATGATCTGAATAAAGCGTTTTAATGCAGAATAACAATCCTACATAGTGTTTACAAAAAAAAGTCATGAAGCAGTTCTTAACGAATTAAAAAATTCCTTGTGCTTTATACATCCAATGGTATTATCGACCGCTGATATTTATGAATTCAATTTAACCATTGCTATGTAATTATTTGATCACAAAAGACGAAATTATCAAATTGAAGAAAATGAATCACAAGATTTACTGAACACTAATGACTGCCTGAGAAAGGAGCATCTATAGGGCGTAGCGAGTGTGCTCTCTTACTAATTAGAAAGGTCTGTGTTCAGTTCCAGAAAGCGGTGCATATTTTATTGGACCGACAAGGCTTCAGTCTTCATCCGGTCACTACAAATGGGTACAGGATATGTTTCAGGGAAGTAAAGGCGGCCTGAAGTGATACCGACCACATAACACAAAATGTTCAAAAAATATAGAAAAATATATTTTCTAACACTATATGCCAATATGTCAAGTAAGCCTTGAAGAGGACTTTTACTTTTAAAAATTAATGTTTGCTTGACGTACCAATGATCTCGGTGCCATTGAGGTCGGTGAAGTCAAATATTAAAAAAGTAGCACCAAGTGAACGTCTAGAAAGCACAACATGATAAAACATTAGTCGGATAGTCCACCAATTTTGGAATATATTTATGTATGATAGTCTTAGTGGCACATAAGTCAGGAAATAGAATGCAAAATGATACAAAAAGGGAGATAATCTTGAATCACTGTTGTCTTAAGATTGAAGAGGGGGACTGTGTAAAATATATGTGCGGGCTTGCCAAGGGTAAGGAAACAGTCCTAAACAAACGAGTAATGTGAAGGGAAGAAGCAGATGCAACAAAATAAAAATAAAAATTGCAACGCGACCTGCTAGACGAAATTGAAGCAAAAAAGGGATTCTTATAGATCATTGGAGATTCCGTAAATGGCCAAAATTATCCCCCAGTGTGTCGAGAAAAGCAAATATCGAACGCTGTGTTGCGTTTTGACTTTCTCAATATGAATAAGTAAACATACCCTAGCGCTCTGTTGTCCACTGTGACATAATGAAAACAATACATATATCAGCATCGTGCTTTTAGGTCCTACATGTCCCTCATGGTAGACCCCAGAAATGATTGCCGTAGAAATATTTTTAAGACCATGATTTTGAATGAAATAAGAAAGCGATGAATGAATAAAAATATATGCCTCTATTATTTGAACTGGAGATAATGTTCTTTGTTTGTTTTCAATGTCAAGAGAAAATGTTCAAAATGAAGAACCTCGTGCAGGTTGTACGATTCAGTAGGAGACACATTCGACCATTGTGAGGCGGTTCTGGAAGACAAAATCTGGGGCTCTTTCAAGGAGATGTAGAGTACCACACGAAATGTATTGCTACAATTAGCATCGATGTACACATCTGGCAGCAGAAGAGAACGAGAATACAAAAGTAACACATCATACTTTCGATGAGTCATCAATTTCTTGCTTATTTATTATTAGTTGATAGATAAATCATGACTTCATGACAAAAGAGAATGTCACAATTTTTTTCTTAGTTTTTTTTTTCTTTGAGTCTGATTTTCCTATGATTTAACCATTCTTTATTTGTATGATGGGCATCTAATGTTAAAGTAAAAAAAAAAATGAAACTGTTCCCTCACCAACTGCTAGGCGTAAGGGAATATGTAGTTAGTGAGAATTTTGTTTCCGCGACCACGTCATATTTATGGGTGATTGCGTCTGTATTACGCCATACCGCCTTTGCTTCCACCAAAATCTCTGGTAACCCTTTTTAGAAGCAAGGTGAATTCCTGAACCGTTTCGATCGAAAAAAGAAAATCAACCACTTCTGAGAATCGAACCCGGACTCGTCCGAACAGGACTCCCAAAGTTATTATGGTATTCATATAAATTATCATAAATACAGCTCTGTCTTTGAGTCATTGTTATGGTAGCTTTCAGTAGAAAACATTTGAGAATAACTGTTTTCTTCATCCTCGTGCTTATGATGCTGATTTGATGCTATCTATTTTTGTCACTTCTAAGTCATCTTACTCTTGTAGAATTATTTGTACATTTTATTGCTACTGTTAATGAGGTGTGCAAACAGAATATCGTAAATGTAGAAAAACGTGTCTGAAGCTGGTTTTTTCTGGCATAGCTGTAAACTTTCATTGTTTTCTTTTACAGTAAAAGAGGGAGAGAGAGAGAGAGAGAGAGAGAGAGAGGGTGAGAGAGGGTGAGAGAGAGAGAGAAAGAGAGATCGTGAGAGATTTATATCGAGATCAGGTGAAAGAACACATTAATCCTAATTATATAATTTTTTTAAAGGTTTCTACATAACTATCAATTTGTATAACTGCTGTTTGCTGCCAATACATGATTCTGTTGCGTGATAGGAACTTCTGTACAGATTATGTATATACATTGTAATAGACTGATCGTCAGAAGCATGCGACACCACTCACCTTTAATTATAGTGAAAATGTTTGAATCCTTTAGATTTTTAACGCTCAAAAAGGATTGGGGGGGGGGGGGGGAGGTTGTGCCCAATTTGGACGTGCTTGCTAATTGTCGTTCTTTTAAATTATGAGACTGGATGTTATGATCCATTGATATCGAAAATGTTATCAGCCTAAGCTAGATCAGCATTGGGTTCTAAAGTCAGCGCGCATGAAACCTCCAGGATATAATCTAGCAAATACGATAAGCTTAGTTATCCCTCATTAACGCAGCCACTTGGCAGAAAACAAAACCTCCGTTAAACATAGGCACCTCAGGTATACGTCTTCAAAGGAGTTCACACGAATCCTTGTTCAGATATCGTTTACCTTTTCCTGGCTATTTTTGTTATTATAAAAGATCTTTGCTCAAGATTCTCTTAGATTCAAACAAGTGATATTTAATCTTCCAAAGAATCTTTTTTCATATTTTTTTTCCTGAACATTTGTCTGAGAATTTGGAGCAGTTTGAAAATAATGAGTATGGATTTGTCTGTAGACTTCATCATCATCATTATCTTGTTTTATGGCTGCGATGTTTATTCAACAAGTCTGCCTTTACATCATTTCATAGTATCACCTGACTATTATTTTCCTAAACCATTTCGTCCTAGGTTATTCCTCTATGTCATCCTGAGTTTCTTATGCTCTCTATTGACACCACGTTCACTGTTTCCATACAGCCGTTTGTCATTGATAATTTAGATGATTTGCTTATTTTCACGTTTATCCATGAAGATAAAAAACACATAAATATTGAAACATAGTTCATACACAAATATTTACTTTAGTTAGAAGTGTTATACTCTGTATGCGGTGCCATAAACTGAAACCAATTATATGCAAAATATCAGTTTTAAGAATGATAGGAATGTATTAGGATCAAGATAGCCTCATCAATAAATACTGATAAATTTTCATGATTGTACCTAAAATAGCACTTAGATATGAAAACAAACAGCTTTTTTCTTGTTTCATTTCCAAAGCATATATCACAAATAATGTGCATGTCTTCCTCCTATAGTTTTCCTTTTCTTAAAATTGATACTCTTTATGCATAATAACTTTCTATTCAATTTAATAGCTCTCTATAAAATTCTAGGTATTATGTCGAGATACCACGTCATCACTGCAGCAAAAGAGCTTTTCAATTACTTCTGTGATGCCTATAATTAACCTCAATAAAATCATTTTTCAATATCACTGTATTTTCTTAAATTTTGTCATTTTGTTTCAATTGTATATGCTATATTTCATGCTTCCTGTTTTCATTATATAGGCACACTAAGTAGACTATTTTTTCCTGCTCTAACACTCTTCATGCGCTATTTAAAAAAAATTCTGCTTCATTTTATTCATATACATTTTTACAATCCGTAATTAACGCAGATTCTCACTTCAAACACATGACTCTGATTTAGTAATATTACTTTTTGCCTCTAGAAGCTCCTTTCACAGCGAGCTTCATATTATGTCTATTTTTTCCCAGCTTTGCACTTAGTCTTTTATGAGGATTCCTATATAATTGAATGTTGTCGTCTGCTTCAATGTTTAATCTTATTGCCACAAACTTTCTTCCATCCAATTATAGCCAATCATCGAGAACTCGTCACGAATAAGAGATTTCTGACGCAATTTAAAATAGGTGTAAAAATAAATAAAGTCATTAATTAAGTAAATAAATGCGTACGAGAAGGATTACAATTTGATAGGAAAAAAACATAACCGGGATTGTAAAGAGTAAACAAAAATTAATCAAGATTTAAAAATGAAAGAAAACATGAAAGCATTTAATTTATCCCAAGACGAAAAGAAATTTGGACGTAAAAGAAAATTACTGTTGGTTCAAAAATCTGGCATATGAAGTTGTTATATCAATTGTTGACCCTTGTTATATCCGTTTTTTTTTTCTAAACGCTTGCAAAACATAGACCATTACAACAGACCTCAGAAGAAAATACAAGCTATGGGGATAGTGTTCTATCGTATAGTTTTAAGACAAAAAGGGAGTTCCTAAAAACATCAGAAAGAAACAATCAACATTTTTCGAGCACATCATGAGAAGAGAAAAGTTGGATTACTTGGTTACAATTGATAATATACAGGGAAAGAGAAATCGCGGATGACAAAGAGAGGAAATCCTACATAGCCTGGTGTCATGGAATGGGAAAACAGCCAACATAATTGATACGATGTATTGTGGATAGAGAATTGTGGAAGGGTATTATCGCTTATGCCAACCGGTATCGCACATGATGATGATAGCTTTGGACGTTTCTTACTTAGATTTTTTTATCTCGATTGAGACGGTTCACAAAATGATATAACAAATAATCGAAGTACAGGATGTTCTTTTTGACTATTGTGAAGAAATGCAAAACGAAATAGTTTGACCACGTGTCTTGATCATCTCGTCTGGCAAAGACCAATCTCCAAGGAACTGTGAAAGGATGGCGACAGAGAAATAGATGGAAAAATGATGTCAAAGAATGGACATACCTCGACTATGGCTGAGTTCCAAAGATTGATTGAAGATAGAGATCAATTGAGAAAGTTGATGAAGCCTAATGATCACCGGTGTTATGGGATGTAGAAGAAGTTGAAGAGGGAGAAGATTTATTTTTGATTTTGTGGGGACCATTGAAGTGGAGAGAGAACCGTGATAGCTCAGTGCTTAGTGAACTGGACTACAAAGGACACGAGGTCCTGTTCGATCCTGATCGATGGCTTCCACGTCCACCCTGCTTTAAATGGTTACCGGATTTTTTAATGGGAATGTAAAGCGGCACTGGCGTAATATCGACCATATTACCTCACAAATAGTGTGCCGAGGTTTTTTAAAAATTAGGGCCACTAACACCATATTCCCTATACGCCACTTGGCGTGACGGGGGCTCTTTACTTTTTTTAAAAAATAGAAATGGAGAATAAAGAGAGAAGGTTAAATGTACTATGTATGCAGCAGTTTTTGCTAATTCATTGATAAAGATGATCGATACAGCCTGTTATTATTATCTATTTGTGCGGGATCAGCGAAAGTGGCGTGCCTGAAAACTTTGTAGACAGGGTGGATTTAGAAACCTCAATTCTATTTTCTGGATCGTGCCATACTTGTTCCAGCGGTATAAAAGTGTCAAGACAAATGAACGGAGAGTGGATCAAGTCATGGACCAGATAGGCTTTGTCTCACTATGCTTTTTTTCAACTTGTTGACATTGTTCAACTTTGTCCTTTCAATCATCAAATATAGATTTCGCAAACATTGATAGGCATTCTATACAGTACCTAGATGTTACAGGCAGTAATGAAATTAATAATAAGAAGACTACATAAAGCTCGGAAATAAAACCATATATTGATAACAGTGTGCTATGTTCCCTGATATGTTATTGTCTTGTCTTGTAATTATTTTTATATACGTAACTGACATCACATCATAAGGCAAAGGGTACCATAAATGGTATCGTAACCTATGCTTGGTTTAGTGTTTGTGTGAAAATCTTTGATTTAATAAGCGTGTTTGTTGAACATTACACTAGACCACCAGATCATACAAAGCTTCTTGTACCTATTTTTAAAGGCCGGGTGAACATCGTATCTGCGCCGACCTGAAAGAAAATTACTCCGTAGATGTCCACTTGATAAATAAATGAGCACATTAACTTCTCCACAGCAGCTTAATGGGGACACATCCCATACACATGTTTATAAACAAATGGTAGTGATGACAAACTAATATATTTATTGTGTATTTTGAGCGGGCAGAACACATACTCTATCGATTTTAAAAAAACAAGGTTCTGTTTATTGCTCAACTTGCATATATGGCATGTGTTATATTTATAGTCCTACTCCGATCAGACTATGTAATTATTTATCAGTCTTGACATTAGACACTCCTTTGAGATTTTAAAAATGTGAAATCGTTACACTTAAAATAACGTGAGGTATAAACTGTACTTTGCACATATTCAATACTGAATTAGATGAGCAGCAATTTAGATTTAGGAAAAATAGCGGGACAAAAGAAACCATATTCTGCATGAGAACATTAATCGAAAAGTACACAGAGTAAACAAACCAATATATGCCTGCTTCATAGACTACACCAAAGCTTTTGATAGAGTACACCACAAACAACATATAGAATACCTAAAAGAGATACATCTAGATGACATGGACATACGTCTAATATGTAATCTATACTGGGAGCAAACAGCAATAATAAAAATAACAAAGAGAACTCTACACCCATTGATATAAAAAGAAGAGTAAGACAGGGATGCATCCTATCACCAAGCTTGTTCAATCTATACACTGAGCAAATCTTTAAAAACATCATAGAGATGCCAGCCTACACATTAATGGAAAGTAAATCAATAACCTAAGATATGCTGATGATACTGTACTACTAGCAGAAAATCGTAAAGATCTACAACAATTACTTAATGAAATAAACATGACAAGCAAAAAATATGGACTAGATGTGAATATCAAAAAGACTAAAACTATGATCACAAACAAAGAAAATACTCAAAACCCACAAGTGGATATCAAAATTGAAGGAATAGACCTGGAGGCAGTTCAGAATTACAACTACCTTGGACATACTATAACCAGTGATGGAAAATGTACAACTGAAATAAACAAAATAATAGGAATGGCAAAAAGTAATTTCAATGTCATGAAGAACATACTAACATCAAAACAAATAACACCAGGGCTAAAATTAAGAATAGCAAAATGTTACATCTTCTCAATATTCTTGTATGGTGCAGAAATATGGACATTAGACAAGAAAACAGAACAGAGAATTGAAGCCTTTGAAATATGGATATATGGAATAATAGGTAGAATTGGATGGAAGGAAATGAAAACAAACGGTGTAGTTTTAAAACAACTAAAAATGAAAAGAGAACTACCTAAGCACAATTCAAACAAGACAAATGCGATTTTTGGGCCATGTTAAATGACACAACAGCATACTAAAAGTAATCATGGAAGGGAAAATACAAGGTAAAAGTGGCAGAGGCAGTCAAGACTAACATGGACGAGTAACATCAAACGATGGACAAATCAGCCTATGACAACCTGCACCATCAAAGCAAGAGACAGAGCAGAAGGGCGCTCCATGGTAGCCAAATTTCGTTGCGGAGACGACACTCGATGATGATGATTATGATAAACCGTACATTCAATAAAGAAGATGAATGAATACAACAGTGCATACTAGTGCTAACAGTAGACAATGCATCACAATACATGGGTACGATAGATGCTTTATAATTTGAAATATTATGGGTGATCTCTTTGTGCTCCAGACTGACGAAGTAAGGAAGGGATGGAGGGGGGAGGAGGGAGGAAGGAAGGGAGGAAGGAGGATGGAGGAAGGAAGAGGAAGGAAGGAAGGAAGGAAGGAAGGAAGGAAGGAAGGAAGGAAGGAAGGAAGGAAGGAAGGAAGGAAGGAAGGAAGGAAGGAAGGAAGGAAGGAAGGAAGGAAGGAAGGAAGGAAGGAAGGAAGGGAAGGAAGGAAGGAAGGAAGGAAGGAAGGAAGGAAGGAAGGAAGGAAGGAAGGAAGGAAGGAAGGAAGGAAGGAAGGAAGGAAGGAAGGAAGGAAGGAAGGAAGGAAGGAAGGAAGGAAGGAAGGAAGGAAGGAAGGAAGGAAGGAAGGAAGGAAGGCTTTCAGGGATCTTCATTTCTGAAGTATAGTGTAAGATCTATTTAATCTTAAAGGACAAAGTTTACTTCTAAAAAATTGCAAACATAGACAACTGCCATAAATCATCTAGCAGAGAAACATATGTGCACAATCTAGAGACCAGTTTTCAATCTGTCATTATGTTCAGTTAAATGATTTTGAACAAAAACATATACATGTATAGGCAAGAGAGAAATAATTACAAAGAAAGTGAAAGCAATAAGAGCACATTGCATAAGCAATGATTCTGTACTCTGTGGAAATTAAAGAATTAAAGATTGACATAGAAAGAGACCACTTTAAATTAAATCAAAAGATTAACTAATAACAACTTGATTACAAAATAGTAATTTCATTTAAAGGTAATTTTTTAACTACCGTAATATCCTTTCACATGTAAACATATGCCGACTTGAAATAACACGGGAACTCGCACTCAAAATTCGTTCTGCTTTGATCACGAAATGCTCAGAATCTGTTTTGTTTTTTGTGACCATGTTTTCTAACTCAAACATTAATACTTTTCCCCCGTCAAATTTCTTTCCCATATTCAAGAAAGATCCGTTCTGAGTTTAAAAAAAGGTACAATCTGAAAGTTGGAAAAACTCTTATTTCAACGGATACTTTATTTCTTCTTTTCCATTGCATTGAAAGTTTGTGATAGAAGTCGTTACAGCTGATGACAATTTCGTGAGGATGTTAATCCCAGGTTGAGTTATTTCTTCTAACAATCGATACTTATTCCGAAAACCTCTGTAAGCAAATCCCAGATGTATTACTCTTGTAACGTAAATCGGCCTGGTGTTGTGCTGACATCACGCCCGATAAAGCTCTATTGATCATGAATAACTATTGATATTAGTAGCAGATTCCTCATTTATATGTGGAAGTTTTCTTCTTATAAGTTTGTACAACTGAACATTTTTAACGACGGTACCCACTGACCTTGAACTCCTAGAGATCCATCTACAATGCCGTGGTCTTGCAAAAAAAGAAAAAAAAAAAATAGAAAAAAATTCAACAAAGCGGTTAACAATAATAGCATTACAAGAAAATACTTAAAAAATATAGCACTACGGACAAGCAGCAAACCAATCGAAAATTAACCTGCGTAACAAAGTCAGTAGCTTAAATAATTAAATCAAAATGGTTTCATGCATTTCAATGTTTTACTTAAATCGTTCATTTTCATTGAATTGTAAAGTTTAATGTATACACCAAGTAGTGATGGCATTGACAATCTTCCATGGTTAAATTAGTCGAATCCTGTACGCCCCAGATTTAAGTTAACGTCGCGCTGCACAGTGCCTTTTCCTTAATCGTTGTTTGTTATCCACGAGGAATGTTCTAGACTAGAATTTCTTCATCTTTCTTTGACCACAGACCGATAAAACTGTTAGTTTTTTTCTAGCTGGTTCATTAAGGTAACAATAAAGCAATTCCACTTTGAGCGGTCCGTGGCCATCCTATGCCACAAACAAATTACACAGAATCACTGGTTCCTTTTTAGCTTCACTCGGAAAAATAATCCACAATCAAGGAACAATAACATACAAAGAAGAAAAGACAACTCGAACTAGAATCGAACTCGTCTCTTCTATCCACTACGCCTTACCACGAGACACTGCACTCAAGTGCATTCACAACTCATCATCATCATATGCCATACAGTTTGGCGTAGGCGATCATGTTATTCCACAATCTTCTATCTACAGTGCATCGTATCAGTTCTGTTGTTGACTGCTTTCCATGACATGACACCAAGCCTTCTAGTAATTTCTCTCTTTGTCGTCCGCGATCTCTCTTTCCTTTTATTTTGCCAGTTGTAACCAAGTATTCAAACTTTCCTCTTGTCATAATGTGCCCGAAAAATGTTGATTGTTTCTTTCTGATGTTTTATAGGAGCTGCCTTTTTGTGTTGGCCTCTTTGAGAACTTCCTCATTGGTCTTTTTAGAATTCAATGGAACTTTCAACATTCTTCTGAGAAATCCCATCTCTGTGGCCTTTAATCGTCTTTTCATTTGTTTGTCTACTATCCATGATTCGCTTCCATATGTCAAAATTGGTTCTATATAGCACCGATGAACTCTCATTTTCATTTCTATTGACATAGATTTGTCGCATAAAATATTTTTCATTTTCTGAAATGCTATTTTGGCCTGAACTATTCTGCTTTTTATTTCTGTGGTGCATCTTCCATCTGATGTTATTATTGTTCCCAAGTATTTA
Source organism: Megaustenia siamemsis (assembly GCA_032433765.1). Classification (NCBI taxonomy): domain Eukaryota; kingdom Metazoa; phylum Mollusca; class Gastropoda; order Stylommatophora; family Ariophantidae; genus Megaustenia; species Megaustenia siamemsis. The sequence continues at coordinate 116,177,109 of JAVIAB010000092.1, read as the reverse complement.
AGATGTTGCACTTGTTTCAAACTTGTCCTGTTTATTTGTATGCTGCATGCTGGTGATGGATGATTCACAACTCAGCAACGCAAAAATGTTACCTCTACTAACAGATTTATATCCATACATCATCCCGTGACCAGAACATACAGTTTCTACAATGATTTTGAAGAATTAATTAAAGACAAAGTTGTATTATGGATCCTATTATTTAGAATAAGCACCAGCACTAATAAGCTGAAATACAAGAGTTGTTGAAACACACAGAAAGAGACGTATCAACACGTGTGGTGGTTTCCAATGGTCGCATTCAAGTTAATAATAATAAACAAATAAGCATTCATTACGAAGGAAACATCCGAGGTGGGAGACAAACAAATAACGTGGAGACAAGTTTATCCTTACAGCACTAAAAGAAACAGTCTACTAAAAGTAATCCTGGAGGGGAATATACAAGGTAAAAGAGGCAGAGGCAGACCAAGACTAACATGGACGAGTAACAACAAAAGATGGACAAACAAGCCTATGACAATCTGCACCATCCAAGCAAGAGACAGAGTAGAATGGCGCTCCATGGTAGCCAACCTTCGTTGCGGAGATGGCACTCGACGATGATGATGATGACTAGAAGAAATGCACGAAGAGGAAACACAGAAAACGATAGGTAACCCGAACTAGGATTGAACCAGTACTCGACAACAAAGCGTCTTGTCACAGTAAACATACACATCAGAACACTGCCACAAGTGTGGTTTAGTTTATTGCCTCGTTCTCTCTGTTTCTATCAAGGTTATTACAAGTCTGATCCTCATTTACTTTTTTTTTTCCTCTACACTACAGTCTATATCCGCTCTTGACTATTGGATTGTTTAAGGTCTCCGTAAGTGCCGAATCTAGCCAGCCATATCTCTGTTATTTTATTGAGTGTGTCTCTCATTCCTCGTGCATGTATACTATTTCTCCACCCACAGTAATTTCCAAACAGACTATATGTCTTATTAAATTTTAAAATGAAAATATGCCTATTAATACTATAACGCTTACAACTGGCAAATTACAAGGAAAGAGAGATCGCGGACGACAAAGAGAAAAGATACTGTATAGCTTGGTGCCATGGCATAGGAAACAGTCAACAATAGAATTGATACGATGCACTGTAGACAGAAGATTGTGGAAGGATATAATTGCCTGTGCAACCGGTATGGCACATGATGATGGCATAGTTTTTTTTTTTCATTTTTTTTCTCTTCTGTTGCACGTCAATTGGGACATACGTTGTGTTTTGTTTCAATTTGCTGAAAGTATTTGATGACTTGATTATTCTATTTTTAGAAAAGTTGGTTAGGGTTTAGGGGTGAATGATAAAAGCAGGGACGAATTTGCATAAACATGTCCGCCGCCAACACAAAAGCTGATAACAGAGAGAAACAAAACCAAGGAAGAAAAATAATGTCATGATGACAGTCGAATGGTGATAAAAGACGATACAAAAGGATCAAATTGGAAAAGCTGGGACGTAGACAATATTAGAAACATTGACGAAAACTTGACAGAAAAAATAACGGTATAGATAAAACCCCAACAAATATATAATTTTTTTTTAAATGTTATTTTATGTTAACCTTATATGTGGTTTTTTTTTTCGTCAAGAAGCTATACCATACTGTTTTTCTTATTTCAAACTGTTTTTCTTATTTCATTCATTTTTCTCTCGAAAACGAACACAGAAATCAAAGTTCACCACGATGACTATTTGCTCTCTAGTTCTTCTATTTTTCTCTTAATCTTGGTTAAATCCGGTTATCCATTAATGTTCCACTTTAGTACATGAACACAAGTATAAAGTGTTTGAATCTGACAGTATATATATAAATATATATATATATCGGTTTGTACGAGTGTGCAATAAACAAGATTGTGAAGCTACAACAACACATTATTTCTGTTTACATTTCTAAGTGAATGTTCCTATTGCCAACTTTATTGCTTTTATGCATAATCGTATGCTAATCTCCACATTACTCCATTAAAAATAACAGACGGAAACATATCCATGTTCGAATAGGGAATTTCTTTCTTATCTCTGAAAATGCATTTTCTCGTCTAAAAACTAAAATAACTCCACATCACTTGCAAACGCGTTCGATAGTTCAACAAATAAGAGAAAGTCTTACATTTTAGCATTGAAATATAATATGCAGCGAAGTTATTGTTCTAAACGATCGATACGATTGAACGCTTTTAAAACCAATCAGAAAAAATGGTCCGCGAGATATCATAAATCAGAGGTTATATTATAATTTAAAACGTTTGTAAGGCGGATTTTCACATTTAGACGCTAGCTGTATTTTCATTATGATGCATTAGATTAATAGTTTCAAAATAATACAAATCGTTTAACTTCTAAGAATGACTTTTTAAAATGTAAATAATTTAATAAATATTGTCAGAATTACTCAGAAACGTCATTTCTTTCATTTATTTATTGCGAGGTTTTTTTCAAATGAAATAAAAATTTAAAAATATATTTCATCATATTATTTTATATAAATACATACACTATAAATAGAAAACATAAGATGCTTAAAACCAGACATAGTGGCGGGAAAAAACATATCCAGGAAATCATTCTTCTTGCAGTAGGGACACACCCGTGTCTTCTCTACCGTCTGTCCTTGTATTTTTTTTTAAATCCGACCAACTGATTGCCTCTATCAGATGTTGATTGTGAGAACATCTCGCCAAGCACACATTGTCCAGATCAATTTTTCACTGCTAAACTCATCAGCCTCTAAATGTTTTTTAGTTCCTCAGCTTTCACCTCCCTGGATACTATGATCTGAACATTGAGTGTTAATCCGTTTTTCCCTAGCAGCCGTGTACACAGAGGTCCTTCGCCGAACTGGCAGATAACTCCGACATCGGAAGTACTCATATTTTTTTCCGTCGATGAGTTTTTAACATTTTAAGCCAGGCTCCGCTGCTTAGAGCAGGTGTGGTTGCCGCAGAGAGAAATCAGCAACAAAAACCCCAACTGGTGCAGCCGGGATTTGAACTCACAACCTCTCTGTCTCGAGACCGGCATCTTGCCAACCAGTTACCCAGTCTCTAAATCTAAATATATGCGTACTTGCTCCATCAATTTTGTTCTGGCTTCCTGAAGTAATTAAGAATAAACTTGTCTGTACTCAGTGCTAAGACCACCATCTAGTCTACCCTAGTTTTATTTGCCGTGAACATTAGACAGTGCACCCATTGCTTACTGGTGAGCCATCCAAGAGTTGCATTCACTCACTCGGTAAGATGTGTCTGTCGATCGTTATTAACACACCCTGACGAACACAACATGAATCGCGTTCAGTGTAACCAGCCATGGACCGTCATCCATGCTGCCTCTATCTTCACTCCCATTCTGGACATACTAATTCTACAATTATCGGATTCATTAGCTACAAATAATTAAATGCCCACGAGAAACATAACTGTCTGTTTAGGTGATGGGATCTAGAGGTGATGACAGTGTTATTTATGAATTTCCGTATCTGACCTCAGCGTCTCCTTAGGTCCAGTTTCTGAACTCCCTTTTGAAAGATTATTTCATTTGTTAGCATCTTTTTCTCAGCTGTTATTTCTACCAAACCTCTGCCAGGTTTATGTTGTCTAAATCATGCAGTGCAGTGGAATTTTTCCGTTCCACTTTCACCATGTATGATTTTCCGTGAGTGACGTTCTTGCAGCTGCCAGCCCATTCAGGTTTTACCCTTCTGGATATATAATATAATTTGTTGACATCTCGAGGGAGTCATCAAATTCAAATAATTGGACTCTATTGTCGCTGACGAAGGATCAAAGCCAGAAGTACTAGACAGAAGAGCACAAGCTATGGTAGCCATGACAAGACTTAACCATATATGGAAAAGTAAAACTCCAATAAAAAAAGGTATATTACCGTATTACCCTTTGTAACAGTCTGCGTCAAAACAAGCTGGCTAACAGAAGCTAGGATCGCCGTGTTCTCCGTATACTGATATAGAGGACCCAGTATTGCAGTACCTCATGGCAGGACTAGTAGTTTTCCAGCATAGCCTGGGACAGACGAACTCCAACCTCTCCACTAAGAGCCGGGAATGTCAAGAAAGCCATTACAACCCGCCACATCTAATCGAGTCAAAGAGTAGCAGCTCGTATCAACTCGTGGCAATCAGATAATAATAAAATCCATTTTTACCTATTCTTCTATATAGTCTCACGATAGCAGAAAGAAATACTACCTTCGTAGCTCCCTGGAAGCAACATTTCAACAGATTTACGATTGTAATGTTCTCAATCCCTGTTCATCTGATAAACATTTATACTCGCTTTCATTAGTGTAATTTATAGTTGTTCTTCCTTTATTTACTAAAGATGGCGCAGTTATTAAAGGAGAAAATTATTGTCAGCTGGAGACTCATAAAATTGAATGAAGGCTCAGATGCTACAATAAATCAAGGGCAATAGCTAGAAATAAAGAGACGAAAAGGGCGCCCAGTTAAAATCAAAACGATCTATCAACGAATGTTAAAAGCGTAGTCGCACTCGTTATAATAACATACAAAAATGAAATATCTTGATTAATGTACTTAAATATAGAAGAACCCCTAGTCAATACGACTAAAACAGAAAAGAAATTTAGAAGGGGAATAACGTTTTGGTTCTTATTAAGATGAAACTGTCACAAGACTAATTTAATGTTTACAAATAGAAGATTTGACGGTGTAAATTAATGGTATAAGTGAAGGAACAAATTAAAATCCAGTATAATGCTAGTACACATTTTTATTTTATGTGTTTGTGAATAATAATTTATTGCACAGAAACAGCGATAAAAGAAGCCAGATGCAGCAACTGTCTAAAGATATTTTTCAAAAGTTAAAAAAAAACAAGTGAACTAATGAGGTATGTAACGACAGGCAATTTATTATATAAGAGTGAGGGGAAGTGGGGGACGGCATAGCTTGGTCATGCAGGGCGTATCGCTTTCTTTTCAAAAGCGCTATGTATTTATTGTAAAAAGGATAGAGGACAGAACAATTCAATAACAGGATTGCAATAAACATGTCAGGCCATTATAAAAGAAATAAATAGCAATAAAACGAAAGGCTACTTGTAATGTCTTGTAGCATGGTATGGTTTATATGATGGTAGTGCCCCTTAACAGGGGTAGGGTTCGATCCCAACGGACGGCTTCCGGGTTCACCCAGCCTTAAATGGGTACCGGATTTTTTTCTGGGATAGTAAAGCGGCGCGGGTGTAATACCGACCACGTTATCCCAAAAATCATGTTCTGAAAATCTGTAAAATTTATGGTCAAAAACACCATATTCCCTATACGCCACTTGGCGTTACGAGGGCTCTTGACTTTCTGTACGTTAATAGCGCGTCATTAGTTTTTAATGTGGTCAATTTAAGGCATAAAGTCACACCCTCATATTTATTAAATATGTGGTACCTATATTTAGATGCCGAGTTAACCTTGAACATTCACCGGTCAGAAATAAACTAGCCGTTTTTAGAAATATGATCCCAATGCACTTGGTGCAAACGTGACCAGACTGGTAACTATTTTGCCATCGTGGTTATATATAACACTGTGATAAATAAACAAATACTTTTTGGGGGGTTTGTTTAATGAAAAACGTCTGGCGAGACAAGTATGTGTAAACACAAGTCATAAAGATTATATGAACATATAACAGCATGACTTGAAAATTATTAAGATAAAACGTACAGAAAATATAAACTCACACAAAAATGAGTAAATTTAATTGAAAAAATTAATTGTTTGATTAAAATTTTACAACAAGAAAATGAAGAAATCGACAGCGGTTTGAGTGGGCACGTGCGGGCAGTTAACAGATGAAGTTGCAGAAAATGAGGTGTACCTAGTGCATGTATCATGAAACGTTATATTTGAGTTATTGAGTTAATTGCGGGTTATATATGATTGCACTCCGAACATGTCTATAGGTGATCAGCCCCTCCTCAGCATGCCCCGCAACATCCAGCGACTAACGACTCAAGCTCTGTGTTGGTTGATAAGACCTCTCATGCGCCCACTAAGTCTATCGTTTCTGGATGTACCCATCTTGACTCTATCTCTTTCATCCTATATTTTTATATTCACCTAACCAGGATATTAAAGGTAAGTGCTTGAAAGGTGAGTTCATACAATTTAGCCAAATCATGACTGCAATTAAGGACCGGAGTGAACAGCCCCAACATCTCTGGGGATTATTCTTTCGAGAAGGCGAGTCGGTGCTCTGGCCTCAGACACCTTTCATCTCTGACGTATGCAAGTTGTTCATTTATTTTATTTATTTATGTTGCAGCGAGGTGGACATGGTTTGAATGCAGAAATACTGTATAAAAAGCGAGCCACCTACGGTCTAGCTAATTTAATTGTAAACGAATTATTTCTTCTTCTGCGATCATGACTCTGTTAGAGTTGGATTCCGGACTCTCCCACGAAGGCGGCTGTCTGTTTAATTGAGTCAGTTGCCCCGTATAGGTTTTCTTCCAGTGAGGAGGGTGTGGACAACATTATGCTTCTCAGGTCTGTATACTGGGGGCAGTCCTGTAGAACATGTTTTGTTGTCCAGTGTGCAGTGGCACTGGCGGATAAACGAATTTAGTGAAAATGAAATAGAGAATGTTCCTAACATTCAGGTTTATAAAAACAAGACATAACGTTATAGCTTGCTAGTTCTGCGCTACTGAATGTAGAAGCCCCAAACTAAATCTGATTAACTAGATGTAGCAACTACAATGGATAAAGAAGTAAAAAAAAATATTGTTATAGATATTTCAAATACTACAAAGTATAATTTATGTAATTTACCGTTTCGCTGTTTTACGAAAATGTATCGACACTTAGCCATAAAAGAACAGAGAAAAGAGGAGATGCAATATAACTACTCACTGCAACCAAATAAAAAGTTTTCATTTGCAGAATAGTTACAAACCCACTAGAAGATTAGCCGAGGAACGGCACATCGTCAGTGAGATAAAATGTCTGTTCCTTACCTCATCTCTAGCTCTGTAATCCATCTCCTCACGAAGGACCCTTTATGTTATCCTTTAGTAGATGCTCTTCACTCTGTTTTTTTCACTTGTTACTCTTTCTTGCATCTTGGTTTCGTTTTTTACTAGCCCTTCTGACATAGTGATGCCCAACCCGCCCTATAGGTTTAGTCATATGATCAGTAGTGGTTAGGTAATGGAAACTTCCTGGTTAACGGGTCGTTCCATCTCTTTCTATCATAGAGAGGTGACGTCCTTATGTCTTAAACTAAGTATTTTTCCATGTAACCGTGGTTGTTTGTTATTTGTATCCTATTTCTGATCAAAGCATATGGCCGAAACGTTATATTGTTCCTGTTTTCATGTTAGTTAATCTGCTCAACACAATTTTATATTTAATTTTCACGTGTTATCCAGATTTACTAGCGGCCAGGCACATGTTTATGCCTATCTCTGCAAGAATCAATGAAGCTTATTACACCATGATCAGAAAGTATTGCACATTTTCAAAAAGCTTTGCAACACGAGAGTTGTCTTGTGGTCAATGCGTGTGTATTTTGGAGAAAGAAAGGTACAACAGCTTGAATAAATGACCACACACCCCACATATTTATGCAAAGAAAACAGCGAAGGAGAGAGCGGAGGAAATAAAATGATAAATTAACTACACTTATCACATTTAGTGATGAGATATGAACTTTAATGGAGAATTCCCACATTCAGTTGATGGTTTTCTTCTAAAACAACATATCAAACGAACAAACTATACCGAAATACAAAAAAAAACATTTACTTACATGCGAGAAGTCTGAATAGATTGGAAGGAAAAAGATAAGCTAAACATTCAATTCATGAGAGAACATCATCATCATCATCATCATCGAGTGCCTTCTCCGCATCGAAGGTTGGCTACCATGGATCGCCATTCTACTCTGTTTTTTGCTTTGATGGTGCAGGCTGTCATAGATTGACTTGTCCATCTTTTGATGTTACTCGTCCATGTTAGTCTTGGTCTGCCTCTGCCTCTTTTACCTTGTATTTTTCCTTCCAATATTACTTTTAGTATGCTGTTGTGTCTTTTAACATGCCCCAAAAATTTCATTTGTCTGGTCTTAATTGTATTTAGTAGTTCTCTTTTTATTTTCAGTTGTTTTAAAATTTCATCGTTTGTTATCTTTTGTTTCCATCCAATTCTACCTTTTCTTCTATAAATCCACATTTCAAAGGATTCAATTTTCTGTTCTGTTTAAGAGAACAAGTAGTGCAAAATAGTCGAACGACGCATCAAAACATACCCGAAGCCTTGGTACTGGTATGAGACGAGTGGGGGCGGTGTCTAAACACACACATATACATATATAATTTTAAAATCCTGAAATGTAACAAGTAAGAGGTTTATTCATAATAATGTCTTTACATAATAACATGAAAACAGCAACAATATACTATTAACAACCACTAGAAAATCGTGGAAAAGGGGGAGGTAATTAGTAGGGTGAGGATATAAATAGATAAGAAGAATAAAATATGGCGGGCTCATAGGTGTCCATCTGATTTTTTAATAATGTGTATTTTAATGGTTTCTGATTGGTCTTCAGGGGAGCGGAATGGTATCAGACGGTATGCGTGGTGTGGGGGCGGAGTGGTACAGAGCCACCGATAAATAGATAAGAAGAATAAAATATGGCCGACTATAACAGGTGGCCGACTGATTATTTATATATGCATTTTAATTACTTCTCATGGGTCTTTAGAGGGCGGAATGGTATCAGTGGGGTGGATGGGTTGTGTGGTGTCGTGGTGAAGGTTCTAAAAGGTGATAAACGACGACTCATAGCTGACCGATCGATTTTTACCAAATTGTATGTTAATATCTTTATTTAATGTTATATTGGAATTTGTAGGGATGGATAGTTAAGTGTGATAAAGATATATAATAAGCAAAGCTGGTTGTTAATATAAGAACAGAAGTTGACGGGTTTAGTGTATGTTAATAAAATTTGGTGAGAGTTGGCTGATTTCGATTGAATTTAAAATGGATTGTGGATGATTTTATTAAAACTGTAATACTTTTAGGCGGGGCAATAAAGATATCATATGAAGGAGGTGAGTGGGTGGGGTAAACGTAGAGAAGACGTAAAAAGAATAATAGTGATCCAGCACTGACCGATGGAAAAAAGATTGTGCTGAGCAAAGTTTTTATATTTGAATATATAGAAAAAATGGGGTTGAGGTTTCTATTATATATATATATATATATATATATATATATATATATATATATATATATATATATATATATATAAAATGTGTGTGTGTGTGTGCCTGTATAGGTGTGTGTGAACACCTCCCCCACCGTTTGAAGGCTCCATGTACGGCTGGAGCGGTCCTCGTTTTGAGCGAGTTTGACAGCTTTACACTATTATAGCTTGTTTCATAAGTCGTGCCCAACTTTTAAAATCAATATCTTTTAAACCGCTTTTTGTAATTTTTTCAAAATTTGCATGTAAAGTTATAATGATTAGAACCCAACAGGGAATTAATTTCATTAAAATCAAACATTTGGTTATTATTATTGCTTATTTGATTTATATAAATTTATAACGACCCATTGATGTAGTCAAAACATTAGTGTTTACAGTATTTAAGTTAAAAATAGCGATTACAAATCTATACACGGTCAAATTTACGATTTTGCACGCTTTAAACGTGGGCTTTCTGACACAATTAGACACTTGTAGAAAACACGAGGCATTGTGTGTTCCATTTCCGTTCATCCATAGGTGTAGACGTGGAACGCTAACATTTATCATGAGTCTTAAAATGAAATTCTGCAGTTTACAAAACATCGCAATAAAAATGTATGACTATTTTTGCAAAGAGGCTAAACGAGGAAGATTATTTCATTCTTTAGAAAACCCTGAGAATAGGACAAGACACATTTTGGATTTATCTAAACGGTCATTTAATCGCTGGATTCAAGCACGTGACCGTCAATGTTCCAAAAATACAAAATCACAAGGAAGAGCAAAAATGTTGGATAATTTCGACAGTGAACTTATTAGAAGTGAAATTCGCAAAATGTTGGGTATGAATGAAACTGTTACAATAAGAAAATTAAAAGTATCGCTGAAAAAGAACAACAGTATTGAAATATCAAAGTCTACATTATGGAGGAATGTGAGAGCTGCAGGCTTTACATTCAGAAAGTATTCCAATGGACGAAACATCATCTGTGAGAAGCCACATATAGTAGTCATGAGAAGCAAGTACTTACGTGAAGTAAAAGAGGTACGCAAGCAAGGTTATGATATTGTGTACTTGGATAAAACATGGATCAATGCTCACCACACTAACCAAAGGGAATGGCAGTCATCAGATGGAAAGATTAAGAGATTAATACCTAGCAGCAAAGGTCAGCGCTTGATAATTGCTCATGCAGGTAGTCGACAACATGGACTAATACAGAATGCAGAGCTCATTTTTCTTTCAAAATCCATAGACAATCGGGATTATCACTCTGAGATGAATGGTCACATATTTAGACATTGGATTGAAAATTCTGTTCTCCCATCACTAGATCGACCATCTTGCCTAATAATGGACAATGCAGCGTACCACAACATTGTTGCACTTGAAGATAAAGTCCCGACGTCATCCAGTACAAAAGATGCTATTAAGATATGGCTCACAAAGGAGCACATACAATTTAATAACACGTACTTAAAACCTGAATTACTATCTCTAGTAAAGCAAAAACAGAGGACAAAGATTTTTCAAATAGATAAGATTATCCAAGAGCACGGTCATATAAGTTTGAGGCTGCCACCTTACCATGCTCATTTAAATCCAATAGAACTAATCTGGGCAAAATTAAAAGGACAAGTGGCAGATGAAAATACAACATTCAAAATATGCGATGTAAAGACTCTTGCTAATCTCGCTTTATTAAATATAGACAAAGATTATTGGGCTAAATGTGAAGACCACGTCTTAAAACAGGAAGAGGAATATTGGAAAAATGATGGTTTGTGGAATGTTCAACCCCAAACAGTTATTAATCTTTTAGACTCGTCTGATTCAGAATGAAAGTATATAGCCCCCACAATGTTGGCCCCTATATTACCTTAAATTATTTCAACAAACGGTCCTTTTCAGGACCACACAACTATGAAAATTGGACATACAGCTTGATATTATCGTCCGTCTCGAATTGAGCAGACAATAATTATCCTGGTGTTTTGTTTTATCCAGTTATTTCCCCATTACGGCCACGCCTTTACCTAGTGGAAATTTATCGTAGACCAGCAACTACGGTAATTTCTATTCTTTAGGGCTTCACAATTTACAATTTTGACAAACATCAAAGAAATATCGCCGCTTTAAGAAAACTGCAGCTGCAAGATATTTGTTAAATATACATTTAAAAGGTCTTTTGCATTCTAATAACATTTGGAAAATTTCAAAAGTATTTAAGAAACGGTTAGAGACTAATAGCGTTTTGAAGTTGGGCATTTGTTTTGAAACGAGCTATAGTGTGTCGATTTCGTGCGTGAAAACTGCACTACATGGGCAACGATTTATTAGACGTCAAAGATTTGTTTTTTAAATCAGTAGCAGAGAGCTGTTGGTCCATATTCCCGACATGGTAATCTCGTGTTGTGATGCAGGCGGTGAATTTTGACAAAGAGTAGCAACGTACTTATTAAGGGTGAGTGCACAATAATAAATCGCTGAGATCAAACTGGAAGAAAAATGATGAATAAAATAAATGAAAGTATGGAGAAACAAAGAGGGCACTTTATGAGAATGAAACATTTAGACTATATAAAGGATTCGGTATACTGATTCTGTTGCAGACAAGTAAGGGTAAAAACAACAATGTTCAAATTTGAAAATATATACTTTAAGCTTTCTAAAGCTCCTCTTTACATCGAAAGTTTTATAAATATACTGTAATCTGCAATATGATGTACTCTGAATTTTAAAATTCATTGTTTGTTCAGTGTTAAGAGGTAATATCACAGTTCTCCAGGCAAACCTACCTATGCATGTTCATACGCATGCTCAGCAGCTAACAATGTACGTACCCATTGATAGTTCCAGTAGTTCGGTGATTGTTCACACACCAAGCCTGCACTTACAAGTTGCCATTTCTGAATATTGGGCATTACATTTAAAAATGTGATAACCTGAGCGATATCAAAAATACCAGCGTTGAGACCTATTAAGCTTTTTTTTTTACGATATTGCTTTTATGCATGACCATAGTATCCCTCACCGCAATGTACAATAAAGACAAGTGGAACAATATTAAAATCGGTAAATTAATTTAAATATTTGGGCGCATTTTAACTTCAGATGGTAAATGTCAGAGGTGAAATGCACAATAATTCAGACAAAAGCAGCTTTCCAAAAAAAGAGGAAGATACTGTGCCATCCATTTTACACAAAACAAGAAAAAAAGAGTTTTTAAATGTAATGTAGAAAAAGCCTTACATATGGATGTGCATAATGGACAATAGGACACAGACAATAAAATCACTGAGGCTGTAGAAATATTGTTTTACAGAAAAATGTTGAGAATACCATGGACAGCTAAGAAGAGTAATGAAACTGTTATGAAAGAGGCTAAAGCAAAACAAGAACTATTTTCCAATATCAAGAAGAAAAAATGTTTTCGGTCATGTAATGCGAAGAGAACAGCTGGAATATATTGTGACAGCTGGGAGAATTGAGGGACGAAGGGATGGAGGGAGTAAAGGAGAAAAGATACTAGCCTGCTTAACAGAATGGCTTGGCTGTCTAGATCGAAAATGTGGAGAGAAATGATCACCTACGTCAGTAGGCTTCCACCTTGATGATGATATTACCCATTACATACGCGCACCTGAGACTTGCCTATCAACACTTTCATTGGCCTATTTCGCCCCCTCACCAGGACAGTATACAAACAGAATACATTCAATAGGTACCGTTTCCACATTGAAGGTTCGTAGATATGTGGTGCCATTTTACTCTGTCTCTTGATTTGCACGTTTTCATAGTCATCACTTGTCATCTTGTGATAGTAAAGCGAACTTTAGTCTTTGACTGCCTTGATTAACTTGCACTTTTCCTTCCAAGATAACTGTTACTTGTTCATATGTGTCTTTTCACGAGTCCTAGGATGTTAGCTTTCTTATTCGAATTGTAGTACATCTCCCAGCCCCGGAGACCCTGACACTGAACCCACAAAAGTATGTACGAAACAACAAATATTGTAATTTCAACAAAATAATAATAATATTATTAGGCAAAAAAAAACACACACTGACACCTGCAAAAATTTTTTTTTAATACATGCGCTTTTATGAGTAAAATTATTAATATATAAGATAAATCATTTCAAATGGAGAACGTAAATGAAAAAAAAAGATATGCAGAAAATCTGATTACAAACGATGAATGATAAACAATGTTAAAGAAAACATGAAATCAGCTACAAATTTAAGAACTCTATATATGAAAGAAAATAAATCTAAAAATGTTATCAAACAACCACACAGCTGATCCAATCAAAATTGAAACCTTGGATCTAGACACAATAAGGAAAAAAAATATTGCAGTATTATCTTAGATCTTCTGCATGTATAAGAGTTAGGGTGGGGTGTTGCTAAAGAAAGAAGTGACGCTTGCCTATTGCAATCGTCATGTATTGTTGAAGTTAGAATTTTTCTATAAGATCCGTTAAAAACAAATCCTTCGAATGAAAAAAAGGAAACTTAAATCTTTAGTTTAAATCATCAAGAAAGAATTGTGTTTGTTAGTTGAAGATTTGTGCCCTAGCATGGACGAAAGATTAGTAATGACAAAAATACTTAGCCAGAAAATGGAGAAATAAAGACAGCGAAAGATAAAGATAAGAGAAAGAGAGAGAGAGAGAGAGGGAGAGAGAGGGAGGGAGAGAGAGGGAGGGAGAGAGAGGGAGAGAGAGAGAGGGAGAGAGAGAGAGAGATGGACAGAGGTGGGAGGGAGAGAAAAAATTTCAGAATTTGGATTCGTGGACTGCAATGATTTGATAAGATGAGAAATCGCTGTACTTGTGGAAATAGCTGTAATTGACTTAATCTCATTCAGCAGGTGTAGAAGCGTGTGCAGGCTGAACGGTCCTGTGGGCTCGTACGCACATCTTACCTCCCCTCGCAGTTACCGCTTGAATCTGAAAACAACTTTTATGACACTTTTGATTGGACGCTGGCGTCGTTTATTTGATTCACCAGTAAAGGTCGACACCATTTGAAGGAGTTGAATCAGTGGCGTATAAAGAACACTTGGCATGCCTGTAAATTCCTTCTTTATACTAGAGGCCATTAATTTGTATTTCTTAATTCCATAATTTCTCTCTGATAACATTTTCCCTGCACTTGAAGGTGGAAATAGCGCTGAGGTTAAGCTGCTGAGTTAGCATGCTCAAGCTGACCTGGCTGTAAGAAACTCACACCTGGTTCTCTCTACAGTTAGAGAAAGTAATAAGCTCAAGGAAGGAGTACCGCTCAACCTTGAACACAAATGTTGCGGATTAGAGCTATGGAGTTAAAACAGTTCCCATACCTGTGACATGTCAAAGTTCTGCCTACATCTTATGTTCTTTGTGAGAGAACTTCATTAGAGAACGTCATTCAGGGCAAGGTAAATTAAATACACGGAATGGAATGCGTAACAAACAAATGCAGCAGAATGTTAGAGACTATAAATGAGGCTTAAAAGAAAGTTATCCCATAGTCAATGTCGTAGCTTGAGTTTCTAGCGTTCAGGGGCAAGGCAAGTATATGGGTTGTCGGCGTTCATGGGCAAGGTGAGTATATGGGTTGTCGGCGTTCAGGGGCAAGGCGAGTATATGGGTTGTCGGCGTTATGGGGCAAGGCGAGTATATGGGTTATCGGCGTTCAGGGGCAAGGCAAGTATATGGGTTGTCGGCGATATGGGGCAAGGCGAGTATATGGATTGTAGGCGTTCAGGGGCAAGGCGAGTATATGGGTTGTCGGCGATATGGGGCAAGGTGAGTATATGGGTTGTCGGCGTTCAGGGGCAAGGCAAGTATATGGGTTGTCGGCGTTATGGGGCAAGGCGAGTATATGGGTTGTAGGCGTTCAGGGGCAAGGCGAGTATATGGGTTGTATGCGTTCAGGGGCAAGGCGAGTATATGGGTTGTAGGCGTTCAGGAGCAAGGCAAGTATATGGGTTGTCTGCATTCTGGAGCAAGGCAAGTATAATGGATTGTCTGCATTCAGGAGCAAGGCAAGTACATTGGTTGTCAGTTCACAGTATTTAAGCAGATATTTCGACTGCCGCCCCATAATCTATTTTGTGTTCAACTATTACTAATTTTGGGATCAAATCCCCCCCCCACCTCACAACCTCAATTTTTGCCCCGGGGCGCCCCCTTTGACACCCTCCTCCTAACCGTATTACTACCGACAACATTGTTGCTGTAATGGAATGAAATGTAGATCCCCCACTTGTTTTAGGCACATCTTTTGGCAAGGCACAAATCTTGTGATAATGATTTAGTTTTCTGACATGTCTACTGTACGCTATCCATGTCTTGACTGAGACACCGTTAGGGCAGTGTGACCTATGTGACCCGAATAAAGTGTTAACAGATAACGTTACATATCGAAGCCCATCAATAATTATGGCCCACGTCGAGGATCACTGGAAATAATGCAACCCCATAGCACGATAACATGTGCACTGTTTAACAGTTTCATCACTGATCTTTTCTGCACCACGCTTTTAAGCCAACCAGAATCTGGCCCCTTTATCTACCTGCATCTCTTCGGTCTTTCATTACCAGTAATAGTTGAAGATAATTTGACATGTCATACTCTACAATAGCGCTGCATATGAACGATATTGTAATAATAATAGATGAAAATATGATAGTCTGCCTGAATGAAAGAAAAATTGCAAGAGATAGCAAAGGGATTAATCCACTACAGCTAATTTTACATGCACAAACATCACGTGCCATTTATTGCTGAGGTCAAGGACAAACTATCGCCCCACGCTCTTTTATTTTATTATTTTTTTTAACCAATTTATCCTCACCCCTCCTTCCATTTCCACTAAACTCCACCCCCCAAAAATAGACCTATGGTAATGTTCTGAATAAAATTAATGATTGCTATTACCCAACGTCTGTTATAAATATAAGGCGTGGTTGTTGCAAATCTAGGCGCAATTAATCGTAAAGTACGGCAACAGTGACTGGCGACAGTTGGGAAATTCATAGCTTTAATCGTAACAACAACAGCGGTATCAACACAGGCTGTCAACAAACCCACAGACACTACATAACTCGGTATGTGTGGAAGAGAGATTTCTTACATTCATCATTGAATAGTGCAAACATATTAAAATACAACAAAAAAATTAATTATACAACAATTGTTACTGTGGTTGTGTTTGTTGTGTCAATAAGTTAATTATCTTCCTTTATCCAGACAACAGAGGTGAGATGCAGAATAGGCCATGTAAAAGCAGCTTTCCAAAAAATGAAGAGATTATGCAATCATTTTTGACAATAGAAACAAGAAAAAGAGTTCTTAAATGTTATGTGGAACCTATGGATGCCAATCATGGACAATGGGACAGCAGACCAGAAAATCGCTGGAGGCTGTAGAAATGTGGTTTTGCAGAAGAATGTTGATAATAAAAAGGACACATAAGAAGAGCAATTAAAAAGTTCTGAAAAGGCAAAAGCAAAAATAATATCCAATATTAAGAAGAAACAATCATCATTGTTTTGGTCACGTAATGAGAAGAGAATCGCTAGAATGTATTGTAACAATTGGGAAAATTAAGGGACGAAGTTATAGAATGAACAAAGAGAAAAGATACCAAACAGCTTAAGAGAATGTCTTGTCTGAAGGTCAAGAACAAAAATGATAAAGAACTGTCGAGATCGAAAAGTTGTAGAGAGACAAGATCATCTACGGCAGCAGGAATAGTACTTGATGATGAAGATGATAAAACAACAGTTGTCTGTAGAAGCATAATTTCGGGTTATCGTTTTTTGTTTAAACTTCGTCTTTTTCTACCCTTCCTCATTTACCTTTCAACGACGAGAGGAGACGTAATTTGCGGTCATTTGCTCTTCTGTGTGCCTTTGCTACTGTTGTTTCCTTGTGTTTCTAATAATTCAATCCAACTTTTTTCGTGTTCGGCCCTTAGGTCTTGTGTTCTCGCCAAGTTCATTGAAGCTCGTTGTGTTGTGTTTTGATCTTTCTACCTTGTCACGTGGCCAAAAAATTTTATATGTTTCTTTACATATTCGATGACGGAGGCTATTCCTATCTTTTTTCTCTGTTCTTAATTTCTGACCTTATCTCTCAGACTCTTTCCTATAATTCATCTAACCTATTTCATCCCAGTAGAAGTTCGTTTTCTTATTGTTCTTGCATCTAGGTTCCCGAGCTGGCTGGCATTAGTAACACAACGTTGGGATGAAGATTGTATTGTTGAGTACCCGTTTTGCTTCTAGAGTTATTTCATTGTTGGACAATACTTTAATAGCTGTGCAATGATTTGACAATTTTTATTGCATCTTGAGTCTATTTCTGAAGTTTTTGAATTGTCGTTTCATGTTGATGTTCTGTTTCTCTTTTGCGATATGACTTCCGGTTTGTTGATGTTGATTTTCATATTGTATTTTGTGCATGTGCACAAACACCATTCTATTTAAATCTATTTAAGTGTTCCTGAAGGTCTTCTATTTTCCCATGCATTAGTGGCTGATCGTCTGCAAATAAAAGTTCGTTGATTTCACCTGTCTCTGGTGGGTTGGCTAACTTGCATTTATAGTCAATGTATGTAATAAACAATGGGCCGGGGAGGGGAGATATTATGCACCATTGTCTTACACAGATCTATATTCAAAGTGGTCTGTGTTGTCTGCTGCTGTTCTGACTGTGCAGCTGCTATTGGTGTAGAGACTTTTAATTAGGTTGGTTAGATGTTGGCTTACTTCGCATGTTGTTAGAGTCTCCCACAGTTTTCTCTGTTTACGCAGTCGAATGCTTTTTCCCGGTTAAATGAAAGTTATGTACAAATTTTGGTTCTGCTCTGTCGTCTCTTCTGCTAGTTGTTTTATGGTGAATAGTGTGTCAGTGCATTCTCTTGGTTTCTTTTATCCGGGATCCCATTTGATAATCGCTTAACTGTAGTTCTATTATTGGTCTGTGATTTTTTTTCCCATAATATAGGCGTATAACGTTCCTACATGGCTTTAGAAGCGACATACCTCTATATTGATTGCAGTCAATTTTGCTACCTTCATTTTTCATATTGGTGTGATGATTGCCTGTTCCAGTCTTCTGGGGCATTTTGTTGGTCCCGTGCTGCATTCAATATTACGTAAAGGTGAAGTACGAGACTTGAATCGGCGTCTAAAAACGTGAGTTTTCATCAATATGTGCTCGGTTGTCTTTCCAGACGTGCTCGGAGACCTCTGGATAGTGTCGCTTCAAGCATCGAAACTCACGATACGAGACGGCATTCCTTACCTTCCCAGAGTACTACCCTAGTATCAATTTCTGCCAGGGGCTGGTTCGACCACGCGGGTATTTTTTTTCCAACCACGAGTACAATTCACACTGCTCCCAGCGGGAATCGAACACTGGTTGTCCGAACGTCGGTAGCCCAGTCGGGTGTTTTTTAACTACGCTACCAAGGCTCCCCAAATATTCTGTGCAACCATGTAACTCCTATTTCTTCTGCTGTTGACATTATTTCTACTGGTATGTTACCTATTCCTGGTGCTTTATTTATGTGTGCATATTTGATTACTTCTTTGATTTCCTCATTCATGATGTTGGGATCAGTGTTTGTGCAATTCTTGCGTGGATTTTGGCTGTCAGTCTTTGTCATTTATGAGCTCAGTAGGATCGTGTTTTTCTTTTCTCCATCTTTCTTTTTTTACTGCTTTGTATAAATCTCTTGTGGCTTTCTTGATGCCCCTGCTCATATTTTGTTCGAATTCTGCCCATATTATTTGCTTAGCTTCTTTGATCAAAATGTTATCTATTTTCCCGAACTGTTGCATTTTGTTCATATTCTTCTTGGTACTAATTCTCCCTCATTTTTTTTTTTTTACATTTTCGTCTTTTCTTTAATTGTTTCTCTGGTTGCTTCGTTCCACCACGGGGTGCTCTTTTTCCTTCTTTTTTCCTTAGTTTCGATCCATTTACTGTTTTTGAGATGTTGATTACTGTTTTCTTAAACTGTTTCCACTCTTCTTTTACTGTGCTTACTTCGTTTGTAGTTTCTCGAATTCCTCTATTAGTTTTTCTTCCAATTTATTTCTTGATTCATGATCTTTTAATTGTTTTATTTTTATTATTTGTTCTTTTTGCTTCTTTTTATTTGGGCATCTTCTCTTTGATTTCGGTTGAGTGTAATTATAACCATTTTATGGTCCGTGTCGTCTGTGATATTAGGGATAGCTATGCTGTCGGTAACGACTTTCTTGTTCTGTTTTCTTGTTTGCATAAAATCTATCTGGCTTCTGCATGTTGTATCATATGTGTTTAGACAAATTGAGAAATCGATTTAGCAATCAGTATTGCTAGGCCCACTTGTTTACTATTGACATTTTAGTTATCGTGATTTTTTGCAGAGATATACATTTTTGTAAAAATCTGCGTTACATTAATTCAGATTAGAAGATGCTTTTTTTATTTTTATGTTCATAACATTAATGATAAGAACTGAACATTTCTCATCGCAAAGTGTTACATTTGTCAATCTATAGGGTGTTTATAAAGTCTCACTACACTTGGTATCTAGGTCAATTTGAAAAAAATGTTTATGACGTCATCACAATATGTGCTCAATGGTAAGTTCACTTGTTGCGACAGTTTTCTTAATGACTTGTCTGGACTTTTAAGGATTCTGTCTTGGATATCTAAACATATTTCATCATTCACAGCAGGCCTACCAGATCGTGGAGCATCTTCCACATTTCCAGTAGCAATAAACTTATTCAACAAATTTCATTGACAGTGGGAGCACATATTGTGATGACGTCATAAACATTTTTTTTTCAAATTGACCTAGATACCAAGTGTAGTGAGACTTTATAAACACCCTGTATATAAAAATATATTTTCATTTAACTGTCATTAGAAAGATATATTTTTATACCCGTGAGTCTACCAGAGATGTAATTAATACTGACAGAATTAAAAAAATATATACTTTTTTTTGGTGTGATGTCACACGCTGGAACCACATCATTGACAATTGTTTGTTAAAATGAGCGAAATATAGTGGACTCGCGATAGCTTCATCTTTAACTGCTGCATAAAGTATGCTGATTTTTTTTTTAATATATATAGTTTCATGACGTTTTACTAAAGATGAAAAGACAGCATTTAAAGGACATGAAAAAGAAAATATTTCGCAAAACCTTGTGGTAAAGCATGTAAGTATATGAGTTCTTCACTGTTTTATCATCATTGAGTGCCGTCTCCGCATCGAAGGTTGGCTACCATGAAGCGCCATCCCTCTCTGTTTGTTGCTTTGATAGTTCAGGTTGTCATAGGCTGACTTGTCCAACTTTAGATGTTACTTGTCTTTTACTTTGTGTTTGCCCTTCCAAGGTTATTTTTAGCAGGATGCTGTGTCTTTTTAACATGCCCCACAAATGTCATTTGCCACTGTTTTATACAGATACTTTTGATATATAAATGTGAATCATGGACAATCAGACAACGGACAAGAAAATAATTGACCGTTACAAAAACGTGGTTTTACAGAAGATTGTTGAGAATACGTACAGTGGACAAAGCAGTAACGAAGGTATTCTAAATTAGGTCAACAAATATTGTCAATTTCAAAATAAAATAACGATAGTATGTTACGTCACAGAAAGACAACAGGTGGAATTTATTGAGTTATCTTATTCTACCTTTCAGTTCCCTGTGGAGCATAGGTTTTCAACAAACACTTTCCAAGTCCTTCTGTTTGTTGCCATTCTTTTAAGATCATTCCATGTCTTCCCCATCATCTTCATCTCTGCTTCTGTCGGTCTTCTCCAAGAATTTCTTGGTCTTCCTCTTTGTCTCTTCCCCTGGGGATTCCAAAAAGGGGCATGTTGTGTAATACTCTCAGTTGGTTTCCGCAGTGTGTGTCCTATCCAGCGCCATCGTCTTCTCTGTATCTCTTTATCCATTGGTATTTTACTGGTACATTTCCATAATTCTATGTTATTGATTTTGTCCTCGCATTTCCATCCTTTTATTTTGCGTAGGTATCCATTAATGAAAGTCTGTATCTTCATGATTGTCAATTTTGTTGTTCTCCATGTTTCACGGCCATATAATATAGGACTGACTTGACATTGAAGTTGAAAATTTTTACTTTTGTATTTAACCTAATTTCTTTGGACTTCCATATTTTTCCCAGTGCAACAAAATCTCCTCTTGCTTATGATATCCTTATGTTGGTATAATTTTCTGTTCCTCTCTCTTTATATATATATATATATATTACTACCCAGATATATGTAAGATTGTACGTCTAGTAGAGGTATTTTTCCTAATTTCATTTGGTTTGCCAACTGCATTAATTCTCATAATGTTGGTCATATCTCTATTAATTTTCAGTCCTAGCTGTTGTGATCTCTCGACAAGTATGCTCATATTATCATGCATCTGTTGATGGCTGTGTGATAGGAGGGCTATGTCATCAGCAAAGTCTAAATCATCAAGTTGTTTGGTCAGTGACCACTGGATTCCATTTATGTTGTTTTGAGTTATTCTCATAATCCAATCTATGGCCAGTAGAAAGAGAAATAGAGAAAAAAGGCATCCCTGCCTTACTCCTGTTCTTATTTCAAATGCTTCTGCAAGCTGCCTTTCATGCACCACACTACATTTTGTTCCTTCATACATTGTTTTTATCAGATTAATAAACTTAATGGGGATTCCGTAATGACTCAGCAACTTCCAAAGCATTCTTTTGTCTAAACTATCAAATGTCTTTTCGCAATCTATGAATCCAATATAAAGTGGAGACCGAGGTTTTAAACTTTGTTCAACTATTATACGCAGAGTAGTTATTTGATCAGCACATGATCTGTTCTTCCTAAAACCTGCTTGTTCATCTCTCAAATGTTTCTCTATGGCCTCTTTTAGTCTCTCCAGAATGATTCTGCTTAATATTTTTCCCAGCACTAATAGTAGCATAATTCCCCTATAATTTGTGCACTCCTGTAAACTCCCTTTCTTTGGTAGTTTGATCATATAACCTTCTTTCCAGTCTTTAGGTATTTCTTCCCTCTCCCATTTTTTTTTCTAATAGATTATGTAACATCTTGGTAGAGGTGTTAATATCTGCTTTGATGGCTTCCGAAGGAATTTTATCTAGTCCTGTGGCTTTACCATTCTTTAATAGTTTGATGGCTTTCATTATTTCTTGTTTGCTTGGTTTTCCATAGTTAACGTGTTACTCTTCTTCTACTGGTAGTATATCTGGAGGATTATTTGAGCCGGGTCTGTTCAAAAGTTCTTCAAAGTGCTCTTTCCATCTCTCCATTTGTTCCCTTATATTACTAAGCAGATTTCCTTTCTTATCTTTAATAAAGGCATTGATCTGTTTGTATTTTTCCACTTAATTTCTGTGTGCTGTTGTACAGTTCTTTCATATTCCCTTTATTTTCTGCTTCATGTGCCTTTTTAGCTAGTTCATCTATATATTTCCTCTTATCCCTTTTAATGCATCTTCTCACGCTGTAGAGAAAGAAAGGTGTGTTAAAATATGATCATTTACGCCTGCGGTCATATCTGTAGAGAAATAAAGTTGTGGTAAAATATGGTGATCTACGCCTTCAATCACAGCTGTAGAGAAAGAAAGCTGTGGCGAAATATGACCATCTACGCCTGATGTCACAGCTGTAGAGAAAGCTGTGATGAAATATTATCTGCGTCTGCGGTCAAAGCTGTAAAGAGAGCTGTGTTGAAATATGATCATTGACGCCGACGGTCAGAGCTGTAGATACAGAATGTTGTGGTGATATATAATCATCTACGCCTACGGTCCCAACTGTAGAGAAATAAAGTTGTAGTGAAATATGAACATTTACACTTACGGTCACAAATGTAGAATAGAAAGGTTGTGATGAAACATAATGTCCAACGCCGGCAGGCATGCTACATGATCATCATTGTCAGTTTGATTTTAAATTAATCAGCTCTTAAGTGCTTAACACCAACAAAAAAGTAGTTGCACATTGATGACAAATCACGAGCAGACATCGCTTATGATCTGATTCATGTTATAAAGTATGGGTTTCTATAAGAGCAATTGATTACACAATGATCATTATTCGTTAATTGTTATTTGTTTTCAGAAGTCATGCACGTTTTCTAATGTCTTCACAGACAGTTGAAAGCAGGATGCCGTCTATCTTCTGTGGTAGCTGCCAATAGTTGTTTGTAGATCATTTCATGGATGAGTTTGGCACCATAGGAATGTGTGTGTCCAGTTGTAGAATTGAGTTATTGAGTTATTTGCGGATCATCATCATTGCACTCCGAACATGTCCATAGGTGCTCAGATCCCCTCCTCAGCAATTCCCTCAGTGTCCAGCGACTGACGACGGTCCAGTTGTAGAAGGAACAAAGAAATACAATTTATCTCTTAGTGGCTTCATCATAATTTTTATTTCGTTCTGAATCGTCTAACTTTCACTTTAATTCATGTTCAGATGTTGTTGCTTCCATTCTTAGATGCATTTCCGTATTACAATCTCATACCATTATTTCCCATTCTTTTTCAGAAATAAAAAATTCACTGTTGCTCCTTGCAGAAAATTTGGCATCTCAATTTTGATCTCTCCATATTACGCATTAGTCGATTCCATGTTCAATATTTCCTTGGAGGTGCCACTGTTGATTACTTTTATAAGTTATATCTATATTAATGGATATAAATTATATCTTCTTCTTCTTCTTTTCTCTTTCACTGATACCTAAAAGGTGTCGTGGTTTATATCATTTGTCGTTCTTGTGCTGCTCGAATTGTCTGAATTAGTGATTTTCCTTTGTTGTTACATGTCTCTGTCACTGCATCTATCCATCTTCTTCTGGGTCTTCCTCTTGGTCTTTTTCCATGCATTCTCGAGAAGAACGCCCTTGATGGTGATTGGTGAGGATTCATTCTGACCAGGTGGCCAAGCCATTTAAGTTGTTGTTGTTCTATATATTCTTGGCAGGGTTTTGTTCCTACCATTTTTCTTATGGTTTCATTTGGTATTCTATCTCTTCTTGTGTTGTTTGTTACTTTTCTCAAGCATCGCATCTCACATGTATTGATCTTTCTTAAATGTGATTTAGAAAGGGTCCATGTTTGACTTTCATAGCACAAAGTTGGTATGAAGATGCTATTTATCATTTGTTGTTTAGCTGGCATAGAAATGTTTGGATGTCTTAACAATGGTGAAAGCTGGTATGTGACAGCATTTGCTTTTTGTATTCTCATGTCAATTTCTCTGTCTAATTTTCCATCTTCTGTGAACATTGTGCCTAAATACTTGAATTCCTCTACTTGTTTTATATCTTTGTCTTTGATCTTGATGTTTAATGGGTGTCTTAATTTGCTTATTCTTATAGCCTCTGTTTTTGCTGTGTTAATTTTCATACTGTAGTTTGTGCAGCTTTTATCTAGAGATGTTAAATGCTGTTGTAGCAGGTTTTCATCCTCGTATATTAGGCATTGGTCATCTGCGAAGAGTAGCTCATTGATGTTGGAGTTTTCTACCTCTATGTTATTATTTGATTTGTCCTTGTTGTTGGTTGTTTCCTGATTTATTTTGTCCATATATATGATGAAGAGGAGTGGTGAGAGGACACATCCTTGTCTTACTCCTGTTGTAACCTGAAACCATTCTGACAGACCTTCCGATGTTCTGACGGCACTTTGACTGTTTTTATATAGTGCTATTATATTTTCTAGTAGTTGTCCTGCTACCCCGTATGTTTCTAAAGTTTGCCAAAGTTTGTTCCTGTCCACACGATCAAACGCTTTTTCCTGATCTATAAACACTATATTTAGGTTTCTGTCATATTCTATTGTTTTTTCCCATAGTTGTCTCAATGTAAATATAGCATCAGTACAGCTTTTGCCTTTTCTGAATCCGAATTGATTATTACTTAATTGAGGTTCTATTATGTATCTTACTCTCCTCTCTAATATTTTAGCAAACATTTTACCAACTTGACTCAATAGGGATATTCCTCTGTACATTTCACACTCCCTTTTACTTCCTTTATTCTTCCAAAATGGGACAATGATAGCTTTTTGCCAGTCCTCTGGGACTTTTCTTTCTTCCCAAGCCATATATATAAAATCCATTTGAAATAGCACAATAACGCTTGAATTTCTTTTTCTACGGGCATTGAAATTCACTTATAACATAAATCTGACTCCCATCGAAAATTGTGTCGTGTTGCCAGCACAGTCACACACCGGAAGCCAACTAAATTATATATTAAAATATAATAGAACTACAGTTAAGCGATTCTCAATTCGGATTCCGAAAAAAACAAAGGATGTACCGACGCACTGTTCACACTAAAACAGCTTGCAGAAAAAACGACAGAACACAATCAAAACTTATACATAGCCTTCATTGACCAGGAAAAAGCATTCGACAGAGTAAACAGAGAACAACTGTGGGAGATACTAACAACGTACGGAGTAAGCCAACATCTAACCAACCTTATTAAAAGCCTCTACGTCAACAGCAACTGCAGGGTCAAAACAGCAGCAGGCTACACAGACCACTTCGAAATTAGATCAGGCGTAAGACAGGGGTGCGTACTATCCCCCCTACTGTTTATTACCTACATGGACCATATATGCAAGCTAGCCAACCCATCACAGACAGAGAGGATCAACGAGCTTATATTCACAGACGATCAGGCACTAATACATGAAACAATAGAAGACCTACAAGAACACTTAAACAAACTCAACATCTCAGGCACAAAATACAACATGAAAATCAACATCAACAAAACAGAAGTCATGAATGTCGCCAAAAATAAACAGAACATCAACATAACTATAGAAGGCAGACAACTAAAACAAGTACAGGAATTCAAATACCTAGGTAGTCTAATGACAAACGATAATTCTCAAACAGCATAGATAGAATCAAGATGCAACAAAGCTTGTCAAATCATCGGACAGTTATCACCACTATTGTCCAACAAGGAAATAACTCTGGAGGCAAAACGAGCACTATACAATAAAATCTTCATCCCAACGCTGTGCTACCAATGCCAGACCTGGACCCTAGATGCAAGAACAATAAGAAAAATAACCTCTACAGAGATGAAATGTGTTAGATGAATGATAGGAAAGAGTCTGAGAGATAAGATCAGAAATGAAGAACTTAGAAAAAAGCTATGAATAGCCCCCGCCATAGAATATATAAGGAAACAACAGATAAAATGGTTTGGCCACGCGACAAGGCAGAAAGAATAAAACACAACACAACGAGCCTTCAACAAACGTTGTGAGAACACCAGACCCAAGGGTCGACCATGAAAATGATGGGTCGACGGAATATTAGAAGCACTAGGAAACATAACAGCAGCAGAGGCGAACAGAAGAGCAAAAGACCGCAAATTATATCTCCCCTCGACGCTGAAAGGCAGATGAGGAAGGAAAGAGGAAGAGGAAGAAGATGTATATTAATTTATCTTTCCTGAATGTTGACAAGAATGGTAGCATAGATCGTCGCATGACATCTTAGTCCGTTTACTTTGTCCTACCGTTTATGTCCTCTGTTTTATTTTTATATTAGCGAAACGATGAAAACACTATAGTATTATCTCGTGCTTTAAATAGGTTCTCCCAGATACATTGGTGTACATTGTTTATTTCGAGCAGTGAAAAGGTACAAGTGAGTACACATATTTGCAAACCAAAAAAGATAATAATTGATTTTAAAATGTTGTAAATAAGAAACATAAAAGTGAAGAGGTTGAAAATAAATATTTGGAAAAAGTACAAAGATAAAACTGATAAACAAAATGTTGAAAACTAAATATTAAATATTTATGTTTATTTTCAGATCGTCTAACGCTAAAGATGGGAGCCACGATAGCTCAGTGGTTAGTGAACTGGACTACAAAAGACAAGAGGTAGGGTTCGATCCCAAGCGACGGCTTCCGGCTTACCCAGCCTTTAATGGGTACCGGATTTCTTTCTGGGAAAGTAAAGCGGCACAGGCGTAATACCGACCATAAAGTAAAGTACCTCCGTCACGCCAAGTGGCGTATAGGGAAATATAGTGTTAGTGACCCTATATTTTACAGACCTTCAGCACATGATTTTTGGGGTAATGTGGTCGGTATTACGGCGGTGCTGCTTTACTTTCCCAGAAAAAAATCCGGTACCCATTTAAGGCTGGGTGAACCCGGAAGCCGTCGGTTGGGATCGAACCCTACCCCTTATCCTTTGTAGTCCAGTTCACTAACCACTGAGCTATCGCGGGATTACCCCAAAAAGCATGTGCCTAAGGTCTGTAAAATTTATGGTCACTAACATCATATTCCATATACGCCACCTGAGTGACGGGGGTTCTTTACTTACTTTCTTTACTTAACGCTAAAGGTGATTAGTGTTGAAATCAAATATTAAATACTCAATCGTTTTAAGTTGCTTTAGTCAGAGAAGTTATAGGGTAGAGATAACAGTAATAATTTGTGTTGCACTGAGACATTTGGGTATCAGTTATCAAACAGGCACCGTGCCTACTGGTGTTATTGATCACATCTTCCAACATCTTTCTACAACATCGTTTTTTAATTTCTGCTGGTGACTTTATACCAGACCACTCTATAAAACTACGTGGAGGTGTGGGGAGACTGGTTGCTCTCGAGGCTAGACGCTAGCCTCGACATACAGAGGTTATGGGTTCAAATCCCGGCTACACCGGTTGGGATTTTTATTTGTGATTTCTCTCTGCGTCAACCACCCCTGGTTTCAGCAGCGTGGCCCGGCTTGAAACGTCAATTACTCATCGGCGAAAAAAACTATGAGTACCTCCGAAGTCGGAGTTATCTGCCTGTGCGGCGAGGACCCCTGTGCACACGGCTGCCAGGGAACCATGGATTAACACGCAAAATTCAGTTCCTAGTCTCTAGAGACTTCGTCAGAGGTAAAAGCTGGAGAACGAAAAAAAAACAAAACTACGTTGTATGTTTTCTCTATGTTCCCCTTCTTATATCTTCATTGTTCCTTTCTTATGACGTAGCCAAAGCTGATTGTTTTCTCATAATGAGCATTCCTTTTGTTTGGCCACGTTCAGATGCGTCCTCATTGCTAATTTTGTGTCTGTGACATTCTGAATATTCTTCTCTAAATTTACATACATGTAACCACCAGAGATTTTCTTATCTGTTGTAGATTTTCCAGTATCCCTTTACATATGTCAAGGCTGGCTCCGCATAACACAGGAGAACTATTGTTCACTTATCAAATGTGAAAAATAGGTTGTGTGTCATGTACGTCAGAACCTAAAGAACCAATCACTTGATAAATGAAATTGATCATTGCTATTTTGTGTCAATATGTGCGTGAAGTAGTCTCAACCACTGTGATAAATAACAGAGTATTATGGTCATATTGTTATCGCAGTAGTTATTGTTCTCATCCACTGACCAGGTGGATTCGCATTCAACTCGAATATGAGAAAGTTCCTTTCTTTCTCATGCCAAGCGAGGCATCCATCCTCTGAGAACGAGTACATATTTTTTCCAATAAAAGTATGTTGACCTGGCGTGATAAACCCCAGTTAATGCAACTGAAGGTCACGACGGATATGGCACAAATACTACATTTCCTATAGAATAATAGCTTGATATGTCTTACCTTTAATGTTTTTTAGGGCATAATTTTATATTCCAAACTTTGTAGAGTAATTTCAAACCTTTGGATAATATTTTCAATATTTGAAGTACTAAAAATTGAACATTTGTGGTAATAATGCGAAACCTTACAGTAATTAATTTGTAAAAGTAATAAAATATTTCACTTTGTTGTGATGATCATAGCCTTTGTACTAGTAAACACAACTCTGCTTTCAATTAAATGAACATTCTAAATAATAATTGTCATAATTATTGATTGTTCGCATCAATAAGTTTTAACAAATTTAATCATCAGCAGTTTCAGTTAAATTTATAAGAAAAATAGATTTCATCCCAATAGACATGCCCACAGCTGCACGACAAGAGGTACGGGAGATGAAATGCTGGCAGCGGACTAGCACGAAACAGAAAACAATTTAGATAAGCAATTTCCATAAATAATATTTCAATGCTACCAAAACAGAAAGCTTAATATAAGCACTCACGAAGATAGTGAGCCACAGAAGACGCAAATCGAACGACAAGACTTACGATGTGGCAAACATAAATATTCGGGCTCAGTAAAGTTGTTATAGGAAACAGGCAAATAATTGCAATGCTGCGGTAAAACTGGTAGCAAGGAGCCAGTGGTGGGGTGCATAAAAACTCCAAGGTATGGTGACAGCTTTACAAGGAAGGAACACAACACAATACTAACGTTTCAGCCTGTGGCCTTCTTCAGAATACAGGGACAACGACAACAAACGATGAAGCACAATTATCTATAACTACATGTTAGATGATCAGGTGAATAGAGAGGTGGACAGAGAAGAAGAAAGTAAGATGTTGAAATAAGAAAGGAGACTACATGAGGGGAGGTATGATGAGCGTCGAGATGTATAAAATAGAAAGTTAGAAAAATGAGGAAGAGCTCGAGATATCAATAGTAAAAAGTGGATAATGTATCGTAAAGTTGTTATAGGCTGAAAATGTACGTAATACCTTTAGTATTGCAATCTAAAGGCAACGTCTAACCTCACAAGTTAGTAATCAGGTCTAAACACTCCAGAACACATATTCATCTTTCTACACAACTGTTAACTAAAAGACACACAATGAAAGACATACATTCAAAACAGCACACAAAAACATTGAAAATATAAGACTCCCGCCAACAAGACGATCACATAGGGGGCAACTGCACAATACTACTAATAATATGTAGCTGAGAAAACTAAATTACTGCATGCAGAGTATCAGTATCAACATAGTGTACATAGATACACTTACCTTGTGTAAGAAGACCGTAAATTTATATTTGGAAACTTTGCTTTCAAGTATCACTTGATACGAATCTCGCAAGAACATACAAAATGCTCCAAACAAGCACTTTATCTTAACTATCACACATCTAAAGTACCGGTGAGAATATATTAAAGAAAAAAACAGAACGAACTACAATCTTTGCTAACACAATCTTTCAAACCGTGCGGAAGAAATGTATTTAAAATGAACAGAACACACGAGAAGTACGTGTGAATGAACGAGATGTAGTTTGTGATCTAACTTCCTGAGCAGATATCTCCACCAACTGGCCAGGTTCGTGACTGTATTATTTTGTCTTTCTCCCCTCCCCCGCATTGCGGATAACACTAACTTTTTTCAGGTTTTGAAAGTCACTGACATCAGCTTACAATATTATATCAGCGCGACTGGCCTTCATATAAAACAGTGCGCGCCTCCACCCTTCCTCATTCATTACCACCTCTCATGCTCTGGATAACGTCTTTAACGTATTGGATATTGTGCTGGCTTGATGATAAAGTAAATGGATTCAATCAAAACTTTAATAGGAACTAGTGTTTTTTTTTCACTGAACTACCTTTCAATAGATACAAGTGGCTGACTCACTGAACACAGTTTCAATAGAAACAAGCGGCTGACTCAATGAATACAGTTTCAATTGGATCAAGTGGCTGATTCACTGATCTAAGTTTCAATGGAAACAAAAGTTGTTGACTCATTAATCAAAGTTTCAATAGGAAAAAAAGTTGCTGACTCACTGATCCCAGTTTCTATAGAAAAAAATGGGCTGACTCATAGATCACAGTTTTAACAGGAAAAAGCGGCTGACTCACTGAACCCAGTTTCAATAGGAACATTTAGCTAACTCACTGAACCTAGTTTAAATAGAAACAGGTTGCTGACTCAATGAATCCAGTTTCAATAGTATCATTTTGCTGACTAGCTGAACCCAGTTTCAATAGGAACATTTAGCTAACTCACTGAACCTATTTTCAATAGAAACAGGTTGCTGACTCACTGAATCCAGTTTCAAAAGTATTATTTTGCTGACTCGCTGAACCCAGTTTCAATAGGTTAAGTGTGTGACTCTCTGAACCCAGTTTCAATAGAATCAAGTTTCTGATTTACTGAGCGCAGTTTCAATAGGCACACGTGCCTGGATCACTGAACCCAGTTTCAATAGGTTAGGTGGGTGACTCTCTGAACCCAGTTTCAATAGGTTAAGTGGGTGACTCTCTGAACCCAATTTCAATAGAATCAAGTTTCTGATTCACTGATCGCAGTTTCAACAGGCACAAGTGCCTGGATCACTGAACCCAGTTTCAATAGATTAAGGGGTGACTCACTGAACCCAGATTGGTTATTTGGTTATAGTTATGGAAGGCCCCGGTATCACTGCAAACAAATTAAAATCCATAATTACTCAACCGCCCATGCTAGTGGAATCATCCGAATTAATATCTTATCTCCCAAACAAAGAAAGGCAGTTCCAGTCTCCATCACAGCAGTCTCAGCACACGCCAAAAGCCATAAGGCGAAACCGCACAGAAAGTGAACACAGCCATCTGTTCCCCGACATACGATATCATCATTCATCTTAAGCAATAGGAATATCGAAACACGATCAAAACGGATGAGATACACAGCTCACGGTATGCACAGAGCACTTACCTCAGTAGCTCCGGCAGCAAACCGGACACAGAATATGAGGAAACTGCAACAAGGAACACTTTTCAGACACAACCTTTATCAGTTCCTGCCGCCTATCAGCCATATTGACCGGTATTCCCTTTCACTGTGAACCCAGTTTCAATAGGAACAAGTGCCTGGCTTACTCAACCCAGTTCCAATAGATTAAGTGGGTGACTCACTCAACCCAGTTCCAATAGATTAAGTGGGTGACTCACTCAACCCAAGTCCAATAGATTAAGTGGGTGACTCACTCAACCCAGTTCCAATAGATTAAGTTGGTGACTCACTCAACTCAGT
Organism: Megaustenia siamemsis; assembly: GCA_032433765.1. Classification (NCBI taxonomy): domain Eukaryota; kingdom Metazoa; phylum Mollusca; class Gastropoda; order Stylommatophora; family Ariophantidae; genus Megaustenia; species Megaustenia siamemsis. The sequence goes on along the minus strand of JAVIAB010000092.1, from coordinate 116,144,857 downwards.
TCCAATAGATTAAGTGGGTGACTCACTCAACCCAGTTCCAATAGATTAAGTGGGTGACTCACTGAACCCAGTTCCCCTAGATTAAGTGGGTGACTCACTGAACCCAGTTCCACTAGATTAAGTGGTTGACTCACTCAACCCAGTTCCAATAGATTAAGTGGGTGACTCACTCAACCCAGTTCAAATAGATTAAGTGGGTGACTACTCAACCCAGTTTCAATAGATTAAGTGGGTGGCTCACTGAACCCAGTTCCACTAGATTAAGTGGTTGACTCACTCAACCCAGTTCCAATAGATTAAGTGGGTGACTCACTGAACTCAGTTTCAATAGATTAAGTGGGTGACTCACTCAACCCAATTCAAATAGATTAAGTGGGTGACTCGCTGAACTCAGTTTCAAAACGAACAAGTTTTGAGCTCACTCATTTTATAAGGCATTTCCCCTCTTCTCGATATACTGTGACATAGTTACGGTACAATTTAATATTCCGTTCTCCTCGGACGCTGCACTGTATGTAAACAGTCATTCTTTATGTTTCCTTAAGACCTCAGGTATTACTTAAATTTATTATCTACATCATCTATTATTGATTCACGCTTCTTAAGACCGATGCATTACGTCTGAATGTAGAAGTTTCTGTTTCAAAGGAACTAATAGAAAGAAAGGAGTCTAGGTGGCTGAGTAAATAGTGTGCTTGCTCTCTGATCAGAAGAGTTTGGATTCTAATCCCAGAAGTAACGGATTTTATTTCGGACCTAAAATGCTCCTGAGTTACCCAGCCTCTAAAAATGGGTACCAGATTTTTTTCTGGAAGTAAATGTGGCCTGGCGTGATATCGACATGTCACCAAAAGAATGGACAGCAGCAATGGAAAAATATAGCCACTAACACTATATTAACCATAAGCCCAGAAGGCCAATCCTAGGAGGGAACTTTTAGTTTACTAATAGAAAAAAACTAATATATAAAGAACACCCCACACTGTAAGGTAAAGTAAAGGTCAAGTACGAGACTTCAATCGGCGTATTAGCACGTGAGTGTTAGCACCCATATATGCTCGGCCGCCTATCCAGAAATGTTCGGAGATTTCTGGATAGTGTCGCTTCAAGCATCGAAACTTACGATGCGAGGCGGTATTCCTCACCTACCTTGGTACCCATTTCCGTTATCGGCTGGGTCAACCGAGGGGTATTTTTTTTTCCAACCACGGGTACAATTTACACAGTTACCTCCCACTGTGTGACGATTACAAATACGATGGTACTGATCATTTCTCTTCCTTTTTTTACCTTTGCCACATTTGGTTTTTTTATGGTCAGCACAATACAATGAGCCTTTCCCAGAAAAAATAAAAACAACTTCTAGTACTCATTTTAAGACATTCTTTAACCTAGGAGCCGTCGATCAGATTCGAACTTAATCTATTCACTAAACGAATAGTTTTTTTTTAAATATTAATTTATATAAGAAATTCTGCAAATAACAAAGGTACTATATAAAGACATTAGTAGTTACTAATCTCCTAATGTATCATCACCATCACATACCATGCATGATTGTGTAGGTAATCATGTCTACTCAACTTTCGATCTCGACAGTTATTTATCATTTCTGTTGTTGACCTTCCACCAAGCTGTTCTCTTAAACTGTCTGGTATCTTTTCTATCTTCTATCTCTTCGTCCTTAAAATTTTCCAGTTGTCAAAATATATCACAGCTGTTCCCTTCTCATTATATGGTCAAAAATGATGATTGTTTCTTCCAAATTTTGAAAACGAGCTCTCTTTTTGATTTGGCCTCTCTCAAAACGTTTTCATTGCTCTTCTTAGCAGCCCATGGTATTCTCAACATTCTTCTGTAAAATCACATTTCTACAGCCTACAGTGATTTTATTGTCTATTTCCTATTTTGTTTTTGCCTGTTGGCCTATTACCTTAACTATAGTAATGCTTAAATATGTGGAAATGTTTATTTGTGTTCACATATTGTGTCTTCTCTTTCTTAGAGGGATACGCTTTCAATATGCCGTTTACCAATAATCTACAGTAACTGTTTACATTCTGTTATTACATTATAGTCATTATATCATTATATATATATTCATCATTGTTCTCTGACGGTGGAAATTTGTTATTGAATCGCCTTTTAGTAAAGTATTTGCATAATTCTGATATTGCATCACGACAAGTTTAGTAGTTTAAAATAATTCTATCTATATATCTATTGTCCTTTCGAGCCGAAGACGGCACATAGGGTAGAACCACAATCTCAAAAACAAAAACCTTGCGTGCCAAAGTAGCACATATTGCAGAGATCACTGCTCTAAAATATTTGGTGCTGTTTCCATAACAATACTTTTTACAATGACAGCTTGTCAAGCCATCGATCAAACTCCTTAGTCGCCTCTTACGACATGCCTGGAAGGTCACAGTGTCACTATTCTTTACTTCCCTCATAATGAGGCCCCTGTAACACACAGGAATTAAAATAAGTACACTTATTTAAATTTACTTAACAAATGTAAATTTTAATTTGTTCAAATTTTAAGACAAGAAAAACTGGCATCTTTTTTTTTAACAGAAACATACTATAAAGGGAAACCATTAACATCGCGAAGGCAATAAAATATAAACGTATAATTTGAGTGCACAGTATACAAAGAACTAGCAAAATGGTTTCTGATCGCACATATTAAATTATAATCCATTGACCTACCAATCAGAAGTACCTCTAATAAAAATGCTAACAGGGTAGTCCGATCACTGAGAATGAACATTAAAAATCAAAGAGAATAAATAAAAAAAAGATAAGTTTATGTTTGTGTCTGCTCTCACCATTTCTAGCGGAAACACCATTTCTCGAAATACTAAGGTCTCGTAAAACCACGATTGATGAACCGTGATGTAGACATTAATTGCCTGTAATCCTTGCTTTTATTGAGCTTGTCTCCTTAACTCCAGTCCTAGCCACTTCCGTTCAAAAATATGAGGTTATCCTACGGCTGAAATATTGGGCTCGCGAAGGCCATGTTTCTCACTAAAATTATTTGAAATCTGGCCCGAAAGAATTCTTTTGGCGCACGGTATTTCCTCCCCTACGTCCAGTATCGACCACACGTCATGCCAGTTATTGGGGTTGACGAGAAACAGCCCGGACAATACAATGTCGTATCACCGACTAGTATTACCACATTAGATTGGCATTTTGTTTTATATATTATAATAATGACTAATCAGATTTAACAATGTAAGATGCTCACCATCATTTACTGTATCTATTATGGTAATAGGGATCTATCAATTAAAAAAATAAATAAATACTAGTACACCCATTTAGGATGTTAAAAAATAACGATGAATATTTTAGATGTTCTCATTTTGTCACTTGTGATCTGAATTATGTTTTTCTCGTTCTGATGTTACTTCCGTTTCCTCAATTGATAGGGTTTCAAGACCCTCCTACTAAACAGTAGTGTGTTAGAATCTAGTGACAAGGATCGCTTGGCGACGAACTAAGTATGTGATGAATTTAATCCTACTACCTTCTTCTATGAAGGCCCTATGTATATATATGTATATATGTATGTATATTGGCATCTTGACAGACGGTTGATAGCAAGCAATCATGATAAATCAGTAGTTTGGTGAAGCATTAGTTTTTTTATACTGGGTGCTGCTTTACTGAATATCTTTTCTCGTGGCTGAATTTGCCAATCCTGGACAGACAGATCCATCCACACAGAACGAGCAAGGTGTACCCGGTTTTGACTCCTTTCTCTTTTGGGCCTTTTGTCTTCTGAATCTGACATCTCAACTGTCTCGAAAGTTGCTGTGTTAATTTTTATTTTTGCTCTCCATATGCTACGATCCGCAGCCACATTTTCCCAGTTCCTTTCACTTATAGAAAATTCCCCCATGGAAGCCTTCAAAACATTCTTATATCTCAGCACTGGTCTCCTTCCGTCCCTAAGTTCGCCATACAATATTTTTTTATACAATATTAACCCCCAAAAGGCTTAATGTTTCTTACAATTATTTTCCTATTGTTAATTGTTCTAACTTTCCTAAACTTGTTTCCATATCATATTAAGATGGTAAAGACTGTTCTGCAATGGTCTGTTTTCATCATCATCATCATCATCATCATCATCATTATCATCATAATCCTCAAGAGCCGTGCTTTAATATGTCTTCATTTATTTTTTTTCCAATATCCAAGGTGTTCCATGGATTTTACTGTAGCATTTCCTACAGTACACATTAGCTACAAGAAACATCCCATACGATACATTTTCATTTCTACTCTCAGATACCAGTGCATAACATGGTCAACTACAACAATCCAGAAGAGAAGTTAAAATTATAACTGATTGGTGATATTTAAGGAAAACTATATGGTAAACAGAAGAGACCTACTAAAAATGATAGAAATAACCGGGAAGGGTTCATTCTTAAACTGCACACAGAAAGAAAACTGAAAATGGCTTGCACACCTGGAGAGAATGCATTGTTACCCCATCGTGCAAGACATGTACATAAAGAGCAAAAAAATTAGAGATTTTGGGTAACAGTAACATGTATTGATAATATCAGAGACTTTCACAAACAATATCAGTGGCAATATTAGAGGTAATATTAGACAATATCAGAGAGACTTTCACAAAGAATATCAGAGGCAATATCTGTGACAATGTCAGACAATATCCGAGACAAATTCCAACAATATCAGAGAGACAATCATATACATCAGAGGCAATATCAGATACAATATCAGACAATATCAGAGTGACTTTCACAAACAATATCACAAACAATATCATAGATAAAATCAGAGAGACTATCGCAAACAATAACAGAGAGACTATCACAAACAATATATGAGTCAATATCAGAGACAATATCAGACAATATCAAAGAGACTTTTACAAACAATATCAGAGACAATATCAGTGACAATGTCAGACAATATCAAACAAAATCAGAGAGACTATCACAAAAATCACAGGCAATATCACAGACAATATCAGACAATATCAGAGAGACTTTCACAAACAATATAAGAGACAATATCAGAGAGACTATCACAAACAATATCACAAGCAATATCAGAGACAATATCAGAGAGACTATCACAAACAATATCAGTGACAACATCAGAGAGACTATCACAAACAATATCAGAGAGATTATCAGTGAGAATATCAGTGAGAATATCAATGACAATATCAGTGACAATATCAGTGAGAATATCAGTGAGAATGTCAGTGACAATATCAGTGAGAATATCAGTGAGAATATCAATGACAATATCAGTGAGAATATCAGTGAGAATATCAGTGACAATATCAGTGAGAATATCAGTGACAATATCAGTGACAATATCAGTGAGAATATCATTGACAATATTAGTGAGAATATCAGTGAGAATATCAGTGAGAATATCATTGACAATATCAGTGAGAATATCAGTGACAATATCAATGACAATATCAGTGACAATATCAGTGAGAATATCAGTGAGAATATCAATGACAATATCAGTGAGAATATCAATGACAATATCAGTGAGAATATCAGTGAGAATATCAGTGAGAATATCAATGACAATATCAGTGACAATATCAATGAGAATATCAGTGAGAATATCAGTGAGAATATCATTGACAATATCAGTGAGAATATCAATGACAATATCAGTGAAAATATCAGTGAGAATATCAGTGAGAATATCAATGACAATATCAGTGAGAATATCAGTGAGAATATCAGTCAGAATATCAATGACAATATCATTGAGAATATCAATGACAATATCAGTGAGAATATCAGTGACAATATCAGTGACAATATCAGTGAGAATATCAGTGAGAATATCAATGACAATATCAGTGAGAATATCAGTGAGAATATCAGTGACAATATCAGTGAGAATATCAATGATAATATCAGTGAGAATATCAATGACAATATCAGTGAGAATATCAGTGACAATATCAGTGACAATATCAGTGAGAATATCAGTGAGAATATCAATGACAATATCAGTGAGAATATCAGCGAGAATATCAGTGACAATATCAGTGAGAATATCAATGATAATATCAGTGAGAATATCAATGACAATATCAGTGAGAATATCAGTGAGAATATCAGTGAGAATATCAATGACAATATCAGTGAGAATATCAGTGACAATATCAGTGAGAATATCAGTGAGAATATCAATGGCAATATCAGTGAGAATATCAGTGAGAATATCAATGACAATATCAGTGAGAATATCAATGACAATATCAGTGAGAATATCAGTGACAATATCAGTGAGAATATCAGTGAGAATATCAGTAAGAATATCAGCGAGAATATTAATGACAATATCAGTGAGAATATCAGTGAGAATATCAGTGACAATAACAGTGAGAATATCAATAGCAATATCAGTGTGAATATCAGTGAGAATATCAGTGAAAATATCAGTGAGAATATCAGTGAGAATATCAATGACAATATCATTGAGAATATCAGTGAGAATATCAATGACAATATCAGTGAGAATATCAGTGAGAATATCAATGACAATATCAGTGAGAATATCAGTGAGAATATCAATGACAATATCAGTGAGAATATCAGTGAGAATATCAGTGACAATATCAGTGAGAATATCAGTGAGAATATCAGTGAGAATATCAGTGAGAATATCATTGACAATATCAGTGAGAATATCAGTGACAATATCAATGACAATATCAGTGACAATATCAGTGAGAATATCAGTGAGAATATCAATGACAATATCAGTGAGAATATCAATGACAATATCAGTGAGAATATCAGTGAGAATATCAGTGAGAATATCAATGACAATATCAGTGACAATATCAATGAGAATATCAGTGAGAATATCAGTGAGAATATCATTGACAATATCAGTGAGAATATCAATGACAATATCAGTGAGAATATCAATGACAATATCAGTGAGATTATCAGTGAGAATATCAGTGAGAATATCAATGAGAATATCAGTCAGAATATCAATGACAATATCAGTGAGAATATCAATGACAATATCAGTGAGAATATCAGTGAGAATATCAATGACAATATCAGTGTAATATCAGAGACAATATCAGAATGACTATCACAAGCAATATGAGAGACAACATCAGAGAGACTATCACAAGCAATATCAGAGACAATATTAGAGAGACTATCACAAACAATATCAGAGAGATTATCAATGAGAATATCAGTGAGAATATCAATGAGAATATCAATGACAATATCAGTGACAATATCAGAGACAATACCTACAACGGCATCACATGAAACTGAGGCTGACAGAGATGCGAGATCTAAAATTTCTATCTTCATCGGCATGCACTAGGCCATAAGAGACAGTGAAACAAAACTTGAAGATTGATACCATAGTTTTGGGGTTTCGTTTCTCGACTTTGTTTGTTTGTTGTTATGATCATCATCACTGCACAGGGTGAAGCCATCGGTGCTCCGATATCCTCCTCAATAATCTACAGAAAATCCGAACAGAATCTTGGCCCACGCGCACGAACTCCGTACTTCGGTATGGGATCCACAGTGTGGCTTGGTTTTTCCTGACAATTTTCCCCGGGCAACGGCCACATTTATTGCCTACCCTTTTCAATTTTAACTGCCAAGGGATCTTTAACGTGTGACACACGGGGCCTGGTGTTTATTGCCGTTAAACGCTGGACATCGGATCTCACTACCCAAGAGATCAGGGGATGATAACGTCATAATGAAGCCATGGATGGGGTTTTTTTTTGGGTGGGGGAGTGAGAATAACGTGGGGTGCCCTGCGGGTTCAGGAAATCAAATTAGAAGTTGCCACGTAGTACGTATGTATGATTTTGTTACTTTATCTTTGATAGAAATAAGCCTTGAGTCTAAGGGTAATTGTAAAGTGTGACAAGTTGTGACCCCAAAAAAATGTGACAATTGACAAGTTTTTATTTTTTTTTAAATCGAATAAATTCTGCAGCTGCATTACATGATAATGTCTGAGAATGCCAGAGAAGAAGATTTTTCCATCTCCAGTAACAGTGGAAGAGATCGATCACTTTATCTATCTTGGAAGTCACATTGATCGAGAAGGTGATACAAGCAAAGAAATTAGAATCAGAATAGCTATTAGGCAATATCTTTCAGAAGCCTTGAAAAGTTGTGGAAATCAAAACTCATCAGCTCAAACACAAAACTTAAACTATTCAAATCAAATGTACTATCAACCCTGACGTATGCGTGTGAAAGCTGGAAAACAACAAGAGATATAGAAACAAAGTTGAACGCATTCGAAAATAAATGTCTAAGGAAAATACTTGGTATAGCGTGGAACGAATTCAAAACACACGAGGAAATTAGAGAAATCGCCAATCAACCACTAATATCTTCAGTAATAAAGAAAAGACGATGGTCATACGTTGGACATGTGATGAGAAGAGATAATAACCGAATAGCAAAGCAAGCCATCGTGTGGGAAACAACAGGTAAGAGAAAAAGAGGAAGACCTAGAGAGACGATGAGAAGAACATTGATGAGAGAGGCAAGAGCAGCATGAATCGGCTCCCTTTATGAGATAGAGCTGCTTGCACAGAACAGAAACAAATAGCGAGATTTGATAAAATATCTTTAAAAGAATTGAAAACTCCTAGAACAAAAATTCAGATAAGAGAAGGAGTATCTTGGTCTACGCCCTATGGGCCGGTTACGGCTTGAAAGGTCAATAGATAGATAGATAGATAAACAAACATATCGGTATAAGAGGAAATAAAAATGAAGAAAAATGTTATATTAATAAATAGTAATAGATTAGTATAATAGTACAATGATTTTATAAATTAATATTAATTCTCACATTAAAAAGCTTTGCCTTTGAAAATAGTCATCAAGGTTTAATTCATAATGAAGGTTGTATATTGCAATACAAAAAAAAGCGCAATGTTGCCTTTTTGAATTATAACCGCAGTGAAGAAAATAATGAACAATACAACGACGTTCTTGAAAATAACCTAAAAGGAGCCAGACTATGAACATATCAATTTTAATCATACACAGCTTGTCAGTTCCGTATTATTTCTCTCTCCGTTTCTAGACCTCCATACACACAATTTCGATCAGTTTAAGTCATAAAGTCTGAAATAATCGATTAACAAAAGGGATAGAATTGTCATTCATTATTAAGACGTTTGCATTTTAATTCATTATATGAAGTCATAGACATTTAATATTGGCTGTCTGTTGACTCCTTGTTTCTGGGCTGGCAGATAAAATATGCAAAATCAAAATAATGTGTCTACGAAATTACAATGTTATTGTATAATATGTTCTGTTTGTTTACACTAACTGTTGCACAATTTGTGTATATTTTGAATATCAACATCAGTATCGTGTGCCGCACCGGTTGAAGAAGACAACTATGCTCTTCCACAAATATCCGTCCACAGTGCATCGTGTCAATTCTGTGATTGACTTGGTGATGGTGCCACGACACCAAGTTATTTAGTATCTTCTTTCTATGTCTTTCGCGATCTCTCTTTACCTGGATTTTGTCAGTTGTAACCAAGTATACCAACATTCCTCTCCTTATGATGTGCCCGAAAAATGTCGACAGTTTTTTTCTGATGTCTTTTATTGGCTTTCTTTTATGTGTTGGTCTCTTTCAGAATATCGTCTTTGGTCTTTTAAGCTTTTTCAGGAAACTCTCAACATTAGCTTTTTACAAGTGTAGGTACAAGTTATTCTTGTTTTATTGTGTTATTTATTGTTATCTTCTTTATGTTCAATAATGTGTTTCTATATTCTTCCTAAAATGTATATTATTCTATGACACACCACAAAGCGAGCTATTTTCTTTCCAAATTGTCCCGACTACACCTCGTTATATTTAGTCAGCGTATTCGAGTTTTCAGTGTATACACAAAACCATACACTCATAAACACATACAAACACACATATGTATTTAATCAGCTTTGTTTATAAGTTCTTTTTGTGAATAACGTTTTTTTCTTATTTTAACTTGTAGGTATATTAGCGATATATTCTCACTCCCTATTTTACCCTCTCTTCACCCCTTCTTCTAACTCCTTACTGACCTTAAACTCTCAATAACTAAGTAACGAATTCTCCACAACAATTTCAAATAACTGATATACTTATCTCTTATTTCCCCAAATCCTTTTGAATCTCCTCAGCACGACATTTCTATGTATACACCTGAATGCAAGTTTATTTGGTTTTCATTTCTACATAGCTTTAGGTAACAGCCACCGAACGATTAAAATCTGCCGTGTCTAGACACATGAAAGCTTCAAGCAGGTTTCTCTGGTCGGGACAATGAAGGGCTAGAAGCCGTTTTCAATGGAACTTTGTTCTTTTGAGCTTTAATACTTCATCATCTAATATCATACCAATTGAAATAAAAAGAACGTACAACATACGTTGAAACTTTAATAGTTATGGTGGAAAATATAGTCAAGGTGTAATTTGTTAAGCGCACATGAGAAGCTCACAAGAGGTCAGGTTCGATACTTATCAACGGCTTCCAGGTTCACCCAGCCTTAAATGGGTATCAGATTTTTTTAATCCGTAAGCAGCATGGACGTGAAATCGACCACATTACCCTTAAAATCATGTGCTGTAGATCTGTTAGGAGCACTAACAACATATTCCCTCTACGCTAAGTAGCTCTTAACTGTATTTTTTTTGTTTTTACTTAAGAAGCTCACATTTTGGAGAGACCATATATCCAGATAGTCTAGTCTTGCAATTAGCCGTGATGGATGAGTTGTCAGTGTGCTCACTATATACTAAATCTGTCCGGGTTCTATTCTCAGATCTAGCGATTTTTCTTCTTCGGAACACTGCTTCAGGGTTCACTCACCTTCTGAAAATGTGTACCAGAGATTTTATTAAACCAAAAAAAAAATGTAAAATAAGTCGACCTTTTGTGATGTCAACCGCGATAGTTCAGTGGTTAGTGAACTGGACTACAAAGGACCAAGGGGTAGGGTTCGATTCCCAACCGACGGCTTCCGGGTTCACCCAGCCTTAAATGGGTACCTGATTTTTTTCTGGGAAAGTAAAGCAGCGTAATACCGACCACATTACCCCAAAAATCATGTGCCGAAGGTCTGTAAAATTTATGGTCACTAACACCATATTCCTTATACGCCACTTGGCGTGACGGGGGCTCTTTACTGTTTTTTTACTAGAAAAAGTTGTCAGCAGAAACCTAGCCAAGCCATGGATGGCCGTGCCACAGAGTTCGAGTATGTGAACCAGGATCTTTGAGGATTTTCTCGAAGTATAGCATAGTCACATGTATACAAAATTCAAGATCGGCACATCAACTACTTGTACATGTGGACAGACAGACTGCTGAACACATACTTCAAGATTGCACAGAATATAGTAGACTGAGAAAAATCCATTGGCCCATAGATACAACACTACAGACAAAACTATATGGGCCACTGCAAAAATTACAAAAAACAGTAAAATTTATACAGGAAACGACATTGCAGATATAGACAATACTTCAGGCGAACGAAAGATAGATAGTAATACCAACCACATTACCCCAAAAATCATGTGCTGAAGGTCTGTAAAATATAGGGTCACTAACACCATATTTCCCTAAACGCCACTTGGCATGACGGGGGTATTTTACTTTACTTTGTGATGTCGTACGTTACACTCCATTAAATGCGTGGCTCGTCTCTCTTCAACACGAACACCATATATTCTATAGGTCTTAAGATCTGCAGTTAACGTTCATTTAGAGTTCTCGTACTTACCGGAGATAGTCAGATAAATCGGCCGAGGCAGCTATAAAGCTGGATGCGACTTGGAAAAATAAATATAAAATTATATATAGCAGTTTTATTGAAGAGGAGACATTTCTTGCATGCGTTCGCCAGGTGACTGAAGGAGTACATCATTTCGTGATCCGCCCTTAAAAGGACGTTAAATGGGCGTGTCTGCGCTGTGTTGCAGTTTGCAGTATAACTGTGATATCTGCGCCATTCGGCCCAACACATCCGACGTCAGCACGACATGTTTGAATACCGGGTTGTCTTCTTTCTACGTTCTCTACTCGCTTGGCCAGATTAGTTAGTCTGTTACTAGAGTCACCAAGGAGAGGTGAAACAGGGTCTGGATGGTTCTGGTTCACCGATCCTGGCGCAAGCCATCAACTGTGGGTCGCTGACAACTAGCTCTGCTGCTGTGAGGCTCGTCTTCGCCTCCGGAGACCTTACACAATTATAAACGTGTGAACCACAGGTTACAAACTACATGTCACAAAAACGGTCACAGATCACAGGTTACAAACTACATGTCACAAAAACGGTAACAGGTTACAAACTACATGTCACAAAAACGGTCACAGATCACAGGTTACAAACTACATGTCACACAAACGGTCACAGATCACAGGTTACAAACTACATGTCACACAAACGGTCACAGATCACAGGTCACAAACTACAATTATATATTACAGGTCACACGCAACAGGTCACAGAGCACAAGTCAGAGAACACAGATCCACAGAACATGGTCACATACCATTCAACATAGCACAGTTCAGAGTACAAGGCCACTGACAACAAGTCACAGAACACAGTCACAGAGAACAGGTCATAGACAACAGGTAATAGAGCACAGGTCACAGAGCACAGGTCTAAGACCATATGCCACAGAACACGGCTACAGTGCACAGATCAAGGAGCACACTGCAGCAGTCCACAAATCACTGAGCACAGGTCACATATCACATGTCACAGAGCACAGGTCACATGTCATAGAGCACAGGTCACTGATCCAAAGGTAAACAAACGACAGACCTAATGTGTATAATTTTGTATTGTTTTCCTTTTAGTAATGCTGCTACACACAATGTAATTTTTATTTTTCAATGTATTTACCAGTCTTGCTAAAAAATCATATTACACGACATGGTGAAGCGGAGAAAAGAAGTGGAAAAAGAAAGAAATAAAGATGAAAACAAAGCATGTGGGAATGCAAGGTCTCGACTTTGTCACCTCTTAACGAGAAGTCGCAATGAGACACAGAAGAAGCTGGTTGGAGACACTATTGCCGCCACAACCGCCTTAAGGAGTATTGGATATAAAAGAAGGAACACATCTTTAAATGTCTTATTTCATCTTCAGCAAAAGTCTGATGTTCCAAATCCGGATAAAAGAGACGAGAATTATGACGGGTACAGTCAGAGACGAGAAACTTAGTTGGCGTGTAAGAAGACTTGTCAACCAACATAAAACTGGAGTCGTCAGTTACTGGACACTGCGAGACTCGCTGAGGAGAGGATCTGAACACCATGTTCATGTTTCGAGGGCAATGATGATGACCAGCAAATAACTCAATAACTCAATTTTCATACACTTCCCTAACTGAAGATCACTTAGTAACATGGACCTGCATTTCAGCACGAATTCCTTGTTCATATTTCCCAGTTAGGTCCCAGTTATAGATACATTTAAAGGCAAACACTTCGGCCTTTGGGAGCCGCGATAGCTCAGTGGTTAGTGAACTGGACTACAAAGTACAAAAGATAGGGTTCGATCCCAACCGACGGCTTCCGGGTTCACCCAGCCTCAAATGGATACAGGATTTTTTTCTGGAAAAGTAAAACGGTGCGGGCGTAATACCGAACACATTACCCCACAAATCATGTGTTGAAGGTCTGTACAATTTATGGTCACTAAAACCATATTTCCTATACGACGCTTGGCGTGACGGGGGCTCTTTACATTACTTACTACTTCGGCCTTTATTGATTTGAAATGACTACATGTCAATAATGGATTATTAATATTATTTCTAGAAGGTGCGATATCTTGGCATATTTGGTTCCTCTTTGAGCGCACTCACATCATACGCACACACGCACCAAAATATATGTTGTTATTGTTGTTGCGTTCGCCAGCTTTCAACTCTGACGAAGTCCCTAGAGACTAGGAACTGAATTTTATGCGTTAATCAATTTTTCCCTGGCAGCCGTGTGCACATGGGTCCCTCGTCGCACAGGCAGATAACTCCGACTTCTGAGGTACTCATGTTTTTTTTTTTTTCCGTCGCTGAGTAACTGACGTTTCAAGCCAGCGAAGAGACCAGGGGTGGTTGTCGCAGAGAGAAATCATAAATAAAAATCCCAACCACACCAAAATATATAGAAACAGAAAAACAAACAGACAAAAAATGTTCAGACTGACAGATCGCGTGTAGATAAAATAGCATAAATATTCATTCTCAATTTCCTGCTTTCTTTCTCCCACTTTCTCCGTCTCTCTCTCATTCTCTTCCTCTCTATAAAATGGAGGACATCTTTATATTGTATATATTTATACTTGAGTGAGATGAGAATGATTATAATGCCCCTTTCAGAGTGACAGGTTAAAAAACTTATCTCTACGGCACAGCCAATAAAAATGATATTTTTATGATAAGGCTTAGACTAAAACCTTTCTCTGCAAAATCTTTAAGGTAATTTTATGTATGAAATAAATGGCTGTGTTATCTAAAGATTGCACTAATGTAGAAATATGCTCATGCGTACACACCCGCACGCGTGTAGACAGACACACACGTACACACAAATGTACCCACTCACTCTTGCATACACAGCGCTCAAACCTATATATATATATATATATATATATATATATATATATATATATATATATATAAACAAACAGTATAATCATATTATCAGTTTAACGTTTCGTGTAGTTCCAACACCGAATAAATTAAACTAATAGAATGAAAAGTCAAAACGAGTGGGAACAGAAAAAGCACTTGATAATCATATGTTTGTAGAGATCACACAAGATGTTGATACATATTGCACAACCCAACACTGAAACTGGACTGTTCGCTAAATATTTCTGCGTGTTTATGAATATACTTTGGCTGTTATATCTCTTCAGAAGCAAATAAAAAAAAAACTGGAAGAGATGCAGAAAGAGGGAACGAAAGCATCATTCTTGGATGCACAAATCTCACATCATGCATAACTTTGCGATACGTCCTTGATTATCCAGGGAGCCGCGACAGCTCAATGGTTAGTGAACTGGACTGCAAAGGTCAAAAGATAGGGTTCGATCCCAACCGACGGCTGCGGTTCACCCAGCCTTTAATGGGTACCAGATTTTTTTTCTGGGAAAGTAAAGCGGCACGGACATAATTCCGACCACATTACCCCAAAAATCATGCGCCGAAGGTCTGTAAAAATTATGGTCACTAACACCATATTCCCTATACGCCACTTGGCGTGACGGGGGTACTTTGCTTTTTACTTTACTTTACTTTACTTTACTCTACTTTACTTTACTTTACTTTACTTGATTATTCTACCATGATGGACAGAGAAAAACAAAATGCCACCAACGAAAGAATCCTCTCTCTTTATATATTGCGAGTAGTGACCCAACTAATTGCTTTCACTGCTGCATACCTTCAGTGACATGATATTGTGTCCGAACGTACGGGTTTTAGCATAAGAACAGATCTTCTAAATGTATTCATGAATCTTGCGTAGATATCGAATGTGTTACGTCCAGGACAAGGTAACCGATGGATGAGTCTACGGGGAATGACCAACAGATTAGGAAATAACACTGAAGCCTAATTTGGCCCATCTTTTAAAGAACCCGTGGATCCATTGGTTTCTTGTACACATTGAGATTTTTTTTATTATTATAACAGATTTATGCATTAAATTTTAAAGTGTCACATAATTATGCTCAATTGTTGTAGAGTGATCTATATACCCAACTAGTCTCAGGCGCATCTTCTCAAGGGGCATGATCTAGTGCTCACTTCAGAATGTTTTCCTACAAAAATGTAAGGTCAGGTACCTATTATTTATGGTCTAATTGCTGAAGACCGTGCTTTGCCTTGTGTCCGCGTGTAAAGCGAGCCTACCTCCGCATCTCTTACGAGTTCACTAATCCTTGCTTAGCACTATGTTAGATCAGTGGTTAGTGAACTGGTCAAAAGAGGTCTTAAGGTCTGATTGAACATGATCAACAGCGTCCAGCTTCCCACAGCCTGAAAGGGTTCCGCGAAATTTGTCTGTGAAGGAAAGACGACACTAACGTAATGCTGCCGACATAACTCAATAATATATCCGTGGTAAATAAGAATGGACACTAAAGACTTATGAAATGCACACTTCAAGGGTATGTAGAGAAAAATGAAAACAGTAATTCCTTTGCAAAATTATTGTAGTTTTATTACATTTTCTATAGATCACTTGTTATTTAAATAAAATATTTTACAATATAAAGAAGCCATGATAGAGTAGTGGTTTGTGCACTCAACTGCAGCCTCATTGGTCAGAGATTTTGTTGATCAGTTTTTAGTGATACATCATTGTAATCATCTAATCTCTTTGGTAATGGAATATCAGCTTTTTTCATGAGGGTAAGAAGGACAGCCTGATGTGGTGCTGAACACGTTGACATAAATGTGTTCATGTTCAGAAACAGGTATTGGCACTAACAAACATATTTCCTTGTAAGTCGACAATGTGAAATGGTGCCCTTCATTTAAATTAGCTGACGGATACTAATAATAATAGTAAAAATAATAGTAATAATAATAGTAATAATAATACATGTAGTAATAATAATAGTAATAATAATAGTAATAATAATAATAGTAATAATAATAGTAATAATGATATCATTCATTCATTTAAAACAGTGCCATTTAGGTCCCTGGAGTGCTTCTT
This sequence comes from Megaustenia siamemsis, assembly GCA_032433765.1. Lineage (NCBI taxonomy): Eukaryota > Metazoa > Mollusca > Gastropoda > Stylommatophora > Ariophantidae > Megaustenia > Megaustenia siamemsis. The sequence continues at coordinate 116,128,059 of JAVIAB010000092.1, read as the reverse complement.
ATAATTTATCTGCTGTGTTCGCGGTGGAGTAAGATTATTATCTTTTTTAGTTCATGATCCTCGCAACCAGTCAGCTATGAGTCAGCACATCAGTCCAAATGAAACTGGATATTTTGGGTGTAAAACATTTACCACGTATTAAGATAGAAGGAAAATATGAGTACAATACACAGACAATTAGTACACGTTGTTTCAATAGCTGGTATAGGTAACTAATAAATAAAGAGAACAAGAAAACAATAATTGGGAAACTCTTGGCATGATTATTCCTGGCAATTTCAGAAGGTAGTTTGCCATTCCTTTCCTTCTTGGCAGTGACCGTAATAGTCGGAAACCGCAGACATAGTCTATACAATTGAATCATATGTCTGCTATTACGGATTGGGACATTAACCGGCACAACTTGCCGTCTCCCACCACAACACCTTCCACCAACTGAACCCATTGCTTCATGTAACCCTTCAGGGTATGGCGGGGGAGGCTGAAAGGCTACTCTAGCCTGCCGAAGGGTGCCCCGTAGTCTACCAGTTGAAAGGACACGTCTTACCCCTCCACTTAAATCGCTAAAAAAAAACAAGAAGGACATTCCTAAAACAGACCAACACAAAAGGAGCACTAAACAAATTCAGGAGGAATCGAAACAAATTGTATGATACCTTATATGAGAAGAGGAAAGGTTGGAATATTTTGTTACAACTGGCAAAAACATTAGAAAAAGAGATTGTGGACCACAAGGATATAAGATACTAGACAACATGGTGTCATGTCACGATATACAGTCAATAGAACTGACACGATGCACTGCGCAAAGAATTGTGAAAAAAAGGACATTATCGCTTACGCCAACCTGGTATAGCATATGATGATGATGAATTAGTAAATTCTCGACAAAATAATGAGTTCTCTTTCATATCTCTAATTAAAACTTCTCCATAATTCGGAAACAAAGAGAATAGTGGGAAAGTTACATTTTATGAGTGGCATTAATTTTAATATAAACGTCTGCTTCTCATATTTGTTAAACACTGGTCCAACGACTATTTCTCTGTATCTGTGGTGCATAAAAGAATATTAAGTGCAAGTAGAAGCGCTGCTCTGTCATTTATGGTATGTTGTGATTATTTGCTCCTTTTGGCCCAACACATCCGACTTGAGCAATGCATTTTTAGTAACTTTCCTCTTGGATCGCCACATGCTTAGCCAGATTGATTAGTCTGTGACGGCTCCATAGTGAGAACTACGTTGAGGTGTTCCGCCATGCATGTGGTCCAGAGTATTTGTTTACCGGACAAGCTCCATTGGTTATAGTCTATGTAGAGTCCTCCTCTACCACTACAAAGTTGAGAGACCACTGGGGAACAATTGAGCACAGATTTGAAGGCCCAAAACAAAATCACGTTATAGTAGAACGTTTACTGAGTTAAATTGTGTTCTGTCATTAGATCCTATATAAGGAGCCGCGATGGCTCAGTGGCTAGTGAATTGGACTACAAAGGACAAGAGGTAGGGTTCGATCCCAACCGTCGGGTTTTGGTTCACCCAGCCTTTAATGGGTAACGGATTCTTTTCTGGGAAAGTAAAGCGGCACAGGCGTAATAACCACCACATTACCCCAAAAATCATGTGTTGAAGGTCTGTAAAATTCATGGTCACTAACGCCATTTTCCCTATACGCCACTCTACGTGACGGGGCTCTACTTTTTTTTTTACGCTATCGGATACGCTATTTGAGAGGCGGCGTGAGCTGAACTCGAGACGACTATTTAGTATAACATATCCCAGCGCTTCTCAAGATAAACACAAAATTAAACACAATTTTAAAAAAAAACATAGTAAAAGAGGGCATGTGGATGAGATCTGTGAAATTTAAAATATCCGCTTTCTTCTTCCCTTTTTATTTCTTGTATGGGATTATGGACATCGGCTCTGATATCAGCATAATACTTCACTGCAGCCTACTACTACTACAGGAAGCCTAAGATCTTGCCATTTAAAGGCATCTCATATGGCCGGACTTAGTTGTAAACTGAATTGTTTAGGCTGCAAGACGAGAGTTTGAATTATATTTTCTGGAGATTTACCTATTCGGTATAGGTCACTGAGTTAAAGATCTCTATATTTCAATCTAAATATGTATTTTGTAAAGAAATTTATAACTCTATATATTATAGACATATGACATGACTAAACAACAACATTTCGACTTAGAAAGTCCTCATCAGGGAAAAAAAACAACAACATGAATTACATTAACTAACATGGATAGAGAAGGTGTTTTCACCACAGCATGGACAGGGATTTAATATTTCACACAGCTTTTATTTATTAAAGCTGTCGGTTAAGACATTAGATAAGAAAATAGAACAGAAAATTGAAGCCTTTGAAACGTGGATTTATAGAAGATTAGGTAGAATTGGATGGAAACAAAAGATAACAACCGATGACGTTTTAAAACAACTGAAAATAAAAAGAGAACTACTAAATACAATTAAGACAAGACATATTAAATTTTTGGGGTATGTTAAAAGACACAACAACCTACTAAAAGTAATATTGGAAGGAAAAATACATGGTAAAAGAGGCAGAGGCAGACCAAGACTAACATGGACGAGTAACATCAAAAGACGGACAAGTCAATCTATGACAGCCTGCACCATCAAAGCAAGAAACAGAGTAGAATGGCAATCCATGGTAGCCAACCTTCGTTGCGGAGAAGGCACTCGATGATGATGATGGTCGGTTAAGAAAAAAAAACATCATCATCATCAAGTACCGGACCTGCTGGCATAGGTGATCATGTCTCTCCACAACTTTCGATCTCGGCAGCAATTTATCATTTCTGTTGTTGACCTTCTGCCAAGCCATTCTTCTTAAACTGTCTGTTATTTTTTCTCTTTGCTTCCCTCTATCTCTTCGTCCCTCAATTTTACCAGTTGTTACAATATATTCCAGCTGTTCCCTTCTCATTACATGGCCAAAAAATGATGATTGTTTCTTCCTAATATTGGAAATTAGCTCTCTTTTTGCTTTGACCTCTCTCAGAACATCTTCATTACTATTCTTAGCTGTTCATGGTACTCTCAACATTACCACATTTCTACAGACTCCAGTGATTTTCTTGTCTGTTGTCCTATTTCCATGATTAGCATCCATATGTTAAGACTGGCTCTACGTAACATTTAAGAACTAAGAAAAAACATACAATTTAGAAAAATCAGGAAACTGAATGAAGTACAGAAAGCACAATAAAACAATTTAACTATAAATAAATTAACAGCTTTTAAATGTTTCTCAATGGACTCTATAAAAGAGAAATTTCTGGTAAGAGAATCACAATAGCGTGTCAAAACAGAAAAAAAAATTGAAAACTTTCAGACAAATAAAAATGATTTCCCTTGAAAGTGTAATTAAACAAAAGAAAAAAAATGACTAACTAAAGGGAACACAAGATGTATGAATGATCTTTGATCTTACCCAAAGGCTGCACTGAGAAACTACACTTCGTTAGAGCATCATCAATCTCGCTCATCTAATTGGAATCCTGACATTCTACTTCGGTTAATTGGAGTCATGCCATTTCAACCGTCTAATTGAAGTTATAACAGTGAGGCGTGATTGATTAAGTCCAGTAAAGGTTAGAGAACCTGGCTACGGTAAAAGTAACTCAACAAAATGTTGCGTGGTTTAGTGACCTTTCCATGTCTTTTTGTGGCATTTCTTTATTTTTAGAATGAAAAAGAAAAGAATACAACCATTTAACTTATTCATGTAGGTACGGCTTTCATTTATTATTTTTCTAAAAGTTGATTATTTTTAAAATTATGTAATCTATGTAGTTTAAAAAATAATCAACTTTTAGAAAAATAATATTTAAAGCCGTGCCTACATGAATAAGCTAAATGGTTGTATTCTATTCTTTTTCATTCATTAAATTATGTAATCTATGTAGAATCAGAACAGAGAATTGAAGCCTTTGAAATGTGGATATATAGAAGAATAGGTAGATTGGATGGAAGGAAAAGAAAACAAACGATGAAGTTTTAAAACAATTAAAAATGAAGAGAGAACTGCGAAGCACAATTCAAACAAGACAAATGCGATTTTTTGGGCCATGTTAAAAGTCACAACAGCCTACTAAAAGTAATCCTGGAGGGGAAAATACAAGGTAAAAGAGGCAGAGGCAGATTAACTAACTTGGACGAGTAACATCAAAAGATGGACAAATCAGCCTATGACAAACTACACCATCAAAGCAAGAGACAGAGCAGAATGGCGCTCCATGGTAGCCAACTTTCGTTGCGGAGACGGCACTTGATGACGATGAATCTATGTAGCGACGGTGTGTGTACGTGTGCACGCGAGCGCTCTCGCGTTTGTGTGTCTGCAGGCATATCCAAGAAGTAAAGAAAGATCCACCATGCATGAAGTGCCCATATCTTTCGTCAATCGGCACATTTTTTTCTAACAATTTGGTCATCATTACGTGGTCTGTCTTTCCAAGAAAATATATGGTACCCATTTACATAAACGGTAGCCGCGATAGCTCAGTGGTTAGTGAACTGAACTACAAAGGACAAGGGTAGGGTTCGATCCCAACCGACGGCTTTCGGTTCACCCAGCGTTAATGGGTACCGGATTATTTTCTGGGAAACAAAAGCGGCACAGGCATAATACCCAACCCATTACTCCAAAAATCATGTGCTGAAGATCTGTAAAATTTATGGTCAATAACACCATATTCCCTATACGCCGCTTGGCGTGACGGGGGTACTTCACTTTTAGATTTGTCGCGTTTATTTTTATGCTGCATGATGGTGATGATTGTTTCTTCGATTTAACCATTACTTCTGTTTTCTTACTATTCAGACTGAGACCTTTCTTGTTGCTTTCTTTTACTATCACGTCTATCATTTCTTGTAGTTCATTCTCTGTCTCTGCTATTAAGACTGTGTCATCCGCATATCGCAAATTATTTATGTTGTGACCGTTGACTTCAATTCCTTTTTTGTCTACTATTGATCTCATAATATATTGGCTGTATTATTTATTTACATCATGGTCAGTATAGATGTTGTCGATCTAAATGAAAGAACCTGAACTTCTGTTATTAGCACACCAGTAAAACTAATCAGTGCACTAACATGGTGACTGTGGTGCGAATTCATAGATCGTAGTCTCTAATTTAATTCATAGATCGTAGTCTCTAATTTAATTCATAGATCGTAGTCTCTAATTTAATTCATAGATCGTAGTCTCTAATTTAATTCATAGATCGTAGTCTCTAATTTAATTCATAGATCGTAGTCTCTAATTTAATTCATAGATCGTAGTCTCTAATTTAATTCATAGATCGTAGTCTCTAATTTAATTCATAGATCGTAGTCTCTAATTTAATTCATAGATCGTAGTCTCTAATTTAATTCATACATCGTAGTCTCTAATTTAATTCATAGATCGTAGTCTCTAATTTAATTCATAGATCGTAGTCTCTAATTTAATTCATAGATCGTAGTCTCTAATTTAATTCATAGATCGTAGTCTCTAATTTAATTCATAGATCGTAGTCTCTAATTTAATTCATAGATCGTAGTCTCTAATTTAATTCATAGATCGTAGTCTCTAATTTAATTCATAGATCGTAGTCTCTAATTTAATTCATAGATCGTAGTCTCTAATTTAATTCATAGATCGTAGTCTCTAATTTAATTCATAGATCGTAGTCTCTAATTTAATTCATAGATCGTAGTCTCTAATTTAATTCATAGATCGTAGTCTCTAATTTAATTCATAGATCGTAGTCTCTAATTTAATTCATAGATCGTAGTCTCTAATTTAATTCATAGATCGTAGTCTCTAATTTAATTCATAGATCGTAGTCTCTAATTTAATTCATACATCGTAGTCTCTAATTTAATTCATAGATCGTAGTCTCTAATTTAATTCATAGATCGTAGTCTCTAATTTAATTCATAGATCGTAGTCTCTAATTTAATTCATAGATCGTAGTCTCTAATTTAATTCATAGATCGTAGTCTCTAATTTAATTCATAGATCGTAGTCTCTAATTTAATTCATAGATCGTAGTCTCTAATTTAATTCATAGATCGTAGTCTCTAATTTAATTCATAGATCGTAGTCTCTAATTTAATTCATAGATCGTAGTCTCTAATTTAATTCATAGATCGTAGTCTCTAATTTGCTGCTATTTCTCGTGCTCTACCTCACTTCTAGTTTTAAAATTGCTTATGTTATAATTAATTGAACATCTTGGGACTATGTGAAATGAGACGGACAGGAGCAGGATTATTACAACGCGACAGTGGAAATGTAATTTACTCTGGGGGAAACCACACACGAAAGAGGAGTAGGCATTATGTTAGAAAGAGAAAGAAGCAAAACAGTGAAAGGATTTTGGCCAGTATCAGACAGAATTCTCCTAGTAAAATTGAGAGACAGAACAATGGATATCTCAATGGATAATTCAAGTTTATGCACCAACAAGTAATAGCGTAGACGAAGACATTGACACTTTTTACGAGGAGCTAGAGGCGACCATGGAACAGTGTAAACCCCAAGAAATAACTATTATATTATGGGATTTCAATGCAAAGGTAGGAACAGCTAAAGTGCAAAATGTGACCTGGGGGGGGGGTGGCCTTGGAGAGACGAATGACAGAGGGGATAGATTGATAGACTGGGCAAAGACATATGAAATTATTATAGGTAACACCTGGTTCAAACAACGGTCTAGACGACTATTGACATGGCAAAGCCCAGACAAAAAAAGTACACAATCAAATTGATTTTGTACTGGTACAGATAAGATTCAGGAATGGGCTAACATCAATTAAAACAAGGCCAGGAGCAGATTGCAATAGTGACCATGTTCCAGTAGTTGGAAAGATAAGAATAAAATTGCGGAAGGCACAGAAATCAACAAGAAATATAAAATGAGAACTAGATATGCTAAGAGTAGATAAACAGATGAGTGATAAGTACAGCACGATAGTACAAAATAGCTATAATGCTATTGAGAAAATACAGGACATCTAGGAGCAGTGGAAAATGCTCAAACAATCGATTCCACAAATATCAAAAGAAGTAATACCAGTGACTAAAAGAATCAACAAAAAGAAATGGATGACAGAAGAAATATTACAACTAATGGACGAAAGAAGAAAACATAAGAAAGAAGAACGGACATACAAAATATTGCACAAAGAGATCCAAAACAAGTGCAGTGAAGCAAAGGAAGGATGGTTAAAACAGAAATGGAAAAACAACAAAAGAAAGACTCAAAGTTTATGCACAATCAGTTAAATGAATTAACAGGAAGAAAAGAAGTCAAAGTTTCAGGATGTGTGAAATCAAAGTAAGGAAATATAATAATGGGACAGGAGAGGACAATGGAAAGATGGACAGAATATATCAGTCAACTCTATGATGATGAAAGACCAGAATTAAACAATTCAAATGAAGACGCAGGACCACCAATAATGCAGAGTGAAGTGGAGGACGCAATTCAACACATGAAAAGAGGCAAAGCTCCAGGTCCTGACAATATAACAATCGAAGAGATAAATGCATTAGGGGAGCTGGGAGTACAAGTCATAACAAAATTACTCAATGACATATATAACACTGGACACATTCCTGAAGATCTACAAAAATCTATCTTTGTAGCCATACCGAAGAAGTCAGGAGCCACTGATTGTGAAGACCATCGCACTATTAGTCTCATGAGCCATATGACGATAATATTACTAAGAATAATCATGAGACGTGTAAGGAACAAAATAAAACCAGAAATAAGTGAGGAACAATGTGGATTTGTGGAAGGAAAGCGCACCAATAATGCAATATACATCTTAAGAACATTGATAGAAAGATCTATAGAGGTAAAGAAAGATCTATATATGTGCTTTATAGACTACGCGAAAGCATTTGACAAAGTAAAGCATGTGGAAATAATCAATGTGCTGGAGAAATTAAATATTGATGGCATGGATCTGCGAATCATAAAATACATGTACCGGCAACAAATTACAGCTATACGAATTAATAACCAAACAGGACAATTCCAACATATAAAGCAAGGCATCAGACAAGGCTGTGTTCTGTCACCGGATTTGTTTTCACTTTACAGCCAATATATTATAAAATCAATAGTAGACAAAAAAAGAATTGAAGTCAACGGTCACAACATAAATAATTTGCGATATGCGGATGCCACAGTCTTAATAGCAGAGACAGAGAATGAACTACAAGAAATGATAGACATAATAGTAAAAGAAAGCAACAAGAAAGGTCTCAGTCTGAATAGTAAGAAAACAGAAGTAATGGTTAAATCGAAGAAACAATCATCACCATCATGCAGCATAAAAATAAACGCGACAAATCTAAAACAAGTGCAACGTTTCAAATACTTGGGCACAATAATAACATCAGATGGGAGATGTACCACAGAAATAAAAAGCAGAATAGCTCAGGCCAAAATATCATTTCAGAAAATGAAAAATATCTTATGCAACAAATCTATGTCAATAAAAATGAGAAAGAGAGTTCATCGGTGCTATATAGAACGTATTCTGACCTATGGAAGCGAATCATGGACAGTAGACAAACAAATGAAAAGACGATAAGAGGCCACAGAGATGGGATTTCTCAGAAGGATGTTGAAAATTCCCTAGACAGATAAAAAGACCAATGAGGAAGTTCTCAAAGAGGCCAACACAAAAAGGGAGCTCTTAAAAACATCAGAAAGAAGCAATCAACATTTTTCGGGCACATCATGAGAAGAGGAAAGTTGGAATACTTGGTTACAACTGGCAAAATAAAAGGAAAGAGAGATCGCGGACGACAAAAAGAGAAAATACTGGATAGCTTGGTGTCATGGCATGGAAAACAATCAACAACAGAACTGATACGATGCACTGTAGATAAGATTGTGGAGGGACATGATCACCTACGCGAACCGGTATGGCACATGATGATGATGATGTTATAATTATTTACTATCCAGGAATTACTTCCAGTTTTCCTTTGTCTTTTCTTTCTGGAAGTGTGTCTGTAGTCATATTGCTTCAATAATAAATGTTTGAATGGCATGCCAATTAAGTGATGGTCTTTTTTATGTCTTGATATGTTATATTTGTGCTTTAGCGTCTCATAACACGCTACTCTTATATACATCCATCTCGTAAACGGAACTCCAATTTTTTTTATGTCAAAAGCGGATATAATTTGTTTCCTGTTCGTACTTTAATCGTCCATGGTTTACATGCATATGTTAAAGGCTGATTTCACAAAAATTCAAACATCCATTTTTTTTAACTTGTATAGACTAAAATTTATAACACAACGTGATATTCACTTTATAAAAAGATGTATTTGACTGATCAATGTCACTCTTTATTCCTAAATTTACATTTCCAAGCATGCATCAGAATTCATAAATAGACAAAATGATATACATGGTATGTGGTGTATGTCTCTCTGCACTGAAATAACACTGTAGAGTTTTATTTTAACTAAAATCATCTTTTGTCTCTTTAATGTTTCTGCCCAAGCCGTTTTCTTTTCTTTTATTTCATTTTTTTATTTTTTTTTTTTTTTTTTTTTTTATTTTTTTTTTCTAGCCTCCACTACAATCATTTCGAATTTTGTTATCATTCACGCAACTATCAAAACATAGGCATAAGAGACAGTGCATATAGCAAGTACTTACGAACTTATAATGGTAACATTTCTTTTATATATCGTACTGTGCTGGTAAACTGATAGATCGTTTCATTGAACGGTACAAATCTATCTATCTATCTATTGACCTTGCGAGCCGTAGCCGGCCCATATGGCGTAGACCAAGATACACCTTCTCCTATCTGAATTTTTGTTCGAGCAATTTTCTTTTAAAGATATTTTATCAAATCTCGCCATTTGTCTCTGTTCTGTGCAAGCAACTCTATCTCATTGAGGGAGCCGAATCCAGCTGCTCTTGCCTCTCTCATCAATGTTCTTCTCAGTGTCTCCCTGGGTCTTCCTCTTTTCCTCTTGCCTGTTGTTTCCCATATGAGGGCTTGCTTTGCTATTCGGTTATTATCTCTTCTCATCACATGTCCAACATATGACCATCGTCTTTTTACAAATCTATACAATACAGAAAATAACGTGTTTTTTTCCTCATTTTTATATGACAAACGTGCAGTAAGATTTTGGTGCCTACATAATGCAGTGGTTGTCGAAACTTTTGTGAGAAATGTGGCACAAGACGTCAGTCAGGTTACCTTAGTTTCCCGGAGAATATTTCTGGCGCTCATTTCAAGAGGGTGAGGGAACTGCAAATCTTGTCGATATTGGCGTTGCGTGAGGTTGAGGGGCTTGTGATGCTTACAATAATTTAAGTGGCAAAATTTCCAAAGTGAAAATAAATAGTTATAATGTTTAACAGAAAAAGCATGTTAGGAAGTGCAATATTTGCTTTATCTCGGCAGTAGCAACCTTCACACTTGCCTTGCTCGGGCGCTGACAAACATTATACTTGCCTTGCTCGAGCGCTAGCAAACATTATACTTGCCTTGCTCGGGCGCTAGCAAACATTATACTTGCCTTGCTTGGGCGCTGATAAACATTATATTTCACTTGCTCGGGCGCTGACAAACATTATACTTGTATTGCTCGGGCGCTGACAAACATTATATTTCACTTGCTCGGGCGCTGACAAACATTATACTTGCCTTGCTCGGGCGCTGACAAACATTATATTTCACTTGCTCGGGCACTGACAAACATTATACTTGCCTTGCTCGGGCGCTGACAAACATTATACTTGCCTTGCTCGGGCGCTGACAAACATTATACTTGCCTTGCTCGGGCGCTGACAAACATTATACTTGTATTGCTCGGGCGCTGACAAACATTATATTTCACTTGCTCTGGCGCTGACAAACATTATACTTGGTACCGGATAATTTTGTTGAGAAAACATGCGGTACTTCGTTGCGCTGACCAGAAATCTTAAAAGAGGCCTATTTATAAAAAAAAGAAAAGAACATTAGGGTCATATTTCTTATATATCGGCAAGCGTAAGTTGCTCTTTTATTTTACTATTTTTGTTCTTTGTTTCTTTGTTTGCTTAAGTCTTTCTATCTTTCTTTTTTCTTCCTTATTGTTTCATTCCCTCTTTCGTTTCTTCCTCCAGTTTTTTTCTTTACTTTCTTAACGTTTTTATTTATGTAAATCATATTGTCTTTCCTTCTGTTTTTTTTTTTTATATTTTAATGACTGTTACAACCTTGCCAGATGTCTTAGTGTTATTTATAAAGCAAGCATATCTGTTTTTGTTTTAGTGGCTCTCCATCTTAATATTCTCAGTGTTTTTATGAGACAGTTCTTGTGCACATTGACTTCAATAAATTCAAGCTCTTTATCTCTGATTTCTGGTTTTACATTGAATCCGTTTCTTTGATGTTTTCTGCATTAAAATTAACCCCCTTTTCAAGATGAACACTGTAGTTTGAAACACGTTTCCCTCAATCGGGGCGGTTTGACAAAAAAAAAAAAACAACTCACACCTGATCTGTGATCCGGAAGGAATGGCATAAGAGGAGATAACGCTGGGTTACGCACCTTCTAAATATTGTGCCACAGAGTAGGGGAACTCCTGGGCACCATTCCCCATTATTAGTTAATTAGTAGCTATTAGTTGTCTTTAGTCTTTATTTTTCTACTGTCAAATTGGAAACTTACATTAGATCAACAGAATAAAATTGTATTTTTCTAATGACAATTGTCGGCTTGTGTAAACTAGACAACTTAGTGAATGACCCGGGGGGGGGGGGGGGGAAATAGATGTGTGACGTCGATCTCTGGACAGGAAGAACTCGGGGTAACCCGCCACACGCGATAGAATTTGTTCCTTTTGTAATTTGGAATCCGTGTTTTAATTTTAGTCTTACATTCCCCTGAACTTTTGGTAGTGGGATCCGATGTCTGATCTTCTCGGATAACGGAGAAAAAATAGTTGATCCCCTGTGCACACTGCGCACGTCAAAAATTCTTTGCCAGTTAAAAATCTAAAAGAATAGGTCAAAATGGCCACTGTCGAGTCAAAATGATTACAATTTTCCTCCCATGTTGAAGACGTATGTATCGGGCCTAAGGACGCATTACCATGAACTAGCGACTCAATGCGCCCACACCTACTCAATGAGTTAAAACGCCAAGACGAAAAATAGAGGGATCCTGCCTCCAGTCAAGACCAGAGTAAAAAAAAAAAGAAAAACCTAAGACGAATCAACTAATTATAAAATGTGGGTATTCTGTCTAAAGTTGCATGATGGCAAGTGTATACAATTGGTTTTCTTGTTTCTCTCATGAGCAAATTTAGCTACAACAAACGGATACCTAAGTCAATAGTTGGTTATGTTATGTTAGACAAAACAATTACATTAGATCAAAACAATTCAAATAATTAATCATTAGTTATATCTTAGAATTATGCATTCAATTCATGATCCATGGATGCCATACTGAGTCTAAATAAAATGGGCTAAAGGGTGCTGGGTTAAAGAGCAAAATAAACGAAGGTGATAATACCAAACTGTTTATTAGGAGGAAAGTTATATCTCAATAAATTACTATAGTTCGTTAAGAAATCTGTTCCCACCGAGTTTATCAATTATCTCGGAAACTGTTTGATGAATTTCTGTAATTCTTTGTCATTAAATCTTATTTGTTCACCGACCTTAAGATTTTAAAACATTTAAGTACAAAGGTATTCTGAATTTTGCACAAATTGTTTTTTGTTATATAATTTTAGGAAAATATCAAACCGTGTGCTCCAAACATTAGCATAAACATTTTGTCTTTTTAAATGACAATGTTGATTACAACAAATATGGGTATTGTAAACTACAAATTAGGACAACCAAGAAAATAATATTTTTATAAACCTGAAAGAAAGAAGTTTTTTTTTCCTAAATGCATGACAGTAGTGAAAAAAACCAGGCTTAAGGTCGGGAAAAAAAATAAGATTTCATGAAAAAAAATTATTGAAATTCATCAAACAGTTTCCAAGATAATTAATAAATTCCGTGGGCACGAATTTCTGAACGAACTAGCACTTCACGTTGTTACGTTAATCTGAATGTTCTGGAAAGTACTACTGATAGTTCTTGCTGGTATTGCATGTTATAGGAGAGAGAGAGAGAGAGAGAGAGAGAGAGAGAGAGAGAGAGAGGGAGCGAGTGGGAGATGGAGAGAGAAGGATGGAGTAAAATTAATGTAAGACGTCATTCATAAGTCACGTGGAATGTATGTCGCCCTTCATAGGCCACGCCAGATGTATGGCGGGCAACATTGCAGTCAAACTCCAGCACACATTTACCACATCTGATCAACATTTAACAAATCCATTACGTCACTGATGCAGGCACTACTGAACTTGTCTTGTCCTTACAACTAGTCATCTTCAAACACATTCAAACAATAACAAGTGATATTCAATAACAGTCTTCATTGATATCGATGAACGCATAACAAGAACAGAACGAGTGAAATGCTCAAAAGAGTAATTTAAAAAGAAATCAAAGCAACTAATTACATATTAAATATATCAGCAAATTGTGCAATGCAGCGATTTCTTAAAACAAGATAAGAAGATGATTCTGACAGATGATGCACAAATAATAAATAAATAAAGAGATCGCGCATTGCAAGCTAATCGAAGAGGCATTAGGCAAAAGGTATAGCTCAATAAGGGGTTAAATACTGTCCACAAATGAGTGAAGATAAAGCCAAAGCTTGGAACCTTCACGGTCACTGGTCTCCTATTAGCCTGACTGTGTTTAGTGAGCTAATGTTTATAAAATAATATGATTACATTTGCTGAAAATATTTCTTATCATGTATATCCCCTGACTGCTGAAGTAGGTGAACATGTCTCTTCACCGCATAATGTCTCTATAAGTGTTTATCTAATTTTGTTGTCGAATTTCCATCATACATTTATTACAATAAGCTCATGATCTCTCCTTTCCATACGTTGGTTACGATCGTTATTATTTTTCTGATGCAAGTAACAATCTTGTATTTGTGTCTTTGTTATCGCAAACAAAGTGTTTTATCCGTCTATGGTGTTCTAAAAATTCAATGTAAAACAACGTTTCTATGGCATTAAAATATGTCTTGTTTGCTTTTCGCCTGTCCATGATCTGTTCCATATGTCAGGCTTGCGTTTACCTAACGTTAATGTTGATGTTGGCGCGAGCCGTTAGTTCACGAACCCAAATGATGACGTAGTGGGCTGCAATGTTCTGCTTTCTCAGTTCTCTTCCCCTTGCTAGAGTTGATTCTTCCTTCAAGCGCCGAATTACTGGTTCTTCTATACAAACAAAACAATAACAAAAAAAACCACCACTGTGAGGACTATGGGGATCTTCACTTCGTCATCCAGTTTGTTTTGATACAAACAAAACAATAACAAAAAAAACCACCACTGTGAGGACTATGGGGATCTTCACTTCGTCATCCAGTTTGTTTTGATACAAACAAAACAATAACAAAAAAAACCACCACTGTGAGGACTATGGGGATCTTCACTTCGTCATCCAGTTTGTTTTGATACAAACAAAACAATAACAAAAAAAACCACCACTGTGAGGACTATGGGGATCTTCACTTCGTCATCCAGTTTGTTTTGATACAAACAAAACAATAACAAAAAAAACCACCACTGTGAGGACTATGGGGATCTTCACTTCGTCATCCAGTTTGTTTTGATACAAACAAAACAATAACAAAAAAAACCACCACTGTGAGGACTATGGGGATCTTCACTTCGTCATCCAGTTTGTTTTGATACAAACAAAACAATAACAAAAAAAACCACCACTGTGAGGACTATGGGGATCTTCACTTCGTCATCCAGTTTGTTTTGATACAAACAAAACAATAACAAAAAAAACCACCACTGTGAGGACTATGGGGATCTTCACTTCGTCATCCAGTTTGTTTTGATACAAACAAAACAATAACAAAAAAAACCACCACTGTGAGGACTATGGGGATCTTCACTTCGTCATCCAGTTTGTTTTGATACAAACAAAACAATAACAAAAAAAACCACCACTGTGAGGACTATGGGGATCTTCACTTCGTCATCCAGTTTGTTTTGAATCAGGTTGTTTGCACGGAGCCTAATTAGTAGTTGAAAGGAGGTCCTAATCAGTTCTAGTCCCTGGTCCTATCATGGCGCCCATAGCTCGCCTAGCTCTTGCTCCACATATCACACCACAAGATTTTGTTTCTTAATCCAATTGAGAAAGATGTTCTGACCCAATAATTAAAAGGGAAAAAAATTAAAAGGCTATTACAGGCCAAAGAGATAGGATTTCACAAAATGGATTTGAATATTCTCTCCACAGCCAAAAAAGATCAAAGAGGAAATCCTCAAGGCGGCAACACAAAGAGAGAACTAAAAACATGGGAAAAGGAATAATCGACGTATTTTGGACACGTAATGAGAAGAGGAAAGTTGAAATACTTGATTACAAAATACATGGAAAGTGACATCACTGTCGACAAAGAAAGAATAGATTGTATTATTTGGTGTTGTGGTACGGTAAACAATCAAAACATAACTTATATGATGTCCTGGGGACAGCGAATTGTGGATTGACATGGTCAATTCCGCCAGCTGTTATGACACATAATGATGATAATTGAGAAAGATGGACTGTGTATCACATTCCTCCCAATTTACTAAATGCTGCCTTCAACTAATCTGATTCTGCTGAAAATGTCTTATCGCAGCCATAATGATGAAGAAATAAATTAGATGTCCGTGCTCAGCTCGCGTTAAAGTACTTGTTCCCACTTAGACAAGATCTTATATGAACGGAAAGTATGTTTTGATTTAGATTTTTCAAGCCATAAATATTAATACATTTAGGAGTTATAAGTCAATGACAGAATTAATCCATACACTCTTTTAATAATACGTACTTCATCTTCAACTACTCAAATGCTTATTTAATTAGTCAATAACTTATTAGCACATACACGTTCTTTGGATTTCGTGTCTTCTTCACTAGCTGTCCCATAAGTATTACGTTATTTTTTTGTTTTCAACATATTGAGATGTTACTGTTAGAATGACTTCAATTAACGTCTTTGTTTTTTTGGTTTATTAAGGTTTTTTTTTTTTAACCTTCCGTGTGGTTACCGGAGTCTTGATTAAAACCAGTGCTGAGAAGAACAGATTCACTGTCAACTGTCATGCATGCAGTAAAAGGCGATTAATAGGTTGGGGTCAAGATTTCCGTAGATGATACGGGGTTCGTGTAAATGAGATGAAGCTATCTTCAGTGCTTTCGCTAATGTGCGGCGGCTGTATTCCGTACTGGGAAAATTGCTGAGGAAGACTATAGCGTTGTCCCCTGCGTAGTGAAGACTATCTACTGACCTAAGCATAAACTTGTTTGTTTTTCCACTGCACTTCAACACCATGTATTTTATCCAATGAATTGTCTTATAGCGAATGTTAATTTGAAAACTAAATTATCAAGAAACTCACATTCGAACATGAACAAATCAATATTTACTATCATATTTTTGCCCTCGCGTCGATCGCTGTGTTTTTGAAGATAAGGTGCTTGCCTCAAACTCAATTGGCCTTATCTATGATCACATGTGAAGCGACACAATCTGAATCAAGAAACATGCAATCTCTGAATAGGTGTGTCGGAATCCCTAGTCAAAACGGATTCTGGCGCCAAGCGCTTGTCAATTGTTCAATTATAATACGTTAAAGAACTCATGGCATTTGATAACCAAAATTATGTTCTGTTGATGTAGAAGATATAATTTTACATTACCTATAGAATAGAGAAGCTTAACCTTCTCCGGCAAATAACGAAAAATCAAGAGCAGTTTGGTAATTGCCACATTAATTTCCTGGACTAAACAAACAACATTTAAGTACATAGGAAGTCTAGTGACAAATGACAATTCACAAACCTCAGAAATAGACTCAATATGCAATAAAGCTTGCCAAATCATTGGACAGCTATCACCATTATTGCGCAACAAGAAAATAACTCTAGAGACAAAAGGGACACTCTACAATACAATCTTCATTCCAACGTTGTACTAGCAATGCCCGTCCCAGACACTAGAATCAAGAACAATAAGAAAAATAACCTCTACCGAGAAGGAATGTGTTAGACCAATGACAGGAAATAGCGTGAGAAATGAGATCATAAATGAAGAACTGAGAAAAAAAAGTTAAGAATAATTTCCGCAATAGAGTATATAAAGAAACAACCGACAAAAATGGTTTGGCAACGGAATAAAGTAAAAGGATCAAAACACAACACAAAGAGCCCTCAATATACGTTCCGAGAACATCAGACCCATGGGCTGACCACGAAAAAAATGGATTGACGGAATATTAGAAAACTAGGAACTATAGCCTAAACTAGGAAACATAACAACAGTAGAAACGATCAGAGGAGAAAAAGATCGTAAATTATATCTCCCTCGTCGCTGAAAGGCAAATGAGAAATGAAGAGGAAAAGGAACAAAGAACGGATCGTTTCCATCGCGTGATTCGAGATCATCATCATTATCAGCACTGTTTCTAATCAGCATTTTAATCTCACAGCTGCCGATGCTGTACAGTGCATATACAATGGTGAATTCTTCAAAAGTTATAAGAGTGGTAATTGGAATGTAGTAACAAAACCCTCATGCATTCACACTGTCGGTTAATTTTTAAAACATAATCATTTATTTCAAAATGTACATTATACAATATCGGTCCCGAAATTAACATAAACAGGATATTAGGAGATCCTTAAAAATCACATTATTTCCTTAAAGAGTCAAAGTCATATTGAATCCTTTACAAACATTAATTATTTTACTCAAACGACCAATTTTCATCACATCCCGTCTTATTCTTATGAGTGTAAAAAGCTCAATTAATCACAGAACAAATACACTCATGTCCACTACTATGGAGAAAATTGCATTTCATCACAGCACACATGTCCACAACCGTGAATATAAACTAATTTCATAACAGAAATAAACATGTCTACAACTTTAAATATAAACTAAATTCATCACAGCGCTAACATTTCCAGAAACGTAAATATAAAGTACTTTCATCACAGAACTAACATCCACAATAAGAGAAAAACTTTTATTTTACTCACTAAAAATAATCCTACTTCCGTGGAAACAAACTCATTTAAATATAGCGCAGATAATTACAGTAGAATTGGATGGAAAGAAAAGGAAAAAAAACGATGAAGTTTTAAAACAACTAAAAGTGAAAAGAAAACTACTAAACACAATTAGAACAAGACATGCAATTTTTGGGCATGATAAAAGACACAACAACCTAATAAAAGTAATATTGGAAGTGAAAATACAAGGTAAAAAAGGCAGAGGCAGACCAAGACTACCATGACGAGCAACATCAAAAGATGGACAAGTCAGCCTATGACAATATGTACCTTCAAAGCAAGAGACAGAGTGGAATGACGCTCCAATGTAGCCAGCCTTCGATGCGGAGACGGCACCCGATGATGATGATGATAATGCAGATACATCAGACAACATTGAGAAAACCCCATTACTTAGAAATGAAACACTACTGTGCTAATTAATAATATAACAATAAGTCATTTTGAACTCATTCCTTGTGCACGCTTTCAACTTTGATTCATCATTAACATTTACCGGTATATTCACATGAACAAAACTTATTTCATTCTGACTTTCACTATCTCACTAATTCATAACAACTCACTGAAATCCTGATCGCCAGCTCATCGACTAAATAAATGGAGAAAAATCGTGCTGTTTATTGATATCGGTTAGCATAAACTAATTCATCCGCATCTTTTCAAAGGTGCACTATTTCTTTGGTGAAGATCTTCTCCAGTACTACGGAGTTCGTGTATTTCAGCTGAAGCCATATTAAATGCTTTCTCTAGTCTGTGGCGGATGAGCCTCATGCTGGGGAATTTGCTGATGAGGGGATCTGAGCAATATAGAGTTGTCCGTTGTGCAATGAAGATGAGCTGTCGACTAAATTAATCTTGTCAAAGTTATTCCCCTCTTATTCTAGTCTTTGTCTTAGAATTGTAATAGTGTATAGACTAGGGTAGAATTATCACATAATGGGAGAAATGAAATATAGCATGTACTGGATATCTTTGTAGTTACTCTTAGGGTTTGTGTCAGCATTTTTTTTTAAACTCAGAGGTGAACTAAATGTCAAGATGCAAGCTTGTTTAGCATATTTTGATTATAAAGGCATCTAGAGTTGAACTTTGCATTCAGGCATTAGCTGAAAAATCACTAGACAGCGACTAAGTCAATACATTTTGCAAAGGAAACATAGATTTTTGTACCTTAAACATTAGCAGAATTAGACCTTTTAAATGATTTAAGGAATATCAGAGCAACCTCCACAAACATCAGGAAAGATCAAGAAACAACGAGGGAGAGAAACACTTAGTGTTAGAAACATTGAGGTGGAGAACAAGACCAATATACATAAAAGTTAGAGAAATATAGAGAATCATTTAGTGAACATCAAGTTAGACCTGATGTAGTTTAGCTGAAAAGTGTTTCAAGTTAAATTCAGAAGTTTTGTGCTCCAGAGAACAATAGTACGTAGATTAAGAATAGCATTGAATAAGTCAAGAAATAGATTCAGAATAGCAAGTTTCGAGCAAGTGGGGTTGTAATATTTTAATAGAATGAAATACATAATTAGACATGACATAGACACTATGTATTAAGAGATGCGCCAATATCAACCGGTGATAACCTCTTGAGCGCATCCAGATCAAGAGCATTAATTTTAATTTTTTTATTAGATCTATAACTTAGATGTACTCGACTATACTTCACGTGTACAACCGATGATAAAAAAAACCGTGTATAAGCAAAATTCATAGTCTGGGATTATTGAATTTACATGAATCCATGTCATGACATAGTTTGTACGTCGTGTTGTGATGTACGTATATGTATAAAATATGGAAATATCTAAACTCTGTATTATAAAATATTAGGTAGAAGCTCCCAGTCTAAAGATATGATTTGAGAAAACTAAAACGATACTGTCTGAAGAATCATCATCAATGAATGCCGAATAACACAATCACTGTCCCGATATCTTTCCTGATAACACAGGAACATGTCCGCATGAAGCACGAAGCACAATACAATTATAGCACCAATACTTGGCAACAAACTCCAAAGTAATTTCAAGAGGTTGTTAATTGAAGAGATGGTAAGAATTTTACGTTTTCATTTTGTTGTTTAAAATTTGCCCGAAGGTCGGAATATAGTTTGTCCATTTTAGATTAATGTCCAAATTTAGAAATTTCATAAATAACGATAAACTATTCTATTCACAAAAAACACAACTCTATTTTCTATTGAATAAGCTAATTGTGAAATTGCAGACCAGCACGTTAACCGATTGAATCACATACGAATATACAATTAGACAAAATAGGTAAAAAAGAAACACATAAGGGCCATTTAATCAGTTTAGAGGAAATAAGTAATACTAAAATCTACAGCTTTTATTTCCCCTTTCCTTAAATCACAGGAGCCACAATATGTGATTTCGCTCTCCGTTATCTCCATTATCTACTTGAACAAAATCACTCTGCTCTCATCATTGCTCTTCAAAAGAGTTATCTCCCGATTATAGTAACAATAATGCAGGGAACGGCAGCTCTGCTTCGATTTACCAGACATTAATAAAAATGCAATAGTTCTCAAACTGTTTCACCGTAACCCTCAGAGACGTAAGGAATTGTATCAGCACAGCTTGTCAATAATGTTGGAAGTATGAATTATCGTTTTCTTGTAATGTGTTTTTTTTTAATGAAACGTAAGTGAGTAACCTGAAATGAAGTGAACAAATATATTTCAATCGAAGTAATTCTAGGCTGTTAACAAAATAAATAAACACTGTTGAGATGTTAAAAGTATATTGCATATACTTTCTTTTTTTTTTCTAAACCTCCTAAAAGAGGTAAAAACCTATGCCTCTCACTTTCCAAAAGGATTACTTTTACCTGCTTTCTCTCGGCATAACTAAAGTACAAAATTATCATTTTTAATGTACTGGTATACCCATACTCATAAATCCGGAGGAACATGCACTCAAAATGCACAATTAGAAATAAAAATTTAAGTGATTGAAAAAAAAGTATTATGGGGAAAATACTTTATTATAGTCGGCACATTACAAGTAAAAGGTCCAATCATCAGCAATAATTAAGTCCACACACAAGAGATCAAGCGTGTGTTTGCACACACTTTATTTAGACATACAACACTTGACAGGGAACAATAAAGGCGGAAGCTGAAGTTAAACGAAGATGAAAATAGAACAGACTGGAAACACGAACATTATAATAACAAAGATTGAAGAGGAAACACAAAAATTATAATTTCTACTATTGGAGAGGAAACGCAAAAATGATAATTTCTAAGAGTGGAAAGGAAACAAAAATTATAATGATAAAGATTGGAAAGGAAACACACAAATGATAATTTATAAGATTGGAGAGGAAACAAAAATTATAATAGCAAATATTGGGGAGAAAACAAAAATTATAATAACAAAGATTGGAGAGAAAACAATTATAATAAAAAAAAAGATTAGAGAGGGAACACACAAATTATATAAAAATGATTGGAGAGGAAATAAAAATTATAATACTGACAATTGAAGGGGGAAATCCATTTAGCAACAACAACTTAAATGGTTTGGCCACCTGGTCAGAATGAATCCTCACCTATCACCATCAAAGGCATTCTTCTCGAGAATGCATGGAAAAATACCAAAAGGAACACCTAGAAGAAGATGGATAGATATAGTGATAGAGACATGTAACAACAAAGGAAAATCACTAATTAAGACAGTTCGAGCAGCTCAAGAACGACAAATGATATAAACCACGACCCTTTCGGTATCAGTGAAAAGAGAAAAGAAGAAGAAAGAAGAAGAAGGGGAAAAACAATCAAACAGGCCCAGTTACTGGTACATAACTGCAAAAAGTGGAGCAATGATTGAGTACTCAACGTTTGGTTACCCCAAAAGCTACAGTGGATATAAGGATCAAGCGAGCGCACATCTACATGTTTGTACTTCTCCCAAAAATAGTTTCTTTTAAGGACATGTTCATACGCACATACACATGTATTGTTTTTTTTCTTCTAAACTTTACATATAACCATGAGCTTGAAACTTTAAATATAAAGTTATTCATCTACTTAGTTACAAAAGAAAAGAAGAGTTTTGATCTCTTCACTTGGAATTGGTACTAAGTATTTTGGTAATGAAATGAAAAATAATTCACTATTCTGGGGATTCCAAGTACAGGTTAGAATTCGTATCGAGATAAGGATACACAAAGTTAGATGAGTTTTCATTGCACCGGAAAACACTAGATCCAGATATCAGGTTAATTACAAAAATAAAAATTGTCAACACCAATGTTAAATCAATCATATTAAGTGGTAGTGAAACATAGAGATCAACAGGACAGGCTAGAAAATACAGACTTTCAGTAACGGATCAGCTCACGATGTGCACAGTGCACTAATCTTACTAGCTCCTGCAGCAAGCTGGCCTTGGAATATGAGGAAACTGCAACAGTGAAGCTTTTCAGACAGTACCTGAACAGTTCGTTGCTGCCTATCCGCCATAATGACCGGAAGTCCGCAAGTTGTTTTCTTTTCGTTCCATCCAATGCTTCCTATTCTTCTATAAATCTATATTTCAGGAGCTTCAATTTTCTGCTCTGTTTTCTTGTCTAAAGTCCATGTTTCTGCACCATACAGGACTTTTGAGAAGATAAAAAATCATAGACAGAAAATATTTAAAATATATTCTTAGTTTTAGCCCTAGTGTGATTATTTGTTTTGATGTTAGTATATTTCTATTAATTACTATTAAATTTACTTAGTTCTTGCCCAATAACGACTTTTCTTGTGCCATAGATTGTCTGCCCCTAAAAGAGATATACAAGAGCAAGTTGCTCATGCAGTTAGAGAACATTGTAAAGAGAACGTGATAGTAATTAACATCCCATGTTTTGTATACAAGAACAAACTGCCCTGTATAAGCTCGACAAAGTGAAATAAACGTAACACGTTACTTCCAAAGCAAACCTTCCAACTGGATCTTCTTCCATCTATTATACCAATTCAAGGTCATCCAGATTAAAAAGTTCTCCCCTCCTCGTTTCTGGTAGCTTTAATCTCAGTCATTTTGGTACAGTAAATGATCCTTCCAGATCATCATCTATGAGTACATGTGCACCAGAAAATCTAAAATAAAGTATAAAAGTCTCCGTTCCGGTCATATTCATTACAACAAAATGTTCTACCATATTATATTTTAATTAACCACCTCTCAGAACAAATTAATGTTGTCATCAATATTATAATTATTTCTGACCGGTCCTACAGAGTTCGGACACAACTCTGAGATCTTCCCGTTTTACCAAAAAATTTATTGGAATCTACAAGAACATTGTCAGACTTACAGGATGATGGAACTTGGACAAGAAACTTCCATTTAAAAAAAATATATATATGCTCTTATTCAATAATCAAACACAATACTTTATTTATTTATTTCTGATAACATCTCACAATTACTAAATTATCAGAAAAGTACTAATAATAGATAGAAATAAGAAAAATAGTTCTTAAATATTAGGTTGAGCGAGTCTTCACATATGGCTGTGAATCATGGACAACAGGAAAATAGTCTGGAAAATCACTGGAGGCAGTAGAAATTTGGTTTTACGAAGAAAGTTGAGGATTCCACGGATAGCTATAAAGAGAAATGAAAACGTTCTGAAAGAGGACAAAGCAAAAAGAGATCATATATCTAGTATTAGGAAGAAACAATCATCATATTTTGGCATTGTAATGAGAAGGGAACAGATGGAATATTTTGTAACAACGGGGAAAGTTAAGGGACGAAAAGACAGAGGGAAGCAAAACGAAAAGATACCATACAGCTTAAGAGAATGGCTTGGCAGAAGGTCAACAACAGAAATGATAAATAACTTTCGAGATCGAAAGTTGTGGAGAGACATGATCACCTACGCCAGCAGGCACGATACCTGATGGTGATAATGATGACTAATAATAGTCTGTATTCTAAATTTATATACATTCTCTGCCCCCATGACTGCGACTTTTCTCATCTGTTCAGCAATTTACATGTAACTACAGTAGTTGCCAATCGTTGCGCTATAAACTACGCTATTTCTCATATAAATAGCGAAATCACTGCTCACCGTCAATCTTGTACATCCGCTGTTGAGAGCACTCAAGTCCATAAAAAGAACATTAAGTAAATAAATCCCTTCCTTTCACTTTTCTAATAATATCATATCTATCTAACATATTTTAATCAAAGAGAAATAGCTTTTCCTTGGAACACCTGCAAGAGATTAAAAACCACGAAGTCTTTATATTTCTTGTTGAATTTAAATAACAGAGTACACGGAAAAGTGGAGGTAAATCTATAAACATGTTTGAGCATTCGAACAAAAGATTTACAATTTCTCAAGGGACATAACCGTCTCTCGCAAACCATGGACTTGGCTTCAAAAATATTTTCACGACATCACAAATTCATTTTTAAAAAAATAGTATAAATAAACAAACAAATAGAGAAAAAAAGAAAGAAGTAGGAAAACATGTAGATGCTCTATTTATTTGGAATACATAAAGAAGCTAATGTCAAATAACACTCAAAAAGATTAGAGATATGAAGTTATCGGAGTAAAACTAATACACTAACTCCTACAACCGCTTCAAAGTTATAAAATGAAATACCTCAAGGGCTCTTGCAAAGTTGCAGTTCATACACACTGCTGAAAT
This sequence comes from Megaustenia siamemsis, assembly GCA_032433765.1. Lineage (NCBI taxonomy): Eukaryota > Metazoa > Mollusca > Gastropoda > Stylommatophora > Ariophantidae > Megaustenia > Megaustenia siamemsis. Next base: position 116,103,111 of record JAVIAB010000092.1, on the reverse strand, counting down.
CTCACTGTATTTTTAAACACGAGATTAAAACGCTAATAAGCACTTTCTGAGTACACACACATACACAGACACATACACAGACACTCAGATCTATTTTATGTGACTGTGTGTGTGTGTGTGTATATATATATATATATATATATATATGGCTTAGGGGAGAGAAATGAAAGAGGTGATAAACTTACTGACTGGGCAAGAACACACACCATTACGATAGTAAATACCTGGTTTAAGCATCATTCAATACGTCTGTAGACATGGAAAAGCTCAGGAGACAACGCTGTAATTAAATCGACTACACAATTATATAAAAACAGATTTTGAAACACTTTAGTATGTGTGAAAACTAGACCAGGGGCAGATTGCAATATTGATCATATACCAGTTGTGGGAAAGTTAAGAGTATAATTAAAAACAGCAAAACGAGCCTCAATTAATATCAAGTTAAATTTACATTTACTCAAAATAGACAATAGGTTACAAGACAAATATAACATCACAATTCAGAACCGGAACAATGCAAAGAGAAGATACAACGCATTGATTAACAGTGGGAAATGCTAAAAAAATCAATGCAGCAAACATCAAAAGAATTCATACCACCAATGAAGACAAATTCCTTAGGAAAGCAGCATAACAAAGATGAGTATGGGCGATTAAATAAAGAAATTGTAATACAATGTAATGAAGCAATAGAAGCATAGCTAAAATAGAGCTTCAAAGAGATTTAAATGCAACAAAAAAGTGATGCTAAAGTCATGTACAAACAAACTGAAGAATTAACAGTACGAAAAATGCAATTAAAAGCTGGATGTTTAAGATCACAGGAAGGAGAACTGTTGATTGAACAAGAAAGCATAAGGGCACGATGGACAGAATACATTAAATATCTTTATGATGATGCCGAACAAAAGTAAATATTCAGAATAAATGGGAAGGACCAGAAATACTCAAACAGAAGTGGAAGACTCCTTGCACAATATGAAAGGAGGAAAAAGCACCTGAAACAAATAATATAGCTAAAGAAGAGATTGAAGCCATGGGTGATTTTGGAATAGAAAAGTAACAAAAATATTGAATAATATCTACAACAGAGGATATATACCAGAAGATCAGCTAAAAGTATTATTCATAGCCCTACCCAAAAAAATCTGGTGCGATTGAATGTGATGATTATCGTACAATAAGCCATATGAGTCACATGACTAAGATATTACTAAGAATCATCATGCGAAGAGTGCGAAACAAAATCAGTCCAGAAATTAGTGATGAACAGTGTAGTTTTGTTGGAGGTAAAGGTACAGACCATGCTATATACATCAAACGATCTTTAGTAGAAAGAGCCATAGAGGTGAAAACAGATCTATACGAATGTTTCATAGTTGATACCAAAGCATTTGACAAAGTAAAGCACAAAGAAATAGTAACAATTTTAGAAGGCATAATGGAAAACAGCAAAGATCTAAGAATAATAAAGAACATGTACTGGCAACAAATGGCTCAGGCAAAAACAGCTTTCCAAAAAAAGAGGAAGATACTGTGCAATCCATTTTTGACAATAAAAACAAGAAAAAGAGTTCTTAAATGTTATGTAGAGCAAGTCTTAACGTATATATGTAAATCATGGACAATAGGACAACAGACAATAAAATCACTGGATGCTATAGAAATGTACTCTTCAGAAAAATGTTGAGAACACCACGGACAGCAAAGAAGAGTAATGAAAACGTTCTAAAAGAGGCCAAAGCAAAAAGAGAGCTAATTTCCAATATTAGGAAGAATTAGTCATCATTGTTTGGCTATGTAAAGAGAAGGGAACAGCCGGAATATGTGACAATTGGTAAAGTTGAGGGACGAAGAGATAGAGGAAGGAAAGAGAAAATATACCAGAGATCTTAAATGAATAGTTTGACAGAAGGTCAACGTGTAAATTATTAATTGTGAATACTTAATTTAAATATTTTATACATCTTTATATTTATATGATTATCTATACAAATGTAAAATAATATCATATATATATTGAATATCTTATGTGTTGACACTAATGAATTTAAATATTCAATCTCATTTACATAAATACTGAGAAAATCTCTGTGAGTTATAAGCAAAAAGTAAATGTACGAACAAATGTAACCATTAGTGGTATGCTTTCAAGTTAAAGTGCAGTAAACATCATTGTCATGTAGTGGTCAACACTAGGTGCATTAATACTCGTATTATTATAAACATTTCCATATTTAAGTTAGAGTTAGCAGTTCTCTATAAATCCGCGTTGTTAATCCGATAATGACAATGTGTTAACTCCTACGTTATTATTCACATACCAATATCTTCTTTATACTGCGATTTGTCTTTGGCCATACGTTCAAAATAGGATCAATTTGAGCTGATAGTATTCAACATCTCAACAGAACACATGAAACATTGACCACACGATGCACCGATTTAGCTGTTTACTGCCGATACTACAATTTTTGTTTAGCTCATTGTTTTTACATGATGCAAATGTCGGCATAGCTTCACACAAAACACATGTTCTCGCACATTCTATTGAGCTTTATAAAGTAGAGCAACTTTGTACTACGTCTGACACGTAACAATGAAAACAGTTCATCATAATGATCATGTCCCATAAATGTTGGCGTCGATGATCTTTTTACAATTCTCTCTCTACAGTTTAAAAAAAAAAAAAAGTAAAGTACCCCCGTCACGCCAAGTGGCGTACAGGGAATATAGTGTTAGTGACCTTAAATTTTACAGACCCTCGGCACATGATTTTTGGCGTAATGTGGTCGGTATTACACTGTGCCGCTTTACTTTCCCCGAAAAAAAATTCGGTACCCATTAAAGGCTGGGTGAACTAGAGTTCGTCGGTTGGGATCGAACCCTATCTCTTGTCCTTTGTAGTCTAGTTCACTAACCACTGAGCTATCGCGGCTCCCTCCGTCTACAGTGCAGTGTAAATAAATATGTTGACTATTTACGGTGCCACACCGGGTTATCTAGTATCTTATCTCTTAGTTGGGAGCCGCGATCTCTCTTTCCCTACCAAGTTTTCCACCTTTCCCTTTCTCCTGATGTGGCCTAAACATGCAGATTTTTTCCTTAAGTTTACTTGTGTGTATGCATGTACATGTGTGTCTGTTATTTTTCAACGCTCTGAAAGTAGTTTGTACATCAACAACGAGTCTCGACATTTTGATCACCCCTTCAGTTTGAAAAGGCATTAATTGTTCATCAAGACTGTACCTAAAGTGCCGGTGTAATTTTCCATCCAGGAAAAGGTTTCTTGCCAAACACACCCACTCATTACCAATAGATTAATGATTATATCTTTCGCCTTAAAAAAAAGAAATAGTTGATGTAATAGTTATCAAATGTTCGTCTCTCTATTTCCTTTCCTCAATTTCTGCAGATAAAATGTATTTTTTGCTTCAATCTTTCCTTCGTCATTCTTTTTTATTTTGCTTTATTCATGTCTGCTTCATCCTTCTGTATTTCACTCTTGACTGAATGAATGTTGGATGCAAAAAGAGAAAAAAATACCACATGACATAAATTGAATTGAAAATGTAGAAGATGGACAATTTAACACTATCAGGCAAGGTCGATTTCCCTTCTTCGTTAACATGTCGATTTGCGTTGCACTGTGCCTTGTAACTCGAGGTTCAGTGCCTTCGTGTCCAACATGAATTGTTCGGGACTGCTTCAAAAATAATATAATTTGGTTTCAAAAAGTTGAACAGTGAAAACTAATCGATACAGCATGAATAGACTATACATATATATTTTAATGTGTCTGTGTAAGATGTTGTATAAATGCACGTTTAGGTGTATATACGTATAGAATTATAGTTTTTAAGATATTTTAAAATAATTGAACCTGTAATGTTCTAATCCATTAATTTCCTAAAATAGTATAACGATTTAATCGTCTTTGACTCACTTTGCCCATGCTACCACGGTGCTTCCTAAGTTTCCCATCCCATTATTTGTTTTTACGTCTTCATTTATTGTTTATTTAAATAAATACTTTATTATCATATTCATTTCTCTTATATAAAAAAAAACACAAATTTGTTGATATGGAATTTAGAAATGTATGTCTCTCCCCTCCCCCTCTCTTTTCATATATTTGGATATCTATATTCCTATATATTCCTATTTATCTATCTACATATTGTAACATGTAATATTGTTAATTTGTCTGTCTATTTGCTTTTTTTTTCCCCTGTCTATTTCTCACACTCTATCCTTATCCATCTCTTCTTATTGATCCAAAAAATTAATTTCCATATAAATTCTCATTTTTATTATTATCTCCAACTGTCTCCCACAAGTGTTTTCAAATTTAAAACTAATTTCAGCTATCATAATACATTGATCATTTTCAGAACTAATATGAGATACTTCCCATCCCCTTGTTGCCACCAAGAAAATCCACACTCATGAATAAAACATGGACATTTCAGCCAAGAAACCAGAAGAGCGCGTAAATTGCCCAAGTTAACGAGAAAAGTATTCAGCGTAATTGTCTGTCTGCAACATTGACGCGAAGACAAATGAAATTGTGCTAGATTGAAGGAGGCGGGATTTATGCATAACGTGGACAACTTGTACATTGTAGAGAAGAGTAGAGTGATTTTTTTTTTTTCCGAGGAACTGTCGCGTAGATGCATTTTTTTAGATAAACCATAAACAGAAGACCAGATATGAATTATTATACGTCTTGTGGTCTTCTTCTCCTTTTTTTCTATTTGCTTCTTCTATTTTTCCTTATCCACATATGGGCAAGGATATAAGTGGTTTACAGGTTAGGTCTCGTTGTATTAGACTTTAGAAAAATTTCCATTGGTGGACATCATTCACACATTGCCCCAAGACTGGTATTTTTGTGTGGATATCATTCACACATTGTCCCAAAACTAGTCTTTTTCTGTGAATATCATTCACACATTGCCTCAAGACTGGTCTTTTTCTGTTGAAATCATTCACACATTGTCCCAAGACTGGTCTTTTTTATATGGATATCATTCATTTGATACTCCAAAACAAACATATGTTTCGTGGATATCATTTACACATTACCCAAAGACAGACCTCTGATCTATGGATATCATTCACTTGGTACCCCAAAATTTACTTATGATGTATAGATATTCACAGATTGCCCCAAAGCTGACCTATTGTCTGTGGATATGTTTCACATGTTATCCCAAGACTGGAATATAATCTGTGGATATCTATCATTCACAGGTTATCCCAAGACTGGAATATAATCTGTGGATATCATTCACTTGTCACCAAGATACACTTCCTATACTTACTCAAGGATCGGCTAATTACGTTTTCACCGAAAGGTCAATTACATCTAATCCCAAGGAAAACCTACATTGTTCACGTTTATATCCATTGTTCTTCACGTTATCTCTGCTCTGCAGAGATTGTAGAATTGGAACTTGGAATTGAGAGATTGTAGATGTGGACCTTAGAATAAATATATTGTAGATGTGGAACTTGTAATGAAGAAATTGTAGATGTGCAGCTTGGAATGATGAGATTGTAAATCTGGATCTTGGAATGAAGAGATTGTAAAGATTTTAGATGTGGAAATTAGAAAGTAGAGATTGTAGATGTAACTTGGAAAGAAGAAATTGTAGATGCGGAGTTTGGAATGGAGAGATTAAAGATGTGGAACTTGGAGAGAAGAGATTGTAGATGCGGAGTTTGGAATGGAGAGATTAAAGATGTGGAACTTGGAGAGAAGAGATTGTAGATGCGGTGCGTGGATAGAAGAGATTGTAGATGTGGAATTAGAATGAAGAGACAGTAGGTGTTTAGCTTGTAATGAAGAGATTGTAGATCTGGAACTTGGAATGACGGGGTTGTAGATGTTTAAATTAGAAAGTAGAGATTGTAGATGTAGAAATTAGAAAGTAGAGATTGTAGATGTGGAACTTAGGAAGAAGTGGTCGTAAAAGTAACTATATGAACAAATTACAATTTTCTCCTCTTCCAAGGTTTCATGCTGACTGATGTATCATCATATCGTCGATAATGGAGCAAAGATCTTCAACATAATCAATCTGGATAACAGTCCGGTTCTAAGATCTCCCTGGTTGTTTTCTCTCCTGTCAAGATTACCTATAAAAACTCCTCAGTTACCTGCTTAGACACCTATTTCCTTTCACTTCTCGGGCTTCTACACATAGATCTTCTACAAATCGACCAATGTCATTTTGTACATTCTCTGCACTTTTTCTCATCCCATTTCTTTTTGAGATTTCATTTTTTTTTTCCTCGGTTTCTTCATCTCCTTCGGCTTTGTGATGACAAAGTTCATTTCATCCAACAGGCCAAACTGATGCTGGATTGATTTTTTCGTCATCGGCTATATGTTGAAACGATCCTCACTTTCGCCTTCCAAATCATTCTCTCTATTTAGCGTGAACTCTCTCTCTCTCCACAGATCATATTTTTCTCGCCCTTATTCACGACCCCTGTAATTTTGCTGATCCTGAGGGGCCATTCAAGATCATAATCAACACTCTGGTTCTACTTCACGTCTTCTCTTTTCTCATCTGCTTTAAACTGCTGTCAATCGTGACGGGAATCTCAAGGACATGTTGATATAGACCTGGATTCGCAACTCCATCTATAACCGCTGTGTTAGTCCAGAGTATTCGCTCAGTTTTTAAAACTCGCATCTTTGTGCTGGAAACCAGTGAGGTCACTTTCTCCTCATATTTTAGATCACTTGTGTCCCGGAATAATGTACGTCATCATCTGCCGTCGTTGCTACAAAAATAAAAAATAAAATATTTGGAAACAGGCAAGCGATTAAATGATAGATTACGATGATGTGACATTTCTGGAGGTGCTGAGCTCTAGTGATCGTTCACTTCAAATCCCTGAATCATTGTGCCACCAGGATACCCCGATCGCAGTCGGTTTGCTAAGAAGAACCGTCTCATAACTAAGACTGACATTTAAAACCCGAATGTAATTAACATGTTAATTTATTTAATGATTTCTTTAATGATGAGTCGTCTCAATGATCACTTATCGTTCTTCAAACAGCGAGAACGCAGGTTCTAGTCATGGTACAATTTAATTTTTTTTTTAATCGGAGATGAAATAATATTTTAGACCCAAACATCTCGTGGCGACTGCACTGGACAAGCGATCGTTATTATCCTGTTCTATCAGACAATGGCAGACCTCAGCTTGGGATAATTCAAATAAAGATAGTAAAGGATTGTCTCTGACTCCCTTATTTTCTACTTATCTACCTCTGTCCCGTTATCGTTTCCGAGTATAGAACTAATCTGTATACATTCCTCTCAGCGAATTTGACCAGGGTTTACTCATGGTTTATTTAATTATTCTCTACACGGACTTTCTTGTCCTACATTCACTCTTCTCTTTACTAGAGTTGTAGGACGTATTTTTTTATCTCCTACTTCGCAATTTTTAACTTTTACAATATTTCTATATGATTACTTGTTATCTTTTTTCCTTCTTCGTTTTGTGGAGTTTGGTAATGAAGGCTTAAGGTAGAAACATTCAGTCAACTCAGCAACTGATTGCAAACAAAATATCATTTTGACTCTTTCAACAGTAGTCTGATCATGCCATTTAGAACCGAACAGTACCTTTTTTTAAATTCACGACCGGCTGTTGTTTTAATAAGAACGTCAATTTTGTCCCGTCTTTTAATTAAAAATTAAAAAAAAAACGCTGAATACACTTTCATATCCGTCAGTTGTGGAATATAATCTATAACATTATATCAATATCATGGTTATTCGTAATTTATATAATTATGTATTTTATAAAAATTGTGTCCGGAGTATGATAAGTTTTACGATAAGGTGTTGAAAGAAATGTTCTGTGAATTATTGCTTAATTATAAGTCCCATTAAGTCCTCCAACAACTAGAAAACACAATAAATATAGAAGATCATTGGAAACAGGTAAAGGATATATGGAGAATATACATGCGAAGAAACTCTGGGTAAAAGAGAACACCAAAATAAGGCATGGATGACAGTAGAGACCCTGGATAAAATTAAAGAAAGAAAGAACACGAAAGCAGACATAAATAAAAGCAAAACGAGAAGAAATAAAGCCAAAACACAGGAAGCTTGCACAGAGATGAACAAAGAAGTAAGAAGATGCATTATAAGAGATAAGAGGAAATATACAGATGAACAGAGTTAAAGAGGCAGAGGAAGCAGCAAATAAAGGGAATATGAAAGAACTGTACAACAGCACAAAGAAATTAAGTGGAAAATACAAACAGATTAATGCCTTTATTAAAGATAAGAAAGGAAATCTGCTTAGTAATATAAGGGAACACATGGAGAGATGGAAAGAGCACTTTGAAGAACTTTTGAACAGACCCGGCTCAAATAATCCTCCGGATATACTACCAGCAGAAGAAAAGTTACACGTTGACTGTGGAAAACCAAGCAAATAAGAAATAATGAAAGCCATCAAGTTATTAAAAAATGGTAAAGCCACATGACCAGATGAAATTCCTTCGGAAGCCATCAAAGCAGATATTAACACCTCTACCAAGATGTTACATAATCTATTAGATAAAATTTGGGAAAGGGAAGAAATATCTAAGGACTGGAAAGGTTATATGATCAAACTACCAAAGAAAGGAAAGTTTACAGGAGTGCACAAATTATAGGGGAATTATGCTAATATCAGTGCCAGGAAAAATATTAAGCAGAATCATTCTGGAGAGGCTAAAAGAGGCCTTAGAGATACATTTGAGAGATGAACAAGCAGGTTTTAGGAACAACATATCATGTGCTGATCAAATAACTACTCTATGTATAATAGCTGAACAAAGTTTAGAACTACAGTCCCCACTTTATATTGAATTCATCGATTACGAAAAGGCATTTGATAGTTTAGACAGTGAAATGCTTTGGAAGTTGCTGAGTCATTACGGAATCCCCATAAAGTTTATTAGCCTGATGAAAACAATGTATGAAGGAACGAAATGTAGTGTGGTGCATGAAGGACAGCTTACAGAAGCATTTGAAATAAGAACAGGAGTAAGGCAGGGATGCCTTCTGTCTCCATTTCTCTTTCTACTGGCCATATATTAGATTATGAAAATAACTCAAAACAACAGAAATGGAATCCAGTGGTCACTGACCAAGCAAAATAATGATTTAGACTTTGCTGATGACATAGCTCTCCTATCACACAGCCATCAACAGATGCAGGAACAGATGAGAAGACAGATAGAAGCAGAGATGAAGATGATGGGGAAGACATGGAATGATCTTAAAAGAATGGCACGAAACAGAGCGACTTAATAAGTGTCTGTTGAAGACCTATGCTCCACAGGGACCTGAAAGGTAGAAGAAGAAGTTTGTTGAATTTTTTAAATATTCATGATACGACCTTGGGTAATGAAATACACTCATCTCTCTATCTTGGTAAAATGGTGTATGGGCTCTGTCAATGAAAAATAATGACAAGCTCAGTATAGGTCATGTGTGATAAGATCGGCACACAATTTCAAGAACTTCAACAATTTTGACTTTAAACGAGAAGACGAAACTAGAGACAGACCAAATTCAGCTCCATAAAAAGACAGTAGAAACGGAGATGGACAGTGTGGGCCAGCTATGGGGTAACCTGCGAAGAATGGACACGGACAGAACGAGGTGAAGACACTTTGTGTTGTCTTAGATAACGCTACAAGCCGTATCGATCACTGACTGCATTGCTGGCTTGTGGTCAGGAAAAGAAGAACATAGCTACACATTCAGTGTTGCTGTTTCCTAAAAGGTTTAAAATTAGTTCTATGACATCAACAACAAAAATAAGTACCAACACACAATCACAGCACACATCACGTTACCAAGTAAGCATTATTTCGGTCAAATCATTGATTTTGTTTCAGTAGTTAATTAGTTTCAGGGTTTCAGTGGCAGAAAGGATTAACCGGTAATTTCTCAATAATGTGGACGTTGGTTCAATTCTCAGTGGAGTAAAGGACTTGTTTTTTTTTTCTGTCTGCATTGATGGAGTGGGTGTAAAAGAGTGATCCTCATCAAGTACCGAGCGTGCTGGCGTAGGTGATCATGTCTCTCCACAACTTTCGATCTCCACATTTATTTATCATTTCTGTTGTTGACCCTCTGCCAAGTCATTCTCTTAAGCTGTCTGGTATTTTTTCTCTTTGCTTCACTCTATCTCTTTGTCCCTCAATTTTTCCATTTGTTGCAATATATTCCAGTTGTTCTTTTCTCAATAAATGGTCAAAAAAAATTATGATTGTTTCTTCCTAATATTTGAAATTAGCTCTCTTTTGGCTTTGACCTCTTTCAGAAAATTTTCATTACTCTTCTTAACTGTCCATAGTATTCTCAACATTCTTCTGTAAAATCACATTTCTACAGACTCCAGAGATATTCTTGTCTGTTGTGCTCTTGTCCATGATTCACATCCATATATTAAGACTGGATTTACATAACATTTAAAAACTCCTTTTCTTGTTTCTATTGTCAAAAATGGAATGCATATTATCTTCCTCATTTTTTGGAAAGCTGCTTTTGCCTGAGCCATTCTGCATCTCACCTCTTTTGTACATCTTCCGTCTGAGGTTAACAAAGTTCCCGAATATTTAAATTCATTTACCTGTTTTAATATTGTTCCACTTGTCTTTATTTTGCACTGAGGTGATGTCTTTTTCTTTGTTGTTACCATTACTTCTGTCTTTTTGCTATTACGGTTGAATCCTTTATTGTTCTAGAAAAAAACCTGATAGAGAGAGATAACAATCACACGTTGACATTACAAGGCAAGCCTTAACATGTGCTCAGCGTTGTGACAATACTGAGTATGGCGACCCCTTATTTTCAACTAGACAGGAAAGCTCCACTCAAAATAGGGTGATGACATAATAATGTAAATGGTGTCATTGAAGCGATAAGTACTAAGGAACGTACTTGAAATCTCTCTCTCTCTTTCTCTCTCTCTCTCTCTCTCTGCGATCAGGACTCAATCAGATAGGATTCTAGACTCCCACATGAAGTCAGCTGTCAGGTTAAGTGTGTTGTTCACCACCACAGACAGAACATCACATTTAGAGTCTACCAGATCCACTCTGACTGAACACCCATTAATACGTTGCACTGTGTTCTGCGCCAGTGGCCCAGTGCATTCGATTTCAGCCAGCATTTTATTCAGGTTCGCTTTCCTTAGCCTTTGATTGTCCCCAATCTTCCTGCAAGGCAGCAGATTGTCTTTTCTGTAGGGGGATTCCGCCCTTAGATGGTCTGCCCTCCCAGGTTTACGAGCACCATCTGCCCGAGTCACTAGAGGTGACTAACACAAATTGAAATGATAAGTTCTAGGAGACGTACTTGAAGTGATAAGTACTAGGGGGCGTACTTGAAGTGATAAGTACTAGGGGACGTGCTTGAAGTGATAAGTACTAGAGGACGTACTTGAAGTGATAAGTACTAGGGGACGTACTTGAAGTGATAAGTACTATGGGACGTACTTGAAGTGATAAGTACTATGGGACGTACTTGAAGTGATAAGTACTAGAGGACGTGCTTGAAGTGATAAGTATTAGGGTACGTACTTGAAGTGATAAGTACTTGGGGACGTACTTGAAGTGATAAGTACTAGAGAACGTACGTGTGTGATAAGTACTAGAGGACGTACTTGAAGTGATAAGTACCAGAGTACGTACTTGAAGTGTTAGGTACTAGGAGGTGAGGAGGACAGTGCTCATCCTGGCTGCGAATATTTACCCCAAACTGACGACCCAAGTAAAAGGTAAGTTAAAAAAAAAAAGGATTTCAATGACGCCTTCTGGCGTTTTTTGAGAATAAAATGTTAGTGGCCATGTTGGTTTTCAGTAACCACAGGCACATTTATAGGTGATGTGGTGGTCGACATTACGCCAGACCGTCCAACTTTCCCAGAGAAAATCTTTAGTACTCTTTTCTAAAACTGGATAAACTCAGAAACAGAAGCAAAACATCTCTGCTTCTGGAAACTAAACCCTGACCCTAGTGATTGATTAGTAGACGAGCGCACTAATACTGAGCCACTGTGACCGCTTCGAGCCAAGTACTCATTTTTAGTTACGACTTGTGTCACTGATAGTTTTAAGTTTGCGTTGTCTGAACACGTGTTCACTTTATTATTAAGCCAGTCTGATATAAGCAGTGATGCTGGTGTTCTATATTCATAAAGTGCTTTTTTGGTAATTGTTTTCCCATAGTTATAATAAACATGTTGTAATATTATTGTTCATATGTAACGTTACTCGATCATCTGGCCTAACAAAGACCATTAAGCAAGGTACTGTGAAAGAACAATGAAAGGACGAGAAGGACAAGTAAGCAGAGAAAGAAATGGGAAGAGAGCATCAAAGAGTTGCCAGACTTCGACTTTGCAGAGTTTTAAAGATTGACTGAGGTCAGAGATAAATGGAGAGAAGGTTGACGAAGTTTGTCAGTGATGACCCAAAGATTGACTGAAGACAGAGATAACTGGAGAGAAGGTTGACGAAGTTTGTCAGTGATGACCCAAGATTGACTGAAGACAGAGATAACTGGAGAGAAGGTTGACGAAGTTTGTCAGTGATGACCCAAAGATTGACTGAAGACAGAGATAACTGGAGAGAAGGTTGACGAAGTTTTTCAGTGATGACCCAAAGATTGACTGAAGACAGAGATAACTGGAGAGAAGGTTGACGAAGTTTGTTAGTGATGACCCAAAGATTGACTGAAGACATAGATAACTGGAGAGAAGGTTAACGAAGTTTGTCAGTGATGATCCAAAGATTGACTGAAGACATAGATAACTGGAGAGAAGGTTGACGAAGTTTGTCAGTGATGACCCAAAGATTGACTGAAGATAGAGATAAATGGAGAGAAGGTCAACGAAGTTTGTCAGTGATGACCTAAAGATTGACTGAAGACAGAGATAAATGGAGAGAAGATTAACGAAGTTTGTCAGTGATGACCCAAAGATTGACTGAAGACAGAGATAAATGGAGAGAAGGTTGACGAAGTTTGTCAGTGATGACCCAAAGATTGACTGAAGACAGAGATAAATGGAGAAGGTTGACGAAGTTTGTCAGTGATGACCCAAAGATTGACTGAAGACAGAGATAACTGGAGAGAAGGTTAACGAAGTTTGTCAGTGATGACCCAAAGATTGACTGAAGATAGAGATAAATGGAGAGAAGGTCGACGAAGTTTGTCAGTGATGACCCAAAGACCCCCGAGGTTATGGAGTGACGAACTGAGTGATATAAGATTTAATACAATGACAGTGATGATTACTGTGATAATTATAACAATAATTTCTTCTTATTGACCATCAGGTGAATTTTATTTCGTTAACAGATGTAATGATGAGGATGATGACAATGAATACAAAATGGTGCAGATTGATTGTGGCATATCGTAAATGTACAAATAATTCAAAACTTATCAGAGACATGTAGAACTTGTAGTAACAAACAGTGAAAAAGAACATGAATGTTTATATGAGACAAAATGTGATCATAATTTACATATGTACTATCACAATAAGACAAAGATTAAAGCAATTGAGTGTAAAATGTACCACACTGTAATCTCAGTTCAGCTTGGAATGGATTAACGCTTCTACGGAATTGAGACACAGTGTTGTTTACTATGGTAATACAGTTTTATGTCATGGCGTGAATTGTTCAAGTACACTTTAACTAAAAGTCTTGTTGACTATAGAACCTTCATGATGATACGCTGATAGTGTTTATTAACTTTAAATCAATTAATTAATTACATAGAAAGATCTCAACACAGTGCACAAATACCGCTGCACCGACGATAGATCTTTAACTAAAATGTTGCTTGAAGAAGCTACAAATTATTGTATTTTATTACATGTTATTTTCGCTTATCTCGACTGCTGAAGGAACGATATACTAGGTAGTGAATAGCGCTCTATGTCATTCCACATCAATGTCGAGAGGGAATGAAATGGCCAGTATTAAAGGATTCGGTAGAAACAGCTTAGAATTTGAATTGTTGAAAGCTATGAAAAAAATGCTGAGTAAACTGAATAATAAGGATGCGTGAGTTAAATCTGACAGTTTCATATAAGAAGACAATTCAGGGAACGGCTTGATTACTGATTACAAGATTTTATCTCACTGTACACAGGCAGTTTCATAGGTGCTCAATCCTTTACAGCTAACTACGCAAAGAATGCAAGCTAGGACTGTTCTATAATTAGGCAAAGAATGCAAGCTAGGACTGTTCTATAATTAGACAAAGAATGCAGGCTAGGAACTATGTGATAATTAGGGAAAGAATGCAAGCTAGGACTGTTCTATAATTAGGCAAAGAATGCAAGCTAGGACTGTTCTATAATTAGGCAAAGAATGCAAGCTAGGACTGTTCTATAATTAGACAAAGAATGCAAGCTAGGACTGTTCTATAATTAGACAAAGAATGCAGGCTAGGAACTATGTGATAATTAGGGAAAGAATGCAGGCTTGGAACTGTTTGATTATTAGGCAAAGAATGCAGGCTTGGAACTGTTTGATTATTAGGCAAAGAATGCAGGCTTGGAACTGTTTGATTATTAGGCAAAGAATGCAGGCTTGGAACTGTTTGATTATTAGGCAAAGAATGCAGGCTTGGAACTGTTTGATTATTAGGCAAAGAATGCAGGCTATGCAATTGTTTATAATTAGACAAAGAATGCAGGCTAGGAACTGTTTGATTATTAGACAAAGAATGCAGGCTAGGAACTGTTTGATAATTAGGCAAAGAATGCAGGCTAGGAACTATGTGATAATTAGGGAAAGAATGCAGGCTTGGAACTGTTTGATTATTAGACAAAGAATGCAGGCTAGGAACTGTTTGATAATTAGGGAAAGAATGCAGGCTTGGAACTGTTTGATTATTAGACAAAGAATGCAGGCTAGGAACTGTTTGATAATTAGGGAAAGAATGCAGGCTTGGAACTGTTTGATTATTAGACAAAGAATGCAGGCTAGGAACTGTTTGATTATTAGGCAAAGAATGCAGGCTAGGAACTGTTTGATTATTAGACAAAGAATGCAGGCTTGGAACTATGTGATAATTAGGGAAAGAATGCAGGCTTGGAACTGTTTGATTATTAGGCAAAGAATGCAGGCTTGGAACTGTTTGATTATTAGGCAAAGAATGCAGGCTATGCAATTGTTTATAATTAGACAAGGAATGCAGGTTAGGAACTGGGAAAATGAAGAAACAACCTCGTCACGCCAGTAACACAGTATTAGTACATATACACTGTTTGCCATCTGCATATTTTTTGGAATGTGGTCAACGTTACGCCAGAGCGTTTTCTTTTTTTTTTCCGAAGAACGTTCCTGTAAATAATTAATGCTGGGCAAACCTAGAAGCCATCGAGCTGGATCAACCTCTTGTCTTTAGTTGATCAGTTTACACTAACCAGCGCACTTACTGAAATCATTGCAACTAGAGTAGAATTAGATACACTGAAAATTGAGAGAACTGCACGGAACTTAGAATTGCGAACTCATGAGTGGAATCATTGATTTATTTAAGACAAGTACTTAAAATTGGCATGAATAAATCAGAAACTGCAATAAAAGAATTAAATTAAATATTGTAACATGAAAGCTCAGTGGTTAGTGAGCTGGACTACAAAGGACACTAGGTTGGGTTCGATCCTTACCGACGGCTTCCGATTTTACCCAGCCTTAAATGGGTACCGGATCTTTTTTTGAGAAAGTAAAGCGGCACGGGCGTAATACCGACCACATTACCCAAAAATCATGTACTGAAGGTCTGTAAAATGTATGGTCACTAACACCATATTCCCTATACGCCACTTGGCGTGACGGGGGCTCTTAACTTACTTTATTGTAAAATGAACTGAATAAAAAAAAAAAAGATAGTGCTAATAAAATTATTGAAACAAAAATAAGGGACGGCACGTAGACTGAGTGACAATATTGTATGAGTAACTGCTCAGATTATTCCATAAGAAGAACTATGACACGAAAAATATTAAAAGAAATAATAAGAATTTGAACAGGCACACTCTTGGACAATAAGCATGTCGGTTAGAAATGTGTCGATAAATTGTGTGAGGTTTTTGTAAGTCTAATTAGAGCAGATAAAGCAGTTTCTGAAGTCACAGGTCAAACTTTATTCCATGTTTTCAAGCATTAGTGACTGGATTGTGTGATGGCTAATTTTTATAATAAAATCCCAGTTAACATTGCTCTTTGTAGCATCCGTATTGCTGATACATAACTTTAAGTTACGTATTATACTTTTCTTTGGGCTTGTAATGAGAAGAGAACAGCTGGAATATAAACTGTAACAACTGGGAAAATTGAGGGACGAAGAGATAGAGGGAAGCAAAAAGAAAAGATATCAGACAGCTTAAGAGAATGGCTTGGCAGAAGGTCAAAAACAGAAATGATACATAACTGTCGTGATCGGAAGTTGTAGAGAGACATGATCACCTACGTCAGCAGGTCCGGTACTTGATGATGATGATGATGATGATGATGATGATGATGATACTCTTGAAATGTTTACTAAGTATCTGTCTATTATCTACTGCGCCTGTGAGAATACTTTAGTAGGTTAATATTCAGATTACAAGTAAGATAAATCTTTATATTCTCGACTTAACCAACGGTCAAAAAAGTCAGTGGAATTCAAATTGTCTTCAAGGCAGCAAGACGTGTTCAACCAACTGGACCCATGGCTTCAAAAGGTTCATCTAGTAAAACTCACACTGAGCGTTGATGCCTTCCAAGCTCTCATTTACTTTGCCTTTTGTCTTCTTTTGTCAGTATTTTAAAGTTCCCACTCCATCATGGGTTTCGTTATGACATCTTGATTTCTTCTAGATAGTTCATGACAACTCTGACCTCAGTTTAAACATGTTGTTACTCTTCAAATGTTTCGTAGATAAATCTTCTGCGCAGTTAAAACACTCAACAGGATACAAATTGTCTAAAACAAAATGTAAAATCTAAAACAGAAATAAAGTAAATAGACAATCAAGTTTCAAATGCCATTTTTGTTACTGCTGTGTACCGACCAAGTCCGGGTTGGAACTTTTGAACCCAAACGAACAAAGTCGTCCTGAGTTCAGTTTATGGTCGTTGCTATAGGACGTTAATTGCCATCCATCTTTGTTAAATGTCAAGATGTTCAAAATAAAACCTTAGCACTTGTCTTTGCTTTAAATGATTCAATATTTTTACATTTTGTTGATCATGATGTGTAAATAATGAAATTAATCACAAACTTTATTCCATGGAACGTTTTGTTACACACGAATTGTTTTCTCTATCTCTCTCTCTCCCTCTCTCTCCCTCTCTCTCGCTCTAACACACATAAGTAAATATTTAAACATAGAAGATATTTCTGGAACTAACACATATTAATATTGAAGTGATCATTCATAAACACAAACTCACATAATCGTCTTCTAAATCTAATCAACGTGCAGTGTTAGTGTTTGTAGGTTGGATCAAGTAACATGACCTTAGTTTCTATTACCTTATTATTTTAATGCTCCTTGTCTGTCTTCCAGGCAATAAAAGAGCTTATTATCGATTCTCCTCTTATCTAGTGGTTGTCTTTGAAAGTAGATTAAGTCTATCAAATGTTATTGTTACATGTTTACATATACGTTTTCGAAACGCTCTCAGAAGTTGTTGGCTTCATTTAGCCAGTCAGGGCAAGCTATGTTTGCATATGATTTGAATATTCTACTTGACGAAGCCACGTGTTCGTGACGCCTCGCGACGTATGAGTAACACCGAAATGATGACAATAAATATCCAAGGTCATTGGCATATTTTAATCGAGGTCTGGTCGGCATCACGGTAGGCCTCCCATCTTTGTCCGACACAATCACTGGTATTTGTTTCAGAGACTTTGCGAACCCCTAAACACGACGCTCCAAAAAAATGTTACTTTGGTAAATGGACCCGGACAAACTCGCCTGGTATGTGTGAGTACAAACAACTTCGCTACTGGGGAGTCAGCAGCTTTATATGTCTTTCATGTCCTTGTTCCAAAATTATAAACTCAATTGTCACTTTCCTACAGTATCAAGTCTAAATCTAAAATATGAAATGTCCAGCACCATCAAATGTTGGGTTATTGTTAAACTCGTTTAAGTAATTAGGTAATTGAATATTCCCGTAACATTTACTTAGCAATCTCAATGTGAAATAAACTATTAGTGCACCCTTATTGTGTGACTATCAATATATTTATGCTGATGTGGACGGTAACATGCCAGACCACATTTACTTCGCGTAAAAATTATATGGTACCTATTTTCAGTGTCTAGGTGAACCTTAACCCGTGTCGGTTCAGTAAAAATAGTGCCCCCATATGAGAATATTGAACCAACATAAGTAGACAAGAGCACTAACTATTCTGTCATGATGGCTATTGCCTTCTTGATATCACCGAGAAAAGTTGTCATAAAAGATAGTAAAGAACATTTGTTCGGTATCAAATGCTCATTCTCAATGTTGTTACCTTTCACGACTCGTCGACCATACGTCCACACTTGAAACACTTTGTCATCTTGACTCGTGTATGACCGCTACTCCTAGGATTGAGGTGCTGTCATTATCCAAAACTGTTGCTGAACTTCTAGTAACACTTGAAGTTAGCCTGATCATAGGTTTTCAATGACATGATGTTCAGAACAGAAGATAAATGCCAACTCCCTAAACTCTTTAGCAGTTCTTCAACAATAAAAGTGTTTGGATTCGTTAACGGTTCTCTTCAAACAACACTTTACCTCACGTAAAACGATGATACGAAATGCATTGCTTTCACATAATTTTGGTTCTTCAAGGTCCATTAGTTAATGCTTGTAAAACTTAATTAAGGGCTATTACTTAATGCTTTGTCCTTAACTGTACATTTTCCCCAATAGTTTGTAACTAAACCAATCATATAATTGTCAATTACACAATTCAAATAACCTGTTATGTATTAATTAAAATATGATAACAATTTATTACTCCTGGAAGTAACACCAATATCTGAACTATAATCACACACATTGCGAGCATTAGAAAATCTTTGGTATAACATAAAATAACATAACATGTCTATTAGGGAATTATGATACAATTTACCGCATCGTTTCTTATTGTTGCAGTGAAAACAAATATTTTCTGAATCAACTCAAAAAAGACTTTTGTAAGCAACTAAACTTGTTTGTGTTAGGATAGTCTTCACTGCACACCGGACGACTTCATAGGTGCCTCAGTATCTTCCTCGATGATCTCGAGAAAATCGGAAGAAAGTCTTTAAACAAGTGCACGAACTCCGTAGCACGGCCTGGGATGCCAGGTGTGGGTAGGTTTACGTTATTAAGTTTGTCAGAGCAAAAGCAAATGTATTGCCAATTTATTTTGAAATTCAATGTTAAGGATCGTTAACGTGAACGTGTGCACACGGAGCCTGATGTTTGTTGCCGTTATAGAGTAGGGCTAGACATTGGATCTCAATACCGAGAGATCAAGCGAGGGTAAGACCACAGAAGAAACCACATATTAATTTATCATGTGTTTTTACAATCACCACGGTCTGTGGTATAGTTTGAACCTGAGTACTTTCTGTCAAGAGGCCAACAAACCTGTAGACTACCCAGGTACTAAATCAATCTAAGTATTACTTCCATGCCTTATTTAGGAAATATTGTGTTCGTGGTCATTTTTTTTTTCAAAAGCCAAAGGAATGATGTGGTCAGTACCACATCAGGCCACTCTGGTTTCCCATTAAAAAAAAATTATGCAACTCATTTTCAAAAATTGGATAGACCCATATGTCGCTTCTGTCTAGGAAAATTCGCTATATCTTTGGGAATAGGACCAGTGCCCTTCTCGTCAGTTGCGAGAGCACTAACTACTCCGCCAACTTCAATTTAATATTCATCATATTCGATTACAATATCTTAGATTTAACTATATGGAAACAATGTTAACCTCCGATGGTAGATGTATAACAGAGGTGAGATGCAGAATGGCTCGGCCAAAAAGCAGCTTTAAAAAAAAACGAGGAAGATACTATGCAATCCATTTTTGACAATAGAAACAAGAAAAGGAGTTTTTAAATGTTATCTGGAGCCAGTCTTAATATACGAATGTGAATCATAGACAATAGGGCAACAAACATGAAAATCACTGGAGTCTGTAAAAATGTACTTTTACAGAAGAATGTTGAGAAAACCCATGGACGGCAAAGAAGTGTAATGAAAGAGATCAAAGCAAACTGTGAGCTAATTTCCAATATTAGGAAGAAACAATTATCATTTTTTGGCCATGTAATAAGAAGGGAAAAGCTGGAATTTATTGTGACAACTGGAAAAACTGAGGGACGAAGAGACAGAGGGAAGCAAAAGAGAAAAGATACCAGCCAGCTCAAGAGAATGACTTGAGAGAAGATTAAGAACAGAAATAATAAATAACTGTCGAGATGGAAAGTTGTGGAGAGACATAATCACCCACGCTAGCAGGCACAGTACTTGATGATAATGATACTAGTAGGTTGCAATAACAAACAATGATAATAAATAAATGAATAACGGAAAATAATATTAATCAACTTGCTCTTGTTTTAAATTGATACAGCTCTGTGCTTTCTCATTGTGCGTGCGTTGATTTATTTTAAGAGTAAACGGTCGTTCTTTGCTTGAGACAAATAATGACAAATGAGCGATATGGTGTCGCCAGAAATGCTGAAAACAATTAGAATTGTATCAAACCTCATTAAAAATAACTGAACAGCTTAAGGTGTCAATTAATTCTTAAAGGGGCGAGGATAAACATATTGATAATTTTTATTTTTTTTTACTAATTAAATATTCATTATTTAAATTGCAAAATGGCGTTGTCAATAACATTCTTTCTAGCGCATTTGTATTTAAGCTTAATTTTAATTTTGTTTTCCCCATTTTACAATTTAATTATTACAACCATTAAACTTCAATTAAAAATCATTTGAAAACAGAAGGGTAACTTGTAAATACTTGGACAATAGATAATAAGTTCTTAATGAAAATGTAATTAAGAGGGTTAACAAAAGTATGGATACTAAATTTGACAATCAATCAGTGTAAGCATAGTGCACATATCACATCAAATGTCAGATATAAACACCACTAAATCACAGACAGAAACAATGAGAGAGGTGCATGAATCCTACGTGTAATAAAAGATTGCAGCTACACATCAACACACAGCCATACAAACACCACACATTTCTGTTCACATAAACATTTGTTTTTATGTTTTTAAATGTTAGTGTATGTTATAGGGCTCATCATGATGGAATAATTGAGTTAGAAAGTGGCGCAACTTTTAATTATATCGGACACCGACATGACTTGATTAACCTAAACATTATATGTTACATGATGTTAACATTATTAGCATTTAGGCAAAAAGAAAAGTGTTGAACTTATTTAATGAAATGTCATGTTCATTTCTCTCACAATCGATTAATGAAACATCGTTATTCATCCATTTCATTTAAATCTGGTAAAAATCATTACAAATGTAACGCTTATAAATGTACTCCACGAATGGGTGCGGTAATGAAAAACCTATGTCTACATAGGGCATCGGTATAACGAGAAATAAACATATTATCAGTGAGTTACATTGATCACGTATTTTTGCCACTATAACAAACAATATTTTGAGTGATTTATCTCATATTTCAATTACTGGAATAAATCCCGTCAAAAACGTTTCCATTTTTATTTTAAAATCAAACAAAAAGACCAAATCAAGAATGGGTAGCTGCTCTACTAAAATTACCCACCACGAAGTCTACATTATCTTTGGATAATTTACATATTTCACCATTTTTCACGAAGAAAGTCAGATTAGCAAATCTATCAAATGTATTCCATTTGAAAAGCTCTAATCATCAACGACATTCTAACTATATCATGTCAAGTTAAAAAGTCAATTTTCTGCTCCTGGAAAAATTCAAATTTTCAAAAAGTCAATTTTCTGGTGCTGGAAAAATTCAAATTTTCAAAAAGTCAATTTTCTGCTGCTGGAAAAATTCAAATTTTCAAATATCAAGAAGTACGGTTTTTTTTTTTAATGGAAAGGATGAATTTCGTATGAACCTTCACTCGAAAACTGCATTTTTTTTAATGTGGACTAATTACAGTTATTAAGACCACGTTTCTTTCTACATTTTGTTCAATTATATTGTGGATTTGATATGATCTGAAGACAGTTCCCTACGTTTGTGCTAAAGGACAGTGAATTTAAATTACCAAATCATGTGAATACTTCTTATGTCACTGTTCTTCATTTCAAAGCATTACAATTATTACCTCTATGAGCAAATGTTAATTCTGAAACTTACTAGGTTAAACATACTTGAACATATGTTCTTTATCTCGGATTGAGGGGAATGATCCGCACGCTGATTTTTAATTGATGGAAGATAAATCGACTTAGATTTTAATTCAAGCATCTCATCTCGAAAATGGTGGTCTTTCTTTCAGATGTATTGTGCTTCTTTTTTATTACTAGGATTACTTTATTTCCCCTCACCATAATTTTTGCTACATTTTCAATAACACATTTTCAATTAATAATAATATAACATATTTTTCCAACAACAGAAAATAAATATTTACTCTTTGAAAACCATTTAATTTATCGTATAAGGGAAAATAAAACCGTAACAAATTACACTACCAAAGAAAGTATGTTTCATTCAGTGTTGATTAGTGAAATGAAATACGATATAAAATATATAGAGTACTATATAAGAGCATATATAAAACTATAATATAATAGCAAATATAATGATGTGTTCCTTAGTCTTGCGATATCATTCATTCTTGTATGATGCGTGCTGGAGATGAGATTGTTCCCTCAGATAGTCAAACGATCACAATTCTGCTTCATGTACTACTGTTTCAGAGATGGCCGAACTCCATCATACAGACCAAGGTCAGGCACGCCATCATCCACCCAGTCAGTGTTGACGGTGCAGAGGAGTTATCAGTCAGGTACCACGTATCACCCCTGTCTGAAGAGGAAGAATATAAAGTAACTGTTACTATTCTGATGTTATGAGAACACGTTCACATGAAGCATTGAGCAGAGTCGTAAATAGTTAAGTAAAGTAAAGAGCCCTGTCACGCCAAGTGGTCTATAGGAAATATGGTGTTAGTGACCATAATTTTTACAGACCTTCGGCCCATGATTTTTGGGGTAATATGGTTGGTATTACGACCGTGCTGCATAATTCTCTCAGAAAAAAATCCGGTACCCATTTAAGGCTGGGTGAACCTGGAAGATTTCGATCAGGATCGAACCCGACCTCTTGTCCTTTGCAGTTGAGTTCTATAACCACTGAGCTAAGGCGGCTTCCCAGGATCGTAAATAAGGTGGACTAATCGTTATTATGATTTAACTGTCAGTGCTTGCAGAGTTCCAAAGAATGACGGAAGTTAGAGAGAAATGGGGAAAAAAATGGTTGACAAAATCCGTCAGTCGTGCCCCAGAATGATGGGATAAGGATGAAGAAGATGGGATATTAAAAATCTACTATCATAAAATATAAAATGGCGACGGTAAATGTAGATCCCCATGCAGTCTTTGGAGTTTCAAAACAAACAATAGTTGTAGTGTGCGCCCCGGTGGTAATTGCATTGTGTGGGTCTGTGAGTACGTTGGACAATGAATACATATAATCTAGCTCAGCTACACTGCCAACTGTGTTGTAAGATGATTACATATAATCTAGCTCAGCTACACCATCAAATGGTTTACTCTTGGCGAAGTATTACTACATGGAGGGGGAAGGGAAGCAAACATTTTACAGAATTATTTGTTTATTGAATTATATTTAATTATAATGAATAAAACGGTTGGCTTACCACGGCAACAGCCGGGGTTCGTACCCTGGCGAGGACACCTGGGTTTTACTAATTCCCTAAAAATTAGTAGGAGCCGCGATAGCTCAGTGGTTAGTGAACTGGACTACTACGGACAAGGGGTAGGGTTCGATCCCAACCGACGGCTCCGGGTTCACCCAGCCTTAAATGGGTACCAGATTTTTTCTGGGAAAGTAAAAGCAGCACGGGCGTAATACCGACCACATTACCCCAAAAATCATGTGCTGAAGGTCTGTAAAATATAGGGTCACTAACACCATATTTCCCTATACGCCACTCGGCGTGACGGGGGGTACTTTACTTTTTTTACTTTTATAATGAATAAAAATACATTATAACAACTGCATGCTCGGCGTGGATGCTTTCTTTTTCCCAATAAATGCATTAAAAGAGAAAGAAAAGACATCTGACATTGTTTTTCGAAAGTTACGCCTTATTAGCTAAATAGTACCGATTTGTAAACTCAGAGAATATTCAGCTGAGTTTTATTAACTAGAATATTCACTTAATTCATCATTATCGTAATTGTTTTTATTATTATTAATTTTCAATTCATCTATAATTATATAACAGAAAATAGAAGACAACAATTTCCTTTCTCTCCTTCTTATTCGGCTTGCCCATGATTTTTAACCAACTAAACATCTTCTATATCACGACCTGCTGTAGAGTTGTTTATTTTTTTATATTTTTATTGTTTTACCGAATCTACTTTGTCGACCAACCTTGATAAATGTGTATCCATCCAATGCAAGGTGTCTCAATTCTGACTCATGATATACACCTCAACCTCCATCATTTTCCTAAAGTTGTCTTTGGTCTCCCTCTATTTCGCCTTCCCTTTGGAGTATGCTTCCAATAGGCATGTGATTAATGCCTTGACCTTCTGAGTCTGTTCCCTGATGGGCTTCAGAATCTACATTGTCCCATTTTTGTCCCTCTAGAAACAGCCATTAAACAGTTTTTGTTGAATAATTTTTGTTTAACTTAAAGTCGTAATCATCAACTACCAATCCTGCAAGTGCTTATGTATCTCAACAATCGTCTGTCAGTACATCTATTCAGCAGTTTGTTGTCGACTGCCACCTAAACTACTACTTAAGATGGGCACAGCCAGAAACGGGAAACTTAGTGGGCGTATAAGAAGACTTATCAACCAACAAAGAATTGGAGTCGTCAGTCGCTGGACACTGTGGGTCTTGCTGAGAAGATGACCTGAGCACCTATACATGTTCGGAGTGCAATGAAGATGACCCGCAAATAACCCAATAACCTAAACTACTCTTTTTAATTTATGTGTATCTTTTATGTCTCGATTTTCCGAGCTGTCACAAAATAATCCGGTTGTTTCCTTCTCATGCATAAACTCCCTAACCCCTCTTTTTTAAAAAAAGGAAAGAAAACAAGCATAAAAATTTTTAACATCTCCAGTCATCATCAAGTGCCGTGTCTGCAAGAACATTTCATAAACATTATATAAAATAACGAAAGCTTAGTTTTTTTCCTTCTTTACTATTTGTGCTTTACTCCAGTGTTCAACCAAAGATAACGTTATTGAGTCTACGCAGCTCATCTAAATCCATAGTTTAGGTTTTGGGCTGACCTAGCATGCGCTTCAATTGTTATCCAGATTAGTAGAATCAGTTCTGTTTATGTCTATTTCATGATGTAAAGAAAATGGAGAGTCGTTTGTGTTTACTTGATCCGGGTACCAATTTTGTTCTCTTCACTTATTTCTTTATTTTATAATGTTGTATGTGATGTCCTTTAAGCTAATATTACAGAGTTGTTGCTACATGTTGTGGTCATAAGGTCTGTACCCTTCCTTGTTATTATCTACCTAAACTTTGCGGATTAATTATGTATTTCTGCATCTAGATGATTCGGATCAGGAGTACACACAAGGTTGTATTTTTTAGTATAACAATTCGGCAGACGTCTGAACGTGTAGCTTCGATTCTGTTATGTTTATTGTAACCTCGGCCTTATTTTTTTAATTTTTTTTTTATATTATTTGTGTAACCTCTGTTCTACATGGATGCATGATATCACCAAGTTTGTTCAATCTATACACTGAGCAAAATGATAAAACATCGGAGAGATGCCAGGCCTAAACATTAATAGAAAGATAATCAATAACCTAAGATATGCTGATGATGCTGTACTACTAGCAGAAAATCCTAAAGCTCTACAATTACTTAATGTAATAAACATGACAAGCAAAAAATATGGACTAGATATGAATATAAAAAAAAACTAAAACTATGATCATAAAGAAAGAAAATTCTCAAGACCTATAATTAAATATCAAAGTTGAAGGAATACATCTGGAGACAGTTCAGAGCTACAACTACCTGGGACACAATATAACCAGTGATGGACAATGTACAACTGAAATAAACAAAAGAATAGGTATGGCAAAAAGTAATTTGAATGCCATGAAAAATATACTAACACCAAAACAAATAACACCAGGGCTAAAACTAAGAATAGCAAAATGTTACATCTTCTCAATATTCCTGTATGGTGCAGAAACATGGACATTAGACCAGAAAACAGAACAGAAAATTGAAGCCTTTGAAATGTGGATTTATAGAAGAATAGGTAGAATTGGATGGAAAGAAAAGAAAAAAAAAACGTAGAAATTTTAAAACAACTAAAAATAAAAAGAGAACTACAAAACACAATTAGAACAAGACAAATGAAATTTTTGGGGCATGCTAAAAAACACAACAGCCTAATAAAAGTAATA
The DNA here is from genome assembly GCA_032433765.1 of Megaustenia siamemsis. Classification (NCBI taxonomy): domain Eukaryota; kingdom Metazoa; phylum Mollusca; class Gastropoda; order Stylommatophora; family Ariophantidae; genus Megaustenia; species Megaustenia siamemsis. Next base: position 116,076,365 of record JAVIAB010000092.1, on the reverse strand, counting down.
TTGGAAGGGAAAATACAAGGTAAAAGAAGCAGAGGCAGGCCAAGATTAACTTGAACGAGTTACATCAAAAGATGGACAAGTAAACCTATGATAATCTGCACCATTAAAGCAAGAGTCAGTGTGGAATGGTTCTTCATGGTCGCCAACCTTCGATGCGGAGAGGGCACTCAATGATGATGATGGACCTCTGTTCTGATACCTAACATATAAACCACGATCGCTTATATAACTAACCACCATAAATATCTCAGTTATACTGCAAAGCCTACTGAAAGTAATCCTGGAGGGGAAAATACAAGGTAAAAGAGGCAGAGGCAGACCAAGATTAACATGGACGAGTAACATCAAAAGATGGACAAATCAACCGATGACAACCTGCACCATCAAAGCAAGAGATAGAGCAGAATGGCGCTCCATGGTAGCCAACCTTCGTTGCGGAGACGGCACTCAATGATGATGATACTGCAAACCACAACACAACGTAGACACGTCCACTTAATGTCCTGTTAATGGCAGATGATGAAGAGTTACTCCTTTAGTCATCGGGCGAACGCAAGCAAGCAATAACCACCACTCTTTTATAATTATTGCATTCTTTAATAATTAGTTATATATTATTTTTTTTTGGCGGGGAGGGGGGGTTGTTTTGTGGGGGGGGGGCGAGGGGTGTTTTGGGGCGGGTGGTGTTTGGGGGCTGGAGAAGGGATCATAGGAACGCATTTGGGAAGAGATTATTAATATGACAGATATGGAGGTATTGGCTACTCACTTGCTGAAGAATGTAATTACATGTGTTGTGTCAATCCTTTTTTAGACTGCGGACATTTAAAATATAACGGGGAGTGATTGATAACAAATGGTGCTTGAGAGGATGTTTGAAGAGAGAGTGAACACGTCAGTTGGTTGTTCGGACTGCAGTGATGTTGATTATTTACCCTAATCTACTGCCTGGCAACTCTTATGGCTTTTTAAAAATCTTCTTAATTCGTGCCCTCCTAAGTCACAGCATTTGCTTGATTTCTTTGACTCGCACTGACTACTTTATTGCAGCGTCATCAATTATGTCTCTTAGCCAGTGGCGTATACTGGTTTTGGGGTCTGTGCTACCGCTGACATAATAAATAAAAACATACATTATATTCAGTAGGCTAACATAAAGTAATATTTTCTAAAAACCTCACTACATTTTAAATTACTTACTTATTTATATGTAAACTCTATCCGTCTTGTTTGGGACGAAAATGTCTTGATGACTTTGTCAGTGGAAGTACTGTTGGGTTTGTTTCTAAGTTTCTGAGGGAATGATTTCTCAATGGACATTAATGCCAAACCAGATAAGCGTTCTTGTGTCTGAGTTGAGCGACAAAAAGATTTGATTCTCTTGAGAGCAGAAAAAGTTCTTTCTACAGATGTTGATGCGCATAACGTAGTTATAAATAGCTAAGGAAGTTCCGGTAATCAACATAGTTTCACTTTCACTTTGTGATGATTCTGATTGGCTAGAGCTAAAAATAACCCATGAAACCGCATACATCTAGCGGCAACAATCGGTACATTATTTTGACGGGAATTTTTGAATGTCAAGGTCGTTAAGATAGATTCGGATAGAGGAAAAATGTACCGCTGGCTCTTAGAGGTTTCAACGTAGAATAGTTTCGTTTAATTCACAAACGTTATAGTGGCCAGAGGAAAACCTTGCTTTAATAAATGCAAATCAAATCAAATAAATCATATTAGCCTACGAAATGTGTAATAGAATATTCGAAATTTGTAATAAAATTAATTTTTAAAAATATAATAAATTATCATTTCCTTTTGTATTTCGTTAATATGTTCAGGCTACCGGCGGGACCTACGGTATCATAGAAAATACGCCACTGCTCTTAGAGACCTATTTCTACATGTTCACATTACAGCAATGATCTTATTATTTTTGTTCTATCGTTGACCTATATATATATATTCTCTTTGCAGGTTGTATTCAGACACCATCAACGATGCTGTGTTATAACACTTGTAATGAAGTTAAGATGTTTTATAAAAGGTAGAATCAGGCAAAAAAAAAACATTAGCGGATTGAGAGCATCACAAGTTGAAAGTGGAGGAAACAATGACATAGTGATTTATCAATACAAGAGATAGAATAACATAGGAAAGACAACGTTTACATTGCTGTTCTCTTTTTTTTCTTTTTTTTTGGCTTTAACAGTAATTCGTTTTTTTTTTCCTACTTATTTATTTCATTTTTTAAGACAGCAGTAAATCACAAACGCAGCAATAAATCACAAACGCAATAATAAATCATAACACAGCAATAAACCACAAACGCAGCAATAAATCACAAACGCAGCAATAAATAAACGCAGCAATAAATCACAAACGCAGCAATAAATCACAAACGCAATAATACATCATAAACACAGCAATAAATCATAAACACAGCAATAAATCACAAACGTAACAATAAATCACAAAAAAGCAGCAATAAATCACAAAGTATAATCCCCAAACAGTTGCCTACCTGAATTATAAGATCCGCTATTAGAATTCAAAGAAGTTGCAGAGTTTGGTCGTGAATCACGTTGGCTGTCATAGAAATGTCTCCCTGTAAGGAAATTAAACAAGGAAAAAGTGATACCCATTTATAAGTTAATTACTACATGACATGAAATTATGATGGTTTCTTCTTTCTTCTTCTGCTATCATGGCTCATTCAGAGTAGGATTCCGGACTTTCTCATGAAGGCAGCTGTCTGTTTAGGTGACTCGGTTGCCCCTTTTATGATGGTTTTAATATAAGGAAAAACGGTTGATATTCCATAAATATAATATGTAAACAACAGATAATAAAAAAGTGTTGATTTTAGTCATTCCTAGAGGGGAAATAGTTGACTGTTTACACATTAATTATATACTGCATGAAGTTCTTTTTTTCTCCTTTCTCGGTAGCTGAATGGTTAGTTCGTTTGCTTTCTGATCAGAAGGGTCTGGGTTCATTTACCAAAAGTTGTGTATTAATTTTTTTTTCGAACCAACAAGGCCCCGAGGGTAACCAACATATAGAAATAGGTACCGGAGATTTTTCTTGAAAGTCATTTCGGCGTGGCGTGATACCGACCACATCATCTGAAAATGTGCCATGTTGACTGAAAAGTTGGTTACTATTACTATATTCCCATTACGATACGCAAAGCGTGGAGGGAACCTTTACTTTGTTCGTTCCTTCTATGACATTTTCTTCTCAATCATAAACTATTACCTCTGTTGTTTTTTATTTATTTATTTAAACAGTAAGCATCTCCTTTGTATAATAATTAATTATTGTGTTGTGGATACTATTTCTTTTATCGACGTTATAGGTTTACTTAAGTTATAAAAAGTAAAAAAAAAGTGAAGAGTCCCGTCACGCCAAGTGGCGATTAGGGAATGTGGTGTTAGTGACCATACATTTTATAGGCATGGAACAACACGAAACTAACTCAAAAGACTAAACTCTTAATATATCAAACTTGTGTGCTTAGCACACTACTATATGGATCCGAAACCTGGACAACATACTCAAACCAGGAAAAAAGACTAAATGTCTTCCACATGCGATGTCTCCGCAAAATAATGCACATCAAATGGCAGGACAAAATAACCAACTTAACTATCCTGCAACGTGCTAAGACCCTAACAATCATGTCGATGCTCAGAAGTCGAAGGCTAAGATGGCTGGGGCATGTCCATCGGATGGAAGAAAAACGCATTCCTAGGCAAATACTATATGGCGAGCTAAAACACGGAAAACGACAAATCGGCAGACCTAAACTACGATATAGAGATATCTGCAAATCATCTCTGAAAGACTTCTCCATCTGTGAAAACGACTGGCAACATCTGGCAAGTGATCGCACATCATGGAGAGCACGTATAAGGAACGGTATAACAACATTTGAGACTGTTCTACGACAGGACTTAGAAGAGAAGAGACTCATGAAAAAGGATGGTAAACCCTGTGGACCAGCGAGCCTGACCTGTTCATTATGTGACCGCGTGTGTTTGTCAAACATTGGTAGAATTAGCCACGAGAGAAGCTGTTCGGCAAAAACAATACCTCAAAAAAATACGCAATAGCCTCCACTAGACCGTCTGATAAGACGAAAAGGGCCATATATTTTATAGACCTTCAGCACAGGATTTTAGGGGTAATGTGGTCGGTATTACACCCGTGCCGTTTTACTTTCCCAGAAAAAATCCGGTACCAAGAAGGAAAGGAATGGCAAACTATCTTCTTATATTGCCAAGTATAATTATGTCAAAATACAACTTATCAGAAAGAAATAATCAACATTATTCGGGCACATCATGAGAAGAGGAAAGTTGAAATACGTTGTTGCTTCTGGCAAAATACAGGGAAACAGGGATCGGGGACGACAAAGAGAGAAAATACTGGATAGCTCTTTGTCATGATATGGAAAACGGTCAACATGGTTTTAGTTATAGAAGGCCCCGTTATCACTAAAAGGTCAACAACAAAACTGATACGATGCACGGTATATAGAAGTTTGTGGAAGGACATGACGCCTACGCCAACGGTATGGCACATGATGATGATTATGATGATGAGATTCAGCTGGCAAAATCAAGGTTTCTCCGATTGTGGTGCGGGGTATTCATCCTTTGTACATCAATTTCGATATTTTGTAAAAAGCGACTAAACCATCGTCATTTAAATTTGTAGATTTCTGAAAGAACATTCAATGATTTTTGTCACCTTAGGTCTAGTTTCAAAATGTAATGCCACGCGCGAATATATTCCAGTAGTTTATCCTTTTTGACTTTATGCGCCGTTTGCAAATGTTTTTGGTCGCACTTACATGGTCGCACTTACATGGTCGCACTTACATGGTCGCACTTACATGGTCGCATACTTTCATTAGAAATGTTAATATCGCAAATTAACCACTAGGGTTGTGTGTGGTTTTGCGGTAACGTATAAATCCGTAGGTGAGATAAAAGGTAAAATGTCAAGTACGAGACTTGAATCGGCGTCTTAGCACGCGAGTTTTCACCCATTTGTGCCCGGCCGCTTATCTAGAAGTGTTCGAAGACTTCTGGATAGTGTCCCTTCAAGCATCGAAACTCACGATGCGAGGCGGCATTCCTCACCTCATCTGAGTGTTGTATTCCATAAACATTTGCGTCCTTATGTATGGTCATCTAGTCTGGTGCCGTGGCTCCCCAATTAAGCTCTTTTTACCCGTGGCCCCATGGAAAATAACCGATCACTCATATCCCTCCACCCCAGTTTGAGAAACATTGGTTTATGGGACAGGGAATATATGAAAACTATTCTTTCTTTTTTTTAAACTGAGGGAAGTAGAAATTGAGAGTAACTGAGTTTTACGACACAGTTTACAAGAATGGCGAGGTAGAATTCAACAACATCTACTCAAGCTGGTACGGTGTTTGTTAATGCGCATAGCTTTGTACAACTATGTTTAATGTTTTGTATGTTCTCTGCGACGAACTTTGATTATTGAATTATGAAAGGTGCATTCAACCACAACAGAGTAACGCCATGAATACTGAGTGTTTAATAATATATCTAGGTTATGTTTATATCTGTATTATTATTTTTTTTTTTTATTTTACAATAAACATCTACGTAGCTGATGACTAAAAATATGTAAACCACTGGGATTTGTATTCTTATGCATGCGCAAAGGGACATGATCGTATTAGATATTTGCAATTTTGCAGAGTTATGTCTCTTTGTTGCACTTAATATGTAAGTTTTCAGAAGTTAATATGAAGTTTGTAATGCCTGTGAAAAATTAAGTGAGAGGAAATCTATAAACTTGTACAAAAACATTTAGAGGTAATGATAAAAATGAAATCCTTGCTAGCATTAAAGAACATTTGTGGACAATAATATTTGTTTGTCCTGTACATGTATACTGTAATGATTTTGTGGAAGGCTTAATTGTTGTTTTTTATATTAAAGGTCAGTGACATTGAAAATAGTTCATTATTTTTGTTTTATAAACTTTTGTTGAGCTTGACGTTTGTTTTTTGAGAGGTTGAACAATATTTTATTTGAAATAGCGAGTAGCTATCAATAAAATCAATACAAAAACAAACGTAATGAATGAACCAAGAAATGAAAAAGATAAACATATCTCAAGTGACATCAACAAATGAAAGTAAATTAAATACTTTATTTACAGTGAAATGTTTTGTCATCGAACGGGAGAATATAAGAAGAGATTGACAGCCGAAGTAGCATAGAAATCAAATGATTGGACAACAAAATTCTATATTACAGAACATACATTATTTATCTAATATAAATAGAACACTACATAACACATCATTTCTTCAAACACTCGGCTAGCAAGGCCAAATTAGTATAATAACAATCACATACAAATAAAAATCGTCATAACAGGGATGAGATGTCTAAGAAGAATATTCAATGTGATAGGAAGAGACACAATCAGAAAGGAGGATACAAAAAATGAGCTGAAGTAACACAAATAGTGGATCATTTTAGACAAACAACAGATCAAATGGTTTGGACATGAAACACAATCACCGCCAGACAGTTTCCCACACTTCACACTCAGAAACAAAGGAAAGATGAAAAAACATTAGACACAGAAGTAAAAGCAAAGAAAGGAATGATACCCTTCGTGTCTTTAGTTCCACCAAGATGTTTAACAAGCATTATATTAGTGCCCACATTTTTCAAAAACCAATGACACATTATTGAGTGATATGGCAAGTTTTACGTCAGGCCGCCCTTACGGCGCACAAAAATCCTTGGGCACCCATTTTTAGAAGCTATGTCCAGTCCGCTGTTTTATCTTTGAAAAATAAAAAGACTTTGCCACGAATGGGAATTGAACCAGGGCCATTTTGATCAGTAGATAACACACTAAATACACAGCCATCAATGATGCTCCGATCCTAGAAGAGATAGTAGATATTACGATGGACACCATGCAGCTGACACACTATACAATTTGACAAAAACACTCAGTTTTCCCTAGATGCTGATAGTCAACTGTGGTAGTAAAGTAAAGTACCCCCGTCACACCACGTGGCATGGCGTATAGGAAATATGGTGTTAGTGACCATACATTTTACAGACATTCAGCACATGATTTTTGGGGTAATGTGGTCGGTATTACGCCCGTGCCGCTTTACTTTCCCAGAAAACATCCGGTACCCATTTAAGGCTCGGTGCACCCGGAAGCCGTCGGTTGGGATCGAACCCTACCTCTTGTCCTTTGTAGTCCAGTTAATTAACCACTGAACTATCGCGGCTAATTAACTGTGGTAGATGAGATAAAAGTACGAAACAAACGCTAATAAAGAAACTGCAAATTTGAGCTGCTGCATTAAATAATGACACCGATAACAAGAGTTAATAATATGTGAGTTGAAAGTGCCAGATACGGACAAGTATGAAAAGAACCATTTATTCCTGATTAATTTTTAATGAAATAATTAAAGTTTATCATAACAGTAAATACGCTGTCCTATTCAGCGGATTGATATAAGGGAGGCGATCCATGAATTGTAAAATTAACTCAAACGATATGTTGTTACATAACATTAGCTTCGAGTATAACTCTGTTATAGTGTTCCTCGAGATGTATATGTACTTTTCAGACTCAATAGTTGTAGCTAACAGGGCTAGTGTTCTCTTTCAATCGTTCGCTTCCGCTTAGTCTGCAAGATCATCATCATCATCGAGTGCAGTCTTCGTAAAGAAGGTTGGCTGCCATTGATGGCCATTCCACTCTGTTTCTTGCTTTGATGGTGCAGGTTGTCATCTTTTGTACAACTTTTGATGTTACTCGTCCATGTTAGTTTTGGTCTGCCTCTGCCTCTTTTACCTTGTATTTTCCCTTCCAATATTACTTTTAGTAGGCTGTTGTGTCTTTTAACGTGTCCCAAAAATTTCATTTGTCTTGTCTTAATTGTAGTCTGCGAGATACATATTCTTATATATACAGACTAATTTTAATATAATGAATCTTTTTTTTTCCAAATGAGAAGAATCCTGTAAACTGTAGTCCGTGTAACCGCTTCATTACTGATAACAAATATGTGTTCTAGCTTAAACATTTAGAGTAGCTGTAGGGCATTGATTAGTGAATTAGTCTGTTGAGATCAAGTGTTTGTCCCGACATGAAGTTTCAAAGTTTCATGATCATTATGTGCCATATCGGTTGGCGTAGGCGATCACATCCTTCCACAATGTATTGTCCACAGCATATCGTATCAATTCTGTTGACTGTTTTTTCGTGCCATGACAACAAGCTATCTAATATCTTCCCTTTTTGTCGTCGGCGAACTCTCTTTCCATTTATTTTACGAGTTGTTACCGAGTATTACACTCTTTCTTTTTCTCATGGATGTTGTCAAAAATTGTCAATTGTTTGTTTCTGACGATTCTTATGAGCTCCTTTTTTTGTGTTAGCCTCTTCGGCAATTTCCCCCTTTGGTCTTTTTAGCTGCCCAGGGAACTCTCAACATTCTTCTGAGAAATGCCATCTCTGAGGCTTCAAGGATTATCAGTCTTAAATGTATACAGAATATTGTTAACATCTTTCACAGTAAATTTCTCCCCGTATTTAATGTCCGGAGGTTGAGCAAGTAGTTATTTCTTGCCTGAAACGGTAGACAACAAAAAAACTGTAAAAATGATGTGCAGTAAAAACAATCTAATCGTTATCGAATTCTCATCACGAGCATAGCTTAAAATCTACAGAACATTCTACAGGGTACACTACCAGGCAAAGGTCGACAAAGCAAAATATAAGGTTGGAAGAAATTATCAGATAATAGACAGTACTAATGAACATCACATCTTAGAACTGAATTCTTATCGTAAAGTTTGGAAGGAAAGTGTTAAACTGTAGTCAAAAAGACGTAAGGACCGAAAAGGTTATGGTATTAATGGTGTTGTTTGTTGTTGTTGTTATAAGGATCACCGTCACTAAAAGTCAGACGAATCCTTAGATTCTCCGATATCCCACTAGAAAATCTGGAGAAAATCCTCGAAGATCCTGGTTCACATGCTCGAACTCTGTGGTACGGCCATCCATGGCATGGCTAGGTTTCTGCTGACATCTTTTTCTAGTAAAAAAACAGTAAAGAGCCCCCGTCACGCCAAATGGCGTATAAGGAATATGGTGTTAGTGACCATAAATTTTACAGACCTTCGGCACATGATTTTTGGGCTAATGTGGTCGGTATTACGCCCGTGCCGCTTTACTTTCCCAGAAAAACATCCGGTACCCATTAAAGGCTGGATGAACCCGGATCGAACCCTTCCTCTTGTCTTTTGTAGTCCAGTTAACTAACCACTGAGCTATCATAGCTCCAACTTTTCCTAGGCAGCGGCCATATTTATAGCCTACACTTTTTTTATTTTAACTGCTTAGGTTCTTTAACGTGTGCGACTGCATAAGGGATGTCCTGTTTATTGACGTTATCCGAGAAGGCTAGACAGCGGATCTATCTACCCATGAGATTAAATGAAATAAAAGAGAATAAAAAGGAAAAAAAAACGATTAAATCGATTTTTCTAGTTTTGAACAATTGCCACCTCCTCTGGTTGAGTTAGAATCTGGGTCCTTCTTGTCTTGAGACCTACTTCGTACCTCTAGATTACTCAGCTCCCTGAATGTTGATGATGATAATATCAATTATAACAGCTGGGTGGAAAGTTACCAACCGTACTAAGAAGTGGTGTGTCAATAATAGGCAGGGAAAATATGTCAGCTCAATCTCTACAAATAACCTTGACCTCCATTAAAGAAAGATTTCCTGATACTTCATTTCAAAAACATTTACATAAGCACGTGACACACCTACCTTCATTATCTCTGTCCGATTCACCCTCATTCCTTCCACCGTATTCTGAGACACCTTTTTGGATGAACTGACTGTTCTGGTCGAATTTATTATTTTTGAGATGATCGTCGATTACAACATTATTTTCATTAGAATCTGATGTTGACGTTGTTGTTGCTGCTGTAGTTGTAGTCGGTGGAGCTTTGATCTCTAACATTAGATAATAACAAGAAAGTGATGAAACAGCATTGCTGTGTACACAATCAAATGTTTAAAATGTTGAGTTTACGTCTCAGTTGTTTAAACAATAAATTATATAAGACTTTGCATAGAATAGTTCAGACGAGGTTGTGTCTGATTTAAGTAAGTAAAAAAGTAAAGAGCCCCGTCACGTCAAGTGGCGTATAGGGAATATGGTGTTAGTGTCCTTAATTTATACAGACCTTTGGCACATATTTTTAGGGGAAATGTGAACGGTATTACGCCCGTGCCGCTTTACTTTCCAGAAAAAAACTGGTACCCATTAAAGGCTGGGTGTGCCTGGAAGCCGTCTATCAGGATCGAACCCGTTTTGTCCTTTGTAGCCCAGTTCACTAACCTCTGAGCTATCGCGGCTCTCAGTGTCTGGTGGAGTTTGAATTTAAAAAGCCACGTTTTGAAGAAGATGCAGTAAATCGAAGGTAGCATTTATATTCGCGGCACATGTACACCCTTGACTTTGCTTCACATACTTTGTTTCAGCTGCGAGTTAGTTGATCTTCACAAGACATGCCTCTCGTTCGAAGGCTTGTGTCTTCTTTTATTGTTCTGCTTCAGACATCAGTGTATTATCAATGGATGGATATGTTGGATGATACCAACACCATAGATTCGTTAGGTGAATCTAGTAAAGCGACAGGTGATCCAATAATGACCATCAAACACAAAGAAACATAAAGTATGTTCTATTGTCCTGTATATTACGAAGTCCTTGAGAGACTGTATGGTTACTTCTCACAGAATGTTGTAATTTTATATAATAAAACTAAATATTGGAGAGATATTATTAGGCAACAGAAACGTCAGGCAATGTAATCATTTTGTCAAAACTATTTAAAATGTATCATAACTTCGCTTATACATTGAACAATTTATGAAAACATGACATTTTACAAACATAGAGTAGACTAAATTTCACAACTGAAATCAGCTTTCACCGCCATCAAGAACCGCACCTCCTGTTGAGGGTAGTCATTTCTTCCCCCACAACTTTCTATCTTTACAGCTTACTTTTGTCTTTCTTTACCATATATTTTGTTGATATCGTTTTTCTCTGCTACAAATCATACTTACATCCGCTACATGCGTTGTATACACATAACAATATATGGACAGTAACTCCTACCATAAAGTAACATAGTCTCGCTGTCTTCTCCCAGAAAGTTTGAGCCCATACACTCGTAACGACCATAATCAGATTGAGTGAGGTCGCGTATTCTCAATGCAAGGGTCACAGAGTTTTCGACGTCATTTTTGAAGACGTCGATGTCATATCTGATAACAATTAAATGAGAATGCATTGATTGTTTGTATGAGACTGACAAAATAGAGATTGTTGTAATACACTTTTTATATTATGCAAATGAAAACATATAAATTAATTTAACACACGTGGAGTAATCATCGCGTTGCTTGTTATTTATTTAATTATTTATTTATTTATTTATTTTTTCTTTTGCGGAACGTTGCACTTTTAACAGTTTGCCTGAAATAATCTCTGTTTCTAGTCAGATCCCCAACGTCTTCTATTGCCATGTTCAATATCTCTTTGATGTCTTGAAACTGCCTTCTTCTTGGTCTGTCCCTTTCTCGTCTTTCTGAAACCACGCTTTCAATTATTGTCTTCCCAGCCAAATGTCTCTTTTGATGTGGCCCCAGTATTTTAATTTCCTCTATAAGATGTTTATAATCCAATTCTCTTCAATATTTACGTCTTTAAATATGTCTTCATTTCTCTTTTTCACTCCCCAATGTATTCTAAAGATTTTGCTGTAGCATTTTGTTTTGAATGAGCCAACTTTCTTCATTGTTGTTGGTGAGATTTTCCACGATACACAACCATATGTTGTTATTGGGAAAATGCATGCCCTTAATAGTTTTAATGTTATTGCTTCTTTGTTCATTAATGACATTTAATGTTTGTGATGCTATTGCTAGTCTTCTTTTGATCTCATTCTTGCATGCTCCATTCTCTCTCTCTCTCTCTCTCTCTCTCTCTCTCTCTGCGATCAGGGCTCAATCAGAGCAGGATCCCAGACTCTCACATGAAGTTCGCCGTCAGGTTAAGTAAGTTAATCGCCCCCACAGACAGAACATCACAATTAGAGTCTGCCTGATCAAATCCGATTGAACACCCGTTAGAGCGTTGCACTGTGTTCTGCGCCAGTGGCCCAGTGCATCCGATTTCAGCCAGCATTTTATTCAGGTTTGCTTTCCTTAGCCTTTGATTGTCCCCAATCTTCCTGCAAGGCAACAGATGATCTTTTCTGTAGGGGGATTCTGCCCTTAGATGGTCGGCGCTCCCAGGTTTACGAGCTCCATCTGTCCGAGTCACTAGAGGTGACTAACACAGACATGCACACACAAAGATATGAGATGTGACTAACACAGACATGCACACAGCGATACGAGACATGACTAACACTGACACACACCAAGATATAATGCTCCATTCATATACACTTTCAAGTTCTTCATTGTTGATTATCTAACTATTTATCTTTCGTTTGCCTCAGGTATTGCCTATACCTGCAATGAAAAAAAAAAATCCTGCATACATTTTTACTGTTTTTTTGCAGTTCTCGCAGTGGGACATATAGTTTCGTCCGTATTGTTATATATATATATATATATATATATATATATATATATATATATATATATATATATATATGGGCCAAGAAGTATTCCTCAGCTTATATTCAGTACAGTTTTGAAGTACGTGTTCATCAGGCTGATGCGCCTGTACACATGTACATTTGGTTGAGATGCCAATCTTGAATTGTGTATACATGTGACTGTGTAGTCGATGATATCCTGTTCTGTAGCGTATAATGATAACTTGTGTCCCATCTATTCATATTGTGAAAGGCATCTTAATTTGAGGCTTGTGACTGATTTGATTATCTGGTTTTTTTTTCTGATGGTATCTAACTGGTGCATTTGGTTGTGGGCTTGTTACTTTTTCCCTTGCCAGTTGATCAGCTTTTTTATTTGCTGGTATTCCACAGTAAGATGGGATCCATCTCATGTTGTTGGTTATGATTTTGGGTTAGATTTTCACCTTGTTTTTGTGAAAATAAAGTATGGAGCCTATAAAACATGTCAATGAAAAAAGTGATACCATCTGCATTTTTTTGCCATGAACAGAAAAATAAACGATAAGTGACCTACGAGTCTTACTCGGCTCCTTTAGCACTATCATGTTTCGTCAATTGAGTTCCGTCGTTAGCAGGATGCTAAGTTAGCGATTCCTAAAAAGGACCTGTTGTGTAATACTCTCAGTTGGCCTCTGCAGTGTGTGTCGTATCCAGCGCCTTCGTCTTCACTGTATCTCTTTATCCACTGGTGTTTGACTGGCGGATTATTTATTTTCAAATAGTGAAATAATTACATTATCACTATTCAAAATAATTTCAATCTATTACTCTTTTTCAATGCATTTACGTCAACGCTTAACAAGCGCGTATGATATTCAAATTGCAGTAAAACTGTTTATGCTAATTGTTTTTTTTTAATTATATACTCTGACCTCTGAAGTGCTCAACCAATCATTATTTATCTGCGTCACGCTTTTAGTTACCCATAATCCACCGGTCTCCATAACTAATCACAGTTTCTGTAAATTCACTTACTTTTCACCTTTGGCCAGAACTTTCCCGTTCTTCTTCCAACTGGTCACCGCCTGTGGGTGGGCAAAGATCTGACAGTCTAGAATGGTCTCCTTGCCAAGATGCTGCCCAATGCCTTTTGGGTTGGGCAAGGAGACTTCTGGGGGATCTGTAGGTAATAAAACCCATGTTAATAAAACCACACGGTGGAGAGTAATAATTCAGTTTTAAACAGAAAAAACAATCAAATAAATATATTTTTAGCTTGTCTCTTTTTCTTTCTTTCTTCACTTCCTTGTGTACCCTTAACACTCGTCCAGGGAGTTACAAAGTTCTGGTTATCGCCCTTTTGTTGGCTTCACTTATTGTCAGTTGATGTTATTGTATATTTTCTTTGATGTTTGTCCATTGTCCTCTGAATTTGCCTCTTGTTCTTCTCCCTTCCACTCCTTTTATTTCTGCTTTGTATGTAATACATCACACAACATTATTATATTGTAATAAGAGAAAGTATAATTTCATTAGGTCTGATAAGAAAATATATTAAAATCGAACACGACCATAATAAGAGAAATATACGTTTGATTTGAAGGATATAAGAAACAAATTTGTGTTTTTGGCCCTTCTACAGTGAAACAAAAGACACAAGTTCGTTAAATTAGCAACAAAGAAGGCAATGTATTACAACATGATATTAACATAAAAATACATGAATTATATACTAATAATGCAATGCAATCAACAAAAGTTGAAGTAAATGTTGTTGAAAGAAAACGGTGGTTCATGAGATGTTGCTAAAAAAAAAACCAAGTTGTTTTAGGTGAGGTTTCGCATCTCATTTTCCTATTATACAACAGGATATTTTCTTCCTTTTGATTACATTACTACCAAATAGCATTCGTGAACAAAAAATTAAACAATCTGAAATCTCAATAACGTAGAAATTGTTTCTGACAAGTCTATCCCACATAACAGCTGCCAATGAAATGAAGAAATGTCATTAAAAAGTTGATTAAGATAACAAGGTTAAATGGAACTTAAACACATAAAACGATTAACAAAATTAACGAAACATTCACTTGTGGAGTAAAGTCTGGTAATGGTTTTAAATCAAAGAAAAATATTCGTGAAGAAAATAATAAACCATAATATGTTTATAAAGAAAAGGCAATTTTCTTGTATTTGGAATATGTTCAAAATGATTAAAAATAGGTTTCCGATTGACATACTCATGTAGATTAGATGATAGGATAGAAAAATAAATCTCCACCTATCAAAGGGGAGGGGTTCACTGAGAATAAACAAACAAAGCTGTGTATATCCTTATATATTTTTTCGCGGTGGTTTTTCTTTCCGCTGAAGGTCTTTTGGCTGAAACGTCGTTCTACTTTAGTTTTGTTTCTCACGTACCTACAACTTTTACCATACAACTATTTCCTTGTTTTAAATTGTGCATCATTATTATCAGCTTTACAGCAGCTTCGCGATTATATGTATCTTGATGCCTTTATCAACCCACAAAAACAAAGCGCAAGCTCTACAAGATGGGAACCGCTCGCTGTGTTAAATGATGTATCAAGCATTTGGTAAAGATGCACTGCAGAAATAAAAAGCTTACTATCTCTGGCCAAAATAGTGTTTCAGAAAATGGAAAAAAATGTCGTGTGCAGCAAGTCAATGTAAATAGAAGTGCTAATATGTCACTTTGAGAAAGAGCTGTAAACATAACATAACAAACATTACTAAATACAAAATAAATGAGTAAGAGAAGGAAATTAGATGAAAGCAGGTAGAGAAGAAATGGAAGAAAGAGAGAGAGAGAGCGAGAGAGAGGGACAGACAGACATACAGACACATAGATAGACAGACAGGCAGACACACAGACAGACAAACTGACAGGCAGGCAGGCAGATAGACAGACAGACATATAGATAGACAGACAGACAGACAGATAGACAGATAGACAGATAGACAGATAGACAGACAGACAAATAGACAGACAGACAGACAGACAGACAGACAGACAGATAGATAGATAGATAGATAGATAGATAGACAGACAGACAGACAGACAGACAGACAGACAGATAGATAGACAGACAGATAGACAGACAGACAGACAGACAGACAGACAGACAGACAGACAGACAGACAGACAGACAGACAGACAGACAGACAGACAGACAGACAGACAGACAGACAGATAGATAGATAGATAGATAGATAGATAGATAGATAGATAGATAGATAGATAGATAGATAGATAGATAGATAGATAGATAGATAGATAGATAGATAGATAGATAGATAGATAGATAGATAGATAGATAGATAGATAGATAGATAGATAGATAGATAGATAGATAGATAGATAGATAGATAGATAGATAGATAGATAGATAGATAGATAGATAGATAGATAGATAGATAGATAGATAGATAGATAGATAGATAGATAGATAGATAGATAGATAATAATGGTTTAGAAAAGGAAGGGACATAGGTACGTAATGAAATGTTGATTAAACAAATGGTTTGGAGGAAACTACTCGTCAACGTCACAGGACATCCCCTATATACGTAACAGCGATGATGAATTGAATTAATATTCAGATACGATGATGTAATACAGTTAGCGACTGAATAGAGAGGCTATTGGATAGGAAAAGGATGGATGAGATGAATGAAAGTATGAATGATTAACTACATACAATCGACTACGACGCGGATGGCCTTGCTGACTGCTGGAGGGACGCCATTGTCCACGAAGCACTCGTAGATGTCGTCACAATGACGAGTAACGTTGTGCACAATTAGAACTTCTCCTTCCAATCCGATTCCTGTTGTGAAGTAAATGTAACTTTAATCAGACTGTGACATTACTGCAGGGATTAGGCACATATGTAATTATGGCAAAGTTAGTTGTATGATTGTGCCACTACACGAAACAAAAATATGCAGCGTATAAATTTCACACGTTGAATTGTCTTTTGATATATTGAATGTCGAAATAAGTAAAAGTAAAGAGCCCCCGTCACGTCAAGTGGCGAATAGGGAATATGGTGTTAGTGACCATACATTTTACAGACCTTCAGCACATGATTTTTGGGGTAATGTGGTCGGTATTACGCCCGTGCTGCTTTACTTTTCCAGAAAAAATCCGGTACCCATTTATGGCTGAGTGAACCTGAAGCCGTCGGTTGGGATCGAACCCTACCCCTTGTCCTTTGTAGTCCAGCTCACTAACCATTGAGCTATCACGGCTCCCTTTATGTCGCAGTAAACTGTATAAATTAGCTGTCTTCTTTGTCTACTTGTTTTCACTTCTTCTTGTACCCATTCAAATGCTGAGGGAGATACAAAGTTCTATTTCTTGCCTTTTTGGCCGGTTCAATCACTGTCCTTTGATGTTGTAGAGTTTAATATAACTATAATACAAGTAATGCATGACATACAGATCGTGTCTTGCCTTAACAACAGATATCAGAGACGAGACAACAGAGAATAACAATATGGTCTAATATTTTTTTAAAATAAAAAGGATTATTGTGACGTTGACATCTGGCAACCTATGAGAGACTCACCACTAAATTAGGATAAACACACAAAAAGCACACATTCTGACATTGTCAATTATTCCATAGCAAACACGTCTAGAGTTATAGGTTGCGTAGAGGTTTGATCACCTACGCCAGCAGACACGGTACTTGAGGATGATATTCTCTCTTTCCACTCTGTCTACTCTCATTCTCTCCTCTTCTATTGCATTTCACTTTTATATTCTCTTCATTATCGCCCTATCTCTCCCTCTCTCTCTCTCTCTCTCTCTCTCTCTCTCTCTCTCTCTCTCTCTCATCCTTGGGGGTCGCAGAAACAAGGTTTTACAGATGAATATTGAGAATATCATGAACAGCTACAAAGCATTATGATCACGTTCTACAAGACGCCAAAACATAAAGAAAGCGTATTCCCAACATTTGGAGAATAAGATCGCTTGTGGTCATGTAATGAGATGGGAACAGCTAGAAGATGTGAGAATTTCGGAAAAGAAATCTGGAGACAGAGATAATAAAGAGAAAAGATATCAGACAGTTTAAGAGAATGGTTTCTTAGAAGGTCACTAAGTGAAGTGATAAACAAGTGTATAGATATAAGATGATAGAGAGATATGGTCGCATATGTGAACAGGCACGGTATTTGATAATGACGATGATGATAATGACTATTCTGAAATATATTGTCTCTAGGAGCTCGTTTCGTTTAATACCTGTTCGTTCAGACAATACCTACATGTAGCTTACTTCATGCTATCATCATCATCAAGCACTGGGCCAGTTGGCGTAGATGATCATGTCTCTCCACAACATACGATCTCGACAGTTATTTATCATTTCTGTTGTTGACCTTCTGCCGAGCCATTCTCTTAAGCTGTCTGGTATTTTTTTTATCTCTGCTTCCCTCTATCTCTTCGTCCCTCAATTTTCCCTGTTGTTACAATATATTCCAGTTGTTCTCTTCTCATTATATGGCCCAAAAAAAAATGATGATTGTTTCTTTCTAATATTGGAAATTAGCTCTACTATTATTATGGCGATTCATGATTGTACAAAGAAGTTACGACGGTTGTTTTCTGTTGCCTTCCGTCGGTTTGTTTACGGTTGGCTTCGCTAGCCTTTGACTAAAAAGTATCACCCACAAGGCAGTGGGGTTGTTTTACTTCGGGGTACCCTCCCTTAGCCTTTTACTCTCCCGAGCTTACCTGCAAGGCAGCAGGGCAACCACAGGTTGTACTGTTTACTGCATACAGTAGCAGGCAAAATTACCTGACCTGACCTTTACTTCATGCTATATTTCTACATAATCCGTCTTCTGTATCTCTTACATAGCGACATATATTGCATTGTGCTTTGCACCATGCATTCTCTTCAACGTGAATTTATCTGGGACTACCTCGCCGGCCTTAATGTTTCCCTGATGGCCTATTTTCACCAACATTCGATCATATTCAGAGTTATTTCAACAAAATAAGCACTTTGACCAAAGAAATGAGTTTTTCCTAGTCGGAAAGTTTGTCTTCTCCTTGTATGTCTGCATGTCAGGACTATCCTAAGGCTCTTGCTAGAACATCTGGGTGATTTTGTCCTAGGAATTGAATTTTTCGTGTTAATCCGTTTTCCATGGCAGCCGTGTGCACAGGGGTCCCTCGCTGCACAGGCAGAAAACTTCGTTTTCGGAGGTACTCATATTTTTTTCCGTCCATGAGTAATCGACGTTTCAAGTCGAGCCGCGGTGAGACCCGGGGTGGTTTCCGCAGAGAAGAAATCATAAATAAAAATCTCAACTGGTGCAGCCGAGACTTGAACCCACAACCTTTATGTCTCGAGTCCGTCGTCTTGCCTCGAGACCAATCAGTTCCCGGATTGTCCTCATCTAGAGATCAATAAGTAACATCACTTCATCTACCGTCTTTCCTTTCCACTTTTATATTTTGCAATACCAAGGTTCGCTATAAAAAAAAATAATATGCTTGAATATATATATAATATAAATGTTTATTAATATAATCGGAACAAAACGTTTCGACGATTATATGTGTGACTATTACCTGAGCTAAGGCATTGCCTACTTTACATAGGCCCGTCGGCTGAAATGGACACTACAGAAAACCTGCAATTAGCTTGTTCAGCTTCGTGATCAGGGGTGATTCACAGAAAACCTGCAATTAGCTTGTTCAGCTTCGTGATCAGGGGTAATTCACAGAAAACCTGCAATTAGGTTGCTCAGCTTCGTGATCAGGGGTGATTCACAGAAAACCTGCAATTAGCTTGTTCAGCTTCGTGATCAGGGGTGGTTCACAGAAAACTTGCAATTGGCTTCTTCAGCTTCGTGATCAGCGGTGGTTCACAGAAAACCTGCAATTAGTTTGTTCAGCTTCGTGAACAGGGGTGGTTCACAGAAAACCTGCAATTAGTTTGTTCAGCTTCGTGATCAGGGGTGGTTCACAGAAAACCCTCAATTAGCTTGTTCATCTTCGTGATCAGGGGTGGTTCACAGAAAACCCTATATTAGCTTGTTCATCTTCGTGATCAGAGGTGGTTCACAGAAAACCTGCAATTAGCTTGTTCAGCTTCGTGATCAGGGGTAGTTCACAGAAAATCTGCAATTAGCTTGTTCAGCTTTGTGATCAGGGGTGGTTCAAAGATAACCTGCAATTAGCTTGTTCAGCTTCGTGATTAGGATGGTTCACAGAAAACCTGCAATTAGCTTGTTCAGCTTCGTGACCAGGGGTGGTTCACAGAAAACCTGCAATTAGCTTGTTCAGCTTCGTGATCAGGGGTGGTTCACAGAAAACCCTCAATTAGCTTTTTCAGCTTCGTGATAAGGGGTGGTTATGGGTAGAACTACTTCATCTGTTTATAGCTCGCATAGCTGAAAACGTCACTCTAGTTGGGGGTTGTCTGGTTTCACTTCCAACCAGTGAGCCTATGTAAAGTAGACCACTGTTAAGCCCTACCACACTACGTGAGAGAATACTAGTTCTTGTACTTGCTGCAGTACCAGATTAGATATGTATTATTTATTGTTTTCTTTTCTTGTTTGTTTTGTTCTCTATGATGATGAAGATTTATGGTGAAAACTGTCTGTTATGTTACGTTGTTTTTTTCGTACAGCAGTAATAAAACCTTTGCATTATTTTTTGGCAGGCGGAAGCAATACTGCTGGCTACAACCAGCATCATCCGTTCTTCTCTGTTTACAGATAATCTTTTTGAGTTGATGTATGTAATGTCTTTCAGTGATATCCTCATTACATATTCTTATAAAGGTTATATGCCAGCTTTCTTAATGGTGTGAATATTGCTTGATATTTTGTTGGTACTAACGGTCGAATTGCCAGGAATATTGCTCGATATTATGTTTGTACTAACGCTCGAATTGAATTGACAGGAATATTGCTCGATAGTATGTTGGTCTTAACGGTCGAATTGCCAGGAATATTGCTGGATATTATGTTGGTCCTAACGGTCGAATTACTAGGAATATTGCTCGATATTATGTTGGTACTAACGCTCGAATTGAATTGACAGGAATATTGCTCGATATTATGTTGGTCCTAATGGTCGAATTGCTAGGAATATTGCTTGATATTATGTTGGTACTAACGGTCGAATTGCTAGGAATATTGCTCGATATTATGTTGGTCCTAACGGTCGAATTGCCAGGAATATTGCTTGATATTATGTTGGTACTAACGGTCGAATTGCTAGGAATATTGCTCGATATTATGTTGGTCCTAACGGTCGAATTGCTAGGAATATTGCTTGATATTATGTTGGTACTAACGGTCGAATTGCTAGGAATATTGCTCGATATTATGTTGGTCCTAACGGTCGAATTGCTAGGAATATTGCTTGATATTATGTTGGTACTAACGGTCGAATTGCTAGGAATATTGCTGGATATTATGTTGGTCCTAACGGTCAAATTACAAGAATATTGCTCGATATTATGTTGGTACTAACGGTCGAATTGCCAGGAATATTGCTCGATATTATGATGGTCCTAACGGTCGAATTGCCAGGAATATTGCTTGATATTATGTTGGTCCTAACGGTCGAATTGCCAGGAATATTGCTTGATATTATGTTGGTCCTAACGGTCGAATTGCCAGGAATATTGCTGGATACTTTGTTATCTAAGTACGATTCCATTGGTTAATTACAAAAATAACATCATAACAAATAACTTTAATTCAGAAATGGAAGCTAATTTAAAAAAAAAACATTTGGTGTCTTACTTTCTTTGTTACCCCCTGGAATCCTGTAGTTTCTTCTATACCACGTGACGTTGGGAAGTGGAATCCCCGTCACATTACAGACTAGAGTTGCCGACTGTCCTTCCTCAAGTACAACTTTATCAGAGGAGAGTTGACTCAATATTGATGGAGGAACTGTGGGATAAGACAATTATTTTCTCAATGAGTAAAACTCGATTTGGTATTATTGAATAGGGCTGAAGAGATCATATTCAAGGGCATGAAATCATATTTGAAAAATGTGATCAGTTTTTATGCAGATAATTAAGACATCATGATTTGTTATTCTCAAAATAGGCTATTAACTTGGGAAGAATAATTAATAATTGTAAACGATACACAAATTGCATCTGTCATGTCTTGTGGAGTTTTAGAACACGGAGTTAGTGTCTATATTTGTCACATCCATTCACACTTTTAAGGGAGATATCAGCATGACACAAGACTGCCAAATTTCCAGAGAAAATGTATGGGTACCTATTTTCAGAGGTTGGATAAACAGCGATGTCGCTCCGATAAAAATATTCGGAATTGACCAGGATTGGCTAGACACCATAACCACTTCGCTACTATTGTGTACGATTGTATAAGTAAATCAGGGGTAGATGAACTTAACATTCCCAGATAAGTTTATTTCGCTGTTAAGAAGACATGCTCAGTGGCGCCTATATTTCCTGCCTGGTTGTCAAAAACATGCTTGTGATTGTTTTACAGAATATCCTGGACTCTCCATGT
Source organism: Megaustenia siamemsis (assembly GCA_032433765.1). Taxonomy (NCBI): domain Eukaryota; kingdom Metazoa; phylum Mollusca; class Gastropoda; order Stylommatophora; family Ariophantidae; genus Megaustenia; species Megaustenia siamemsis. Next base: position 116,054,092 of record JAVIAB010000092.1, on the reverse strand, counting down.
GTCTCTTTAACACTTTCCGTACTTTTCGCAGCACAGTGCGTCACTTTCTATTTGATTAGTGTGAACCGTCATTAAGACATATTATTTTTTACATGCCATGTGCCAACTTGGTATTGGTGAAATCTAATTCATTGTTCAATTATCAAAATTTCGTATATAATATGTTATATGTTTATAGCAAAAAAACAGAGGTAATGGTAACAACAAAGAAAAAGACATCACCTCAGTGCAAAATAAAGACAAGTGGAACAATATTAAAACAGGTAAATGAATTTAAATATTGGAAACTTTGTTGACCTCAGACGGATGATGTACAAAAGGGGTGAGATGCAGAATGGCTCAGGCAAAATCAGCTTTCCAAAAAATGAGGAAGATACTATGCAATCCATTTTTGACAATAGAAACAAGAAAAAGAGTTCTTAAATGTTACGTAGAGCCAGTCTTAACATATGGATGCGAATCATGGACAATAGGACAACAGCCAAGAAAAAATACTGGAGTCTGTAGAAATGTGGTTTTACAGAAGAATGTTGAGAGTACCATGGACAACTAAGAAGATGTTATGAGAGAGGTCAAAGCAAAAATAGAGCTAATTTCCAATATTAGGAAGAGACAATCATCATTTTTGGGCAATGTAATGAGAAGAGAACAACTGGAATATATTGTAACTACTGGAAAAATTGAGGGACGAAAAGATAGAGGGAAGCAAAGAGA